>CAUOFW020001347.1:287500-1036952 GCA_963454935.2 Ilex paraguariensis
TAATTCTTTTGTGGAATCAGCAAGAGCTTCAAGTCCCTCAACCATTTCTGAAAAAAAAATAGTGAGTCTTCAACGTTTTCACCAAGTGACGTTTCATGGGGTAACAAGTGTTGGTCCTTTTAGAGTTTGTTTGAAACGACAAGAGTCTTTTAAAGACCAGTTTAAAAAAAATATATGTTTTGGTCTTTCAAAGACCATGTTTTGGTCTTTCAAAGACCATTATAAAAAATAATTTTGCTTTGGTTTTTCAAAGACCATTTTAGAAAAAAAAATTATGTTTTGGTCTTTCAAAGACCATTTTAAGAAAAAATTATGTTTTGGTTTTTCAAAGACCATTTTAAAAAAATTATGTTTTGCTCTTCAAAGACCAGTTTAAGAAAAAAAAAATTTGTTTTCCTCTTCAAAGACCATTTTAAAAAAAAATTTGCTTTTTGTCTTTCAAAGGCCATTTTAAGAAAAAAAATTATGCTTTGGTCTTTCAAAGACCATTTTAAAGCAACATAGAGTTTCTAACTCCTACGAAAATTTATTAACATTAAAAGTCTATGGCTCTTCAAAAATTTTCAGATTCTACCCATGGTCAAGTCAAGGAGTTTCTAACTCCTAAAGCTTTGCTGGGCACAAAAATGCTAAAATTCTACAATCTTTGAAGTACCCAAGTTCACTGGTTCTTTCAAAGGGAGTTTTCAACTCCCCCTTTACCTCAAGTAACAAATTATGGAGTTTAAAACTCACCAGTGGAAGTCTTGGATTTTCTTAGACCCATCAAAATTTCATGTAGCTGTTTGGCGTGCATAGAACAAAAAAATAATAATAATTTGCACTTGCTGCCAGAAAAAAAAATCAGGCTTTGTTGTGGATCATTCGCAAAGATATAGCTACCCGATGGAAGTTTCTCTATGGCAACAACTAAAAAAAATGGTGTGAGAGCCTTAGATTCATTCTTAGCAAAATCAATAGAGTCTTGGACTCTAAAGTTGGTAAAATAATGTTACATTACACTTGCTACAAACCTTTGCAAGCCATCAATTAATGGAGTTTTTAACTCCTAAAAAAATCTAGAGTTTCTAACTCCTAAAAAAAATTGGAGTTTCTAACTCCTAAAGAATTATGGAGCTTTTGTCTCCACAAATGTTTGGGATCTTCCAAAGGCAAATGGAAATCACAACAAAGAGTCTTTGATTCCTCTAAGACCAAGTTGTCCATTGTTTGCAAGCAGAGTTTTAACTCTCTAAATTCAATTTGGAGTTTTTGACTCCTTTATAAAAGCAATAGTCCAGAGAGAATTTTCAACTTTGTTTAAATATATTTGGAGTCTTTGGAGTTTTAAACCTTTTTTAAAACAATCGCAATTTCAAGTGACGGCTAGGCGGAGGTCCAAGTTTTGAGATTTTTCTTTATGGTCCCTTCCAAGGCACAAATTAATACAAATGAGTTTTTAACTCCTCTTATAGCGTGCAATGACTTAAAATTTTGTGTTCTTTCGAAAGCACATAAAAATCAAAACAAGGGGTCTTTGATCTATTTTTGGCAAATGTAACAATAATTTGACCATTTAAATCCGTCACTATTTCTGGAGTTTTAAACTCCTACAAATTAAATAGTGCAAAAATTAAATTAAAGAGTTTCTATCTCTTTACTAATGTTCAAGAGGTTTAAAACTCAACAATCTTTATGAAAAGAGTCTTGGACTCTTAATAGATTTTTATGTTTCAAACTCACATAAAATCAATAATCTTATATAGAATTTAATTCCATCTTAAGTTACAACCTTTATGAATCCTAAAATTCACATAAGTTAAAGTTGTTTTAAATACGATTCAAATCCATTCCAAAAAATGATAGGTAATTCACTCATTTCAAACCAAATTTAAATGAGTCATTCACTCATTTAAAACCCACTCCAATTCTTTTCATGAACTACGTCAGACTTGATTTCATTTTTTGGATACGTAGGCAGCTCAGCAACTACCCTGGACACAATCACAATTTCCAATTCAATCCCAATTTGAAAAAACTCTTTTTCGAACTACGTTCAACTTAATTCCATTTCTGGATACGTAGGCAGTCCCGCATCTACACTGGGCACAGTCGCATTCATAAATACATTTCAAAAATCATGAACTACATCATACTTGATTCCATTTTTTAGATACGTAGGCAGCTCAGCAGCTACCATGGGCACAGTCACAATTCTCAATTGAATCCCAATTTCAAAAACTCTTTTCCTAAACTACGTTCGACTTGATTCCCTTTCGGATACATAGGCAGTCTAGTTAAACTAGGCACAGTTGCAAGTCCAACTCAACTTCAAATAAATTTCAAATTTTTCATCCAAACTACGTTCTACTTGATTCTCTTTCGGATACATAGACAGTCTAGTAAAACTAGGCGCAGTCGTAACTCCTAATTAATTTTAAATAAATTTCAATTTCTTATGTTGATCTACGTCTGACTTGATTCCTTTTTTTTTGGATACGTAGGCAGTCCAACAACTGTCCTGGGCACAGTCGAAATTCCAAGTCACATTCAATTAAATTCATAAAATCTGAACTACATTTGACTTGATTCCTTTTTAGATACGTAAGCAGTCTAGTTAAACTAAGTATAGTCGAAAGTCCAAATCAACTTCAAATAAATTCTAAATTCTAAATTTGAACTACGTCTGACTTGATTCCATTTTTGGATACGTAGGCAATCCAGCATCTACCCTGGGCATAATCGCATTCCTAAATAAATTCTAATCATGAACTACGACTAACTTGATTCCCTTTCGGATACGTAGACAGTCTAGTTAAACTAGGCGCAGTCACAACTCCTCCACAATCAAGTGGTCCTTAAACCCATATCAATTCAAATGCTCATTTACCCATTTCAAACATAATGAACATTTTGTTCATTCAAGACCAATGGGTCATCTACCCGTCGATCTTTCCCCAAAAATAATTTAATCTCCTTGAACTACGAATTGGCTTGATCCCGATAACGAGTACGTAGAGCAGCTTGGGCAATTAACATAGGTTCAACCACCATCACAAATAAACTTTTCTTGTGGTGTAAATGGTAATGTGTGATAATTTCTCATTAGAATTAAAGGGTGTTCTCTTGAAACAAAAGATTATAATTAACGGATATATACTTATCCGAAATAGGTCTAACCTACATTTAATAAAACTCGTATAATTCTTAGTTATAAGTGAAGTCATGTTTGGAAAAATATTCAAATTTTTGCCCAACATGGTTTTTGGCACTCCCAGTGGGACCCATTTTTCCTTTCATCTCTAACTTTAAGAATTAATTAGTGCTTTATTTTTGTTGCCTTAACAGGTTCACAATGGCACCACAAGTAACTGTTTACTACCACAAACTACCTTCATTAATGCAAGTTCATGGAAAAATTTAAAGAAGGCGAATTATCGTGCATCTTTCAAGATTGATCAGTTGACAATCTCTAGAGCAATTTCAAAAGTCAATGTTGGGATCCAAGGGAGGAAAATCACCAAAGCTACACCTAAGAAGGCTATCAAAGTCATGCCAACAATTGCTAAGACTACCCATATGGAGGTTCCAGAAATCACCCTAGTCTATCAGCCTACTCAAATTTTGATTGAGACCATACCGATCAATTTGACCTATATTGTATGAGTTATGGCAACTTCCGTGAAAAGTAAGGAGGGTACTCCTCCTTCTACGCTAGGGGTGAAAGCTCCTAAGGCTTCTCAAGATAGGCTACCACAGGGTCAGGTTACCTCAAAGTCTACTGTTACTAGTCAATCAAAGGTTACATCTCTAGTTCAATTTAGACCAAACACAGTTGAGCTAGGTTCACCATCTACATCTGCTAAAGGAAAGAGTCCAAAACTTTCCTATTCCAAAAGTCAGGGACCAAGAAGAGGGGATCCAAAAAGCAATCAAGGGGCCCAAAGACCCAATCTATACCTAGAGCTTCTCTGTTTCCATTGACTTCCATAAGTGTTGAGCGATCCAAGAACGCACATTCAGATATTGAAGCTCAAAAATAGGCTTTCCTTTCTGGATACATGCATGCTAGGGAAGCTCACATTTCATCAATGGTAGACCAATTCTAAAGGGAAGGCACACAAATTTACATAGGGCCTATTATCCGATCAAGAGCTCGGATAATGTCTCAGTTGTCTTTCAAGGAATTCGCGACCGCAAATGAGTCCTTAACAATTGAACATGATTACTCATCATCACAAGCTACCTCAGAGGAATCAATAGCATCAAATCGACATGAACAACCCACAGCTCAATGTCAAGCTCAAATAATCCTCTTTATGGAGATCCTAAAGCTTTCTTCCAAGAAGAGGATTTTTCGGATGGGTTGGGACATCAGTTCCAAGAAAAACTAAAAATTGATCAAGAATTTGACTCAAAGGATATGTCAGTTCTTGTTACAAGAACGTCAAGCATTGTTGAGCAGTTAAATGAGATGCAGAGAAAATTGGCAGAGAAAGACGCTGAGATAGCTGCCCTCGCAGCTCAAGTGGCTAGCCAAGCTAGTGCCTCGGCATGAAAACATGTTCAAACCATTGAAGAGCCTCAAACTTCTACAACGCCAGTCACTCCGGCAGATTTGAAAATATTAATTGCTAATGGAATTCGACAATTCCAAGCGTCCATGACTCCACCAGTGCGTGGGTATCGTAGGCCATATCCTAGTCATTACGATACCGTCCCATTTCCTCATGGTTATTCGAAACCAAACTTTAAAAATTTAATGGGATTAATGGGGCACCCCAAGAGCATCTCGCTCACTTTTATTCAGGATGTGGGGAGTCAGCCTTGTCTGACGCCTTGTTAATAAGGCAATTTGTGCAATCCTTAAAAGGGTCAGCTTTCACTTGGTACACTCAATTGTAACCAGGTTCGATCATCACGTGGGATGATATGCAAAGGGCATTCTTAGCCCAATTTGTTAGTTCAAAGAAGAAAATCTCAATAATTAACCTTGCAAATGCTCGGCAAAGAACAAATGAAAGTATTAATGACTTCATTACAAGGTGGAGAAGTCTTAACCTTCAATGCTATGAAAATCTAAGTCAACAATCTGCAGTTCAAATGTGTTCCAATAATTTGCTTCAAAAGATTGCAACATTTGTAGGCACAATAGAATCCCAGTCATTTGACGCTCTTGTCTCCAAAGCTAGCAATGTTGAAAGACAAATAGCTCGACAAAGGAGTTTCCCTCAAAAATCTCGAATGATTGAAGAGAAGAAGTTTGATAATAAGAAGCAGACAAAGAAAGATGAGGCCATGCCTACATTTGTCAATGTCAATAAGAAGAAAGAAAATGGAAAAGGAAAGGAAGTCCCTAAAAATGGGAAAGAAAATTTCAGAAATCCATCTTTAAAAGAAAGAAAGGAAGTGAAATACACTTTCGAAAATGATGATGTGGAAAAAAATTTTAACTCATTGCTAAAGGCAAAGGCAATAGAATTACCAGAGCCTAAGCGATCATCCGAGGTTAACAAGACCGATGATCCAAAATTTTGTCGGTACCATCGAATTGTGAGTCATTCTCTGAAGGATTGTTATGTCCTTAAGAATATTATTCAAGCAATGGTGAATAAGGAAGACATTGAAATACCAAAGTCCTCCACTACTTCCACTTCAAATAATATTTCCTTAGTTGAGAATGAGTCCATCCCTACTGCCATGCTACCAAAGGGGGCATTTCGAGTTGCTTTTATTGTCGACGGTGAGGTTACCTATCGGTATGCTTATCCGGACATGCCTCTTTCAAAAAATCTGACAATTCCAACATTTTATGAGCTTATGACATAACCAAATTTGGATTGTTGGAGCTATTCTTGTGAATCAAGAGATGAAAGTGGAGATGAGTGACAAACAGATGTTAGCAAGAGGACTAAAAAGAGGAAAAATAATTTATCCCCTAGTGTCGAATCTTCAGGCCACCCTGGAATAAAGTTTCGAGGGAAAAAGGTGGATAAGAAAAACAAGAAAAATAAAAAGAAGACTAAAAAGAAAACTCAAGTCCATTTTGAGGATGAGTACGTCCAACCTAAGAGAGTACCAATTACTCTCGAAGAGTACTTACCCACCGAATTCTTCAAAGATGAAGATGTTGAAGAAGAAATGGTGATGCAATGCTGCATGGCCACATGCGAGGAAGGTGAATTATTTGACCCCGAGGTCGACGAGATTACCTTACGTTATGGACGACGCCTTCCGTCACCTCCAAAAGCTCTACCAAATAAAAAGTTGTAGAACCCTCACCTTTGAGTCCTCAAGGTCAAGCGCCAAAAGAATCATTTGAAAATGAGGAAGCTATTAAGCCTAGAGGTAACCAAGGGGCACTAGCAAAGCAATGGTCTGGAAATACATCATCCTCTGTGAAGTTTAAATATGATGTACTCGCACATCTAAAATGCATTCCAGCACTTTTAAGTGTATATGATGCTCTACAGTTGTTTAGAGAGCTTAGAAAGGCGTTGATTCAAGCATTGACGACTCCTGATCTCTATGTTGATAATGTTGAACCAGTAGGTGCTCAACACTCACTGAGGGTATGTGCTTCATGTATGGCCTGCATTACCTTCACCGATGATGATCTTCAATTGGGAGTGGAATACCACAACCATCCTCTTTATGGCATTGGCAAAATTGGAGACACTCAAGTGAATCGAATTATGCTTGACTATGGTTCAGCTGTAAATCTACTTCCTTTAAAGACGTTGCATGCCATGGCTATGTCAACAAAATATTGTCACCATCCATGCTAACAATTCAAGGCTTTAATCAAGTAGGGCAAAGAGCCCTAGGCACCATCGAAGTGAAGATTGAAATTGACAATTTTCACACGAGGGCCATTTTCCATGTCATAGATGCTGATTTGACATACAATGTCTTGTTAGGACGTCCATGGTTGCATGTTAATGGTGTTATTCCCTCCACACTCCACCAAGTTTTCAAGTTTTATAAAGACGGAGAGGGAATGACATTGGTGGCAGACCCAAAACCATTTGGAAGTGAAGAGGTGAACTATGCTGACGCCAAGTTCTATAAAATGATAAATTCTCAGTTTTCTACTAATAGCCGAAAGGATAAAGAAGCTATAACAAGGAATAAGGGTAGCTCCAAACCATCAACTTCTCAATTATCAAACGCTTCAAAATTTATCCGAGTCAAGACAACTCCTAAAAGGGTCCAAAAAGGTCAAGTTTCAATTGCACCGAAGGAAAGATTGGTTTTGAAGTATGTACCAAAGGAGCAAGGAAAATTAAAAGAAGAAGTTTTGACTTCAGTTCGAGATACAATGTCTTCACTTACTATAAGTTACACATGTCCTCTTCGAAGGATAAATCAATCAATCCCTCAAGACATTGTAATCTCAACCACATTTGGAGAGGATGAAAGTAAGGCAAAAAGATTTGTTTTCTTTAAAGAGAGAACATCGAATTTCCCTTCATCATCAGCTCCATACAATTTGGGACCCCAAAAGAGTAAAGTTTTCTTTAAGAAGGGGAAAAAGAAAGTCATAACTCGCCAGAAAAATGACATTCCCATGACTTCCTCTTTTGAGGCAATAGTCTTCACTGATAAAAACAAGCTATGTTCAATGAAGAGGGGATGGCAAAAAGCCTCTAGTTTTAGTTTTTCAACGGCTTGGAGGTTATTCAAAGCCTACATTCCAAAAGTCCAATATGAACAAGAAATGGAAGCTGAAGCAGAAAATTCAAAGGAGAATTGTCTTGAAAAATGTTAAGAAAGTTAAAGCAAAAGAAAATCTACAAGAGATTGCACAAGTCAATTGTGTTTCCTTTGAAAATAATAAACCAGAGGATTCTGTAGATCCAAACCATGATAACTATTTCTCATGTAACATTCAGCTAGTGCCACCTCAAACTGAAGACAGGGGGCAAGCCAATACAAAGCAAGTTCAACGTCGTTTTCGACCGGAGCCAATTGCACTAAGTGAGGATGAGTTGGATGATTTGATAAGTGCTGGTCTTATTCAGGAAATTCAATATCCCACTTGGCAAACAAACATTGTGCATGTTAAGAAAAAGAATGGACAAGTTTGCATCTGTATAGATTTGAAAAATCTAAATGATGCCTGCCCCAAAAATCTGTTCCCACATCCAATTACCAAATTTTTGGTGGATGCAACCATTGGGTTTGGTGTTTGAGGTCCAGCAATGATTTGATATTCACCAAGGCAAAGTGGTGGGTGCCTTCAATATAAAGGACAAATTTAGATTCTTCTCGGTTGGTGATTTGGTCTTGACTGTAAGATCATCAGTTGTTATAGCGAGAAGGATGAAAATAAAAATCAAATCAAAATTGAACTATGTTGGCTTGATCCCGTGAAGGGTACGTAGGCAGTCTAGTTCAACTAGGCGCAGCCACCAAAAATAAAAAAATTAGTAAATTTTTGAACTACATTGGTTTGATCCCGTGAAAGGTACATAGATAGTCTAGTTCAACTATGCGTAGCGACCTAAAATAAAAACTTGAATTACGTTGGCTTGATCCCGCGAAGGGTACATAGGCAGTTTAGTTCAACTAGGCGCAACCACCCAAAAAAAATAAAAAATAAAATAAAAAAATCGAACTACGTTGGCTTGATCTTGTAAAGAGTATGTAGGCAGTCTAGCTCAACTAGGCGCAGCCACCCCAAAAAAAAATCAAATTAATAAAATCGAACTATGTTGGCTTGATCCCGTAAAGGGTACGTTGACAGTCTATTTCAACTAGGCACAGCCACCCAAAAAAAATCAAATCAAATTAATAAAATCAAACTATGTTGGTTTGATCCCGCGAAGGGTACGTAGGCAGTCTAGTTCAACTAGGCATAACCAACCAAAAAAAAAATTTTAATGTTGTAAAAAACAAAATTTGAACTATGTTGGCTTGATCCCCCAAAGGGTACATAGGCAGTCTAGTTTAACTAGACGCAGCCACCCAAAAAAAAAGACCCAAAAAAAAAATTGATTGAACTACGCTACCTTTATCCCGCAAAGGGTACATTGACAGTCTAGTTTAACTAAGCGCAGCCACTAAATAAAATCAAAAAAAAATAAAAATTTTGAACTACATTGGCTTGATCCTGTGAAGGGTACATAGACAGTCTAGTTTAACTAGACGCGGCCACCAAAAAAAACCTTCATTTTCCACCAGTGACATTTACAAGTGTTTAAACTGTTTAATGTCCCCTGAAAATATTTTGGCATTAGCAGCCAAAGAAAAAATCAAGCTTCATTTCTTAGGTCTTTCCAAAAAAAACAAACAGATAAAAATCAAATTAAATCAACACTGATCTTTAAAAGACCATAAAAAAAAAAAACACAAAGGGGTGGGGCCAGGCTTTACATCTTTGGCCTTAGGAGCCACACAAAACAAATGACTCCAAGGGTCTTATGAAGACCAAACAAAAAAATTATTCCCTTCTTCATTTAAGAAAAAAAGCTTCACTGGTTTCTCAAAAAAGAGAGGTTTTTCAAAAAAAAAAAAAATAAATAAAAGAGAGGCCTTTGAAAGACTTATGCTTTAAAAGATCATTAAATTTCATTTGTGATCCGATACAAACAAAAACAAAGGAGGTCTTTGAAAGACCTAAGTTAATGATAAAGTAGGTCTTTGACAGACCACCAAACTTCATCAAATAGAAAGGCTTAAAAAAAGAGGTCGTGGTCCGAGACCATTAGAACCACTAACAAAAGTGGGAAACAAAAATTCAAAATCCGAGAGTCATATGTAAATTTTAAAATTCACACATTACACTCAGGGGGCAACTGTTAAACAATAAAAAAAAAATTAGAGGTCAATAACGAGTTCATGCTCGATTCGTGATTTCTTATAATTATTTATCGTTAACTTGACCCTTTCAAACTCAATTGTCAAATTTCACGTTTCAATTTGACCAATTCTAAATAAAATATATTCCTTGTGGGATTGTTGTCGATTATAGCCATAAATTCTCAATTGCTATTCACATGTCGTTGTTAGTAAAGTACCCACTAGCTAGATTGGTGTATCAGGTGAGAAGTTCTTTAAAGCCCTGCTAAAGATGGTTAAAACAAATGCACAGATTATGCACCACAGGAGCTCAGCCCCACTAAGTGACAGTTATCTACATAGAAGGGCAACTTATATTTACAGTCGGTGCTAAAAAAATCAACTGTCCATACATGACTTAAACAAAAAAAAACATAAAGGATATTTACGTGTGTATAAAGGGCTGATGGTTTAACTAGAGCAGTTTCTTTAGCAAAAAAAAATGTGGGAAAGCCACTACCTAAAAATCTGCTACTAGTGGAGGAAGTGCCACTTACTGGCACATTGAGGAAAGGCCAGTTGTACCATTACATGCAATACAAACTACCAAAGAATTCTCCTATAAATATAAGGAGAATACCTAAAAAGAAAAGGTAGAAGAGATCTAGGAGGAGTTCAGACGGTTAAAAGAAAAAAAAAAAGAAAGAGAGTGGAGAGTACATAGAGGAGAAAGAGATTCAGAGCAAAGAAAAGAAAATTAACAAAATTTTCAAAGTTACTCGGCAGGTATACATCCTTTGGCTCTTTTCTTCTCCTTGTTTTTACTTTCTTCAACTTATGGTTGCAGCAAGGGTTCAAAACAGTGATAGCAAAAGCAATATATTTCAAGAACCAACTGACCCTTTTCGAAGTTGGCCACAGAAAGGACATTATACAAAAGCTTTTTGCTCCTCAAAGATTGTGCGAATGAAAGGAGTTTCCAACTCCTAGAGTTCAAGAGTTTTAATTCTTCGGTGGAATCGGCAAGAGCTTCAAGTCCCTCAACCATTTCTAAAAAAAAACAGAGAGTCTTCATCGTTTTTACCAAGTGACGTTTCATGGGGGCAACAGGTGTTGGTCCTTTTAGAGTTTGTTCGAAACAACAAGAGTCTTCCAAAGACCAGTTTAAAAAAAAAAATTGTTTTGGTCTTTAAAGACCATTAAAAAATTCTGTTTTGATCTTTCAAAAACCATTGTAAAAAAAAAATTTGCTTTGGTCTTTTAAAGACCATTTTAGAAAAAAAATTATGTTTTGGTCTTTCAAAGAACATTTTAAGAAAAAATTCTACTTTGGTCTTTCAAAGACCATTTTAAAAAAAAAAATTTGTTTTGGTCTTTGAAAGACTATTTTAAGAAAAAATTCTGCTTTGATCTTTCAAAGACCATTTTAGAAAAAAATTCTGCTTTGGTCTTTCAAAAACTATTTAAAAAAAAAAAATCTGTTTTGGTCTTTCAAAGACCATTTTAAGAAAAAATTATACTTTGGTCTTTCAAAGACCATTTTAAGAAAAAAATTATGTTTTGTCTTTCAAAGACCATTTTAAAAAAATTCTACTTTGGTTTTTGAAAGACCAGAAAAAAAAAATTCTGTTTTGGTCTTGAAAGACCATTTTAAAAAAAATATGTTTTGGTCTTTCAAAAACCATTTTAAAGCAGCATGGAGTTTCTCACGCTTAAGAAAATTTATTGAAATTAAGAGCCATTGGCTCTTCAAAAATTTTCAGATTCTACCCATGGTCAAGTCAAGGAGTTTCTAACTCCTAAAGCTTTCGCGGGCACACAAATGCAAGAATTCTACACTCTTTGAAGTATCCAAGTCCACTGGTTATTTCGAAGAGAGTTTTCAACACCCCCCCCCCCCCCTTTGACCTCAAGTAACAAATTATGGAGTTTAAAACTCACCAGTGGAAGTCTTAAATTTTTCTTAGACCCATCAAAATTTCATGTAGCTATTTGGCGCGCATACAACAAAAAAAAAAAATTTGATGCAAAGCGAAAAAAAAAATCAGGCCTTGTTGTGGATCATTCGCAAAGATATAGCTACCTGATGGAAGTTTCTCTATGATAGCAACTAAAAAAATGGTGTGAGAGCCTTGGGTTCATTCTTAGCAAAATCAACAAAGAGACTTAGACTCTCAAGTTGATAAACAATGTTACATTACACTTGCTACAAACCTTTGCAAACCATCAATTAATAGAATTTTTAACTCCTAAAAAAAATCTGGAGTTTCTAACTCCTAAAGAATTTTGGAGCTTTTGTCTCCACAAATGTTTGGGATCTTCCAAAAACAAATGAAAATCACAACAAAGAGTTTTTGATTCCTCTAGACCCAAACTGTCTATTGTTTACAAGCAGAGTTTTAACTTTTTAAATTCAATTTGGAGTCTTTGACTCCTTTACATAAGCAATAGTCCAAAAGAGTTTTCAGCTCTTTTTAAATATATTTAGAGTCTTTGGAGTTTTCAACCTTTTTTAAAACAATCACAATTTCAAGTGACGGCCAGGAAGAGGTCCAAGTTTTGAGATTTTTCTTTATGGTCCCTTCCAAGGCACAAATTAATGCAAAGGAGTTTTTAACTCCTCTTATAGCGTGCAGCGACTTAAAATTTTGAGTTCTTTCGAAAGCACATGAAAATCAAAACAATAGGTCTTTCATCCATTTTGGCAAATGTAACAATAATATGACAATTTAAATCCATCACTATTTTTGGAGTTTTAAACTCTTACAAATTAAATAGTGCAAAAATTAAGTTAAAGAGTTTCTAACTCTTCACTAATTTTCAGGAGCTTTAAAACTCAACAATCTTTATGAAAAGAGTCTTGGGCTTTTAATAGATTTTTGTGTTTTCAAACTCACATAAAATCAATAATCTTATATAGAATTTAATTCCATCTTAAGTCATAACCTCTGTGAATCCTAAAATTCACATAAGTTAGAGTTGTTTTAAATACGATTCAAATTCATTCCACAAAATGATAGGTAATTCACTCATTTCAAACTAAATCAAATTCAACATCAAATTTTGGGTCATTCACCCATTACAAACCAAATTTAAATGAGTCATTCACTCATTTAAAACCCACTCAAATTTTTTCATGAACTACATCAAACTTGATTCCATTTTTAGATATGTAGGCAGTTCAACAGCTACCCTGGGCAAAATCATAATTCTCAATTCAATCCCAATTTCAAAAAACTCTTTTCCGAACTACGTTCGACTTGATTTCATTTCTGGATATGTAGGCAATCCAGCATCTATACTAAGCACAGTCACAGTCCTAAATAAATTTCAAAAATCATGAACTACGACAGACTTGATTTCATTTTTTGGATACGTAGGCAGCTCAGCAGCTACCCTGGGCGCAGTCATAATTCCTAATGGAATCCCAATTTCAAAAACTTTTTCCTGAACTACGTTTGAGTTGATTTTCTTTCGGATACGTAGGCAGTCTAATTAAACTAGGCGCAGTTCTAAGTCCAAATCAACTTCAAATAAATTCCAAATTCTTCATCCGAACTACATTTGATTTGATTCCCTTTTGGATACGTAGGCAGTCTAGTAAAACTAGGCGCAGTCGCAAGTCCAAATTAACTTCAAATAAATTCCAATTTCTTATGTCGATCTACGTCTGACTTGATTCCATTTTTTTTTTGATACGTAGGTAGTCTAGTAACTACACTGGACATAGTCAAAATTCCAAGTCACATTCAATTAAATTCCTAAAATCCGAACTACGTTTGACTTGATTCCCTTTCGGATACATAGGCAGTCTAGTTAAACTAGGTGCAGTCGCAAGTCCAAATCAACTTCAAATTCTAAATTCGAACTACATCCGACTTAATTCTACTTTTGGATACGTAGGCAGTCCAGCATCTACCTTAGACACAGTTGCATTCCTAAATAAATTCTAATCATGAACTACAGCTGACTTGATTTCCTTTCGGATACATAGACAGTCTAGTCAAACTAAGCGCAGTCACAACTCTTCCACAATCAAGTGGTCCTTAAACCCATATCAATTCAAATGTTCATTTACCCATTTCAAACATAACATACATTTTGTGCATTCAAGATCAATGAGTCATCTACCTGTCAATCTTTCCCCAAAAATAATTTAATCTCCTCCAACTACGAATTGACTTGATCCCGATAACGAGTACGTAAAGCAGCCTAGGCAATTAACCTAGGTCCAGCCACCATCACAAATAAAATATCCTTGTGGTGTAAATGGTAACGTGTGATAATTTTTTGCTAAAATCAAAAGGTGTTCTCTTGAAGCAAGAGATTATAATTAACGGATATATACTATCCGGAATGGGTCTAACCTACATCTAATAAAACTCATATAATTCTTCGTTATATGAGTGAAGTCATGTTCGGCAAAATATTCAAATTTTTGTCCTACACAAACATTCCAATTTCTTTTTCAACAAGTTTCTTAAAGTATTTGAACATGTTGAACGTCTCAGACTTCTCCCTCAAAAAATAAATCCATGCCTTCCTACTGAAATCATTTATGAAACACAATGAGTACCTCTTTTTTCCATTGGAGATTGGAGAGATGGGACCACAAATATCAGCGTGTATAAGATGCAACTTCTGTGAGGCTCTCCATGTGTTTTTCTTGGGGATAGGATCTCTGTGCTACTTCCCAACCATACAGTCGGTACAAACCACAGATAATGCAGGAAGGGTGGGAGTCCACGAACCATCTTCTTGAATTGTAAGGTTCTTAATCCCTTAAGACTTAGGTGACCATACCTACAATGACAAAGGTGAGTTGGATCTGAAGTGGTAGTGTGACAACATGAGTCCTTCTTCTCGGATTGAGACATGGCCAACAAAATGAACATTCTGTTGGTTATCATCTCTGTTTGAATGATTAGTCCTCTCTCTGGATGGTATATCCTACACTTTCCAGACTGAATCAAGATTGCAAGGCCTTTCTCTTGTAGTTGTCCAATCCTCAACAGATTATTCTTCAGCTCTGGAACATAGAAAACTTTGGTGATCACATGGCTGATACCATTGACGCACAACCTCACAGTCCCTTTTCCAAGCACGCTCAATTTGGTATTGTTTCCCAGCTTCACCATTTGCCGATAAGTATCATTTAGATCACCAAATAAAGCTCTGTCCCACACATGTGATTTGAGCATCCAAAATCTAGGAACCAAGCATCATCTCGTCTGACATTGTTCTTCTCAACATAAGACATCAACAACATCTCTTCATGTTCATCCAACTCAGCATAGTTGGCCTCCTTATTCCCATCTGGATACTCGTATTGAAAATGACCGAGTTTGTGACATTTCTAGCATTCAACAACGGATTTGTTGAATGTTCTGCCTCTACCTCTTCCTCTAAAGGTGCTTCTGCCTCGACCTCTTCCTCCATTTCTTTCTTCATGGCTCACCTTCAATGCTTGCTCTTCCTCATTCTGTCTTTGAAACTTCTATTCATGCACAATAAGTGAACTCTACAGCTCGTCAATAGAAAGTGTATCGATATCCTTCGATTCCTCAATTGAGCAGACAATATAATTGAACTTGTCTGTCAGTGAAAGAAGAATTTTCTTCACAATAGTAACATCTTTCATATTTTCTCCATAAATTCTCATCTTATTTGCAACAGACATGACTCTTGAAAAATAATCAATAACACTTTCACCTATTTTCATTTCAAGGATCTCAAAATCTCTTCTGAGTGCTTAAAGGATGGATTGCTTCACCCGAGCATTTCCTTCAAATTTCTTTTTCATTGAGTCCCAAATTTGTTTTGAGGTATCCTTCTGCAAGATTGTTTCAAGAATGGTCTTGTCAATGGCCTGAAATAAATAGTTCTCCACCTTCATGTCCTTCAGCTTCATCTCATCGAGTCTTTTTTGTTGTGCTTCAATCACACCTGCTCCAGCTTCAGACTCGACAAAACCTGTCTCCACAAGGTGCCAATATTCTTTGGACCTAAGGAAATTCTCCTTTAGCATGCTCCAATGGTCATAGTGACCATCGAAACATGGTATTGCAGGCTGAACAAAATTCCCATTCCCTTCCCTCGTCATCTCTCTCTTTCCCCTTTTTTTTTTTTTATTGCAAGGCACTTGAAGGCTAGGGCTTCTTTTTTCTTAGGCCCAGTGGGGGCTCTGATACCAGATTGTTGTGAACTAGAATAGTTTGATCAAGAACACAAACGAAAACTAGAGTAATAACTTGTATTATTCATTCAACAGAACTTAGCTTTAATAGCCTTTACATGAGACCTAACTGAATTGAGAAAAAACAGCCCACTATAGCATGACTAAAGCTACGTGATAATGCAACAATGAAAAAGTCAAAAAACAATTAACAACTCTATCAGCTAGAGACTTATTCTACCAACCAACAATAGAACTCCTACAAATAAGTAACTACTTATCATTTATAACCATCTCTATGTCATTTATAACCATCTCTATGTCAAGTATTTAGTCTATAACTTACCTTCCGAAAAAAAAGTATTTAGTCTACAACTCTGACCAAGACCACGATACGAGGTGGCATTCACTTCAAGAAATGATTTAGATCCAATCTGGCGAGCATTGTGTTTTTTCACCAGAAGCTCGCTATTTTTTTCGGCAACAAGAGGACATGTTATCAGTTCACAACCTTACTTGAACCTACGCTCTCTAAATTGTTCCAGCATGAGCAAATTAGAGGAGTGGAATATGATGAATGTATTTTCTAACTTTTCATCTTCAGTAATAGTTTGGCCACATTATGTAAGTTGTGAACAAATTTTGAACAATACCAAATTATACTCGCTTATACTTTTAAAATCCAGCCCCATTCATTTCGAGCATAAGGAAAAATAGCAATCTTTTGATAGATATACCTTTCTTTCAAATTATCTCAGAGATCTAATGAATCATTTACCATGAAATATTCATTTTTCAATCCTTCATCTATATACTGATGAAGGAAATCAAGATTTTGTCGAGATCCTGCGTAGATGTGGTACTCTTTACTACGATTGTGTTCTCAAATTTCATGGAAGTCAAGTGGATTTTCAGCATTAAGGACCCATGACAAATAATTATTTCCAGAAATGTCAAGGGAAGCAGGTTCGAGGTATGATAAAACTCAAGAGGTTTGATACTACTATAAATGATAAAATGTAATACCACATTTAGATTCTAATAAATAATGAAATTAATAAACATGCAACAATAATAACAATAAACCTCACAAAACTACTAACGGATCATTCACAAACATTAATGATTCATGATCATAAATTAAATTCATAAGTTTATTGTGATAATATTTAATCAATAGCTACTAACACATAAATTTAAAATATAAATATATGACTTACAACAAAAGTCATCGTGATATATATAGTAACTCAATAACAATAATAATTTAATGCGTAAAATTAAAGTTAAATAGAACTTTATGACAAAGTCTTCAAGACTTTTATGAATTATAAATATTAATCCAAAGTCATCAGTACCTTTGAAATCTGTGAATTATAAATATTAATCCAAAGTCATCAGTACCTTTGAAATCTGCAAAGTTTCTGTAAATTATAAAATTGATTCGAAGTTTTTAGAATTTCTATGATTTTTTTAATAAATTTATAAATATTAAATCGTAAAAAAAACTTTAAGAACAATATATAATACTCAAGACTTACTATGACTTACTTCAAAATTATTTTGAAATTAGAGTATTTTCTTTGGATGATTTGAGACTCGTGCTAATAATGTGTTGTGACCTGAGCAATGGACCAAGTCTACTTGACCCATTAGTAAACTGAGCTAACCCATTAAAAAATTGTAACTCGCGATCTATCAATTAGATTGGTTCTCTTCAACGGGTCATGATAGTACTTTTCTGTTTTATATTTTTAAAATTAAATTTCTACTTGCACAAATCTAAAGTTGAAAGTAAAATATAAAAAAAAATAACTTTTATTGATGGGAACAAAATTTATTATATTACATTATGGGTAAATATACAACACGTCACTATAAAATGAGTATATTTTCGACTAAGTTGGTACCTAAACACCTGTAAATTATTATAATCAAATATTGAAATTAGCAATTTTTATTTCAATGTATTCTACAAGATCGAATCTAATTATGAGCAATCGCCTACTCGGTATCGTCTTTCTAAATCCTATGCATCGATGCTTCAGCTAGTTCCTTATTTCTTTTGCCTTTAATATCCTATTGCTCGGGAGATTTCATTTTGTCGAGGGAATCAAGGTCTCAAGTTAATGTGCTTGATGATGTTGTGCATTGGAATACTTGAAAAGTGGCGTCTAATGAACCATCTGTTTAGAAAATCGTAGGATATATATGTTAAAATATTCTTATACTGGACTTCTATTAATTGATAATTAATTTTATATTTGTGAAAAATAGGCTGAATTTATGGTCCAATAAAATAAGCTCAATATTATTAATAGATTTATGTATATTTTTTTAATTAATATGATTGAGAAGATTAAGTATAGATTTTAATCTAATAGCGGCCTGTAATAGAAAATCTTATTGAATTTATTATAAATAACAAGTTAAGACTTTTCTTCAATTCATAACATAATTTGACTTGTCTCATTAAGAGTCGTTTATTGCTTTAAAAAATGAGAGAAAGAGTTCTGCAAAAAAAATCCGAAAATTGAGTATCATGTCTCACAAAGGTAGGATATAAACTTTGTAATTTAAGTATTTTAAATTTCATATATGAATTTTTAAAAAAATTTATATGTGATAGAAAATTAAGAACTCGATAAAATTTATATTACATTTTTATTGCTAAATACTGTTGATGTCGCCGTCAATGGCTTGAAACTAGAATGCATTCACACAACTGGCGGCGGCGTGAATTCTTATCTGCAAATTGGACTTTTACATGAGAACTTTATTTTTATTTTTATTTTTATTTTTTTTATCTTTATGATATTCTAAAGACTCCGATACATGCACGTGGTTGAAACAAGAGGCGTTGAACGGTCAATGGTTGTGGTTGATCACATGAGACAGATTACAAGCATACAGTTACTCTAGTTTTACATAATGTAGCCATTGGGCCAAAGCTTTTGCCTATTTTTTTTCCTTCCCGCGGCTGAATATGTTGATCCATAATGTAGTCTATGACCTATTGAGGTATATATTAGTTATTATCTCGTATTGATTGATCATATCATATTTAATTATGGTCATTTGTTATAGTCTCTCGGTTTAAAAAATCTAAAACAAAATAAATACAAAAATTCAAAAACAGTTTTGATGCCCTTTTGACATTCAATTTTAAGATTTATTGTAAATTACTTTATTTGTTTTCTTTTGTTTAGTTGCTTGTTCACACATTTTTTTCATATACAAGTGTTATTGAAAAATTCAAAAACATAGGAAAAGAAATTTCTTTTGTTAGTTTTTCTTTGTTTGATGATCATGGTAATTCACACTTTGATTTATATTGGAATTGCTCCATCTTAAAGTCACAATTGAAATGTGCATGAGATGAAGAATTTAGTGGCATAAATCCAATTGCATAATTCATTAGCCAAAGTCTTTTTTATCCTAACGTGCTTGAGTAGGGTTTCCCTTTGAAAGATTCAAAATCAAGTACACGCATGTCATTCACTTTCACACTTAGGAGTTTAATTTGTTTAAATTATTAATGATTTTAAAGGACTCTAAGTGTTGGTAATAGATGAACACATGACTAAATGTTAGTTGAATCTTAATCCCTTAAAAGATGTCAAAAACCAATTGTGAGAAAATAGTCCAACGTGACCAAATCTAAAAGGTGAGGCAAAAATAAATGGCTAAAAATAATCTCACTTGAATTGTGAGAGTACTTATATTTAATTGAAAATTGCTCATTTGTAAAGGTCAGAGAGCTCATGTTATTCATGATTAGAAGCATATACTTATAGTACGGAATTCACAATCGTGTTAATTGAACTCATAGAGTAGAAGGGATAAAAGAAAGAAGAAGTTGTCAAAAATAGAATATTTAGGACACTCATTAACCAGTCATATTTTTATTTAGACAAAGCATTAGGATTTCATGATGAGCTTATTAATTATTTAAATCTTATCGGAATCCTTTTTGTGTTGGTAGTTGGTTTCAAATACTATGCACTTGAATTTGTCAAAGTCAAACAAAATTTAATCATGTGTGTGTGAAATTGAACAGAGTGAGGAAACATTGATCTAGGATGCATGAAATTAAGTTTTATATCTTTGAATATGCCTTAAAGTAGTGTATTGAAATGATGAAGTTCGGATGGAGCCTTTAAAATGCAAATTTGTGTAATTTACATGATTATTTGAATATTTGAGCATTTATTGTTTAAATTTGAAAAGTACATTTGATTTTAATACAAATTCATCCATGCATTGCATTGAAGTGTTTTAAGACTTAATTTACATCATGCATGCTTATTGGGGCTTGAAAGATAAGTGGAGGAGTGAAAGGTCAAGATAGGTGTGGAGCAAAAGGAACTGAATCTGATTAGTTTTCATAACTAAGAAAGTTCAAGAGGGCTTGATCGATCACACTACCGCTCAAGCAAACTTGCTTAAGTCAGAGGCCAAGGTTTTATAAACAGTGTTATGCACGTCTCTTTGCATTCCAAACCTTCTCATTCACATCCCAAGCCTCCATAAACCGTAAACCTTGCTTTTAAATCTCTCTCAAACACCTTCTCTACAAATCTTAGATTGATTCTTGCTAGATTGAGAGAGTGATTGTTGAGATGGCCCCAAGAAGAGAGAAAAGGTCAAGGGTTGAGGATGTATATGAGGAAATCGAGGAGAATTTCAATGAAGCTATTCGATTTCAGACACCAAAGTTTGTAGAGAGATTTAGACAGGAATTCTCTCTCAAGCCCATATTGATTGAAAAGGGAGTAAATACAGCAGTGGTTAATCAGTTGATTGTTTGCAAATCTGACCAACCACAAATGGACTTGGATGTTTACAAACTTTATGGTGTGTGATGATAGCATGGTTAGACAGTTTTATGCACATATTCGGGATCCCGATCCTTAGGCTGATTATTTTGTTACTTATATTTGAGTTATTGCATTTATGTTTTATGTCACTCTCATCGCTACCACACTTGACTTGCCTAGGGTAGAGAAGGATTATCTAGGTGTGACACTAGTAGATGACTTGCCTCCTCTACATGTTTTGGCTACTGAGCTATATGGTGTTGATTGGGAATTGGGTTACTCTGAATTTCATTAAAAATATTTAACCCCAAATTATAGGATGTTGAATCTAGTGGCCAACAACCGAAAATCCATATCTTTGACTTTTCTACCTAAAAGGCGCACATGCTTTATGCTTTAGGGAAAGGGTTTAATCTTGATTTGCCAATTATGATATTTGAGTTTATTCAGCGAGCCTTTTTAGATGGGAGAGTATCAAACATTGGATCTTTGAGCACTTGTATCTGCCAAAGGCAAAGAGTGGTTATCTTGAGGAGTGACCAGTTGCAGAACCCCATGAGGGCCTTGAACAAGAGTTTGATGAAGTAGGGTTTAGCCCAGGTTGAGTATGTTGTAGTGGTTAAGGAGCAAGCCCCGCCACTGCATCATGAGACTAGTATGTCTAGGGCACCACCACCTAAGTCTGATTCTAAGATCCTTGCAGCATAAATAGCATCACTTGTTGATATGATGGCTAGGGTTGAGCGCACCATGATTGAGCATCATCAGCAAACTTCTTAGAGTTTGGATGTACTAGATGGTAGGATTGTGAGCTTATAAGTGACCCAACAGGCTATGATGGGAGTAGTTGTTCGTAGAGTTGGGCGACTCAGGAGGTTGCTGAAGGGGAAGCAAATTTCAGGTGAGCCTATGACTGATGACATGGATTTTTAGATCTAGAGAAGCCCCGACGCAACGAAGGAGATGGTGGAGATACAGCCATTTGAGCTATGACTTTTAGAGACTTAGGATAGGTCATATGTGAGCTTAAGATTTTTCTTATATTTATTCATGACTTGTACTATAAAGTATTCTGTTTTTCTTATTGAATTAATCTTTTATTGACTTTTATTTTGTTAGCTATATTTTTGTTGTTGTGACCTACTCTTAGTGTTGTTCTTTGATGTTTAATCATAGTTTGACTTTGAGTTATACGTCTTGTTTGTCCCTTACTTAATTTGCTTGTATGATTTGGCTAGTTGTTATGCATTCATATCTTCTTGTTATACTATGATTCTATATTATGATTGTTATAGGTCGTCATTGGATTGACATTTGTAGCAAATAAGATAAGAATATGATGAGCAACTTGATTTTGTACAATTTTTGTTGCATGTTGTCATTGGATTGACATTTGTGACAAAAATGGAAGAATATTTTAGATACATATGGGAGAAATCATGTGTTTGGCACATAGATAGATCATTAAGTTTTTTACGGAATTATCACGTGTTGGGCACGTGATACCGTCTAAAAAAAACACGAGATCACTTCCGTCAAAAAACTTTACGAATTGTCTGATTAGGGACCAAAGTGATACGGATTGAATACTTTAGGAACTAAATTGACAAAATTAATATAATGAGAACTAAATTGACAACAATTTTTTACTTTAGGGACAAAAAATACTATTAACCCTTTAAGAATCGACATCTCTTTAGAAGGATCATGACTTTAAAGAAAAAATAACTATTTGGAGGGTTGTAACATTTGGAAAAAAAAAAAAAAAACACTTAGAAGTCAACAAGTAAGGTCCTAGACTTCATTCACAAAATACACTAGAGTTTTGTATCACTCATCTCTCTCTCTCTCTTTCTCAAAATCCAAATTGTTCAATGAGATTTCTTTGGAAGTTCTTCAATATTACTAATTGCAGTTTCTTCTAAATTGCTTTTCAGTTCTTCATCCTGTAGGCTTTGTTGCCCGGAACCGTCTAGCAACTTCACTGAGTGGCGGCAAATATTACTTTTTTTTAATAGTTAAATATCACTTTTTTTTAGTAGATAAATATCACTTTAAAAAAAACGATCTTACACGCCTCAAAACCTCAATATTATTCTATTTGTCTATTTGCTTCAACACAATATACCAACAAGGTATACCTCCTTGTGTTTCCGTGGAGCTTTATTTATAAGTGTCAAGGAATTTGAATCATATTAGGACTAGACTCTAATTTCTCTTATCTATTTGATAGGAGGATAAAGTTTATTATCCGTTATCAAATGAGAGTCTATCTCATTCTCCTCAGACTACACTCCCGTGAGCCAAGTTGAGGAACTGCTGTGCCAGGTTTTCAAAATTTGTGCTCTGTATACCTGTGGTTTGAATGGGGGCTACTCTTGTTGGAGTCGATGTTCAAAATTTGGCTTTTAGTATGCTGAATAGTAGAAGTGTTTAAATTTGGGTTAATTGCACCAAAAGTCTACAAAGTATAGAGTTTGTCTCATTTTGGTCTCTAATATTTTATTTGCATCATTTTAGTCTATGAAGTATTTAATATATTTCTATATGATCCCTTAAACAGATAATGTCCACATTGTTAAACAATTTTTAATCATAATTTGTCATGTAATATTTAAATATAGACAAAAAATAATTTTTATAGATTTTAAACAAAATTTGGGTTTTTTTTGTACAAAAAAATATGTAATCTGGGTTAGCTAGTGACCAAAATTAGAATAGCTCATAATCAAAACTGTATAATTTTGGTAACTATTTAATCAAAATTTGAGTAAAAATTTGGTTAAGAGTTATACAAATTATGTTTTTTGTCCATATTTACGTATCACGTGAAAAATTTATGGCAAAAAATTATTAACAATCTAGACGATGTCTGCTTGAGGAATTATATAGAAACATATTCAATACTTCAGGAACCAAAATAATGCAATTGAAATATTGAGGGTCAAAAGGAGACAAAACCTATACTTTGGAGACCTCCAGTGCAATTAACCTTTAAAATTTTCATTATAAAGCATTCAAAAATATTTTGAAACATTCCCAACTTTGTTGATTGGAGGTGAGGGTAGAAAAATAGCGTTGATATTAATGAACACCATTAAGTGATATTTGCATGACGAGTCCAGTTTTTTTTTTTTTTCAAAGGCTTGTAGGGAAATATTGCCGATTATGCAGGGGCTGACAGTATTGGAAAGGTTATGCAGTCAACATCTCAGCCTCGTTCCTTACATTCAACCATAAAAGAAAAGAAAAACATCCAATCCAAAATAAAATATAGCATCTAAAGGTATATTGATGAAAAAAAAATCTTTTTTTTTTGTCCTTTCCAAAACCTCTGCTCATGGACAGGGTAACCAGGTTCCAAACTTCATGGTATTATATACAAAATTCTCATACAGATTTAGGCATTATATTTCATGACAGCCTTGGCGTAATAGTAAAGTTGCTTCGCCGTCATCTGAACGTACGTCACCGGTTCAATCACCAAAATAATCTTTTCCTATGCGGACTGCAGAGGTAATGCTAGATATACCTGATTTTTTTCAGACCCTAGTGACAAGTTCTGGGCAATTAGCTGTCCATCCACTTTGGCAGGGTTGTTAGGAATTAACAGACCAATCATAATTTTTGTAAACAATATTAATAGCTCCCCCATCACCCAATAGATGAGTCAAAAGGCCTGCCTTAGTTGCATCCAAGTAATTTATGACCCACTTTGGGATATCTTTCTCTTGTCCAAAATCCACATTGAACCTGCAGGACAAAAGATTGACAAAGTACAGCATGTTAAAAATTCTGCTTCTTTGCGTTTCACATGTGTTATGAAACTTAATGCAGTGGCCATATTTTGTTAAGGTATAAAGAAATGAGAACTTTTATTTAGTGACTCACCACTTGATGATCCGGGTGAGGTAGACAGTCCTCTTGGCCAGATCCACCTCGATTCCGTCTCTTTGGAAAAACTCCCTTGCAGCGTTCCTTAGCTCAGATTCAACTCCTTGGGGAGTGAAAAATCTAACTGTTGGGCTCGATCTTGTCCCATTACAGAGTCCAAAATGAATCAATGGATTAACTTTCAGAAAAGCTAGCTGCAAAGTGGACAATTTGTTAGGAGCCTACCCATAGTTATATGTTAATATGGAACGTCATACTAAGATTTTTATCGCATATATGTATTACAGTCATGTTCACTTATTTTAAGCTAAGGAGAAAACAAAGATTGCTTCCACCTCATCTTGCACACCTCTCATATCTGATCAGCAAGATGGTGTTTCAAGCAATAAATGTGTCACATTGAGGAGAGCTATAGATAAAGGGGCTCATGGATGAGGTAGACCTCTCCCCAACATAGCAAGGAAGTGTTGAGCAAGCAGGTTTATTTTATTCAATATTGTTGCCTGCTACTGATGCTAGATAAGATTGTGGAACTAATAATAGGAATCAATATATCAGATGTTTCTAATCCTGTTTTCGACTAGGAAAGATATCTCAGTATGCACATGAAACTATAATTACCTCTAAACGCTTGTCTCCAGCACCAAAGGGTTTGACCAATGAGTAAGGCGCCCTTCGATTGTTTCTAAGTATCCCATTTAGTATTGCAGTTAGGGAATACGGATGGCCTCCAACTACATACAGGAAATCAGAATAAAAGGATCTCCTATCAATTACTCCCCCAGGATGGCCAATCCTAATCACAGCATGGATAACCATAGCATTGTACAGGTTCAAAAAGAAGGCCAGCTTCTCGTCTGCTGAGAGTGCCAGAATGTTTACCCTATGAAGGTCTTGAACCAGATTTACATATCTGCACTTGTGAACAAGCAGAATAAGAAATTAGAAGTTTACATGACTACCTTAAATGATCAAGTTCCCCGAATAGTAGCAGTGGATTAGCATTTCATAGATATTTCAAGAAACAAGCTAAAATCCACAGACAGAATGATCAGACATGCATCTTGAAATATACCCTCAATTGTTGGTGTCCATGTGCATGTTTGCTGTTCATTAAAGGGAATGATTAGATGGCATAGTGAAGAACACAATATCAACAATCATAATTTCATTCATCCCATCTACTGTTCAAAAAGGGTTTATTTCTTAATTTGCAAGCATTTATACGTTAAACTAAGTTTTTCCTAGTTTATTAGCCATGGTGGTAATTGCGAACATCTTCAAATCTTTCGTTCTGGGAAGTGGGAATTAGTTGAACAATGGGTGAAGCAGGATAAAGGATGAATGGTGTATAAGGGACAGCAGGAAACTTCTTTCAGATCTTGCACAATCAAAATTTTGAATGAAACTACCATCAGAATGAAGATGTCAGCCAAAACTGCTATTTGTGGCTTGGATAGTTGATTTGGCAAAATTGGACTTATTTGAAGAATTCCCAGTTAGTATCAGAATGTAAATTGTATATAAAAAGCACAAATGAAAAGCAGAAAACAGTGCTACAAAACTATAAAATATGCATAAAATAATATAATAACAAGAGAACAAGAGTAGAAGAGGAGAAGATTCATGCATCTGATCTAAAGTTGTCAGAACTAAGACTTTGTTTAGTTGTTTAAGCAGCAGAAAGGAATGGGAATGTTTATTGCTTTATTGCAATAAGATGTACTAGCTTTAATGTAGACGTTTACTAGGTGGTTTTCCTAGACAATGTATAGCGGGTGATAAAATGCAGTTTGAACTTTCAACTAAATATAAGATTGAAAGATACCTCCGAAATTCTTCGCTGTTGCTGATGCCCACATAATCAAGACGGCGTCTGTCATCAGAGGCATAACACTCGAGTATTGCGGACATTATCTTGGCAAGCCTTTCACTTACCAGGGCAGCAGCCTTGGGCTCACTGTCATTTGTGGATCCTCGGAAATTAAAGCATCGGGGAATGAAGGGCTCATGCTCAAGGAATCGATAGAAGTGGTTCCCATCCTCAAATTCATTTTCCCTGATTATAAAGGTTGAGAAATGATTTATTACATGATTGAAATTGATCTGAAGGATGATAATAGTTTCAATTATCTTCTCATGAAAAGAAAAGATTAGCAGCAAAAAAATTCCTTCATATGAACAAGAGTTCTTACCCAAAGACGTGATGGAGAAAATGTTTTCTTGCCAGCCGCTGCCCAATCTCGACGGCCTAAAACAAGTCAGAACACAGAGCAAGAAGTCATAAACCAGGAACGTACAAGGCCAGACAGATTCAGTTAATTAAAGTAACAACAATTGATGGAGGGCGATGGGTGTAAGGTGATGTTCAGGTGCTGCTTATTGTTGGTTTATTTGGCTAGGGTGCTACTGGATATATAGGTATAAGTGTTTTTAAGAGGTGCAGGGAAGGTGTAAATCAGTAAAGGTTTTGAGACTGTGTTGGCACGATTAATTGTTGTGGATAATGACATTGAGAGTTCCGATTTCCTTACTATCAATCAATCTTTGAGATATTAGTTGAAGGTGTGGTGAGCTGTCCAGAGATACAAGGAGAGACATATTTGAATGGCCATTTTGAAAGTCAAAGAGAGAGGAAAGAGGGAAGAAATTTTGAGCATTATAAATATCTTGGCTTTGTGACAGACAACTTTGAAAGAAACCAATGTCACACTTAGTTAAGTACTAGTTTGAAGATGAGTGACGAATCAAACACAAGCACTTCTTATACAATTCCCAAATACTATGTAGACGCAGAGAATCATGAGCAAATGAAAAGAAAACTTGAAACACAAATTTCAAACTCCAGTCATCATACACATTTCTTCAAAGGTATTTATTTCTTTTTATAAATTTGGCAAAAAGAATAAAACATTGGCAACTGTAACCAAGTCCATTCTATAGCAACTTGTATGCTGACTGTAACCAAATGTAGACCAAAATAGTTTGATACTATTGCTTCGATTCCTGTAGGATTATTCTTTAACTCATTTACGCTTCTATAATAGTTTTCTTACATGTGCACAAGAGGTAATGACAAAAAGGGAAAAGTAAGAAAGAAACAAAGAAATGAACCAGCCTAAGCTTTATTTTTCACCCAAAATTTTGAACAATAAATGAACAGGAAAAAGCATTAAATAAAACAAGCTAAGAAGTTTGATACTATTGCCCTTAAGGTTTAATGACTGGGGTTTGAAATATTACAAATAAGTTTTTACTGGCCCATGCCTTACTCCATTGTCTGGGACACGAATGACCCATATTGACCTTCAGGATTTAATTTTAATCCACTAAGTTTTATGTGAAGGGTCCACTATCAAAAAGCTGAAAAGCTCATGAGCTCCACTTCATCATTATGATGTTTTGGTACCACTAAAAGACTATGAGAAAAAGAAATGATAAAAAACTGAAATTAGGGAAAGCAACCCGCTGATGGATAGAGTAAATTAAGCTTCAAAAATTCAAACTACGGCTTGAGTTGATCAATGAACAAGTATGAAACCTATTAAATGCATGAGATGTAAACAATTCGAAACCGTGTGGGGCAACCAGAGGCTGGCTTTTTTCTAAGAAAGGATTACTTACCAAAGCATCATAATGGTGGGAGAGAGCCTAACATTTTTGAAGGAAAAAAAAACAAAAACTGTCCCTTTCTCCCTATTGACTTTGAGAGATGGGACCACTCAAACAAACATCATCTGCAGTTGGCTTTGAACTCTTCTAAGTTTTACGGGCCTGTTTGGTAAGAAAGATAGAGAATATGGGGGATAAAAATGTAGAAGGGACAGACTATCCATTCCCCGTGGAAAGAAAAGCTAATTTACAAGAGGGAGGAAATAGTAATAAAAATGTTTTTTTTTTTTTTTATATAATTTGTTGGTGAGAGGAGGACAATAGTATATATTAGAATGATAATTTGTTGGTGAGAGGAGGACAATAGCATATATTAGAATACCAAAAATGCCCCACCAATAAAAAGAGTAATTTTGTAAAAAAAATAGCATATAAAATAAATGTCAACATTCATAGATGAAGTACATAGAAGAAAAATCATAATAGCTCTTGATCCCACTCTTATCTTTTTTGTGAATTACATCGCATGTGATGATGTGAAAATAGGAAAATGGGTAGTGGAATTTGGAAAAGAAAGGAGCATGACCAGGAAGATGAACAAAGGACTTATAAACATATGTGCATAAAGAAGAAAATCACTCAATTAGAAGGATTGTAAATACCTTGGATGAGTGGTTTAATTTTCTTTTCCATTTTCGTTCCCTAACTTTTTTACTTTTTAACCAATCGAAGGAAATCTCTCATTTTCCATCTTCCTTTTTGCATCATTCATACCAAACAACCCATTAAAGAAACACTGCAGATTTGGGAATTTCATAATTCTTACTTTTCTAACAATATTAAAGTAAACTCAGGCACATGTAAAAACCAAAGCTAACGTGCTCCACTTGGTGTACTGTACTAGATTGTATCCAACCCAACGGTTGCCTCGATTTAAATTTTCTAAACTTGAAGAGCACGGGCTTGAAAAGTGGCCTAGACAACTGGAACATAGCAAACAAATGTCTGGGTCAGAAATTGTACGGTTTAGATGCCTCCATAAAAATATTATTTTTGTTTCTAGATAACTTTGAATCAAATTCTTTTAAATTAAAATTATTAAAATTCATGTGTCCATCATTAAGCTACTGCTGTCATTGGGATTTCACCACCATCACTGCATTGGGATTTCGAAGAACGACAAAAGGTAATTTGTTGCCAAAGCCATCATACAAGCCTCATGGTTGTAATTATTAATGTTGGCTCTAGACAAAGTGTCTTACGATGAAAGCAACTAAATTTACTAATTAAATATTATTAAAAAATTAAACTTTATCTCACTGTTTGAAATAATATTTTGCTTTTACATTGGGAATGTCATGATTAGTTCAAAAAATAAAATAAAATAAAATAAAACAACAGTTAAAGATTGTTTAAATCCGACCGTTTATAATTACACTTAAATTTTTAATAATTATAAATATATCAATTATAGTTTAATCTTTTAACCACTGTATACACTCACAGGAAACCCAGAATTGCCAGCCAAAATACTCTAACAAACTACTACTCATTGTCTTTAAGTTATTTAACTAATTAAAAATCTTCAGTTTGGTCAACAACTTCTAACCGTCTGTTCAATTACCAGAACAATATCCAACGGAATATAATAAACAAAGAGGGGAAAATATTTCTAATTTGCAGCCTGCCAAATTAAAAGTATAACTCAAAAATCAAACGGCAGATATCAAACTACAAATCACCATGATTGCTAATAAATAAAACTCTATACGCCGCGACACACTGAATCAGAGATAGGGAACGTACCTTCTTCCTCCCACAGTCCATGTACTGTATCATGACCTCCACCATCTCAGCGCCAGAGAAGCAATTCTTCACGATCTTCATCTTCATCAACCGGTCCTGTATCGGCAATCTCTGCCGCAAAACCCTAGCAAACTGAACCATCTCGTCGATCTTTTCCTCCTCCGGATCATCAAACCCATAAACCGGCGGCGCCGGAGCATCGTCCGGACACTTGGTCCCCAACAATTCCTTCATTCTCTGCTCGAGCATCCCACTATTACTCATCGAATTTAATGCCACAAGCCCTCCGAACAATTTCTCGTTGAAAAATATCTGGGGTACAGCAGAACTGCCAGTTCTCGACTTCAATTCTTTCTCTCTCATTGGAAAAACGTCGATGTTTATCTCTACGTATCGTAAGTTCTTTTCCCTCAGAAACGATCGAACTGCAGTACAGTCCCTACAGTTTGATCTTGAGAAGAAGCTAATTCGCCCTTTGAATTCGGAGGTTTTGAGCTTTACGATCACTTTGAGTCCGGAGAGATTGAACTCGGTCACGTTCGATTTCTGATTGTCGTCGTTTTGGGTGTTTTCTTTTAAGGATGATAAGCGCTTTGTGATCGCGGCCGATAGGCTATTGCTCTTTTCCCGAAAGAATTTTCCGATTGCCGGCATGTCAACGGCGGGGATATTTTCCGGCAAGGACTTAGATCGGTTCATTGTAGGAGAATCACGTGGAGAACTCACGATCGTCACGCCTGGTGGTGCCTCCGGCTTCGGAAGCTGCGAATGAGGAATCGTCACCGATACGTTGCCGTTGATTTTTGAACCAACAACGTCTATGTTTTCAACGGCCACGTCATTTTCCGGTGAACCTTTTCGAATTTCCTCGTCGTCTTTTCCTGAGGCGGGGGATTCGTTGTCAGATTCTCTGCCGTGGGCTTCTTCTCTTTTCTCAATTTCTATATCAGAAAATTCTGATGAAATCCCGATATCTCCGTGATCTTCGAAATTTGAATTTTCAACAGAATCCGAGGGATTCTCGTGAGCGAATCCGTTTGAAACCTCCTCTTCTTCCTCGTTCAGTTTTCCATTTGCAATTTTCTCACCTTTTCTCTCGTTTTCCCGAGAAAGTTCTTCACCGGAATCTCCATTTTCAAGTGGATGGATTTTCCGGGGATTGGACAGAACGTCCTTCATTGGTTCTTGTCCGTCGTTGAGCTGGGCTATTACTCTTGGGTCACGGGAGGTAGGACCGAGATTTCCGTTCTCCCCTCCATTCGATATATCAGCGACGGCAACTCCATTTTCAAGGTGATTTTTTTTCCGGGGAATGGAAACCTCTTCCTTCATCGGAAGTTCTCCACCGTTGAGCTCGGTGATTAATCTTGCGTCACCGGAGGTAGGACCAATATTTCCGTGCTCCCCTCCATTCGATAAATCCATTATACTTTCTTAGGGAAAAACGAATGAAAGTATCTGACCGAGAGAAGAGGGGGTTTTCAAATTCTAGGCGGACAAAACCATGAAGAGAGAGAGAGAAACCCAAATGAAGACGAGTATGGAATCTAGGGAGAAAGAGAAGGTGCGGAGATACCGGAGACAGTTACAATGGAGGGAATATATATAGGGACAGACGTACAGTGATATGAAGCTGGGCTGTTGTGTTGAAGAGATGAGAGAGAATAGGTCAAGATAGGTGGTCATGACATATGTACGTCGTTGGCTCAGTCAGCTTTTGCTGAACCGGCGATTTCCTTTTAACGTTTCTCGCCGGCGAAAACTGTCATATCTAGGCACCCTAAGACAAAGATGAGTAATGAATCGAATTTCGTCTCTATACATTATTTTAATCACTTAAAAAATAGAAAAGTTTTAAAAATATTTTTAAAATAAAATAAAATATTAGTTTAAATATAATGAAAAATCTTAAAATACGTCAAAATATTTCAAAATAATAGTAAAAATATATATATAATAAAATAGCTCGCAAGTTCAATTTTATCCTGTACACATTTTTCCTCTAAAAAATATCATATCACTTATTTCTATCACACGTCAAATTATTTTAATATTTGATTAAATTATAATTTAATATATTTTTTACTTCAAACATTATCTACGCATAATAGTATACATATATTAAAAAAATTATTAAATTACTTATTTTTTTAAAAAATTGTCGATATTTTTAAGAAAATAATGAATAGATTTTAAATAATGTAATCAAATAAATGAAAGAAAGAAAAATTATTGTTTAATATAGTGGGATAAATTATTTTGAGCGTTCAAATTTTATGTTCTAGTGTGCCTGAAGACAGTTGTTATAATTAGTGTAAAAATAAATCAGAACAATTGAAAATATTAAAATTTTGATTCGATCACTAATTACTTGCGATCTCCTTAGAAGCTGAAACAATTCGATCATTTTGATCATTTCAATATCACAATTCATAAAATGACATAAAAAATATAGTTTAAATAATATTTAATTGATTATAACTAAAGATATGAGATTTGTAGGTGGATATTGTTGGGGATATGGTTTGGCACTGTCGAAAATCATGACTACAACTTAAGCTATTGATTCTGGAAAAAAACTCTTAAAGTAGAGATTTTAAAGCATAAATTTAGAACAACATAACATCTCAAAGGAAGTGGTCAGAGTTCAAAATTGAATATTTAAAAAAAAAATTCAATAAAAAATTCCCAAAACTCAAAGTCATCCGTGTCATATCTATTACTAGGGTAAACCATGCCAATGTGAATTTGGGGAGAATGAATTCAATGTGAATGATTTTGAGGAGAATATTGGTACTTGTTTAATGAATCTATTTGATATTATCGAATAAACTTATTGAAATTTACCTGTTTTATATTATAGATTTTTGATAATTTAAGTGTTGTTTGGCAAAGTAAAAAAGTATGGATAAGAGCAAAATAAGATTGGCTAGTACTATGTGTTTTTTCTACCAACTCTCGTTCGCCTAATAATATGTATTTGAGTTTTAATTTTTGAGTTTTATTTATGTCATATAACATTTTCTCCAAAAAAAAACTCTTAAAATAGTGATTTTAAAGCATAAATTTAGAACAACATAACATCTCAAAGGAAGAGGTCAGGGATCAAAATTGAATATTAAAAAAAAATTAAATAAAAAATTCTCAAAACTCAATGTCATCCATGTCATATCTACTACTAGTGTAACAACCCGTGCCAATGTTAATTTTGGAAAAAAGAAATTTAATGTGAATGATTTTAAGAAGGATATTGGTAAGCGTTGAATAAATTTATTTGATATCATCGGATAAACTTATTAAAATTTATCTGTTTTATATTATAGTTATTTGATAATCTTTGTGCTGTTTGGCAAAGTGAAAAAGTATGGATAAGAGCAAAATAAGATTGGCTAGTACTGTGTGTTTTTTCTACCTTACCATCAACTCTCCTTCGTCTAATTACTCTGACCACAGAAAGTATGGACAAAATTTATCCTAATGTGCATATTCACACTTACACATTTATCAAGTTATGTAAGGATGAGCCTTTTGCTAATTCATTTTGCATATTAATGACATAATTAAATTTGAATATCAATGTTTGATAAATTAATGAAATGGTAATCTTGCTAATTAATTTTGATGTTTGGGGGTTGTTTTATCATTAATAATTTGGTTCATTTCAACTAAGTTTTAATTATTATTTGACTCATGTATTCAGTTCTGGACCAAATTAATTAAAAGACAAGATTCATTAATAGTCGCTAAACTTGTATTATTATTTTCTAATAAGTACCTAAACCTAGACTCTCACATGTAATATTATTCTTTTATTATTTGTGTCTGATATTGACGAGAGAAAATCGTTTTTTTTTTGTTTTTTGAGGTTATGTATTCTTTTGAAAAAAATGTAAGATTAAAATCAGATTTATTAAAAAATAGTAAGAAAAATGACAAATATGTTTTTCTTTTGTGAAACGAAAAACCAACGAATCTTATCGTTAGGACAATCAAATCCTACTTTCCATAATTCGTTCAAAATTAATTCAAAACTCCACCAAGTTATTTCAATTTTGCTCTATCTCATTAGACCATCAATTACACTTTTGTTCACAAATTCTTTATTAAATAACTACATTTTTTTCATAAATTGATTGTAATAGGATTAACTTGACACTATCTATCTAATATTGTAGATAACAAGTTGAAGTTTTAATTTATAAAAATAAAAGAATGATCAAAATTGATCTAATCTTCATCTACATTAATTCAATGATACAAAATTTGTGCTAATTTTTTTTGAGTAATGCTACGTAAACTTAAAAAGTAGACTTGATAATCACAACTATTGAATATGTAGTGAGTCTCAATAAATTATAGGACGAAATCAATGATTGTGATTATTAAATCTATTTTTTAATTCTATATAACATTGCCCAATTTTTTTTTCCCACTCGAAAACATCATATTTTTTACACGGTTCTTAATGTCAAATAATTCAGTCAACACACTTTCTAATGTTAAACAATCTTATTAATCTATATTTATCTCTCTCATCATTTTAATTTTAATTTACATAATTAAAAAAAATTAAATTATCATTTTAAAATATAAATATTACAAAATTAATTTTTAATTTTTAATATTATATAGTGTCTTCAATACCGATTATTACTAGGAACAATATTATAAAATCCATATAAAAGTCAAAAAATTATACTAAATGCATATCATTTATTGAATAAATGAGTCCATTAATTTTTTCGGTGGGATCCGCTCATTTTACACTCATGTGAGTGATAATATGCATTTAAATTTTAAGTTTGAATTATGTTATATGACATTTTTTTTTTTTTTTATGCCTACACGGCGAGTCACCGAAACTGGCGGTGATCGAGGGACTGTTAGTACCAAACCTACCAAGCAGTCTGCTGACTGGACGAGGATTAGTCCCGGACTTTTAGGAAGTAGTCCGCTGACTGGTTGGATTGATTCAGTTGGCACGGCATGGTCAAACAAGGCCATTATGTGGTATGATCACAGCACCACACTATCTCAGCATTTTGATTGGTAATCTTGGACATTTGTGTTCGACAAAGTCTATGCCAATGACCCACGAGTAGTTTACACAGAAATGTATTGAATGGGTATAACTTGGCGACCATGTCCATCCACTGATTAGAGTTTGATTCTTCTCATCAATTAATTAGGTATTGATTTACATACAAGAAATGCATGACTATGAGATAATGATATATGTGTAATCAATAGGGGTAGCCTAATTGGCCAGGGTCTCTGATTTTCTAGTGGGAGGTTAGGAGTTTGAAGTTTTTTGGGCACAAAAAAACGTGATTGTTTGGTAGGACAAGACCTTAATTGCTTGGACGAACCATATCCAAGTCTCTAGTGTGAGTCTTAAGTCCTCGGCGAAACGTAAGTTCTGATTTAAATGATATATAAATTGAAGAACTCGATTCATACACTCGGACTTTGCCCTTAATTTTATTCAAAGTCACGAACCCGAGTGATATAAACACGTCTCTAGTTACTGATGATAAATCATGAGATTTTCTTGTATCCAGAGATATATTTGTTAAAAAATATTTATAGCTCTGAACATCCAAACTAACAAATTTAGGACAAGAACAATAACGTTTGACTCAAACAAAGAGAGAGCAATTTTTAGTATTAGTTATAGTTGAACACACTAATATTTGAGCTTTTGTATGCCATTTAATATTTAAAAATATTTATTATAAATCTCTCATTTCTATTTAGACTCATCATCCATCTATGACTTAATCAATAGTTAATTAACTATGCATTGCGTGTAATAATTAATGTCCTTAAACAATTAAGGTTGATATGTCATTTTTTTAAGGGACACTAACGAAACACATTAGCAAATATAAGTCTACAGCAGTTAGTAATGCGACTTGATTAAAAAATGAGGCTTTTACATGGGGCGGAGTCAAGAAAAAGGTTCTAGATGAGCACATAAGTAGGATTTAATTATTTTTTTAACTAATCATGGGAATTTATAAATTCATATTTATTAAAATTATATTTAATATTAAAAGTTTTTTAAACATAAAAAATTAAAAATTGATAAACATAGCATGAACAAAAAAAAACAATTAAATTTTTTATCAAGAATGAAATTAATTATTGTTACTTATAATGGACCCTGATATATATATTTTTTAATTATTTGAAAGAGTTACAAATTAATCTTATCGACAAATATTTTCTTTATATATAAAATGTGATAACAATATCTCATTTATGATTCTTTAGTTTATGACAAAATGACACTCATTTTTATACAATAACAAAATAATTCAATAATTTTAAATAAAATTATAAAATGACCCCAATATGGCCAAAATTTATTTCGACTCGTTTAAAGAGTGTCTACAAATTTAGACACTAATTAAATATATATGAATTTTATTTTAAAAAATATATATTTAATATAAAAAAAAAAATTGAAGGTGGGCACTTGTCCATTGGTGGCACGGCCCCTGACTTTAATCATCAAGAAGTAGAAACGGGGATGCAAGACGACAAGCGGCCTCCAGTCAGTGGAGAAGCCATAATCGCCAAAAAAGTGAAAAACCATTACAACACGTATTAAGACTCATGGAAACAAGAGCTAAGTGATCCCCAATAGTCCCTATGAATACCAGTATCTCTACTGAAACTCAAACAACTCAATGTTACTTACCAACTTAGTTTTGATGGTGTCTTATGAGCTATTGACTAGAGATCAACGATTTGAAAATTTTGTTAAAGATGCAGATGAGAATTATTGGAATATTTAGTCAGAATTTTTGGGCTCTTAGGATTTAAACAACGGCTCTTGAAGTTAACTAGCTACAAACAAAGATCATAAGACAGAGAATTTATAGTGGTTCATTAACTCGAGAACTTGACTAATTCACTTTAATGAAATTTCTTGTTTGTGAAAGAGTTTTTTATTAATCGGAGAAGAAGATTACAGAATTACACAGTATCAAAGACAGGGATGCTTGATTGATTACAATGCTGAGAGATTTGATATGTATTTATAATATGCAGTTGTTTTGCATGATTGCCTTCTATCCCGTAATCAACATGATTTTTTTGGGGTTGTCATGTGTCCGAATATTTGGTTGTTAGAGGTTATATTCTCTAGGTGTGATATAATTTTCTAGAAAATGCGAATCGTCATTATCACTGTGTGTATGAGTGTCATGTCGATAATTATTCTCGACTTGTAGACCCCAATTTGAGAGATCCAATCTTAGATGTCTGAATTAAGAGGTTCAAGTTCAGCCTTAGCTAATTTTTTGTGTCACCAAACTTCTCGACATATCTCCGCAACAAGTGAATGGGAGTATGTTTGGCGCTGGTCGTGGATGGGCTTTTCGGGTCGAAAGTCCATTTACCACATTTTTGGACGTCAAATATTGAGCTCCATTTTGAATTTTGCCATGGATCAACCCGGCCCAACAAATATTTTCCCTCCTACCCTTCCCGCCAAAACTCAGCACAATCCCAAATAATAACACACCCACATCAGGAAAAAAATCAATCAGATACAATCCCAAACATCACCGAAAAATCAGTACTCTGTAACCCCAAAGCAATGGAGAAGGGTGGCGGTGGCGGTGGTGGTGCAGCCCCCACCGGGTGCTACAAGTGTGGCCGTCCAGGCCATTGGTCCCGGGACTGCCCTTCCAACCCTAACTCCAACCCCAATTCATCTTCTAATGGCAATTCTAAAACCACAGGGTATGCTTTCAAGGCCGGTGGTGGTGGCGGCGGTGCTTCGATTGCAAAGCCAGCCCAGAAGCCCAAGAAAGTTCCGAGATCGAGACCAAAGCTTACTCCGGAGCTTCTTCTCTCCGACGATGGACTCGGTTACGTCCTTCGGCACTTTCCTCGCGCTTTCAAATATCGTGGCCGAGGACATGAGGTATTTATTCTCACTCCTATTAGCCCTTCAATTTGCATATGGATTGTTTGTATTATATTTCACACACCCATCGCCAGATTAGTGATACTTACAAATCTGCATTTATATATAAGTATATATAATACTATAGGCGGTTCATCAAGGGCTTATCGGGTGATTGCTTTTCATTTTTATATATCTCAGTAATGACTAAGAGGAAAAAGTATCTGGCCACTTCGTGCACAGTAATGACAAAGGTTAGGTATTTATTCAATACATCCCGACTCGGGTCCTCTTCTATACTATATTCCCTCAGTTTTAGATTACCCATTTTGAATCAGGTGGACTTCATTTTATTCAACTGGGTATATCATCAATACAATGTCGGTGATCTAGAACTGACTCAATTGAAGGAAGGAAGAATCCTATTCCAGTCAACCCATCCTATGTAATTGTGGGATTCGTGGTACTGCATGTAAACTGGCTCCATGCAGCAATTTAATTGATCATATTAAACCGAACTCCATAGACAAGCAATTATAAAATCAGTTTGGCTATAGTAAGTGCTTTTTGTTACTTGATTTGCCCATTTCTACTACAGAAAATTTTAATGACTTCTCAGAACATCTATTTTCTGCATATAAATATTTATGAAGAAAATTTGCCTTCTGTGGAGAATGTTCTGAAGTTTTTACCTTTCTGAAATTATTAAAGCGATGATTATTGAATTATCCTTTGAGTGGAAAGATAATTAATTTGCTTTATAAACTATTTCAAGAAATGACATACATTGAGAAATCATTAGTCATTTCCTACACCATAAGAGCTCCTCATCCTGCTATGTGATTTGTTAGTGGTCTACTCTCTAACTTTTTCCCTGAATATGTGGATTATAATGGATCAACTTCTCAGTTAACATTGTTTATAAGTTTGAAAGTAGTATGTGACTCTGTGTGTGTGGTTGCCCAAGTTTTGCGGCATTAAGTCGCAATGTGTATATTTTTGATGGTCATGGAATTAGAACCATGTTGCCCCACCCAACACTATAGATGCCAGTTTTCCGTGTATTGGGGATGCCATGTCTATTTCTTTATCCACGAGAAAATTACGTTTTCAAACCTTCATGTCTCTTAAAGCATTAGCACGGGTGTCTATACATTCATTTAGCCAATTTTACAAAATTGCACATCTAGTATCCTAACCAATATATGAGCTGCAGAAATTTTTATGCCCTTTCCCCTTCAAGAAACTCATGATATGCTTATTTTTTTACTCTCTATGGTCATTTCATATATATCTTTGAGGTTGTGCATACTCTCATGAATTCCCTAAGGAAAAAACCATCACATCCTTACTTCCACTGGATCTGGGGTGGCACCTGCATCGACAAGTGAATCAATACAGTGTATCAACAAAACAAATATTTTCCATATCCAGCATTCTGCAACATGCTTTTTTATGCTGTGGCTGTGAAAAGTCTTGCATCTGCAATGCAGTTTTGCACTTATTTATCTCTCACTCATGCTATTGATTGGAAAAAAACTGGATTTTTTAAAATTGCTAAAGCTGCTGGATTATTTTCTTGTTTGGTTAGGTATTTTGTGTTAATGATATTTGATCTTTCACTGATTTCTGGACATGGATTCCAGAGTCTATGAGTCATATCTTGGATCAATGTTTGAGTTTTATCTGGAGTGATGGATGTTCTAAATCTAAATAATATTGGTCTCAAGGAGTCATGGCCCATGGGTTTCCTATTTGTGTAATGATAATCCTAATAGAAGTAGTCAGGTTATGTCTCTCTATCTTACCCTTTAAATTCAATAGTGATGAAGAGATGAATTCTGTTTTGAGATTAGAATAATTTTGGCCTAGGGTTCAATTTCTAGGGAATTGTCGGGGGAATTTCTAGATGCTGCTTCGTCTATCTCTTTTTTGCTTGTAGTTTGGACTTTGGTATCAGAGGCATCAGATCTTTAAGTCCTCTCAACCCTCAACCAGCTTTACAAGCCCAAATTTTACCCTCAACAAAGATGTAATTAGCAACCAAATCATTCAAAGAAACCAATTTAATCTTACTTTAAGGTCCTAGAAAAGTCCCTCAAGCTACTCCCTTCAGTTCGGTTAATCCCTATTCCTTTCTTCCCCCTTGCCCGATCTCTGAGCCTTTAAATTAGCGCACCAAAATCCCTTGAATTGCTTGTTGTCAAGAGAATTTCAGCACATTTTCTGGAACTGAACACTTCCTAAGAGTTCGTTTGTTTAGCGGGAGAATGATAGAAAATGCAAAAAAGAGAAACTTTTTAAAATTTTCATATATTTGGTTAACATGAAAAGAAAAATGATAGAAAAAATAATTTTCTTTCTCACAAATAACCAACTTTTTTTTTTGTAAAAAACACAAGAAAATGCAAGAAAATTATAATTTATAACTAACTTCCTATTTTACCCTTATTTTTTTAAAAATATTTATTGGTTATTAATTTTAAAAAATCTTGGTATGGATTTGATTAATTATATAATTGGGCCCAAAAATCTCCGTGTTGGTCATTATCTTAAAATTACGTTTCAAGCATTTTTTTAAAATTTTTTTAACTTTCAATTATAATTACATATTTTTTTTTCTTTTTTAGACCTATTTAATATAATTAAGGGTAATTTAAACAATTATACAAAATTTCTTATAACTTTACTTTCTTTCAAACTGTAGAATGAAATTTCTTTAAAACTTTCCCGTAAATTTTTCATTCTAACCAAATACATGCATAAAAATATATTTTTTATTATTTTCTTTTCTTTCACTTCACTTTCTATCATTTTCACTTTTCATCATTTTTTTTTCCTAACTAAACGGAGCCTAAATCATGTTGGTTTCGATCCTCTTCCACCCTAGAACCCTAAAACAGCCTTCGATCTTGTAATACCCTAACCATAGAGCCGTCCTACCAAACCCCACTTATAAAACCCTATGTGTTCTTAAAGCCCTTCTGCCAACTTGCCACTAGTTACTAGTCAAATGTAGGACACTCCTATTGTAATAAATCTTCAAGATATGTTTTAGAAAATATTTTGATATTTCATGAAATGTTGACTATAGTTCAGTCACTGTATTCCATCTTTCATTTTTGATTAAATGCAAAAAACTAGCAAATAATGTAACATTCCTACCTGTAAGTGTTACTGGTTGATTAAATATCATATTGTCCACGAATGATGGAGCTGTATGTTGTTCGCTTTTACCTAGTTGAAACTGTTTGCTTAAAAAGTTTATTTGTTGTTTTTATCCAATTAATTATAAGGTTACAATACATCAGCAGGCATATTTATTTTTGCTTATTGTTCCTGTCTGTCATTGTCACTGAATGACTTGATTTGCTACCTCTATTATTAAAGAATTATTGTTAATTATCTTCAGGTTAGCGATTTGGGGAATCTACTTGGCTTGTATGCTGAATGGCATTCACATTTGCTTCCATACTACTCATTTGATCAGTTTGTCCACAAGGTTGAACAAGTTGGTGCCACAAAACGTGTCCGGGTAAACGTTATTTTGCCGGTCCCTGATTATTAAGTTTTTATACTATGAGCAAGCGAAATGATGTATGGATAACAAACCAAAGTTTCATTCTTTTCTTCTTTATTGTCAGAAAGAAACATAAATATAGGCACACCCTTTACAAATGCTGAAATCTAATTGGACACTGGCCAAAATAAATAAGCAGACTGCCGTTTTGTGTATTGGATGGCCAACAATTGCGATAATCTCATTTTTGGGATTTAACAATATATTGGCTATATATAAAAATTGGGATGCTAAACTAGAATAACCCTGTGGCTACTGAAGAATCTATTATTTATTCATTTTTGCCTTGCTTATCCTTCAAAGTTTGCTTACATTTTTAACCTGCAAATACGATATGATGTAGTAGGTAACTCTTCAGATCTGTACATCTTTAAGTGTTTACATGGCAGAAGTGTGTTTAGCCTTTTATTTTTATTCTTATTATTATGAATGGTATTATCGTTAGTATAATGTTTAAATCTATAAATATAAATGATGAACGGAGAGAATCCTAACTCTTATCTTACCTCTTTCTCAGTAGCCTCCTTAATTTTTTCCTTTCTTCAATGATTTATACTTATTCAACATTATATTCCCACATAATTGCTTATTGTGCATTGACAGTTTACACATTCCTTGGTTTTTCTCTTTCCAATCATTTGAAGACCACATTGAATTAGCTTTATCTGTTTCTATGCTGGAATTGGAGAGGTAAAAAGAAGGAATGTTGTATACAATCGACTGAATATTGTGTAAAGGTTATCACTATGTCATTGAATTGGATAAGTTATATCCACTTTTTAAGAACTTTTTTTTTTCATTTTCGGCTTGCTTTTCCTTGGCATATTCAACTTTAGCGATGCTACAACTTTATTTATCTACTGGTGAATTAGAAGGCATATGAAGAGGAGGAGGTGAACAATATACAGTTTTTTGTATGTTTGTGAATTGAGATATTCTACTTGCATGCAGTGTAAATATCATCATTTGAACATAGTTGTCAAATTGCGTATTGGAAGCGGTATCGTTTTTTAAAAATAGTGTATCGTATCGTGCATCGTAAGATACGCGTAATTTTATATAATTATTATTAAAATATATATATACCTTTGTAAAAAGTCATAGATTCATAATAACATAACATTTTATTAATATTCTACCAATTATTCAAGTTTCCAACATAGTTAAGTAATATCAAAATGCAAAGACTTCTAATTCAAATTTCTAATACTAATTGCTTGAACAACTTTAATATTAATTAAGAATTTTGAATTCAATTGAACAACATTAACAACAAATTTTATTTTATTTTTAAATCATAACCACTGAAATGACGTTATTTTACTGGCTTGTGATTTAAAAAAAGTCTTTGGGTGAAATGATGTTATTTTAGCTCCAAAAAATCACAAAATAAAATTCAAAAAAGAATCTTCACAAATCGTGCGTATCATACGATACTGTACAAAAACAATATAGAAACACCATACTTATCATTTTTTAAGTGAATCGTGACGAATTGTACGATACGCATAACTATGCACCCGAATAAACAAAATAGCTTTGAGAATTCTAAATACTCTAGTTTGGCGGTTTCTTTAATAATTGATTTCATAATCTTTGTATCTATAATAAAACATTCTAAGGATGCCTTGATTGATAACATGCTTAAACCTAAATCTTAGTTTTGTACTTGTGTTGTCCCAAAATTAATGAATTACGTCTTCCTGAAGCTTTACCTTTTTAATGCCATGTGTGGTGAACCATAGATATATGAGGAGACAACCAAAATATTGAATGCAACTCCTCAAACTATGGGGAAAACAACGAATGAGTCCTTTTCTCCCTTTCAAATATCATCTAGTTCTATCAAATTGTATTATGACAATGCAATCCTACATTTTGAAGATACTTTCACAAAATTTATATTTTTGTTATTTTTTCTATTTGATGTACTATTTTGATATCAATAAAATCGACTTGTTCCTATCAAAAAAAGTTTAATTGGTTAACTAATAACGGGAAAAATGAAGAACTAAAAAAAGTAAGTGTTGGAATATAATATCTTCACAACACATGGTTTTGGGATTTTGGTTCTACTGGGAGAAGTTTTGATCGGCACAATTGTTGTCAATGATGTTAAGTTGCCCTAGAACGAGAAGGAAAGAGAAAGAGATTAAATTATAAGAGAGTGGTTTTTTGCTGGAGGTTTTGTGTGTAAAGTGCTTTGATCGATATCTTCATTCAAAATTTTGTTTGATCAAAAAGGACATTGAAAACTTCTATTGTTTATTTCAATAGAAAAAAATTATATTTTAGTTTTGTACAACGATTTGTTGTGGTTGGATATCGAATATTTTTTAAATTTTTTGTTGATAGAAACTATTGGTTTGTAATTTTTAGATTTTGTGTGCAATGGAGTTTTCATTTTTCCCTTTATGTGTAGATTGCTTTTCGTATCTATGTCCATATCCTAGGTTATCCCTTTCGTATTCACTATTGAAAAATATTTAATTAATTTTTTGGTACACCAGATACTTATCCAAACGTATCAGACGCGTACCCTAACAGGCGTGTTTGTGCTGCATAGATCTCTTGTTAAAGTGGCAATAGAACTTAAAAAAGACATTTAAGCAACAGCTTTATACATTAAATAACGAAGGAAAAACTACACAACTCATAGCTTTCTATGGCGTGATTTTGTCTACAATTATTCCATTTCCAACATGTTAACCTGATAATTCAGGTATTACTTAGACCCCTAAAGAATCCACTCATTTACCATTAGAAACTCCAATTAGAGATCTTCTGTTGATGATTTTGCATTTGTTAACATTGTTATGCATTTGATCTTCGTATTGATTCTTACTTTTTCAAGCAGCTGTGTATCAAAGAATTGCGAGAGAAAGTTGCGAACGGTGGGGATCCAACCAAGCTACAGGAACCTCCAGTTCAACATGATGTTTCAAATCATGAACAAGGTACCTCATATGTTGGTTACTTTGTAATGTTTGCAAGGCTCTGCTGAATGTCTATCGGCACAGGTTCTGACAAACTTTCTAAAGATAAGCATAATATTTTTTGGATCTATGGTTTAATTACTCAAGGAATTGCGATATATAGCAAACCAGCCACATGACAGCCATTTGTCACTCTGGTTGTGTATGCGGGATTTGTCAAGTATTGCTACTTGCATACTCTTAGTGCAGAACATGTCATAGTATTGATCTCATCTTATAGTCTGCAAAGCTAGGTTGGATCCCTTTTCTTTTGGTAGCTTTGCTTGGAAACTTAAGTTTGTGAGCATGACAAACTATGACGTTGTTGTGTTGATGTCATAAAAGATCAGTAGAACTTGTAAATTTGCTTGCAGCATGGTTAGCAATAGGTATGAAACATGAATTTAGCAGCTAAGCCACTGCAAGCATGATTAATATGGAGCACTCAAACAAGAAAGCAGCTAGCTAGAAATTTGATACGGGGATTCTAGGGAATTTTCCACCGATTTTATTACGTTAGGTTGCCTTATGTTTTAGCTAGTCAGAGGTTTTTTCTTGATGAAGCTTATATTTGTGACCCTCCTCGTAGCCATAATCCTTGGTTTCTATTTGTTAGTAGATGATTGATTATGTTTTTAGTGTTGACTTTTTTGGGCAGAAGCCATATTTCCTTTGGCAAGGAAGTCAATTATTGATAGTTGCACATGAGCTTAATGCTGTAGGACAGGAAGGACTAGAAATCAAAGAACAGAAAGAAAAAAAGAAAGAAAAAAGGGTGGAAAAGATTTATCTCATTCTCGCAAGGAATTGGTCAAGGAATACATAAAATTCTCTATGGAGAAACACTTTTTTATTATATCACTTTCTGTTATAAAAATAGTTGGGATTACACCATTATTTATAGGCCAAGTTTCCAACAAAAATAAAAACTATTATCCTATTAAAATTTTAAAAGAGTTTCATAATCAAACTCTTAAACTCTTATACTATTAAAATTCTATAATAATTTTCTAATCAAATTCTTACTACTCCTAACCAACAAATAACTCGTAAATCAAATAATAATAATACTAATACTACTACTCCTACTACTAATAATAATAAAACTACCAATTACACTTCCCTTAAGACAAAAAAATCCTAGTTTTTTTTGTCAAGATTTTCAAAGTCGATTGTATTGGTCCAACCAACCAGTGGCTGCGTTATCAATTCTCCCTCGCTGAAAAGAATTTGACGCTGGCGAGTAAGGAGGGCCAAGAATATCATTTGATGGAAAAGTTCTTTGAATCAATAACAAACTCTTTTTCAATTGTAGTGTATGCGTATTAAGAGCGCAAGTAAGAGTATACTTTTTTCTTCTAATTGCAAAAGAATAAGTATTAGCACGCCTTGCATGTTGTGCATCACGATCCCATATCCAAGTGCGTCCTAAAAGTATATGACAAAGTTTGAGAGACAACATATCACACATAATCATAGTTATTAGTATCGTACGATACGACAAAAAAACGATATGTATCGTCTCTGTATTATTTTTCTGTTGTATCATACGATACGATAAGATACGTCCGATATGTGACGATTGTATTTTTTATTTTTATTTTTTTGGGTTAAAATGACATCGTTTTATCGTAGGACTTATTTTTAAATTACTAGTCAATGAAATAACGTCGTTTCAGTGGTTATAATTTAAAAAAATTAAATAAAATTTGTTGTTAATGTTGTTCAATTGAATTCAAAATTTTTGATTAATATAAAGGTTGTTCAAGTAGTTAATGTTAGAAGTTTGAATTAAAGGTCTTTATATTTTGATATTATTGAACTATGTTGAAAACTTGAATAGTTAATGGAATATTAATGAAATGCTATGTTATTATGACTTTTTTATAAATGTATATATATATATATATATATTCTATTAATAATTATTTAAAAATTAAAATTACGTGTATCTTACGATACATGATATACGATATGATACACTATTTTTGAAAAACGACATGCCTCCTGATATGCAATTTGACAACTACGCACATAATGGTCTCTTTGAAGTTTTCAATGATGAATGTAATTGGACATCTCTTATCCATTTTCAGCTTGATATTAATAATTCATGTCACATGATATGGTTTCGGATGTGGTTCAACTTTCAAATTTAGTTTCTTCACAACCTTTTCTGATACTAAATTTGTGCAACTTTTCGTGTCAATCATTAACGAACATATATGTCCTTTACAACTAACTTTTGTCTAAAAGATTTTTCCTTGATGAATAAATTCACTATTAGCAACTTTTTTATTAGCAATAAGTAGAGGACGGATAACACCCACAAAATGATTATCACCCAAATTATCAAAATTAACATCATCTACATCAAGAGGTTTTATGATCTCTGTTTGAAATTCTGGTTCATCAGAATCATTATGCACCTTAGAAATTTTCTTTTCAACCACAGTAACAAATTTTAAAGGACATTAACAAGAGAGATGATCAAAATCATGACAATTAAAATACCTCGTCTTAGAATTAGTACTCCCTTGAGAAGAAGAATTAACACTAGCCCAACATGGTTTGTTTGGAATAAAAGTATTCTCTAGGGGTTTATTGGTGGACTTACTTTGACTTGCATCTACGACAGTTCTTTCGATCTGGGTTGGAGGTGCCATAGAAGATCTCATATAAGATCTCTTTTTCTACACATTTTCCATTTGATAGGCATCTTGAGCTGCATCTGCTATGGTATAAAGTCTACTTGCAGCAAAACCTGTAGAAATATGAGAATTAACTCCTTGCCTACACATGACAATCATCACATCTTCAATCCAAGGGAACTCTGATCGGGTGGCCAAGTTGTAGAACTTTCTTGTGTTTTTCTTGACAAACATGCTACCTTGATATAACTGTGTGAATTGGAGATAAGCTCGTTGCTTATAATTAGCAGGTATAAAGTAGCGAGTCATAGCAATCTTTATATCATCCTATGATCTATCAAAGTGAGTTTGTTGGTGTTTTATCCACCAAAGTCTTGCTGTAGCTTTCAATTTTGATTCTGCAAAGAATAACTTCCTTTCATAGGTCAAATGATGCCATCTGAAGAAGTTTTCAATGTTATGCAACCAATCAAAGAATATTTCAGGATTATTGTCCTTATGAAAATCTCCAACTTCTAATTTAATTCCTTTATCAATATCAAAGAATCTCGGTTCTTTCTGAACTTGAGCTTATGGTGGAGGAGCTTGTACAAGTACTTGTGGAGGATTGATGACAGAAGATAATGGACTAGTATTGACGTTTTTCTCAACTCTTTTATCCTTCTTATCTAAGAGATAAGCTTACATGATTTCTTTTAGTGATGTTATGGACACTTCTAGTGAATCCATCCTCTCATTCATTGTGAGGGATCGACCTTCCCATTACCGGGGATATACCTCCCTCCAAGAGCAATCCTCCCCATTACCGGGGATATCCCGCTCTCCATCAAAGAATTTCGGCTGACCTGCGGGGCAAACCCCCACAGTAGCCTTTACCTCTGTCCCACATCGGGGAAAGAGTCGTCTCCCCACCCCCATATAACTCGAAGCACCATATGAGAGCAATACCCAAGTACCATAGTGTGCTACTTGGGTACTGCTCTCATATGGTGCTTCGGCTTATATGGGGGTGGGGAGACGATTCTTGGGTACTTGGGTACGATTCTTGGGTACGATTCTTTTCCCGATGTGGGACAGAGGTAAAGGCTACTGTGGGGGTTTGCCCCGCAGGTCAGCCGAAATCCTTTGATGGAGAGCGGGATATCCCCGGTAATGGGGAGGATTGCTCTTGGAGGGAGGTATATCCCTGGTAATGGGGAGGTCGGTACTTGGGTACTGCTCTCATATGGTGCTTCGGCTTATATGGGGGTGGGGAGACGACTCTTTCCCCGATGTGGGACAGAGGTAAAGGCTACTGTGGGGGTTTGCCCCGCAGGTCAGCCGAAATCCTTTGATGGAGAGCGGGATATCCCCGGTAATGGGGAGGATTGCTCTTGGAGGGAGGTATATCCCCGGTAATGGGGAGGTCGATCCCTCACATTCATGGTCTTTTGTGAATTAACTTGGGCTTAGGATAAAGCTTCTACTTTAGCATTTAATCAGGTGTTGGAAACCATATTGATGGAATAAGTGAGTTGAAAAATTACCAAAAATTTTGGGGCTAAATTGTAATTTCAAAAAACTTTAGGGCCAAATTGAAATTTTAGAAACTTTTGGGATAGAATTGTAATTTCTAAAATTTCAAGGGTTAAATCTAGGGCTAAATTGAAATTTCAAAAACTTCTAGGGTAGAAATTATAATTTCAAAAATATTAGGGAAGGCCAAATTGAAATTTTATAAACTTTTAGGGTAGAAATTGTAACTTCATAAATTTTAGGGGTCAAATTTATAAATTAAGTTTTTAGTTTCTTGGACCTCACCAAATTAAATTTTGAAGTCATGGTTGCAAAACTTTCAAAGATCTTAACTGATTTGTTTGAAGGGGAACTAATGGGCCTTTGGTCTAATGGTACTCCTTACCTTGTGAAGGGTTCGTCTTCTTGAGTCAAGGGTTCAAGTATCCCATTCCCTCTCCTAAAAAAAGAAAAAAAAAAATTAAGTTTAAAGGGGAGAAATTTGAGGAAAGGAACAATTTTGGATTTTGGTAAGTCTAAGTTAATTAGGTGTACAACTTAGGCGGGTCAACCTATATTCAACTCGAATCCAACTAAAAAAAAATAGAGTTTCGATTGAGATTTTTAATACTTAGGTTGAGTCTAGATCAAAAAATTTCAACCGAATTGAATTCAAGCAACACTCAAATTGTGGCATTAGTTTATTGGGTTCAACTTGAACCCAACCCGAATTAATAAAATCGGGCTCAACCCAAAATTTTAATATATATATTTTCTAGAGACTAGGGTTTGTCCTCTTAGTCCTTCGCTCACATTGCCTATCTTATCTCATTCTCACATCCCTCTCTCATTTTAGATCTCTCACTTGGTAATGCCCAACGTTTGACTAAAGACTTCCAAGACCAAGAAACTTTTAGTTGGCTTCCAATTTGTTGCATTAGATAAACATGCAAGAGATGCAGTAGATAAGTCTCCAAACTTAGATGATAAGTCTTTCATACTTTGGCTATCATTACTGATTGAAGGGCTTTGTTAATTCAACGATTCGTCAAGAAATTAATGACTGTTGATTCAACAATTCAACTAAAGGACTTTGTTGATTATAACAACGATTTGTCATCACCAATTGAAGGACTTTGTTGATTCAATGATTCTTTATCTCAGATCTTTCTCTGCCATCTCAGATCTGTTGGGTTACTTGTAGCATCAAATAAATTTATAGTTTTTTGTATTTTACCAAATCGTCTTGATATGTTTTGAATAAGAGGGGATAGAAAAATCTAATAGACAAATCCTTGCTATAGTTTTTTGTATTTATTGCACCAAATCTTCTTTATATGTTTTGAATGAGAGGAGACATAAAAATCTAATAGACAAATCCTTGCTATAATTTGGAGTCTGGAAAATAAAAGTATTAGGTTTACAATTGAATGCATTAGATAGACATTGATATCGGCCCATTAATTAATTCGAATTCAACCCAAATTACAAGCCTGAAATTGGTCCAAATTGAACTTGAATTAGGTAACTCGATTTCAACTCGAGTTTGTCCAAAATTAACTCGGGCAGTACTCGGGTTGGGTATCTCTAGTTAAGGTCGAGTTAGGGTTAAGGTTAAAGCTTTTATAGCTAGAGTTGAATTAGAATTGATCGCCCGAGTTGCACCCTTAAAGTTAATGGTGTCCTAATCCAACATGACTACACAAAGCATTGGAGGGTAAACCTAAAGATATGGATGCCATCGAATAGGAGGATTTTGATCTCCGGGCACGCAGTCCTATTTGATTGTGTTTGGTAAAAGAGATTACATACAATGTTATGTTTGAGAAATTGGCCACGATGATATAGTCAAAGTTAGAAAACCTTTACATGATGAAGTCTCTTATCAATCGATTGTATCTAAAAGAACAACTTGACACCTTTCCTATGAAGAAAGGTACATCCATGCATTGCGATCTTAACGAGTTTAGTAGAATTATTTTTGAACTACTAAACATAAACGGCAAGTTGGAAGATAAAGACAAAGCCTTACTTTTGTTGTCTTTGCTACTTGATTCTTATGAGCATTTAGTCATCACATTGTTATTCAGGAATGATACTATCGAGTACAGTGATATTACCTTGTCACTTCTTTCTAATGAGTATAAAAAGAAGACTTTTGGTACCGACTTTGAAATGGAGTGTCTATTTGTCAGAGAAAGGATGGAGAGTAGAAATCTTAGAAGCAGCACATCCATAATTAAATCCAAAGTCAAAGATTGAAAGAATTCTCAATGTTATTATTGTCATAAGAAGGGCCACTGGAAAATAGATTGTCTGAAGCATAAAACTAAGGATCATAACAATAAAGATAAGGTGACACTGACACAATGAGTATTGTTGAAGAAAATCTAGATAATGCCAAAAATATCATGTCAGTATTGCCTTATAATATAAGTACATTTGATGGATAGATTTTTGATTCTGGTTGTTCATACCATATGTGTCTCGACAAAGATTGGTTTTCTTCCTATAAGGAAATGAACGATTGCACTGTTTTGATGGGCAATAACATGGTCTGTAAAATGGTTGGAGTAGAAATTGTCAGAATCAAGATGCATGATGGAATTTTAAGAACTTTAACAAAAATCAGGCACGTTTCAAATTTGAAGAAAAATCTTATCTCGTTGGGTGCACTAGACTTCAATGGTTGTCTGATTTTGGCATCAAGACAACCAAGTTAGATTTTTGTGAACATAGTATCTTTGGCAAATAATGCAAGGTGAAGTTTAGCACAAAAATTTGTTGAACAAAAGACATTTTTGACTACATCTCTCTAAGGTAGTCTCAGAAGGGGCATTAAAATATTTTGTTACTTTTATTGATAATTTCTGGTGCAAAGTATGGGTATATGTTTTGAAGACTAAGAATGAAGTTTTTAAAATATTCCCCAAGTAGAAGGTTATGGTCGAGAATCAAATTGATAAGAAAATCAAGCAGTTGAGAATTGACAATGGTGGTGAGTACACGTACTAGACTTTCTTTAAATACTATGAAGGTGAAGGATTGCAAGACATTTCTATGTAAAAAAAATGCCACAACAAAATGGAGTCAGAATATATGAATTTAACCTTATTGGAGAAAGCATGGTGTATGCTATCCAATGTCCAATTGGGTAGGAAGTTTTGGATTGAGGCTATTAACAAATCATGTTTTCTCGTCAATCAATCACCATCAATGGCTATGGAGTGTAAAACTCCTCACCATCAACAACTTAGAGTCTTTGGGTGTCTAGGTTATTTTAATGTCAAAGAAAATAAGATTGACCCAAGAGTTAAGAAGAGAATTTTTCTCGATAATGCAAGTGGAGTGAAGGTTTATAGCCTATAAATTATGGTACCTTGCATTGTACAATTTTGTGATCAACAGGATTTGACCTTCGATGAGTTTGCTAATCTAACTTTCAACAAGTAGAAATATATTCAGATGAAAGAGGAAAAAGGTAATTCTATGGAGGTGGAGTTTAGTACTACAAAAGATATTGTTTCAAATGAAGGGACATCTGAAAAGCAACCACAACTATCGTCTTTAGTAGTTGGAAGCACCAAAAGGACAAACAAAGCACCACTTTGTTATGGTTTTGATGATATGTTATCTTGTGCACTTACTATAGTTGGTGATGAGCTAACTACAATCCAGGAGGCAATGACCAACAATTGCATAGAATGAAAAATAGCTATGAATGAGGAGATGAATTTTTTTCACAAGAATCATACTTGGGGGCTCATCAAATTGCCTAAGGGAAAAGGAGCCATTGGGTGCATGCAAAGAAGGAAAGTTCTCCAGGAGTTGATGGTGTTAGATACAACATGGTTGGTAGCCAATGGCTATGTGCAAAAGGAAAAGGGTTGGACTACAATGAGGTATTTTCACTAGTGCTAAAGTACACTTCAATTTGTGTGTTATTGGCAATCGTAGCATAATTTGATCTTGAGCTAGAGTATTTGGATGTCAAGATTACATTTCTCCATGGGATTTGGGGGAGAAAATCGTCACAACTTAGCTAGAAAGTTTGAAAATTGTTGGTAAAGAATCTCATGTGTGCAAATTAAGGAAGTCATTGTACGGACTGAAGTAATCGTCAAGACAGTGGTACTAGAAGTTTGACACATTCATGTTAAAGCAAAATTACACCAAAAGTGAGTATGACCATTGTGTGTACTTTAAGAAGTTATTAGATGATTCATTTGTCTACTTGTTTTGGTAAGTTGATGACATGTTCATTGCTGCTAAGAGTATGGATGAAATCAACAAGTTAAAGGCTTAACTCAACATAGAGTTTGAGATGAAGGACGTGAAGCTAAGAAGATTCTTGGTATGAAAATTCTAAGAGATAGAAAAAAGGGTAGATTGTGCTTGTTACTGCGAAAGTACTTGGAGAAGGTTTGGTATGGAGAACTCAAAAGGTGGCCATTTTACACTTTTAGTAGCTATGTTTCCAAGTAATAGGGAAGAGAGTGAGTATATCTTATTTTCATATACAAGTGCAATTGGAAGCTTGATGTATATTATGGTATCAATTTGCCTAGATATTTCACATGCAGTTAGTATGGTAAGTAGGTACATGTTAGATCCTAGTAAGAAATATTGGCAAACTGTGAAATGGTTATTAGGATATCTATGTGGTACTCTGATGTAGGATTGGTGTATCAATGAGACAATAGTTCCGAGTCTCATATTACTGGTTATGTGGTGACCTAGACAAGCGAAGGTCTACAATAGGCTATATTTTCACATTAGCTCGTGGTTTAGTTTGTTGGAGGTCTATGTTACGACCAACAATAGCTCTATTAATGACTGAGGTAGAGAACATTGTAGTGACCAAGGCCATTGGGGAAGCTTTATGGCTTCGGGGTTTAATCGGTGATTTGGGAATATCACACAAGCATGTTAGCATCTTTTGTGATAGTCACAACGTCATTCATTTGGTGAAACACCAAGTTCATCATGCAAAGACCAAGTATATTGATGTTCGGTTTCACTTTGTTCATGAGATTATTGATCATGGAGAGATTTTTCTACAAAAGGTTAGCACCAAAGATAATCTAGCTCATATGTTGACCAAGGTGGTTGCCACATTAAAGTTTGAGCATTGTTTGAACTTAATCAATATCCTACAAGTTTGAGCGCCTTGTGAGGCGCATCTAAGACAACAATCGAGAAAGAGTTTTGAAATTGCTTAAGGGATTTCAGGCCAAGGCGGAGAATTGTTGACTTTTTTAGTTGGCAAAGAGGGCCAATTGTTGATGGCTGCATCGGCTCATCTATTGTGTGGGATTTGAGCATATCAGCTTTTAGGACTTTCGCAGCTCTAGTAATACCATGCACAGATCTTTCTTTTTTCTCCATTTCTTCCCTAAAATTCCTATATGAAAGGGAGGTCCAGGCAGTGTTTCAAGCATTAAGAAAAACCAGAGATTGAGTGTATTCAAGCAACAAGAGGTCTTTTCTTAAGTGATATCAGGTGTTAATCTGAGTGTTATTAGATCTGTGAGTGATACCCGTGAGATATCAGAGTGATCTTCTTTTGTTAGGGTAAGTACTTGTGAGATTTGGAACAATTGTTCTTGTGTTCTTGTTTTCCTCAGTAGTGGAAATTTTCAATCGTTATTGTCGTAAACGTAGGCAATAGTTGAACCACATAAATTGTTTTATTTTGTGTAATTGTTCTTTTTATTTTTTCCTTGCTTGTGAGTGTCAAAAATTGATCCCGATCCAATTCTTTGGGTAATTTCTGCAACATTCAGGTCTTCACATTTTGCCCTTTATATATTTCATTAGTTTTCCTATAAGTCTTGGTCTTTCTTAGCTGGTCTTTTGATTTATAGACAACGTACAATTGAGAGTTCCCATTATCTTTATTGTGCCAAGTCTAGTTAGATTGCCTCAGTAGCTGAGTGACCGATCGACACATCTAAGCAGCCACCTATGTTACTTGTCTACTTGTTGCCTTGGTAATGCATAGGCATTGCTGAGGTATTGTGCAGCTGCTGCAGTTCAGTAATAGTTAATGTTTAGTTGCCAACAAAATGTCACGGTGATAACTTGGGTCATGCCTCGACTATGCTACCTTGTAGATATTGATGATTGGTTGGCCCCTTATTTATGGGACTAGCTGCCCTCAATGGAGTTTGGCTACTGAAAGTATCCACGATTAGCTGCATACAAGAGTTTGAGGAATGCCACGGCGTATGCATTTTAGTAGACAGATTTTATGCCTTATGAACATGAATGTCGGTATCACATTGCTAGGTGGCCACAAGAGAATACTTCACACATCATCTTGATGATGCCACCAGCTCATATGCATATTTATTTTCTTCACCATGCTTAGTTTTTGTTGTGATTAGAAAATTCTATAAGAGCTTATTTCAAAAAAAATTGTTGGTCATATGGGCAAGGAAAGAGAGAATTAGAATAAATAAATACATTTGTGAGATGGTAGGAGCAACATCCACTGAAAATAGTTTGCGAGCTAACAAATTAACATGGTTTCTACATGTCCAATGAAGACCAATAGATGCACCCATAACGAAGAGTGACATGATCATGGTTATTGGAAATGCTAGAGGAAGGAGAAGACAATAAATTGCATGGAATATTGTAGTGAAGAAAAAGGTGTTTGTAATTTAACTGAACATATAGCCCTTGACAGAGTAGGTGGTCAGGAAAAGATTCATGCATCTGACCCCTATTAATAGGGACAATGCTTGGTTTGTTTTGGTTCAGTTATCTAAGGAAGGAGAGATTGGACATAAACTGATCATTTCCTTCAGCCCATAATACCTTTACCATTGTTTGACCTTTAGACAGCTTATTTAATAGAAAAATCATAGTTGCATTGTGCTTGTTTGTAAATTTTTCATGATCATTGCGGAGTTCTGTCCTAAGTTTTTTTAACTGCTGCAGATGCCATCAATTTAGAGGAGCCAATTCTTTTCCAGGAAGATACATCATTTAGTAAACATGATACTAATGATTTACAGGACGATATGCTTTGTGAGATTTATCAGAATGCCACTGAAGTAAGTATAGTTCCAATATAAACTGGTTCCATAAGTTCCATTATTGTCTTTTATCTGTTGGGTTCAGCAGTATTTAGAAGTTTCACAAAAAGTTAACTCATAGAGTTGAGCATATCTCATATGAAAGTAAGCCAAAGCACTATTGATTTGCCTCATGTAAATATAGCAAAATGTTATATTTAACTGTGAACATGGTTCTCGTTCAAACAAAAAAAACGGTGACCGTGGTTAATATTTTCCAGAAGCATTTGTTTTTGCCAATTTTCTGCTTTAAGTGATGTGGAAAAGTATCCTTAAAGTGGAGGATTTTGAACCATATATTGATATGCGAGACTTTAGGAAAAGCTCAAATAGTATGGCACCAACACATGCTGCTGACCCATTATAAGATGTTATACATTTCTAATTATTTAATTTTCAAAATTTGTGTCATTAGGTAGATATATCTGCTCTCTTCTAACTCTAAGGGCTGTGAATTGTATCCCAACCCCTCAAATGAAGTCCTTGATCCCTTACCATACACTATATGATCAGCTTATCATTCATACTTAAGATCTGAGTGGTCAAAGATCAATGCATTTCAGGGTGAAACTGTAAATTTACACCAGTGAGTTTCAGAACTAGGTGAGGTCTACATATTTAATAAGAGAACCTGAAACTTTTCAGATAAGTAGTTCAAGTATTGATTTGAAATAAACTACAGTTTATGGTCCTGATGTAAACTCGTACTTGAAGTAGTAAATTGGTTTGAAAAAGCGAGAGTAGAAGGGTGCACATTTTAGATGGCTTATTGGGAAGTTTAGTGATACACTTATAAAATGGGACCATGTCTATATGGGACATGTTGAACAATTTTATGTTGAGGATTCAATTGAACTAAGTCTAGGCATATAGTATGTTGAAAGTATGTGTTATGATTTGATTGACGTGGTTTGATTGCCAGCATTAATGAGGCTACAAGCATGCTAAAAGGCCATGTATGAGCATGTTTGGATTTTGGGTTCCAGTAGCCATACATGTGGACAATGAGTGCTCCATGGGAAACTGTTGGAGTACTACATTGTTTCGGATTGATAAATCTTCTTTCCATTCTCATATTAGATTTCTGTTTTCTATTTATTGGATTTTGTTGGAGATATAACAACTTAGTTTATTAGGATTTATTAAGTTTTTCCTTTTTTTACCTTTTTATCCTTATTATAACTTTCATTGGCTATGTATACGGGGCTCTACACTTAGTTTGGATCTCCTTTTTCTCTCTTCTAAATATTTCAAGTTGGTATCAGAGCCAAACCCTAACCTTAACCTAACCCTAGCCCCACCAAGACTGCCTCACCAGCAAACTACCTTCAATCCAAAACAGTCACTGCCCACTAACAAAACCACCAACCCAAAGTAGTACCCACCAACCCAGCCACTACCAAAACCATCTGCACTGACTGCCGACTGCCCCATACCAAAATCATCTACACCGACTGCCCCATACCAAAACTAACCACTGTCCAGGCCACACTGACAGTCTGCTGCATCCCACCGACTACCCCATACCAAAACCATCTACATCGACTGCCCCATACCAAAACTAACCACTGTCTAGGCCATACCGATAGTTTGTTGCATCCCACCGATTACCCCATACCAAAACCAATCACTGCCCAGGCCACACCAACAGCCTGTTGTATCCCTGCTGCACCCCTGTTACACCAAAACATCATTATCTCCAGTTGGGTCACTGTCTAGCCCAAACCCAATATACCACAGACCAGTCCACAGCCCAAACCAGCCCACTGTTGGTTCACTTACCGCAGACTAGCCCATTCATCAGCCCATTGTTGGGTTACGATTTTTGTGGCTTTGTCCTTCGTATTCTGTCACAGTGCTGTCAGGCTGCAGTATCTAGGACTTTTTTAAGAGGGGTTGAATTCTCTTCTTCATTGATATGCTCTTGATGCAGTAAATCAATTATTTATATTTATTAGATTTTTCGACACCGTGACCCTGCTTATTTGGGAGTTTTTTGGACCTTTTTTATCTGTCGCTACTGTTTGACTGAAGGTATATTGTTCTCCCTTATTTTATTCCTCTATTTATCTTAGAGTTGTTTTTCTGTCACGAGTGTTCTAGTATTATTGATGATATGACTACTACTGAGGGAGTTGAGACTCCTAACGTTGAGACATCTGTTAATACTTCCACCGGGTATAGGGGTCGACAGCGCTTGGCCCAAAGTTGTTAGGTTATCCCACATCAGCATTGATATGGGGATTCTCGTCAGTGTGATTATTGTAGCCGACTAGGACATCTCAGGGCTACTTGTTGGAAGCTCTATTTGGAGCTTAAGCTCGCAGCCGTACTGCTGCCATTGCTAAGGCACCGCCACCTACAATCATTGCTCCTACTACTATTGCTACTGCTCCTCCTTGACAGAGTGATATGGATGCTATCACTTCTCGCTTGGATATATTTATGTCAGCATTGACTTCTCAAGATTCGACTACTACTGCTGCCATTACTACAGGTATAGTTCGTGTCTTTCATACTTGCGCTAGTCCGTCTTCTTTTTGGATGCTGGACTCGGGTGCTAATGGTCATATGACCGGTGAGGCCCATCATTTCATTTCTTTTGACGAGAAATTACATACTCAAGTTCAGTTAGCAGATGGTACACATGCCCTTATTGTTAGTAGGGGTACAGTCCGCCTCTTAGATGACTTTACATTACGTTTGGTGTTTTATGCGCCAAAGTTGATTATGAATTTATTATCTGTACATCAATTAGCCAGAGATTTTCACTGTGCGGTTGTGTTCTTATTTGATTCGAGTTATTTGTAGGACCTGAGTATCAGGAGGATAAATATCAAGGGACATGAGAGAGATGAATTGTATTATTTAGGCGATCCACCTCCGATTTCACCAGTTTCTCCACCTCCACCTCCATCACTTGCTTTGTCTTTATCTGTTCCTAGCTTACATGCTAGTATTTTACCTAATACTTGTCGTTATGATATTTCATCATAAACTGTTCTGTTGTGGCATAACCGTTTTGGGCATACAAATTTTAAATATTTATGTATGTTATTTCCTGCTTTGAGCAAAGTTTGTGTTAGTGGTAAACTTGACTGTGTTATATGTTTCCTATCAAAACATGTTTGGATCAGTTATATTCCTCGCATGCACCAGTCACCCAAACCATTTGACCTATAATACACTCGGACATTTGGGGACCCTCTCCTATTACTGCTCTGTCAGGTGCCCGATATTATGTGATATTTATAGATAACCATACTCGTTGTACTTGGGTCTACCTTTTGCATAGGAAGTCTGATGTACTCCCTGTCATCACTTAATTTCTTCAAATGATTAGAACACAGTTATATGTCATTGTTTGTGCTCTTCGTTCGAATAATGCCAAAGAATATGTGTCTGATGCCTTAGTGTCTCACATTTCTTCTCAAGGTATCCTTCAGCAGCTCACTTGTCCTTATACTTCTGAGCAAAATGTAGTTGCTAAAAGAAAAAATAGGAGTCTGATAAGGATGGTATGTTGTATACTTAGAGGTATGGAGATACTAAAATCTTATTGGCATTTTGCTATTTTGACTTCTACCTTTTTGTGCAATTGTACACCGAGTCGTGTTTTTCAGCATAGAGTTCCCTTACAGGTCTTATTCCCCGAGCGGATACTTTTTTTGGTCCCCCCTTGTATTTTTGGCTGCACATGTTTTGTTCAGGATCGGTCTCCTACTCGTCATAAGCTTAATGATAAAGCGATTCGTTGTATCTTTGTGGGTTATTTTCATTAGTCTAAGGGGTATCGGTGTTATGATCTTGTCAGGCGACGTATGTATCACAATCTAGATGTTACCTTCCTTGAGCATATTCCTTATTTTTCTTTCAGTCCTGTGTTTGTCCCTCCAGTTGATGATACTCCCTTTGATTTTTTATTATCACTAGAGTCAGAGCCACTCTTCCCTATTAGTACAGAGTCACTAGTCTCTCTTCCTTTGCAGGTTTATGTTCATCGTCCTCGCTCTCATCCCCCTGCTGATGTTCTCTCTACTTCAGGCGATGCAAGTAATACTTCTTAGTTCGTTGAACATATTAATGCACCTGTTGTTTGTACTGATGAGATTGCAGGTACTGAGCCAGGTGTTTTACCTGATGAGACATTATCAGTGGAGGATGATAATTTAGGGCGTTGTTATCCACGGCGTGATCGTTGTCTAGTTGTTCGTTATGGTTGGACCGTTAGGATTTTATATTCGATTTCTGCTTATGTTTCTTATGGTGATCTGTCTCTTACATTTTGAGCTTATAGTATGGCCTTATCGGATACGCCGGTTTCTCGCTCTGTTTCAGAGGTTATGCGGAAGTCTCAGTGGGTTCTTGTTATACAGACAGAGATGGACGCTCTTCAGCGTAATTATATGTGGGATCTTGTCTCTTTACCTTCAGGGGTAAATCTTGTTGGCTGTCGTTGAGTTTACACCCAGAAGTTTCTTGCGGATGATACTATTGATCGTCTCAAGACTAGGCTTGTGGCGAAGGGCTTTACTCAGATACCAGGTTGTGATTTTGGTGCTACTTTTGTCCCCGTGGCAAAATTGACTATTGTTCGACTGAATATTTTTCTAGTTGCGGAATACTCTTAGCCTCTTCATCAGTTGGATGTGAAGAATGCATTTTTTCACGGTGATCTGGACGAGATTATTTATATGGATGTACCACAAGGTTTTCGTGGTGAAGGGGAGTATGGTGGAAAGATTTGTCGATTGCGTAAGTCTCTTTATGGACTGAAACAGTAACCACGAGCCTGGTTCTCTTGTTTTAGTGATATAGTTGTACGTTTAGGGTTCACCAGATGTCATTCTGATCATACTTGCTTCATTCGACCGAATACTTCCGGACAGTGTGTCATCCTTTTGGTATATATTGATGATATTATTATTACTGAAGATGATGTTTCTGGGACTGTACAAGTTAAGGTAGACCTTGGGAAGGCCTTTGATGTGAAGGATCTTGAATTTTTGTGATACTTTCTTGGGATTGAGGTTGCCTGTAGCAGCAGAGGTATTGTTCTTTCTCAGAGAAAGTATATTCTGGATCTTCTCTTAGACACTGGGATGCTGGGGTACAAACTGACATCATCATCCATAATTCCAAATCTGAAGTTTACTGCTAAAGGTGAGGAGTTGGGAGATCCGACTGTCTATCATAGGTAGATCCGACTGTCTATCAGAGGTTGGTAGGTAGACTTATCTACCTAGCCAATACTAGGCCAGACATTTCATTCGCTGTCAGCCGAGTTAGTCAGTTCATGCACAAACTATGTTAGCCTCATCTTGATGAAGTTTATCATATTCTTCGGTACCTCAAGTCTTGTCCTGGACTTGGGTTGTTCTATGCATTAGGATTTCAGATTGGTTTTCTAGCCTGTTATTCAGATTCAGATTATGGGGGAGCATATGACGATCGATCTACTACGAGCTTATGTGCTTTTCGAGTGACTCATTTTATCTCTTGGAAGAGCAAAAAGTAGTCAGTTGTCTCTCGCTCGTCAGCAGAGGCAGAGTATTGGGCACTGGCACTTGGCACATGTGAGATTATCTGATTACAATCGATTCTTAGCAAGTTGGGATTTCTAGTGACTTACTTCATCTACATTATATTGTGATAATCGATTTGCTATTTAATTCGTTTTTGACTCTATATTACACGAGAGGACGAAGCATATAGAGATCGATGTTCACTTTCTTCAGAAGAAGGTTAACAGTGGTATTGTCACTCCATTGTTTGTGGGGACTAGTGATCAGGTTGTGGATGTTTTCACCAAACCTGTCATTCTATTCATTCTTCGGGACTCAATTGTCAAGTTTGGCTTAGTTGACATTTTTGTGCCTATCTTGAGGGGGAGTTTTGGAGATATAACAGCTTAGTTTATTAGGGTTTATTAAATTTTTTCTTTTTTACCTTTTTATCTTTATTGTAAGTTTCATTTTCTATATATGCGGGGCTCTACACTTAGTTTGGATTCCCTTTTTCTCTCTTCTAAATATTTCAAGTGATTTGACTTGGTCAAATGAGAGGATTTTACTTGTCTCTTTCTAAGAATTGTTGAACTATATGTTGGGAGTGGGATTGGATGGTTTGAGCAAAATTTAGAGCTGGTTGCTTTAACTCAATAGCTTTGTGATGTAGTGTTAAGCTAAGCATTTACAAAATATGCACTAGGTTTTTATATGAGAGTTGAGGCTTTGGATGATGTGTGCATATATCTAACATGTATAGCTGAAGTTCGTGGCTTGGACAATCAATTTTTTTGATATGACTTTTCAAATTTCAATGGAATGGGAAATCCGAGAGAGAACTGCCATAATATCGTGTGGTCATTGCATTTCTACAAGGTAAGCATCCAATTTACCCCCATGTGCTATTTCCCCATTACAATTCACCTCGTGGTTCTGGACTAAATTGATTCATTAATTTTGTGAAAGATATGGGCTAGATGGCTTTAATAACTGTGGCCAACATATTTTTCACTAAAAAAGTCAATATGGCAGCCCTAATCATCACCCTTGCAGCCTCACCACCACCTGCGGTAGGAATGCTTAATCCCCAGTAGAACCTCCTTGGTGGGCAAACCCCTTTCGAACCGCGTCCTATCTGCCCGTCCATGGTGACCTCCCCTTTCCCATCCACTTGCCAACTCATCATTGCTGTCCCATCATCTATGAACCCACCACTGCATTTGAACAACCACCAACTGCAAACCCATCACCAACCAATGCCAACCCATCGAAACCACATGTGCCACCCACCCTAAACCTAGAAGAACCAAACAATGAGGATATATGCACAAGAGGAGGACGATGAACTGACAAGAGATTCCAACTAGCCATTCTTGTGCCTATTTCTCTGCAGAAAGCTTATGTTATGTGAGAGAGGGAGAAGGAAACCTTGTTTATCCAGGAAGGTTATGTTTGAGAGAGAGATAGAGAGAGGTAGATAGAAGAAAACATACTAGCACGAACGCTGGCCGAAATGAAACTTTTGAAAATAGAAAAATTGGTTCTGTATTGTATATAAATTCTACATATGGATAAAATGAAATAAATGTCATGTTTTGGAGAGATTGGGTCTTAGTTGGGCTGAATGTATTTCTACTTGAACTCGGCCTAAATTTCAATTCGGGCTTTTAATTGTGCTCAAATTCAGCCTGGATCAAAGTCAATTTGATCCATACCCAAAATTTAGCTGGCTTTGGGCCACCCTACTGACAGTCCTAGTTGAACAAGATGGATGTAGATGCTGCCCCCCAGACAAACCTGATCTGGGGGATACTGGATGTTTGAATCTATTACAGAAATACTAAATGAGCCTTAGGAGTCTCACAGTAGATATATGCACCTGTAAGATGTATGGTAAAACTGAATTTATGTCATGTTGAGCCTCATATCTAGAACATTTGCAAGAAAGCACAAGTGTTGTGTTTTAACGCTGCTTTGGGTTGGTGCTGCTGGGCTGTTTTACTTATAGGTTTGCTTCTATGTGTGAGATACCTTAGGAGTGATTTTATTATAGAACTTCTATGCATGGTAGATCTAATTAATACTTGTAGTCAAATCTTTTCTGCTTGTTTTCAGCTCAGGTATCTCTACACACTAGCCCTTCTCCACTCACCTTTTACTGTCTTAGTCGGTTAGATGATTATTACCTGACTTCGTTGTACCTTAGTGGTTGTGCCCCTACAATACCAAACCCAAGGTCATGGGTTCAAAGGTTGGTAAAGAGAGAAGAGATTATAGATAAGTATGATATGTAGTGAGAAACAATGTAAGAAACCTGAACAGTAATCTGATAGGTCAAAGTGATCAATATGCCTAAGGTAAAGCTACATTACTGCCGTGGATTGCCTTTAAAGTTTGAGCTTCACTGTCCTACTTTTTCCATATTCCCAAATTTATTAAAAGGTTCCTGTGCAGGAGCCATCTCAGGCCTTACAGGATGAGAATGTTGCCGCTGATATATCCAGTGATTGTAATTCCATCAAAGAATCACCAAATGAAGCACAGGTTTGTAAGCCTAGCAGCTCTACTGATATTCATGTCTCGGAAGAACAGAAAGCTCGCATCGAAGCCAACAGGTTGAAGGCACTGGAGAGAGCTGCTGCTCGGGCCCGGTCTTTACAAGCAGCTTGAAGGTTGCTAGATTTGGGCGTTAATTCTCATTCTTATAATGTGCGAGTGTGATACTTGATTGAGTCTAATTGTCAACTAAGATTGCAGTATTAGGTACTTAGTGCTATCGCCTTCAAAAATTGGCATACATTGTGAATATGATTGTGAAAAGTGTCTCATTTACCTTTTGGACAAGGAAGTAAGTCGGATGTCTCTTTTTTCTTTCAACCAAATGTGTATTGGAAACGGAGGCAGAACCGGTCTTGTAATACTTCAACTTAATTGCATGTTAAGCAACAAAGCTTAATGGACCAAATACTAATTCATGGCTGCCCCCTCTTGGCACCCATGTGGCATGTCCTCTAAGATAGCCTTGTAGTACAACAAATGGGTTAGATGTGTAGAGTAGTTCTATTCTTTCAGAAATATCGAGATTCAGATATCCAAAATGATAAAGATCGGATTTTTTGATTCATTCTTCTTTGATTCATTCTTCTGCAATTAATGTTTTGTAGGTAAGTGGAAAAGGAAAATATTACATAATTCAAATGAAATTTAAAAGTTAAAACTCAAATGTATATCATCTTTTGGATAAGTGTGAAAAAAATGGGCTCTATTAAAAAAAATTGATAGGATTTACTTATCAAATAAATGATATACAAATAGTATCATCCGACAAGTTGCATTAGTAATGTATTTATTTAAGGAGGTTCATTCGACTTATACTACCACCCTCAAATAATTATTTTCATCTTATTTAAATTTTTAATGTAAAATTATTAAAATCATCTCATTCTATATTCTCTCTGCCCTATTTTATATTAGCGAAAATTGTTCACAAATCCATTTGGGGTAGTTATTTTGTCAATTAGGCCAATCAAAGACTTTTTTAAGTCATTAAATATATGTTAGCTGATTTTTTGTCTTGTGGTTGAAACTAATTTACTTTTTTTTTTAATATTACAATGTTACCCTTGCATTGAAACACTCATATTATGTGATCTTCCCGTTATTTTTTCCGCGTATATTGCTTTCCAATATTTCATATTTAAAATTGAGTTCTTTATTTTGAATCTGACAGTTGTATTCGTTTGTATATACAATTGCATTTGTTTTGAAGAAAATATTTTCATATCAATATTTTCGGTTTAGAATTTGAAACATTTTGGCATATTCATATTAATATCATGCAAGTGCAAATATGTAACATAGATAAGAATTACTTTGCCCAATATGCTTGAAAACCTTTAGATATAGCATGACAATGCATAACTAGTTCTCTCCCTTAGTTGGTGTTCACAAATAAAATAACGAGTGTAAATAGGTGACATCATGTCAAGTTTGTATATGTACTAAGAACAAACTCTCCTTACTCTAATCACATGCAACTTACTCAAGCTAGCTAAGAGAAAATCTCCTTGATTTCTCTCATATGTACCTAAAATATTCTCTTCTTTTTTGTCACAAAGTGCCAACTCAATGACATTATAACAAGCGTGGTACAAATCAAGTCATCCCAAAATATTCTTCCTTATTTGTCACAAAGTGTCAATCCAATGACATGTCATAACAAACACGACACCTAATCATGATATACCGAGGAGTTATAAATCAAAACAAACTAGCAAGAATAGGCATGTAAGTAAAGTAAATGACAAACATGACACTTAAAAATCAAAGTCTCAAAAGATAAAAGCATCAAATAACATATAACTAAGAGTATGTCACAAGGAAAATATCAAAACCAATGTAAAAGTTAATAACATAAAAAGTCAATAAGAAAACTATAGTACTTTAAGAATATACCATGAATAATAACACTCACAAACTCCTATATAATCCTATACTAAAGTCTTCTAAGAAGTACCCGTGGCCACATCATCTCCACCATCGCATCGGGGTAGCTCTATATCTTAATCAGTGTCATCTGGCACTGGCTTACCTTCAGTGTGCTTACCCTTCAGCAACCTTCTAAGTCTTCCAATTCTGCATGAAATTACTGACTGCAAAGTATCCTCTAGGCTCATTATCCTGCCATCCAATGCATCTAACCTCTGAGAAATGAGGCATTGAAGCTCTACCATGGTATGATCAACTCTAGCAAGCATGTAAACTAAGGATGCCAACTAGGTTGCAATGACATCTGAAACTAACTCAAGTGGTGGTGGTGGTCTAGACGAACTCTGGGTTAACTGATGGTGCACAAGGTCCAGTCTTAACATGTGGAACCTCCAAATTTTATCTTTACTCTTTTACTAAAACAACGTACTTAGCCTGGACCTTGCTCCACTTCAATGAATTCTTGTTCAAAGGCCTCATGGGGTTATGGGCAAACTATAACTCCCCTGCCCTTACAGATACGAGTGATCAGTGATCCAAAAGTAGACCATTTGATACTCTCATTTCCAAAAAGGCTTGCTAAACAAGCTGAAAATCATCAATGGTAGATCAAGATCTATCCCTATCCCTATAACATAAAACATATGTGATCTCTGAACTGGGAAGTTTGAAATATAGGTTTTTAGTTCTATGTTATAGTTGGTTATTAGGTTTAACATCCTTTAGTTTGGGGTTAAATACTTTTGAAAGAAATTCAACGGGATCAAGTGTTTTGGCTGAGATATACAATATACTTCAGTAGCCAAAACATGGAGATGAGACAATTGATCAACTGGCACTCTACTAAGGGCATCGTTCTCTACACTAGGAAGGCCAAGAGTATAGAAAATGTGAACTCAATCCCTCTAATATAAGTGACAAAGTGGTTAACTCCGGAATTGGGATCATGAATATGAGTGTAGAACTCTCTCACTATGCCAACGTTTGAAGGCTTAGGGTCATTGAACAACCGTGTCCACCCTCTATTTTGTGAAGTTTGAAAGGATAAAGGAAGTTACCTCTCTGAAGTTTACCCCTCGCTCAACAATCACTAGCCTGAGAGCATACTTAGATTTGTCTATTTGTGAAGTTTGGAGTCTAAAATCGAGTATTCTCATCGAAATCAATCTCGATTTTCTCTTGTTGTTCTACAACCTTAGCCATTTTCTCTCATTGTGGAGGCATGAACACACACAATTCTAGGTAAAGATTGAGAATCAAAGCTAGAAACTCACTAGAAGGTGTTTGGGATCGCTTAGGTATAGGGCTTTAGGGTTTTGGGAGGCTTGAGATGCGTGTGAGAGTGTTTGGAATGCAAAAGGGCAATTAAAAAATCAAATTATAAACCTAGGACGCCGACTGATCGCATGGCCGCTTGAATGGTGTGGGGTCGCTTGAGTGGTCCCTAAGATTTCTGTCAATTTTGACAATTCAGCTTTGGTGCTTTCACAGACCATCTCGACCCTTCATTCGCTCTCTTAATCTATCTTTCAAGCCTCAAATGAATGCATGGATGCATGTACAACTTAAATGTACCTAAATACACATGCATGGATGAAATTGGATCTAAATGTAATACAATTTTTAAATTAAAGATTAAAATGTACAATGTCATTCAACATGAAAATCACATATGTTCACATTATAATAGTTTCATCCAATTTTTATCATCTCATAACATTAAGGCATATTCAAGAATATAGAACTCAATTTCATGCATCCTAGAGTAATGTTCCTCCGCTTTAGTTCAATTCCACTCAAACGTGTTCAAATTTTGTTCAATTTTAACCAATTCAAGTGTGACGGTTAGTGATTATTCTAATCATTGTTTTTTGGCAACTCCCCATATCTTTTATCCCTTCTATTCTTATGTTTTCAATTAGCACGATTGTGAATTACGTACTTTACAAATATGTTTCTAAGCATGTTTAACATGAGCTTTACAAATGAGTAATGATCATTAAACATAAGTTCTCTCAACAATTCAAGTGCAATTGTTCTGAGTCATTTATTTTATTTTTCACCTTTTTAAGATTGGTCACATTGGGCTCTTTTTTCACTTATGACTTTTTGACATCTTTTAAGGGATTGGGGGATTTAATAACCTTTAGCCATAATGTCCACATATCACCAACACTTAGAGTCACGTAAGATCATTAATCATTTAAACTAACAAGACTTCTAAGTATGAAGGTGAATGGTTTACGTATACATAGTTTTTGAATTTTTCTAAAGGAAAACACGATCCAAGCACGTTAGGGTGAAAGGGACTTTGATTCATGAATCATGCACTAAGATTTATGACTACTAAGTTCTCTATTCTCTAATATGACTCATATCAACACTCGTTTCAACTTTAATTGAAAGATGAAATCATTATAAAAGAAACCAAAGTGTGAGTTACCATGATTAATAACAAAGAAAAATAAACAACATAAAATCTTTTTGCCTTTTTCTTTTTCCAATATTTTTAAAATTTTCACATAACATATAAACAAAGAAAAAAACTATGCATAAATAAATAAAATAAATAAATATGTTACAACAAAGGAAAAATAATCCAATTATCATAAATCCTAAAAAAAAATGTCAAACTTGACATAAAAAATCTTTTTGAGTTTCCATTTTCTATTGTTTTTGGTTTTTCAATTTGTAATGTTTTTGGTTTTTCTTAAAAGAAAATTTCAAAAATAAACAAATAAAAATATACACAACATATGACCCTAAGGTGTTTGATTCAATGCATGAGTGATAGGTTCATACTACTCACCTTATCTACTTCTTAGGTGGCTTGACCATTTGGAAGCACTCGGGACATCCAATTTAGTTGAGAGGTGAGCCTCTCAAACTCCTCCCTTGTCACCCATACTTGTTTTCCCTTCCAATAACTTGGGTTTGGTTGAGGAGTGGGTGGAGGACTAACTCTCGTCTCTCTGAAAGTATGTAGATCAATTTTGATCTTGAGAGTAGAAGGAGCTTTGTGCACTCTAGCATGCTTAAACTCACTTGACTTCTACAAAAGCTTAGAAAAATTCATAACTTGATCATTTAAAGTATTGAATTGATTTGCTAGATGCATGAGCTTCTTATTCAAGACTTCCTTACTAGGAATGCAATGTGCACTATAGTGACCATGTTCAAAAAAAAGTAAAACATACAAATGATTTGGTTTGGGTTTCTTATCAACCTTCTTCTTTAAGTGCCTACCCCTTATTATTCTTAGTCTTTTGAGGACTTGTGTTTACTTGTGGGGGTGTTGAGTTGGAATTACCCTTTATAAACACTATTTTGGATGAAGTAGGGGTTATGTTCTCATTTGTATAACCTAGACCTTTTTGGTCACCCACACACTTTCTTATAACAACATTTTATCAAGTTTTTCTATGCTTAGGGATAGTCTATTTGAGAGTTCTTATAACTCATTAACGTTTGTATTAAGTTTAATCAATTTGCACTCAAGACCCTTCTTTGATTCTACAAGTCCATTGGGCTCACTCTCAAGAAAGCTCACTTTATCTAGGAAAGACTTCTTCTCTTCTTCTAGCCCACAAATATGAGCATTAAACTTCACTAAGTCCATATGAAGCGTTTGCTTATCTTCTTCACATTTTGAGTCTCGTGCTCAATAAAATCATCTTATTATTTTGTTTGAGGCACTCTTCATATAATTGATTATATGAATCTTGAAGATCTTCAATTCTATCAGTCTCATCCTCACTGGTAGTGACTTCAATATCCAATTCATTTATCTCTGTTGTAGGACTTAACTCAACTTCAACACTAGAAGTTTCTCTCCGCGGGGGGGGGGGGGGGGGGGGGGGGGGGCGGGCGGGGGAGGCATGCGAACCAACAAAGGTTGTGAAATTCTCTTCATCACTTTGAGAAGAGGAGTCATCACACGATGTGGTCTCTCTTTCACTGTCACTAACCCTAACATTCAAGGCTCTCCTCGTTTCTTTGGGCATGTCCTTCTTCTTTACACTTGGACATTCCATAACCACATGTCCAAAACCATGATATTCGTAGCATTGGAGATCATGTCCTTTCTTCTTAACCTCTTGTCGAGAAGTTTTTCCCCCTCTATCTTTTCCTTCCTTAGGAGTTTTAGGTCTACTTGAATTTTCTTTCAACTGTGAGGACTCGAAACCGTTAGTTTTAAAATATCTTTTAAATTTTTGTGTAAGATAGGCTATGCCATCTTCTCCCAATCGAGGTGATTCAAATTTACCTCTTTCCTCTCTCGTTGAGCACAAAGCTACACCCTTCACTTTATTGGGTGGGAGAAGGTTCATCTCGAAAGTCAAAATCAACCCAACTAGGTCTTCCACTGATAACAATACCATGTTGACATTTGTTTCTAATTATGTCACTTTAGCATAAAATCTCTCTGATAGAGCTCTCAAGATTTTTATTTAATTGCGGCATCGTCGATCTTTATACCTAATGCAAAGGAAGAATTAACAATATCGCACAACTTAGCATAAAATTTGCTACACGTTTCTTTATATTGCATCCTCAAAGTCTCAAACTGATAGGTATACCTTTGGAGATGTGACATATTGACAATTGAAGTCCCCTGGGATACCACAAGAATGTTACATGCCTCCTTGGAGGTTTCGCAATTAGCTATCTTTTGGAACTCATTCGGTGTCACGACATTAAATATCGCATTCAAGCCTTTCGAGTTTCACTTTGATTGCTTGATCTCGACTTTTTTCCAAGTCTTCGGGGGTTTCAATTCAACCACCACTTCACCACCTTCAATTAGAGCGATGGTGAGGAGAGGGATTCATACTTCTTGCACACAGACTCATATTCTCTTGTCTATCAATTTTAGAAACATTTTCATGCGAGCTTTCAAAATATGCAAAGTTAGACCTATCGAAGAGAGGTGGTTGTATAATTGAACCTCCTTCCTTTTGAGACTCCATTTGATACTAACTTATAATAACAATAGATCTCTATTAAGCAAACAACTAGGTAAGAAAGCAAAAACAAAATGTGCCTATAATGTGTCTTATAAAATTATGGCAACTAAGCTCTAGTTCCAATTGTTGTTCTAGGAGTTTTGAGATATACATAGTGAATCTTTCCTCACGATTATACACATGGATTTCACGACACTACCTAGGTGGTTGAATAGGTTAATTAAAATTTAAGCTCGGATGGCCACCAATTTTAATACATGTTTGCACAATTATCTTGTCACACAATGATATGATTGTTAAGTGTAAGAACCCCATTTCAACCACCAAAACCCAAAACATCCATGTAGATTAGTGTATTGATTTTATCAATATGTTAATTAACACTCAATTTCACAAGGTGATCCCAACCAAGGTAACCCAAACCCAATCATAAAAATATATATGATATGTGGATTGAAACAATTAATTCCCCAAACGCATAGTGTTCATGTGTGCATCAAATCACAAATTTATATGAAAAGTAATATGTAACACAAGTAATTTGTTGACATGGAAATCCTCCTTGAGAAAAATCACGAGGAATCACTTGGGGTTCACCAAAACCTAGCTCCACTATCCCAAGGTCAAGTTACAAGTCAAGTCTTATACCTTGACCAATACTATGATTACACGTTCCTTTTCTTCAATAAACCTCTCTATCGAAACCCCATCTTCAACATCTTGGATAGCTTTGATTGAACTCCTTGTCGTACAATTCGTTTAGGCCTCAAGAACTCCTGGGATGCACCTAAGAATCTCAGTATGCACACTTGCCAATGGGTTTGAATCAAACAAGCAAGGTATTCATCTCCAAGATGTGAGTTTGGATAAAAATCACTAGATAGTAGCCTTTGGATTTAGGGATCTAGGGTTGTAACGCCCCAAATACCCCCTCGGACGGCATTACATTCTAAAACCTTTCACAATCATGAGAGCACTAAATAAATCCATAAATAAGAAATTTTTATCCATCAACCATTGATATTTTAACAAAATTCGGGCAGAGTCTCCTTTGTACGGGGAGCTCTACCACAAAATCCAACCTGTGCAATTCTACTATAATGACCACACCGGGTCCAATTAACTACTATATAATCAATCCATCAAATTTACATGTTAACCCAAAAAAAATATGCCCACAATGGCATGTACATTCCCAAAGAATTAAACTATGATAAGCAGCGGAATTTCAAAAGATAACTAGACTTTACAATCTTTCAAAAAAACATAGCCTAGTCTAGAACAAAATAGAAGGGCCGCTCTAGGCGTCCACCTCGGGATCTACGCTCCCGTCGATCGGAGTCTCCCAAAGAACGGGCTCCTCGACTCCTGGCTCCTCCTCAAGGATATAGTCTGAAAAATGTTAACAGTAGGGGATGAGCACTAGGCTCTGTAGCAAAATCTTCCCAACTCCAACAAAGTTTATAAAATACAAAACGGGTCGGTCACATTTCATAAATAACATATATGAATTTGAAGTAAAACGGGACATTTTAAATAGATCTCAAGTTTAAGCCATACAGTAGTTAAGGAGAGAAATAAATTAAGTTTAACCATAGCAAACCATTTCCAACATTAAGTCAATTAGGAGGGGCTCCCTCCGATGCATCGTCCCATACCAATGCACCGGCCAAGCCATTCCAGCCAATCATCACATTTATGTTGGTTCATCCCCGTACCATGTATGTTGATTGTTTCTCATGAATCTACCCAACGATTATACCTTGTCCACCCATTTATAATCACAATCACAAGTGCTTAGGGAAGGGGCGTCTACCATCCCAATGGCAGTGACGAGTCCCTCCCCAGGAATGGTATACCAACCCTAGTTCGAACTCCAGGCGTACGATAGTGGTCGCATTACCAAATGACAACTCACTACAAGTGCAAGAAACCATCTCCCCCCCCACTGGGTTCGACTGACATTTACACTCTACGGCATATCTCGTAGGTAATCCAAGTCCCTCCCAACCACCATACAATGAGTAAACCAACATATTCTCAATCAATTCACATTTTACCAATTAATCGCAAAATACCCAAATTTCACAAGTAAAGCGTCATAGCAAGATGGAATTAAAATGAGCAAAAGATCAATATAAAGATCATTTTCGTTGAACAATATCGAACACTAAATTTATAAAGTGAGAACCAAGGCAATATATGGAGAAAACTCAATTTTTCTTAAAACCAAGTTTGGAAGATGAAAAAGAGAAATTTAATGGTTACCAAACCATCCCATTATTCAAACATAGCATTTATTACAAGGAGAATTAAGAATCATACAAATCATATCAAATAAATATGGATGGGAGTGGAAAACATATGTATATACATAAACCCTAGCCTCAATGTAAGAAATTAGGAAGAAAACCCCTACCTCTTGGTTGTAGCTTCAATCTAAGACCCAAGATTCAAAATCTTCCTATTCTCCTTCCTTTTCCTCTTAATTTCGTCCTCCTAGGGTTTCTAGAGATTTGGGTGTGAGTGGTTGAGGAATAGAAGCAAAAGAAATGGGTGGAGAAGAGAAAACTTGAGAAATTCGGTTTTGATCTTTATGAGGTGGGAATCTCTCTTGACCTTGGTGTTTTTCTCTCCCTTTTCTCTTCTCTTAGGGCTCTAAGGTATTTAGAGTGGAAGGGAAATGAAGAATGGGAGAAATAGGGCTTGGAATGGGTGTTTTAAAACCCAAAAATCCCGACTTTTACTGTTCATCGTCTGTTTTGGGGGTTTTCCAGACTTACTGTTTTCCTTATTTTTGATCATGATAAACTTTGAATCTGAAAAAGTTCAAAACATGAAAGTTGTAGATCTAGATGTCTTCTGCATTGTGTAAAAATTTCAGCTCAATCGGACCATTGTAGCAAGAGTTATGACGATTCTACGACAACTGGTCCGGAGTAGGCAATGTACCCGGAGCAGCGCCCCAGCGCCCATTTGGGCGCCCCTTTTCACTTCCAATCCTTCCAACTTTAATCCTAACTTATCCTACATACTTTTCTACATCGACCTAATTAGTTCAAGTTCTTTTATGATTTATTTTGTACATTTTCATACCGAAACTAATCTTTTAACTACTATTTCCTTGAGTTATACTATTTTATCATTTCAAATGAAATAATTACTGAACACCTATGTCTTTTATTTTATTTTATTTTATTTTATTTTATTTTATTATTTTTTTTAAACGCATGTGGGGTATTACAAGGGTTGTGGCTCCAGATCTCAAGGTATTTGATAGGTTAAATTTGCTCGTAAGAGGTTGACCCTAGGCTAGGAATAGGGTTTATCTTAGGGACCAAGAAAATACAACTTTGTGAATGACTACTTAGAGCAGTGGGAGCGTGGTCATAGGGCAGTGGTCATTAGAACGAAAAAGGAATTCAATCTGTGCCTAGAAAAATAGTACTGCTCAAGTGGCCCAGAGGGAGACCCCTATTGTTCCTCTATTTAGTCTTTGCTCGAAATTTTCGTAAGACTTTAGAGATCGCTCTGGTGAAGGTTAGCGAACATAGAGCAGTCCCTACTGTTTTTTTAAGTTTAAAACCAAATAAAAAACTTATACTTTTGAATATTAAAGGATGTTTCTCAAGAGACGTCCGTTAATGGCTCATAATTATGTTTTCAAAACACAAAAGAAGTTTATAAAAAAAATTTATTTGAAGAATACCTAGGAGCCATACACAAATCAATTACCAATTCTATTTTAACACTAACTGTCCTAAGTCTAATAAATTAAACCAAGGGTTCTTAGGTCTCTAAGGTCATGATCTCCTCCTTTCCATTTTACGCTTTCTTCATCGTTGTAGCATCGTATAACCATGGAATATGTTAAAATTTACAAGGACTTCACAAAATTAACAAATTACAAAACATGATCTAACTGTTGTGATGTTCAACAGTGAAAGGTAAAGTAAGCTTACCAGTTTCTTTACATCATCCAACCAATGATCGTGGTGCCTTTTTATTCTCGGTCTTATTGAGTTGCAGTACTTCTAGGTTCCCTCCTCATTATCAAATACAAGAAATGTCCTATGAAATGGATCACCTATGAGGTCATGCCATACTGAATTCATTAGGAACAGGAGGTATCTGTATAGATCCTTGCTTTCCTCTATTTTTTTTGTCGATCTAGCTTTTACGATAACTTACTTCAAAGTAATTCGTTTTCATAATTGAGAAATGCAATATGTTCATTAAACTATAGTATATTTAATTTATTTTCTTACCCAACATAGATTGTTGAAGAAACAAAATATTCTAATTCTTGGATTTTTATCCTTTGTTTATCGTTGTTTTCATATAATAACTATCTTGTTCTTGTTGTAGAATCTCCGCCCAGCAATTGATGAACTTAGAATATTAACAGTGAAAATAAAAATATTAGGATATATACAGGACAATAAATTATGTTAGTTTGATTCCATCATCTTTATGTATTCCATCACCATTATGTTTCTTTGTCAAAATAGTGAATTATTTACTCACATTGTTTGAAATATGCGCTTCATTTGCCAAGTGAAGATGTCTTCATACCCAATTTATCTTCCAATTTCTTATCCATTACAAATACATTAGTTGGTGTAAAATTATTAGTCAATATCAATTATAAATTTACAAAATTTTCAGTGAAGCATAAATTTTGATTTTCACTTACAATTTTTCTTTTGTCAACTTTATGAGCACAAATTTTTCATAATCAACACTTTTAAGAAATCTGTGAACCGGTAGTTTCAAACTAAGTTCAATGTCCCTTTCTGTCTTGTCCAAATTTTTATTAGTATTTAGAATCTCATCTCATTTATAATTTAAGAATCTTCCTTTTCTAGGATCTCTTTTCTTTTTTGTTGCCACAATGAAGTATCTTTTACAATCTTTGGTTTAGGATGCTTTCTTGTTGAGTATTGGAAATCTGAGGCCATGTTTGGTTTAGTTTTCGGAAACTGTTTTTTGTTCTCAAAATTTCGAAAACACCTAAAATCTGTTTGTTTAGCATTTTTGTTCTCTAAATTTTGAGAAAAAAATGAGATTTAAGTCAAACAAACAGAAAACAAGTGTAACTTATTTTCAGAGTTTTTTTTAAAAATTTTGGAAATAAGAAAAACAATTGTGAATGTTCAGATATGGGTATATATATATAAATTGGTATATATATTTATACGTATATATTTATATATATACGAATATATATAAGTGTATATATATATAATATGTATATATATATATATATATATATATATATATAACATATTTATAAATATATTATATAACATTTATAAATATATTATATATAATATAATATATATATTTATACAATATATATAATAAGATATATATAAGTATATATCTAAGATATATATATATAAATACGTATAATTATATATATATTATGAAATTGTCAATATAAAAATAATTTTTTATTAATGTTTGAATTACTGTTCAAATATATATTTAGGCTGTTCAAACAAGCTTTACTATTTTCTGTATTGTAAAATTATTTTTGAAATCATCTAACCAAACAAGTTTTTTATCTAAAAAAATATTAAAACTACTTTCTTAAAACTCTTTTCAAAAACTGCTTTTTAAAATGTAAACCAAACAGGCCCTGAATCTTTTTTTTCTCTTTCTTTGTTTCTGCATTATTTTTCTCACAATAGATGTCTGCATTGGTGCCATTGTACCACCAGTATCCTTTTTGTTCTCCTCGGATAACTTTGTGTCACTGATCATGCAACCATGTAATCCACTTGATCTAAGAGAGATTTGTTCTAGTCCGACCTTTTTTTAACAGTGTTTGACATTTCCCCTAGAATTACTTCATGTGATTTTTTCTATTGAAGGTTCATTTATGATTGAAATTAAATGTGAAAACCATTTTTTGATTGTTCCATGACGGTACTATATATTTTAGGCAAATAGTCTTTTTATAGTCTCATCATTACATAATCTTGTTCCTTTTTTGAGTATATTTCAAAAAAATAGATCTCATGTCAAGAGTCTCAATACTATTTATAAACTCATTGAGCTCGTTTGGTTGCCGTATTAGTAATTGATGAATTAGATAGAGTAATCCAATCTAATACAATACGAAATGACAAAATACAAGATTAAATAAGGTATTAGAATAATCCGTAATTTTATCTAGTGTTTGACAATACACAACATAAACGTTGGATAAAAGTTATTTAATCCAATCGATTGTTTAGTTAGGAATTTATTTCATCGTATTAATATTGAATTAACAAAAATATCCTCAATCAATGTTTGTTACATTGATGACAATCCAATTTAATCAATTAAGGGGTTATAATAGTAAATGTGTAGAATAATACGTTTGAGCTGGATTATAATACCACAATTTTTAGTGGTATTAAGATACCTCTATAATATAGGCCTATCGTACAAAAAAATAATATACGATAAGTGTACGTTTTTGAAATTAATACAATATCAAATTTGCTTACCAAACAAAATATTAGGCCCCATTAAATAAAAAATAGTACCATACAATATTTAATCTCCTTATAATATGTCTACCAAACGAGCCCATTTTTTGTTGTTGTTATGTTATTGTTTATTATTATAAATTCAATAAGAGCTCGTTTGGTAGACGTATTATGAAGGAATTAAATATTGAATTGTACTATTTTTTATTTAATTGAGTCTAATATTTTATTTGGTAAGAAAATTTTAAACCGTATTAATTTTAAAAACACATACTAATCGAATACTTATCGTATATTTTTTATACAATAGGTCTGTATTATTGATATATTTTAATACCACCAAGAAAAATGATATTATAATCCAGTTCAAATGTATTATTCTATACATTTACTACTATAACTCCCTAACTGATAAAATCAATTTGTCATCAATGTAACAAGGAAAATGCTATTTGGACTTAAAAATCTGACATAATTTGCTGACCTAATGATGTGGTTTCATTGGAATCATTGGATTAACACAAAGTTTTAATGTTTGATGGAGCCCACAATCAATCAATCCAAAAGTCATAGTGAATTATGTCAGCAAATTAAGTCAGTAAATTAGATACCAATAGCATTGCTCATGTAACAAACACTGATTGAACATATTTTTGTTAATTTAACATTAATAAGATGAAATAATTTCCTAACTAAACAACCGATTGGATTAAATAACTATTATCCAGTTTATGTTGTATATTGTCAAACACTAAATAAAATTATGTATTATTTTAATACCTTATTTAATTTGTCTTTTGTCATTCCTTATTGTAATAGATTGGATTTCTCTATCTAATTCATCCATTTCTAATACAACATATAAACGAGCCCTAAATGTACAATTCATCATATACAAGTTTTCTTAACGTGGACAAGTATATCCTTGTTTGTATCATTTGCCAAAAAAATTGACCAATTGAGTTAACTCAATCTTTTTAGCATCTCTTTCAACAAAATAACCCACTGATTCAATAATCTCTATTTATTTTAGATGTAAATTTGGGTTACGCATTTAGATTACGTACCATTGCTTCTTATAAAAAGAGATCCATACAGAACCTTTCCCCATGTCCTCGTCACCGTTCGCTTCTTTATCTCTTCCGTCTCTAGTTACTTTCTGTCTAGGTTTTCCTTACTAGTTTGGAAGTCGAAATCCTACCGACTCAGTTCATCTGTCGCATTTAGTTACAAGGAGGAGCAGAAAAAGACCAAATACATAACATCTCTCGTTGAATAGGTTTGTCCCTCTTCTTTTCGTCATTAATTGCAGAAAATTGATAAAGATTGTATATAGTTTCGCAATAGATTGTTGTTTTATACAGAATGAAAACTTGTTACTCTGTTCCGGGAAGCCGTTCAATTCTTGTCTACACCTGGATTGAGTTTTGGTCATTTTTTTATGGCATAGTATTCCGCTTTCTCACATTATCAAATGAAGCACAGGATAATTTAGCTAGTAGTAGCAGCTCTACCGAGATACAGATCTCGGAGAACAGAAAATTCCCACGGAAGCTAACAGGCTTTTTAAAGGCATTGGAGAAAGCTGCTGCTCCGGCCGGGTCTTCACAAGCAGCTTAATGGTTGTCATCAGTTTCAGTATTCATTCTCGTTCTTGTTATGTGCAACTTCGAGAATGATTGAGTTTAGTTTTCAATTCAGATTGCAGTATCAGATCCTAAGAGCAATTGCCTCAAAAGATGGCATTCTTCTGTGAATACTAAAATGGAAGTTGTCTCATTTCCGTTTTGGAGAAGAAAGTAATTTTGATTATCCTGCAAACAAAATGGTTTTTTATTTTTTTTTATTTTTATATGTTGTCTTATTTTCACGTGGGATTTGTTTCATATGTTAGTCCTTTATTCAGTTAACATGTTTTCCATGACATTTGGTTAATTTAAGGCCATGACAATGGAATAAAATAAAAAAGACTGATATGTACCCAATATCGAGAGATAATTTTGAACAAGATTCAGGTATATAAGTAGGAAATAGTGTGATGATCTACTAGGACAATTGAAATATAAAAAAAATAATTAAATAAAGAAAAGAAAAGCATCTCAATGCAAGCAAATCAGAGAAGTTTGAAGACCAGAGCCAATCATCAAAAACAAATTTATAATTATTAAATTCAGGAAAATAACACATACTAAAGTCAAAAAAACTCAATTCAACGAATTCTGTTCCGGATCGACTACATGAGAAATCAACCCTCTAGAAATCAACCCATAATCACTACCCATACTAACTTGTTAAATTAGCATTCAGAGCACAACCATCCATAACAACGGAGTTCAACAACCGGAATACCTATCACAACCCATCATCCATTCGTTTCTATACATGAATCCACCATGTCCATAAAAACAACTCATCATCCTGTCATCATCGATGGGTCCAAGTCCAACACAACCCTCGAGGACAGTAGAGTCTAGAAAACCACAATAATTATCACAACCCATCATACTGTTGTTGCTTTCCATGAGACCACGATGTCCATGGAAACTTGTTAAATTGGCATCAGGAGCACAACCCTGAAGAACAATGGAATCTAGCAAACCAGAAAAGCTATCAAAACCCATCATACAGCCACGGCTTTCCATGAGATCATCATGTCCATGCAAACTTGCTAAATTAGCATCAAGAGCATCATTCTCAAGAATAATAGAATTTAGCATACCAGAATAACTTCTAGTACCCATCATCCAGTCTTGGTTTGGACCTTTCTTCTCACCTTGATTTTCTTGTTTCTTCATGTCTTGCAAAACCAGAGTCTCTTCTTCTCTGTTTATCACCTTATTCTGATTAGTCATCGTCAAGAAGCGTATTCGTTCCTCCACATCCAACTTTACCTGATCAATCCGGGATAGTAATTCTTGCCGTTCATCTACTCCAACCCCCATTCCAATATTCACAAAATCTATAGTCGTAGCACCATAAATTGTGTTATGTTCTTCACCTTTTTCCGCTTTCTTGGAGGAACCCACATGTGATTCTTCACTTTCTTTCAGTTTCTTGCGCAAATCAATCTTGAATTCTTCACTATCTTGAACTTTCTTTTGCAAACCCACATTCAATCTTTCACATTCTTGCGCTTTCTTGGACGAACGAGACGAACAACCATTGCAATGTTTTATAGTGGCCAAGTTTTTCTTGTATTTCTGAATCAGTGAGAGGCAAGCCTTTGGGTCCTCAGGCCATGTGTAGCAGCACGAAGACGACGAAGTATCATCTCCATCATAGCAAACAAGGAATGCATCGATGTCACACAGTATACTGAGTTCTTTGATCTTCTTTGATAAACCCTCTAATCTTTTCGTACCTTTCGCTTTCTTGAACATGAATCTCTTCACACTTGTACCCATCTTCTCTCTCATTCCTTTTCTGTTTCTTGAAGATTTAGTTGTGTAAATATAGACACCCTGGCCGCCTGTAGAAAAAGCATGTGATTTAGGCCCACACAAAAAGATCCGAAATTTTAAAGTTGAATAATTAACTATAGATAAAAATTAAAACTAATTAGTTTAACAAAAAAAATTCAAAAAGATTAAGTCAAAATAAAATTTAGAATTTAGGTTTAAAAGTGAAGTCCACCTCTTAAATATATATTGCACATACATATTTATTAAATGACAAAAAAAAGGTTAACACTTTAATGAAAAATATAATAAGTATCTTTCTCTTTCACAAATAAAAATAAATCAAACATATTTTTTAATTATCTCAAATTCGATTTTGTTCGCATTTAAATACAAAAACACAAACTAATTAAATTGTTTATTCTCATAAAGAATTTACAATAAAAAATAATTAATATAAAAAAAATTGATAAAGTCATTATTAAAGAAAATAAAATACAACAAAACAATAGGTGAACGTTACATATATAAACAAGTTAAAAAAAATTAAAAAATAATAAAATAATTCAATAACAAGATAACAAAATATTATGAATATATACTGATAGTCGATAATCTTATACTACAATTTTCATGAAGAGTATACAAAACACATAAGAAGAACATAAAATCAAATATTATGTTGCGTAAGTGCGGTTCAAGCAAGAGATGAGAGAGATAAACAGATGTGTGGATTTGTTTCCTAAAAAATATGTACTTAGTCATGATGATCTATATATTTTTACAATTTCTATAGATTTTACTATTGAACAATTGCACTCATATAGTATGAGCATGAAATAACACATATCTAATGTTTATTATTTATTAAATGCCTAAATTACTAAAAATAAAAATTATGTGACACCATGTTGTAACATTAAACATCTTTACTATGATAGTACCCCTCGTAACTGTTCACACATTATTTTTGACAAATTTTAAAAATGCATAAAAGATGGAGTAACACATATTATCTTTAATCCTTACGTGTCATTAATTAATTAATTTGTCTAACTTAATCAATTCTACAAACGAAGACTCGATAATGAGGTCCAAATAATGAGATAATGAGATTCACAAATACTTCAATCATTTGAATGAGAGGAGACATAACAGGCCTAACCATTAAAATAGTCTCCTAGGACCTTAATTTAATTTTCAGCTCTTAGGTCAACTTCATGTTCTGAGACCGTTTTGAATAAACCAAGTTAAAAGTCCAATATATTTCAAAAGTTTATTTAAAACTTTATAGAAAATTTTAAAATGTAATAATATTTTTTACAAAATCTTCGAAAAAAAAACTAAAAGTAATAATTTTTAACTTTAAAAGTAGCAATCTATCTCAAATTCTTTTTCACTATTTTTGCCTGTACTCTCACCACCTATTTCCAACTTTTTCTCTCCCTTAAATCTCATTGCCCTTATCTCTAACTCTCCTGTTGTCTTTTTAAGATTTCATTCAATTTATTAATCTATAAGATTTTTACTTTATAATTACACCCAATTTATTATTTGATACCGTCCAATCTCAAAAGCACTAAAATATTAAAAATAAATTATATCGCAACTCTCTGTAAAATATCTAATAATAGTTAAAAAAATTATTATCTTTTTAAAATATTAAATGAACTCTTATGTAAAATTTTCACTTTAGGCCTCAATTTGCGTTGGGCCACCATTCCTATCTGATTACGCAGATATAGAGAGTGTAACGCCCCAAAAATCACTTTGGACGACATTACAATTTAAAATCATTTATATAATGAGAGTAACTAATCAAATCCATCAATAAATAAAAATATATTCATCATATATAATATTTACAACATCATCCCCAAAGAATATGCCCAATTATGACAATTACATCAAAAAGAATCAAGTTTAACTTGCAGCGGAATAAAAAAAATATTAGACTCCACCGAGTCTCAAAAGGAATTTCCTAGTCTAGCACATAGGAGAGTATAGTCCTAAGCATCCACCTCGGGATCCACGTGTCCGTCTAGTAGAGCTTTCCAATGCACCTGCTCATCGACTCCGATCTCCTCATCTAGACCACAATCTGAAAAGTATATTGTTTGTAGGGGGTGAGCACTAAGCTCTGTAGCAACATCCTCCCAAATTCAAACAAAGTTTAGAAAACATGTAAAACAAGTCTGTCTCATTTCGTAAATATCATATATTAATTTTTGAAAGAAAACAGAAACATTTCAATAGATCTCAAGTTTACACAATAACAATAAATTAAGTGAAGTAATAACTCCAAATTACAAATAACAAATAATTTCCAACCATAAACCATTTCCTACAAGTTCTTGTAAAATCCCATACTTTCACAAGCTCTTGTAAAAATTCGTTCTGGTACAATAAATCATAAACCTACAACTTGTATTCGTATCTCAGGTATGATGCATGATTCGGATGAATAAACACATCGAGAATATCCTGGCCTACACACACACACCCAAATCCTCGCAAGGATATCTAACATTTAGGAAGGGCGTATACCAACTCATGACAGTGACGAATTCAACCCAGGAATAATATACTATCCCTTTCCCTCGGTACCTATGAGCAAATATTGGTTTGATCCTCGCAAGGCACCAACCCCACTACAAGTGATAGAGAACCTTTAAACCTACACGAAGTAAGAAACGTATCTAACCCACTCTATGATATCCAGTCAACGGCCATCGATGATCATCCAAACATCCACAAGAGATATAATTCTCAACAATTTCTCAAATGACAATCAAATCCAAAGGCCCCAAATTTTACATCCAAATCCCCATTTACTTTTCCCCAATGGAAACAATTTAAGAAAAATGAGTAAGAGATCCTCAAATATATAATCTTTAGTATTTAATCAAGCACTAGAGTTTTGAAATCAAGAGTAATTGAATCATTAAGAAGAAAATCTATTTTTCTCAAAAACTAGGGTTTTCATGGTTATCAAATCATAAATACCTTCAAAACATGGTGATATTTGTAAGAACTTCAAGAAACAAGTATTTCATAGCATATATCTAAGGTTTAGAAGCAAAACATACATATATATTGTAAGACCCTGTACTAAAATTAAATAAGAATACTAATATCTTAAGAGTTTTTCAAATATGAATAAAATGAGGATAAAAACTTAGAATCATTGTTGAAATATTAATCATGAAGTTTGAGTTTCGAACGGATTGACTTTTGAGTCAAATTTAATTAAAATTTTTTTTTTTGGATGTGTTTAAGATTGATAAGGGTAACTAAATAAATATATTAATTTTTTTTTATCAAAATAACATTACCATTGAATTCGGGAGGTCGGAAAACATTGAGAGAGGTAATATGAGATGTATTAGAAGTTAGGAAGTATTTTAGAAGTAAAACCAAATTGGAGTGAAATTGGGTAAAAAGGGGTGATGGACACTACTTAGTATTTTGATCATAACTTTATATTTTTAAGTCCAATTGATCTGAAAGTTTGACAGGAAATAGTAGACATCTAGGGCTACAAAAGTGTATTTCATGAAAAATTTCCAATTCGACCTCTAAATGGGTCAAAAATGACCTGGAAGTCGCACCAAATATCTATGAACAGTACGAAGGAAACCCGATTTTTTCTGAACAGAAAATATCGGATTTTGCTCGATTTTCTTGCTCTATAAAAACCTAATGTCGTCCCTTTAGCATTCATTTCACCCCTCCAAACCCTAGGAACCATTTTAGAGGAAGAGAGGAAGATAGAAATACCAATCAAGAGGGATTTATACATTGTAGAAATCAAAACTTCAAATTCTTCAAGAATACATTCTCCTCCCATTTTCTTCCATTCTTGCTACCCTCTCACCCAAATCTTTTGAAACCCTAGGAGGAGAAGATTAATAGGAAAAGAAATGAGAGAAAGAAGGTCTTGAAGCTTGGGTCTTAGCTTGGAATCTTGATTTAAGGTAGGGGATTTTCTCTCAATCTCTCACATTGAGGCTAGATATATATATATATATATATATATATATAGATATATATATGTATATAGATATATGTTTCTTCACTCTTCTTCTCATATATATAATATGAAATACATGATTCTTGTTCTATTTGTAATAAATGCCATGTTTTGAACAATATGAAGGGTGGGTAACCACCAAAGCTCTATTAATTTTTTTTTTATCTTCAAAGCCCTAGTTTTCAAGAAAAGGGGATTTTCTCCTAATTTCTTCTTTGTCTTTGATTTTAAAACTTTAGTGTTGAATATTGTATAACACAATGATATAGATTACGATCTCTTGCATATTTTCTTGGATTATTCGATTATATGACAAATGTGAAAACAAAATTGGGGATTTTACTATATTTGGGAAATTGTTGTGAATTGTGAATATTCTTGATTTCCTTATTGTATGGTTGTTGTGATGGACTTGGATTACCTTCGAGAGATGCCGTAGAGTGTTAGAGGTTAGTCTATCCCAATGGGGGGTGAGATGGTTGCCTAATGCTCGTAGTGGATCGTTGTTGTGCTCGCGATCATTATTGTTCACATATACACCGAGGAAAAGGGTTAGTATACTAGACACCTTGGGAGGATTTCGTCAATGCCGTAGGAGACGGTACACGCCTTTCCTAAAGAGATTTGTGATTGTTGGTTGGAATTGGTGGACTAGGCATGATCGTTAGGTAGATTCACGAGAAGCAATCAACATACATGGTACGGGGATGAACCAAAAATACATGGAATCGGGAGTTGGATCGTTCTTGCCAATGCATTGGTATGAGACAATGCTTAGGGAGAAGCCCTTCTTAAATAACTTAAATTAGAATTTTTGTTTATCGATGCTAAACTCACTTTATTCTTTTAACTGATTATTGCTATTGTTTAAACTTGAGATCTCTTTTAAAATGTCACTGTTTTCATTCCAAACCTATATATATGTTAGTTGTGAAATGAGACCGACCGTTTGCTATGTTTTTCAAACCTTGTTTGAGTTGAGAGGATTTTGCTACAGAGCTTCGTACTCACTCCCTACAAATAAAAATTTTCAGATTTCACACTTGAGGAGGAGTTAGGAATCGAGGAGCCCACGCATTGGAATACTCCGCTTGACGGGGATGTGGATCCCGAGGTGGACGCTTAGAGCGACACTTTTATTTTGTTCTAGACTAGATTATGCTTAGAATATCCTTTTGAACTCTAGTTCATTTCTGTTATTTCCGCTGCGTTATATTATTACATTTTGGAGATGTAAAGGCCAAGATTAGACCTATTAATTTGGGATGATAGTGTGGATATGACATATGATGAATGCAAATTTATTTTATGATGGAAAAATAGACCTGGTGTGGTCAATAGTTATGCATATGTGGACCCGGTGTGGTCAATTGTAATATAATTGTACAGGTTGTGTTTTGGGTAGAGCTCCCCGTACAAAGGAGACTCTGCCCAAATTTTGTTAAAATATGAATGGTTGATGAATGAAACTTTCGTCGTGATGAATTTTACTTAATGCTCTCATACGGTAAATGGTTTTTAGAATGTAATGTCACCCACGGGGGTTTTTGGGGCGTTACATATATAAATCCTAACCTTAATGAACAAGAATGGAAGAAAACCCTTACCTTGGTGTTCTTGAAAAATACTAGGGCTTTGATCCAATCCAATGTGCAAATCTCCTTTGATCTTGTGTTTTTTCCTCTCTTTCTTCCTCTCTAAGGTTTTCTAGGGTTAGAAATGTTGAAATGGGGCTAATGGAGGCGTCATTATGTATTTATAGGGTGAAAAATGAACCCTGGATTGCGACTTAAAATTTCTGAAACTTACAGATCGTACCGGTACGGTAAACTCTCTGCACAGTAGTGTAGCGGTACTTTCTACCGGTACGCAGTACCGGTATGGTCTGTTCAGTTTTGTCTGTTTCCTTTGTTTTTTATTTCCAATCCATTCCAAACTCTTCCAAAACCAACCCAAACTTATACAACATAAATTTATTCATCAAATATAATTGGTACAATTTCTATTACAAACGATTTCATATATTTACCCAGGTTTTACCATATTAGCATTTCAAAAAGAAATGATTACTTATTATATAAAGATAAGAATGTGGGGATTTACAGAGAGCTTTACTTAGGGGTGTCAAGCGTGTCGAGTTGAGTTATTTTGTGTCAGGTTGATTTTGAGTTTGTGTCAAAAATCTCCAACCCAAACCTGACATGTTTAATAATCGTGTCGAAATGTATAAACACTAACCTGACATAGTTATTAAACGGGTTACCCAAACCAGACTTGTTTAACACGTTTAATAAAAATGTCATTTTCGGGTTGACACACATAAAATGATCTGTTTAACTTGTTTAACACACACCACATAGACATGTTAAACACACAAAACTTGTTTCTACACCAGTTCATTGCCATTAAATACATCATTTAATCATTCATCCAAAATTTCAAATAATTTTTTTACAAATAACATATTACATCTTATCAATGAAATTAACTAAAATGTATTCAAATTTCAACCCAAAAATTAAAGCAAGAACTATAATAGTATACTGTCATAATAATGTTAAGAATTATCCTGTCAATTATCATAATAGAACTAAGAATTAATAAGTAATAATGTTCAGATCACATCAGTCATACATAATATGCAAACTATACTGCAATAAATAGGTTAAACGGGTTTACAATGGGTTAGGTCGAGTTCGTGTATAAATCATGTCAACCCGTTTAAAATATATCGGTTAATCAGGTCAAAATCAGGTTGACTTAATTTTGACATGAACTCGACATAATTTTTTTCGTATTTAAGCGTGTTGACTCGTTTTAACCCATTAACTCGTTTAATTTCATGTTCGACCTATTAATTTCGTGTTCGATTCGTATTGTATTATTGTATCGTATCAAAAATTAACGACCTTAGTTTTACTTTCCAAAATTGCTGTTTTGATTACGCGTATCTATTTTACCGTTGCAGTTATGACCCGCTTCCAATATTACCCTCCTGATATCGAGAGTTCTTGCCAATTTTGCCCATGCCATTTTGCCTATGTGTTTAATTGGCGGTGGTTTCATGGAAAAGCTCTGGTAGATGATCACATCTCCTTTGGAAGTGTTATTGACAATAAATAAATTGGTTTGCACACTCTTATCATTGAACCCAAAAAAGAAAAGAAAAAAAATGGTACTACGATGATGGTGTACTATACTCAATTTCCAATTTCTTATTGGTAGTAGATTTTTTCTTAGTTTGTTTATAGTAAAAATAATAATATAATAAAATAATGACATATAAGAATTTTATACGCTTCTTATTTTGATTGTGGTTGGAACCGATACAAAATAGCAACAATTTTTTTTTTTTCAAAAAAATCTAAGAGTTGGAAGTAAAGGAAAAATGCTGATCATGGTTAAATTATGATCACCCAGAATTCTTTGGGTGAGACTATTTTTACCGGACAAATATTCATCCTCACCTTATATAATTTTTTATTATTAAGTTACTAAGTACATTCCTTATATAGTTACCCAATTAGAGAATCTATAACTATGACTCAAATTTTTATTCAAATTTAAATTAACATTTGAGTAAAAAATTTGATTTGATATAAAAGATTCTAATGTACAAACTCAAATTTAAAGAAGGAGAGACCTAAATTTAAATGAGGGCAAACAGGGTCTTTGGTCGAATGGTACTCCTCGTCTTGTAAAAATTTTGCTTTTTTAAAATCAAGGGTTCAAGTCCTTCTCTCCCTTCTCCTTCCCCTTCAAAAAAAAAATGAGGGCAATCCCAAATTTAAAAGAGAGTAAAGATGATCATTGGATCTTTAAAAAATGGTAAAATCTCACAATTAAAGATTTGAGTAAAAATTTGACTCTCCCTTAAATTGAGTTAAAAAATGAGTTTATTTTGATTTGGTATAAGTTTGAGTCAAGAGTTAGAGTAAATTTTTTAGACTTTTTTAGTCAAATTTAAATTTGTATATAAATTTGAGTAAAGGTTAGAGATGTCCTTGGTAACTAAATCCAGCTCACGCTATGGACACTCTTTTAATAAAGAACAAATTAAGACAAAACACAGCTGGACACCCTTTTAATAAAGAACAAATTAAGACAAAACAAGAAAAAGACAAAAAAAAAAAAACAGAAACAATGAAAACTGAAACAAGAAAAAAAAAAAGAACAAGCAAAAATGAAACAAGAAAACAAAAAAAGAAGCAAACCGTGACAAGAAAAACAAGAAACAAGCAAACTGAAACAAAAGAAAAAATGAACAGATGCAAAACCAAAAACAAGGAAAAAAAAGAACAAGGAAAAACAAAAAGACGTAAAAGTGAAACAAAGAAAAAAACGAACAAGCAAAGAAGAAATAAGAAAAAAAAGAAAAACTTAATAGCAATTACAAAAACAAAACAAGAATTTTTTTTGAAAGAAGACAATTAGTGGTCGCACGAGATACCAAAACACTAATCTATATATATACATACAAACATATAAATTTTAATTAAAAAATTATTAAACTTGAGAGAGATACTAAAACACACCAAAAATAATACAAATCTACACCACACATAAAATCAAATATAGAATTAAATCGAGAAGTAATACTACTTTATATTTCATTGAAAAAATTCATATTGAAATTTTTTTTTTTTTTGTGGGTGTATAAGATGAGATAGTGAATGAAACTTTAATTGTGAGAAAATATAAGGTGGACTTAGTTATTAAAAAGGTGTGTATAGTATGTGATGAACTTAGTTACTAATGAAATGAATATAGAAGGAATCATCTTAGTAGTTTGGTAATATGAAAATAAATAAGGTGGTGTGAATGAATATTTGTGGAATAGGAATATCCCCATTTCTTTTCTTTTCTGTTTTCTTGTCCTTTTGTGGGAGTGGTGGATAACTAAAAAGGTTCCTACTATAAGAAGCATCTATCATTTGGATTACTTGCTGAAGTAGTAGATAATCAAAAAATTATTATTTACTGAGGGCATTTTATAATTTTTTACATTTTATATGCGACATTGTGTACCATTTTTTTATACCATCTCAATGTAGGCTGCTAAATTATTGGATCCTACTATATTTGATAGATATTCAATAATTTTGATTCTATTACATCACGTAGCAAAAATAAGGTGATGCACAAGGTACATGAGCAACATTATTCATTTGCCATAGAAGAAGGTGGTGAGTCCATCAGAAGCAGCAAAAAATGATCATTAGCACTGTTTCTCCTTAATACTTAATTTAGTCTTTATTAACAAGGTATGAGAGGAGCGACTTCTGTGCAAAATGATAATTAGAAACAACATCATGGTTACTGAATCCAGTGTAACCAATAAACAATTGGCTGAATTAAACACCATCTAAACTCTTAAAATTCATGAAAAGACTCAAGGTAAGAATAATTTGTTTTGTTAAAAAGATAAATGCATGAGTTTTTTTAATCATTATAGGATCCATAATGATCAAATGTACCTAGTCTTTTCTTTTAATATAAAAAAGTTATTTTCATAACTTGAATCTACGCTGCACATGTCATAATAAAACATTTTATCATTGTGTCAAATCTTGTAGATCATATTTTGTAATTGGTTAATTTTGTAGAGTTCATTGTAAATCTCAACCTAATCTATAGTCATGATGCTATAAAGATTGAAAATTCAAAAGCGTCATTGAAGAGAGGAGATCAAGTATCAAAGCTACATCATTCACACTCCAAATGCACCTTCAAATTTAGGATAAAAGGTAATGACCTCGAAACTGTAGATGAACCCTTAGTTATTTAACTTAAGAGGATTAGGGTTAATTGGATTTGGAAGCAATCCGTGCATGGCTCCTAGATGTTCTTCAAAGAAAAAATTTTCTAAAACCATTTTTGTGTTTTCGAAAACATAAATTGAGCTATTATTAGACTCCTCTTGGGCAATACCCTTTAGGGTTCAAGTGACAAATTTTTTGGTTGGTTTTATGCTTAAAAACTAGTAGAAACTGATCTATGCTCGTTAGCTTTCTTTAGAGCAATCTCTTTATGACTTAGAGAAGTCAAGAGGGAAAACGCAATAAAGAAGGATAAGACTTGCCCTATGAGCTCTCCTAGTCAGGATTGAAAGGTGATTTCCATTCCAGTGACAACCAACTTAGGATCGCCCTCCCACTGATTGAGTGGTCATTCGTGAATCTAAGTTTTTTTATTGACTAAGATTACCTTTATTCTGGACCTATAAATAGGGAGTGTCTTTCTTCAACTAGGGTAAGCCACTTGTAAGTCTTTTGAGAGAGAAACCTCATATTCTACCCATAAGTCTTCCACCATAATCTTAGATCCCTAAGATCTAGGCTACCATTGTATATTTTACCAAACCTCACAACTTGGTGTTGAAGGCCTTGAAGGTTTTAACCACACCCATTAGTGTGTGCATACCAAAAATCATTGGCATGCTCATGATTGCTTGAGGTATAAATGAACTGCGTATTAGGGAGTTTAAGTGAAGATACACAAGACGTCGAGGGAGGGTATTTGGTGGAGAGATCTATGAAGGAAATAAACATCTAACCATGATATTGGTTGATGGATAAGACTCGAGTACTTGTAGATTGACCGAGTGATTCCCCACAATTTTTTCGAGGAGGATTTTTTGCGTCAACAAATCACTTGTGTTATTTATTGCTTATGCTTGTACACTTGTGATTATTTACACACATGTATACTATGTGTTTGTATGAATGATTGATTGATATCGTTTCATCCATAGTTGCATTTGGGTATTGGGTTTTGGAATCCTCGTGAGATTGAGTGTTTGAGTGAATTAATTGAATATTAATTAACATCAATTTTCATTGGTATAAGGGATCATGGTGATTAAAAAGGATTTTCACTAATTAATTGATCAATGTTTGTGAGAAGAGGTAATTGTGGTATATTAGGTTTTACTTTGTAATCAATTGTGCTTAAAATTGACAATCCTATTTACCCTCTCTAGGTAGTGACGTGTGCTCCATGTGTATAATCATGAGGGAAGATCCACATATCTCTTTTGCTCCCGAAACAACAATTGGTATCAGAGTGTGGTTGCCCTGAGTTGCATTGACACTTGTAGGCATATTTGGTTGTTGCTTACGTACCTAGTTGAGAATGGCTGCATCATCAAGTCATGAGTTGTTTTGTAGTGCACATTTTCTGGGAAGCCCAAGTGGGTAGTGAATGGTACTTTGATAGTTGTTGTTCTAGGCACATGACTGGAGAGAAGTCCCACTTTTGTGTATTGGAAAAGAGTAGTGGTGGGACCGTTACATTTGGAGATTGTAGTATCTCCAAGGTTGTTGGGAAGGGTTCCATTCAGCGATTGGGCATGCCAAAGTTGGATAATGTCCTCTATGTGGAAGGGTAGCTAACCTGGTTAGTATTAGCCAATTGTGTGACGATGATAATGTTGCACACTTCACGAAAGACATATGCACTGTATTGAATGATAAAATGGGTTTTTTGGAAGGGGTTAGGACGGGAGATAATGGTTATTGCATATCTCTAAGTCATTCACTAGTACGTCACAAGGCAAGTGTTGATGAAGTCACATTATGGCTCCAAAGGTTAGATCACATGAATTACAAAGACCTGAACCAAATCACGAGCAATGAGCTTGCGGGGAGTACCTTAGTTACCAAAGTGTGTGGTCAAAAAATGTGTCAATTACGGAAAGAAACCAAAGTCTCTCACAAGAAATTGAAGACCATCACAACGAAGAGGCCCCTAGAGCTCATTCACATGGATCTCATGGGTCCTACACAGATTGAGAGCATAAGTTGTAAGAGGTACATCTTAGTAATAGTAGATGATTACTCTAGGTACCCTTGGACTGCATTTTTGAATGAAAAATTTGATACTTTTGGTAGCTCTAGAAATATGTGCAAGAAAGCTCAAAATGAACAAGGTGAACCCATAGATAAAGTTGTTAGAATTCAAAGTGATCACAGTAGGGAATTTGATAATTCTAACTTCTGTCTTGACTGTGACAAACATGGCATCAACCACGAGTTTTCAGCACCCAAAACCCCACAACAAAATGGCATGAGAGAGAAAAAGAACAAAGTTATTCAAAAAATGGCACATGTCATGATTCATAGTAAGGGATTGCTTAAGATATTTTGGGCCAAGATTGTGAACCCTACATATTACACTGTTAATAAAGTCTTCCTTAGGCTAGGCACATGTCAACCTCCTATTAGATTTGCAAAGGCAAGAAGCCTAATTTGAAATATTTTTGGAAGTAAGTGCTACATTTTGAGAGATAGAGAGAACTTAGAAAATTTTGACTCTCGAAGCGCTAAAGGAATATTTCTTGGATACTCCACTAATAGTAGAGCATTTAAAGTGCATAATTTGAGAGCATCTACTGTTATGGAATCCATTAATTTTGACATTGATGACACAAAGAGAAGGATGAGAGAACTATTAATACAATAGAAGATAAAGGTGACCCGGAATCTACTTCTACCCCTCAAAGAGATAATGAACCAACAACTTCGTGGGTTCGGGCTAGGCACACACCTAGTAACATTAAAAAATGTAATAATATTTCTCAAGACACCAAAATACAAGGGTCAAATGAAAAATTAAAAAATTAAAAGGGACCTTAAATGAAAATATCGTATGAATATGTTTAGTAGACAAGACAAATGTCAAGGGGCATCAGCCCACCTGCCCTATGAGTGGCTCCGCCACTGGTGAAGAATTAGTATTAGTAGATAAATTAAAATAGGATTTAGATAGTAATTCAAGGGGTTGTGGTAGAGCCAAGTTAACATTGAATGGGATAGTAAAAATAAGTGATAGCTTGTGGTTTAAGAATAGATTTGGATTATCCCATTAGTGCTAGCACTTGTGGTTGTCGACATCTTTATCTCTTCCTATGGTTTAAGAGTAGATTTGGATTATCCCATTAGTGCTAGCACTTGTGGTTGTGGACATCCTTTTCTCTTCCTACAAATCAAGCCAAGTGTTGTCAGTGCTAATTGTCCACATAGTCAACAATGCCATCTTATAAGTGAGCCCGACTCTATTCCAAATCCGTTTCAAATATTCGATGAATTTTGTTCTTACGGTCTATATCTGAAATAGTTTTAAAAAAATCAAAAATTCAATACGAAAATCTAATCTAAATAACACAGTTAAGCTAAATTTTAAAAAATTACATTAAATTTCAACTCAATTTTATCAAACAATCACTCAATTTCATCATATATTTATATATACATATATAATTCTAATTGGATAACACTCAAATCAGATATTAGCGAATCCAAATTCGAATCAGTAAACACATGACAAAATATATTCGAATTTTGATTTGGATCATTGGTGAAAAACGTCAATTTATATTCGATCAGTTGAATTCAAACTCAAATTGGATTCGAATGGAACTTACTAAGTTCCAATAGATTGAGTATTCAAAGTCTGGTGAGAAACAGTCTATAAGAACAAGCAGCTAACCCAGACAGAAGCAACTATATCTCTCATGGCAAGCCAGGAGGTGAAGCTCTTGGGGTTCTGGGTTAGCCCATTTGTCCTTAGGGTAGAGTGGGCTCTGAGACTGAAGGGTGTTGAGTATGAGTACATAGAAGAAGATATCTTCAACAAGAGCCCTGTGCTCTTGGAGCGGAACCCTATACACAAGAAGAGCTACAACATAATTGGCATATTTCCATACAAGAAGAGCTAAACCAATTCATACGAAGTGATGTTTGTGACTTGGTACCTAAGCCTAAAGACATCAATGTAATTGGAACAAAATGGATTTTTGAAAATTAATCCGATTAAAATGGTGTAAATGTTAGGAACAAGACTAGGTTAGTGATTAGCCATTAAAAGTGATGTTTTATTACAGTTTATTAATGGCTAATTTCATTTTATTTAAGTCTATATGTGTTTGACTAATGGATTTTCAATTTAACTCTTATTTTTAGTAGTTGATTTATTTTTCAGGTAAAATAGGTGACATGGGTCAAGATTTAGATTGAAGTGGATATCTGTGGATTATAAAAACTCATTCCCACATTATTGGAGTCTAGAACTCGAGGCAAGCCAGATAAGTAGCACCGTCCGAATGCAGCAACCTCTAAAATTATATATTAATTTGAATGACTGTTAGTAAAGTTTAAAGCTCAATACCATTGTTTGACTTAACATGATTGATTTCTTTGTATAAATAGTACTTATAATTCCCTAAGAGTTTCTTAGAACTAGTTTTTAAATTCTTACTTTCAAAGTGATCACCTATTATTTTAATAGCTAAATATTTTGAGTGACTACACTAACGTTCGAAATCAACTGAGAGAATTATAATTTGCATGAACATGTTTTAATTGATGATCATGAATAAATCTGGATCCCAAAAATAAAGAGTAATTTTTTTTCCAATTAATAAATCCTTTAAAATTTCTTTGTATTATTTTATAAAACAATTTTCACTTCAAAATAAATTCTACTTGTTCTTCTTTTCTATCTTTTGATTTTAATTGATCCCTGAGGTTCGACTTCGGACTTCGCGAGTATTATTACTTCTTGAGAACTTGCACTTGGGGGCACTCTTTTGAGGATCAAGTAAGTTTTTGACTCCATTGTCGGGGATCGACAATTAATTCAGAAGTAGGAAAGGAGGAATTCGCCTTCATTAGTGAGCTATTTGGAGAATTACGTTTTTCGGGTAATTGTCATTATAATTCTTAGCTTTTGTTGTTATTTTTTATTTTAGTATAGTTGAAATAAGCTTTTTATTGCATGTCTAGTGGTGACAACTCGGACTCTGAAATTGAGTCTCCATTCCACAAGTTGGTAGGGTTTGTAGGTCTGTCTAGTTCATCAGACTCTAACCAATTAGTCTTTTCCCCCATTTTTGACCTAAGTAGAACTGGTAGTAACATGGGAGACCAAAATAATAATCATGCACAAGAGGTTGACCACTAGGTTAGAAATCTTAGGGAACATCTATACCCTACCAGGAGTAGTGTCTCGTCTTGTTTTGTCTTCCTTAGATTGCTCAAAATTTCATAGTAAAACCTAGCATTATCTAGCTTTTTCCACAATTTCATGGCCTCAATTCTGAGAACCATTATTTACATATAAAGGAATTCAAGGAGATATGTGGGACTTTCTAAAACAACTTAGAATTAGTCAAGCTAAAGCTTTTCCCTTAACTGAAGGATAGAGCCAAACAATTGCTAAATAGTTTGAAGTCCCATTCTATACCTGACTGGCATGTATTACAAAGATAATTTTTCAAAAAGTTTTTCTCTATCGATCTTACAAATACTTTAAAATGTCAAATCATGAATTTTGTTGTAAAAGAAGAGAATTTTTTTTACCAATGTTGGGAGAGATTCAAAGATCTTCTCCATGCTTGCCTCCACCATGGTTTTGAAAGTTAGACTCTGAGAGGATTTTTCTATAATGCTTTCCCTTCCTCTTTACGTATGTTTGTTGAGATGATGTCTCAATGGGAGTTCATAGGAAAAAGTCATGATAAGGCTTTTGAATTTTTTGGTACATTATCTGAGAGTTCCCACATGTGGGACTCGGCCTCTCTTGCCAGTTTGAAGAGTAAGACTACAACTTCCCATGGGGAAAATATCTTTTGAAAGAGGATAATAACCTTCAGGCCAAGATGGCGACCTTGTCTCGAGAGCTTAAAGCCTTGGAGATGAGGAAGGTTAATGAGGATACTATTGTACTTCTTGCAAAACAAGCCTATGGTATATATGCCTTGATAGGACACCCTACGGGAGAGTGTCCTACTATACCAGCCTTTAAGGAGGTTTTGTTGGAGAAATCCAATGCAATATCCAGGTATAATAAGACATACAACAAACCATATTCTAAAACATATAATCCAAGGTGGAAAAGTCACCCTCTTTTTGGTTGAAAGAACACATAACAACCCTCATCTAATAACCCACCACAAGGACCACCACCACAATACCTACCTTACTAGCCACCACCACATAAACATAGTTTGGAGGATACATTGAACTAATTTCCGCAATCCCAAATGAATTTTAACAATTAGATGAAAGAATTCAAGACTCAAACTAGCCAATCTCTAGATGATTTGAAAACTCACATGTAGAAATTGACCCTATTGATGACTAATCAGGAAAAGGGCAAATTCCACGCCCAACCTAAACAATCATAGGGTCAGTTTCAAATAGGCAACCCTCTTACTATGGATCCTACACAGGAACATGTTAAGGTTGTTACAACTCTTTGAAGTGGGAAGGTTGTTGAGAAGGCTATACCACCACATAAAGTCTACACTTGTAGTAAAGCCTATCTAAGTCTCCCCAGATGAAACCTAGTCTAGGGAAATAAAGGAGCCATCATGCCCCATACCTACTACTTTCCCTAAAGACTCAAGAAGCCCCATAAAATCAATAATTATGTTAAAAATTTTGAGCTTTTTAAGCAAGTAACTATCAACATACCACTCTTAGATGTCATAAAGAAAGTCCCTTCTTATGCCAAGTTCCTAAAGGATTTGGCACAGTCAAAAGGAGTCAACATGTTCAAAAAAGGGCCTTCTTAACTAAACAAGCTAGTGAAATAATTCAATATAAGGCTCCTCTCAAGTATAAAGATCCGTCTCTATCGTGTCTTGTGTTATCGAGAACTTCAAGAAAGAGTAAGCTTTACTTGATCTTGGGGCAAGTGTCAACTTACTCCCTTTCACTGTCTATCAACAATTAGGATTGTGTGAGCTTAAGCCTACTTGCATTACACTCTAATTGGAAGACCAATTTGTGAAAGTAACTAGGTGGATAGTTGAAAATGTTCTTGTTCAAGTGGATAAATTCTATTTCTTGGTAAACTTTATTGTTTTGGACACCCAACCAGTTGTTCATTAAGGGTGTCAAATTATTGTTATTCTTGGTTAACCCTTCCTTGATACTTCAAATACTTTAATCAATTACAAGAAAGGTGTCATGAAATTAACCTTTGGGAATATGATTCTTGAGCTGAATATTTTTAATATTGCCAAACAACGAGGGGAATTAGATGAGATCAGGGAGGTAAATTATATTGAATCCTTGGCACAAGATCACTTGAATATGGCATTCCATGGGGGTTCTTTGGAGACTTGCATGTTTGAGTCTGATATTCCATAATTAGATTTTTTACCTAGAAAGGGATAGCCTGAGTCTAGCTAGGGAGCTAGAAACTATCCCTGTTCATGCAGTCGGGCCATTGGTGCCCAAGTTTGAGGAGTTAGCTCCTAGTGCTGAGAAGCCCCTTTCTGCTAGTGTCAAACCACTAAAACTAGAACTGAAACCCTTCCCATCTACTTTACAGTATGCTTTTCTTAAGAAGGATGAATCTTACCCGGGAGTAATTTTATCTAAATTTATGTCTTCACAGGAATTTTCACTTTTGGATGTCTTATCACGATATATGAGTGCTATAAATTGGATTATTGCTAATCTGAAAGGTATAAGCCCTTTAGTTTGTATTCATGCCATATACCTAGAGGAGGATTCAAAACCTTCTTGTCAGATGTAGTAATGATTGAACCCACATTTGAAAGAGGTTGTATAGGTTAAAGTTATGAAATTGTTAGATGTGGAAACATTTTTCCCATCTCTAATGGTAAGTGGGTCAACCCAACTTAAGTAGTCCCTAAAAAATATGGGGTTACAATAGTCAAAAATTAGAATAATGAATTGGCGTCTACTCAAGTTGTCATGGGATGACACATGTACATTTACTACCGTAAACTTAATTTGGTGACTAGGAAAGACCACTTCCTTCTCCCATTCTTTGACCAAGTTTTTGAGAGGATAGTTGTTCATGCTTTTTATTGTTTCTTAGATAGCTACTCGGGGTACAACCAAATTGAAATAACACTTGATGATCAGAAAAAAATGACATTCACGTGCTCTTTTGGTACATTTATATATAAAAGAATGCCATTTGGATTATGTAATGCTCTTGCTACTTTTTAATGATTTATGATTAGCTTGTTTAGTGACATGGTAGAAAGGTGCTTGGAGGTATTTATGGATAATTTCTCCATGTATAGAGATTCTTTTGATTTGTGCTTGAATAACTTGGAAATTTTTTTAATTAGATGTGAAAAGGCCAACCTAGTGTTTAATTGGGAAAAGTATCACTTCATGATGGTACAAGACATAGTCCTAAGTCATATTGTCTCATCAGAGGGGATAAAAGTAAACAAGAAAAAAATAGATCTAATATGAAATTTACCTCGTCCTAAAATGGTTAAAGAGATCAGATCATTGTAGGACATACGAGCTTTTACAGGAGATTCATTAAAGACTTTAGTACTATATCTAAACCTATGTGTTATCTCCAAAGTCAAAATGTACTCTTTGAGTGGGATGAGGCTTTCCAAAAAGCTTTTGACAATCTTAAAGGCTTGTTGATTTCTATTTTGATTATGCAGTCTCCTGACTGGTTTCTTGCTTGACAATTTTCTTTGTTGTTTCCTAACCTATAAACATCACATTTTAGCATGTATAGTATATGAATAAAGGGGAGTGTCACTCTCCTAGGGATGATGTCAAAAGAAAGGGCAACGGAATGGTGGATGAATGAGATTTCAAATGTGAGTATGTGTGAACAAAAGTGCTCCCCAAGCGCAATGAGACTTTCGCGGATCGTGTTTTACTTGATGGTATTCCAAGGTCATTTCCACGGGGAAGGAAGTAAACCGAGGGGAAGGTGATTTTGGGAGAAAGAAAGTGTAAAATCTTTGATTGTTGGAAGTTGTTTGGTGAAGTTATTTTGATGCTAGTAAAATGAGAAACAAATGTTGGCAAATCCAAGAGGTCACTCCAATAGGAATACTGTCTCAACTCAAAATCCCCCTCCAATAGTGCATGAATGAATGATTGATTCGTGGGAAGCTAGGGGTAAGATTGGTGAGTATCTAAGCATAAACCGTGACTAGGCCTACGGAATATCAAAGACTCACCAAGTTATCCACCCTCAACCCAGTCAAACCGAACCATTGAACTCTGAAAGAAGGGAGGAGAATGAGTTGAAATGGTATACCCAAGTGGAGGTTCCTCTTGATTTTGCCAACTAAGAGATTTAGCTATTCATGCTTAAAATAAAGACTAAAGCTAAGCATAAACGAATTGCATAAATTTAACTTCCGGATAACCACCTCTTACTAAAGATTGGATGAGAAACTACTCACTCTTCATGGCTTTGTTAAAACTAGAAAAGTGAGTGATGCTTATCCCTCTAAGTAGAGGAGTTACAAGGTAACACATTTTACACAAGGAGCCGATCTTCGACAAAGAATGAGTGAATCACGTTCCACCCTTCACGGCTTTGGTAAAGCTCTAAAAAAGTGAAAGAGTTTCACTCCTCTAAGGGAAGAAGGAAGCTCAAGCAATGGAAGTAAAAGAAAGCAAGAATACAATAAAAGAAAGCAATACTTAAAGAAAGCTATAAGCAATAAGGAAAGCAATAATACTTTTGGAGGGTTTCCCACTACCAAAAGATGAATGCATTACAAGTCTTAAAGGGTGGTATTTATAGGCAACAAGGGAGGGTGAAAGTCTTGTTAGGTGGCCTTGAATCTTGTTAGGTGGACTTGAAAATCTTGTTAGGTGGCTTTGAATCTTGTTAGGTGGACTTGAAAATCTTGTTAGGTGGCCTTGAATTCTTTGATCTCCCTTTGTTTTGAGCTTTGATAATTGGCACCCGAGTAGTTTGTAGCTTTAATGCAATTGGCTCCCCAGTAGTTTGTAGCTTTGACGCACAAAATCCTGAAAAGAACAACAATTAATGCATTATCCTTTATTCACACACTAATTCTAATTTGATTTATTTTGACTAGTTTAACTTTATTCAACTAACACAATTTACCTATTAAATTATGCCTTAATTAGGGTTAATCATTCCTGCCTTTTGAATTGATATGTGATGCCAATGATTATGCAGTAGAAGCGGTGTTAGGCCAAAGAAAGGATAAAAATGTGATCTATTATGCTAACAAAACTCTTAGTGATGCTCAAAGAACTATTCTACTACTGAAAAAAGTAACTTATTGTTGCTTTTGCCTTGGATAAATTTCATTCATATTTGGTTGGCTCTTCAGTTACTGTTTTTATTGACCATGTAGCCTTGAAGTATTTGCTGACCAAGAAAGACGCCAAACCACAATTGCTTAGATGAATACTCATCCTTCAGGAATTTGACTTAAGCATCAAGGATAAAAAAAGGAGTGGAGAATGTGGTGGCAGATCATCTTTTGAGGCTGACCTATTATTTTCTTGAGGAGTACCCACCAATTAATCAAAGCTTCCCCAATGAGCAATTGATATTGTAAATTATTTAACCACAGGTACACTCCCTTCTTCTTTTAGTTCTTTAGATAATTTTTTTTTGTTTAAGGTACACAATTTCTTTTGGAATGATTCATATTTGTTTAAGTACTATAAGGATCAAATCAATTAGGAGATATCTAACCAATGAAGAGATGCTTAGTGTAATTACATTTTCTCATAATGAAGCATGTGGGGGCCTCTTTTCTTCAAAGAAAACCATTGCAAAAATTTTGTAGTGTAGATTTTATTGGCCCACACTTTTTAAAGATACCCATGCCTTTTGGTTAGCATGTGATAGATGCCGAAGGTTGGGGGTTATTTCAAGAAGAAAATTTGATGCCCGTAAACCCAATTCTTGTAATTAAAAATATTTGATTATTGGGGCATAGATTTTGTGGGACTTTTCCCCTATCATTTGGCTACTTATATATTTTAGTTGTTGTTGATTATGCCACTAAATGGGTTGAGGTCATTCCCTACCATAATAATGATCATCACACGATGGTGAAGTTTTTAAAAGAAAATATTTTATCATATTTTAGAATACCTTGAGCATTTATTAGTGATAGAGGATCTTATTTTTGCAACCGATTTTTTGAAAATTTAATGAGAAACTATTTCATACCTCATAAGGTTGCAGCTCCCTACCATCCCCAGATAAGTGTTCAAACTGAATTGACCAATAAGGAGATAAGACAAATTTTTAAAAAAAATAGTTAACCCTGACCACAAAGATTGATCATTAAGGTTGACTAATGCGTTATGGGCTTATTGTATAGCTTTTAAAATAATTTTGAGGATGTCTCCTTATAAGCTGGTATATGGAAAACCTTGTCACTTGCCTGTTGAGCTAGAACATAGAGCATATTGGGTAATTAAAATCATGAATTTTGATTTAGAAGTGACAGGGGTCTAGAAGTCTTCAAAAAATGTTGATCACACAGTGTATTGTAGCATGATAGGTAGTCTACTCTATCTCACTACAAGTCAACTTGACATTGATGTATGTGCAGAATATCAATCTTAGCCAAAAGAGTCACACTTGTTTGCAGTTAAGCTCATGATTCATTATATGAGTGACACTTTAGGGTATGGTATTTGGTATACCTTTGAGACTAATGCCGAGATTGCTGGTTATTCTGATGCCGATTAGGTAGGGAATGTAGATGACTGTAAGATCACTTTCGGTGTGTGTATTTACAATGGGAAAAACTTGTTATCGGACCTGATTTAATCATACATCCAAGTATATGTGGTTAAATTGTAAGGGTTTTACATCTCCACTATATATGTAAGCTTCATAAAAGATCATGTTATTTCGATAGGTTTTACAAAATAAGAAATTATTTTGTGCTCAAATGATAAGTTTTCTATAAAAGTATAGAGATAATGCACAAGTAGTGTATGAAAATCCCCTGTGATTTGGTTAGGGTTATACTTGCAAATTAACAGAATTATAATATAACTTTACCGTGAATAATATGAACTAATTATCTTAACACAACAAAATTTATATGCAACATCACAACCAACTAAACAACTGAAATAAAACCATAATTTAAAACATAGAAACATCCAAGAGTACTGAAAACCAAGTGCATAAACTAAAATGTAAATAAAGAGTTCGATAAAAGTAAAGAGAGAGAGTAGAAGATGCAAGAGACTTTGGCTGGCTAGGCTGATGATGATGGGCTACCGTTGTATCTCCTTCCAAGAAGCCTTAGAATCTCGTTCTAGTTCTCCTCATACTTGGTCATTCTATGATCAAACTGGGTCATCCTGGTCTCCAAACCCAACAAAATCTGTCTGTCAATCCTATCATCAACTAGAATGTAAAGTTATAGCTCTAATCTCATGCCACACATATCTTGTAAGCATTGGACTGGAATAAGATGATGTCTCAGAGTAATCCTTGCTCTGTCCATACTTAATCCAATCGAGATGATCAAGTACACAACTTGAAATTGGTTCAGAATATTGATTACATTCTTTCATATGCATTAACTAACCACCTCCACATAACTAAGACTAAACCAAATGAGTTTTTTTTTAGGTAAAATTTTGAATTTTTTTGTAAAAATACTCACTATTAGATTCTTTATTATCCGAGGCGAATATGGATTATTCCCTCCCCCCAACCTAAACTTAACATTGTCCTCAATGTATAACGTCATAGGGTAAAATTTAAAGACAAATGATAATAAAGTCTGGAAATGAAACACACCTATAAAGCAAAACCCTAATCTGCAAAACAAACAAAGAAACTACACAAAAGAAAATTCTAGTTACTTTCTACAAGAAGAGCTTAGGGGATAGATCAATTAGGCTTAAGTTCCCAATTAGAGTTAGTGCTCAGTTTCAATCGAGGCATGTTTCCTCCTACGAACTTCTTCTTGCTTAAGTTTCTTGCATCTCTTGATAATTTTTGTGAAGAATTTAACAAATTAGCATAAAACTCCACATCAGGATTTCCACTATTATTAATAAAATTAATCAAACAGACTTGAGAACAAGAAGAAGTGATGATTTTTTCCTCTACAATCTCATCAATTACATCTACCTCACAAATTTCTCCCTCCCCACCTAGGTCTTTGTCACATAAAAAATGTTCAATTCATTGGTCTTATATCCAAATGAAAGTTTCATGATTCAATTCCAACAATTAATTAATGCATTTGGTGTAGTTAGGAATGGTCGCCCTAGAATGACAGGAATTTGTGTATATAATGCAAGATTGGTTGTGTATCCAAAACAATAAAATCCACTAAAAAATAAAACTTGTCGAATTGAAAAAATCCATCTTCAAGAATTCCTTGTGGAATTTTTACAGAACGATCAGCCAACTATAATGTTACATTTGTGGGTTTCAACTCATCCAACCCTAATTGCTCATAAACTGAATATGGAAGTAAATTGAAATTGGCTCCAAGATCAAGCAAAGTTTGCTCAATTATGAAGTTTCTAATTATGCATGAAATTGTAGAGGTCCAAGGATCTTTGTACTTTAGAGGGGCCTTGTGCTGAATAATATAACACTGGCCTGTTTGGTCAAAAACACTATTTTTTGCACATTGATCCTTCTTTTTACTCTTCAAAAATTTGGCATAAGATAGGACTTTCTTGATTGAATCCAATAAGGAGATGTTAATCTTCACTTGCTTAAATAACTCAAAGATTTTAGCATGATTGTTCAATGGTTGAAGTTTGTTGACTGTTTGAGAAAAAGGTAAAGGAATAGGATTTGATTTTTCTTTTCCATCAGGAAAATCTGTTTCCTTTTCATTGGTTGGTTCATATTAAATTGGTTCATTCACAGAGGTTGACTTAGCTGCTGGCTCGAGAGTTTTGGCCTTGATGGTCTTGTCAATCACTCTACCACTTCTCAATGTGGTAATTGCTTTGACTCGGAGATGCTTTAGAAGACACGACATTGACCTGAGTTTGACATTGTAGAAGTTTAGGTTGAGATGAAAATTTTCCTTCTTCATTATGCTCAAGGACTGGGTCAACTTGCTAGATGAGTCTTGATATCCTTAATATTTTGTGAAGTTTTGAGCTTTAAAATCATCAAATGCATGGGTAGATTAAGTATTAAAACTCATTTGACTTTCCTCTAAAATAACTAAACTCGACTATTTATAAGCACCAGGAAGGCGGTTAGGGATGTGTAACGCCCCAAAAACCACCCTGGAAGACATTACCTTCTAAAACCATTTATACCATGAGAACAACTAATAAAATTCATAAATAACCAGGGGTCCTTAATTTAATAACATTCAGGCAAAGTCTCTTTTGTTCGGGGAGCTCTACCCAAAACACAACCTGTGCAATTATATTACATTGACCACACTGGGTCCATTTATCCATAAAATATTTACAACATTATCTAAAAATATAAGCCCAAACCAGGGCTACTACATCAAAAGAATTACATTTGAACTTAGCAACGGAATAAACAAAATATTAGACTTTACATGATTGTACATAATCGTTCCTAGTCTAGCACAAAAATAAACGACATCTCTAGATGTCCCACTCGGGATCCAAGTACCCCTCTAATGAAGCTTCTCCATGGCCCGGCTCGTTAGCACGGAGCTCCTCCTCTGGCCCATAATCTGTAAAATGTTTAACTGTAGGGGGTGAGCACGAAGTTCTGTAAAAAAATCCTCCCAAACTTGAACAAGGTTTAGAAAACAGATAAAAATCGGTCGGTCTCATTTCGTAAATAACATATATCAATTTTTAAGGAAAAACATGACGTTTTAAATAGATCCCCAATTTAAACCTTAACAATAATCAAGTGAAAGGATAAAGTAAATTTCACAACAATATACCATTTTCAAATTTAAGCCATTTAGGAAGGGTGCCTTCCGATGTATTGTCCCATACCAATGCACTGGCAAGACGATCCAACCCATCATCCCATGTATTTTGGTTCATCCTCTTATCCTGTATGTTGATTGCTTCTCATGAATCTACTCAACGATTATACCTAATCCACCAATCACAATCACGATCACAATCACAAGCACTTTTGGAAAGGGCGTCTACCATCCCAATGGCAGTGACGAGTCCCTTCCCAGGAAAAATATATCATCCCTTGTTCGAACTCCAGTGAATGATAGTGGTCGCATTACCAGATGACAACCCACTACAAGTGTTAGGAAACCATCTCACTCCCACTGGGATAGACTAACCTCTAACACTCTATGACATCTCTCAATGGCAAGCCAAGTCCATCACAACCACCATACAAATAAGGAAACCAAAATATTCTCAATTCACTAACAATTCTAAATAAATACAAAATTCACAATTTCTCATTTTTACAAGCATATCTCAAAATTCCCAAATTTATCATGTAACAATTCCAATAACCAATTAAGAAAAAATACAAGAGATCACAACAACATCATTTATTACTCAACACAAAGCACTAAAGTTTTAGAAATCAAGAACAAATGAATATTGAGAGAAATATCCACCTCTCATGAGAGCAAGGGTTTTCAAAATAAGAAATAGAGGTTTCATGGCAATCCAACCATAGCCTTGTTTTAAACATGACAATATTTGCAAGAATATCAAACATTAAAGATTTATCAACACATATCTAAGATTTAAAGTTAAAAACATATCTATATATATAGCCCTAGTCTCAATGAACAAGAGTGAGAGAAACCCCTACCTTGAATCAAAGTTTCAAGCCAAAAATCCAAGCTCTAGAGATCTTCTTTCTCCATTTCCTCCTTTCCTCTATCTTCTCCTAGGGTGCTAAGAGGTTTGAGGTGAGAGTGGAATGAAAGAAATAGAAGCAAATGGACTGAAATCTGTGTTTTAAACACAGCAGTCCCGACTGTTACTGTTCACTGGTTGAAATTTGGGTTTTCTCTAAAATTATGGTTTTGCCATTAAAAATCTCTAATTTGATCCATATGACTACCCTAAGGTTTTTTGACGTTCCGGATTCATTTTTGATGTTATTTTAACCTAAAAATTTTTATTTTTATGATTTATTTCAAAACTAAAATAAATTTACACTCGAAATATTAAAATTATTATTTTATTCCTCCCTAGTATTTATTCTTATAATTTCAATATATATGATTTATTCTTATATCATTATATATATAAGAATCACTAAACAAGTACATTATTATATTAAGATAAACATGTGGGGGTTTACACCTTCAAAGTCTAAGAAGAAAGTACAACACTTTATTATCCAAGGAACACCACAGTATAGATTTTTAATCAACTTCGGAGAATAAATTGATTTGATTCAGATATTTCTAGTATGTGTGACCTATATGGTTGGAAGATATACAAGTTAGGGTTCTAACAAAAATAACGGTGCACAATTTGGACTTTCCAACAAAGATTTATGATCAAATTAGTGAAAGGTAGTCTGTCGGACTGCTTGGTTCTTCTATACTTGTCTAACTCGAGTTTGAGTGTCTTTTGTCACAAATTCTATCTGATACCCATCTCCAATATAGATAGTATGACTTGTATAAATATCTATGTCTAGCATCATTCATTAACCAAAATCAAATTACCATCCGTCTCCTAGAATCATTTATAACAACATGATGTAGAACTAGTATATCCATCAACATTTTTCTTCAATTCTTCTAAGCTAGCTAATTGATGAGAATGCAAAATGTCATATTTTTTTCTCTTTTAATATTTAGCCTTTTATACTTATTTAGAGGCTAAATATACTTATTATTCTTATATTTTGATTTATGATGTAAATGGAGACGTTAAATACAAAACGAAGCTAATTGGACGATTGTTGATAGTTTAGACATATAGGAGTTTACAGGATGGCAGACACCCGTGGCAGCCAATCACAACCTTTTGTTACACTTTTGGACCAATAGGAGGAGAGGAGGGCTTAAGGGGCCACCGTCTGGACGCCACCACCACTGTTCAGATGGTGCTAAACCTTTGATTTTTATAGTGGAGCCTCCTTTGTTGACCTTGTGGACTTTGGCCACTGTTGGGATGGTGCTTCACCAATCGGATGGTAAGCATGTTGTTGAATTTATTTTTCCTCCCTCTTCTGTTCGCCTTTCTCACTTCCATCCTTCCAAGTTCTGATAATTATATGTGAAACCCTATAAAATATACAAATTAAACATTAGGCATAATATTATTCAAGTTAATCATTTTAATTCAATTAACGCACACTACTAACTCTAAATCCTAATTCATTGCCGCACTTTTTAGGGTTAATCAGCATCTTAGAAAAGTAAGAAACAAAATTTCATATCACTTTCTAGACTGAGTACAATGCAGTAGAGAGTTGTTGCACACAATTTCTTTGTTTAAAGAAAATACTATTTGATTAAGGGTTTTCTCATGATGCATTAACTGTGTAGTGTTATAATTCTAGTGCTATCAACATCCTAAAGAATCTTGCTCAACACTCTAGGACTAAGCATATAGATATAAGTCATCACTTCATTTGTGAGGTTGTTGAAAACAAGGTGGTATCTTTAGAATATATCTAAACTCAAGATCAACTAGCTGATCTTTTTAATATGCACCTAGATTCGAAGATCTTAGGAAATTCCTAGGTATTTGTGCACTTGAGTGAGTGTTTGAGGAACTTAGGCCTAGGAGCTGTAATTTTTATTTATTTATTTTTGGTTAATTTTCTATATAAAAATCCAAAAACAATAGAAATTTGAAAAATCTAAAAACAAAAGAAATTAAAAAATATAAAAATAGTTTTGATATCAAGTTTGACATTAATTTTTTTAGGATTTATGTAATTGTTTTGTCTGTTCTTTTGTTTGTTTTATTTGCATGGTTATGGATATTTTTCTTTGTATTTGTCTATGTGAAAAATACAAAAACATTGGAAAAGAAAAATTAAAAAGTTTCTCTTTTGTTTATTTTTTCTTTGTTAATGATCATGGTAATTTATACTTTGGTTGGCATTATAATGATTACATCCTTAAATCAAAGTTGAAATGTACATTGCTATGAGTCATATTAGGGAACAGAGAACTTAGTGACATAAATCTTATTTATGCTTCATTAGCCAAAATCTCTTTCACCCTTGAGTGCTTGGATAGTATTTACTTTTGAAAAATTTAAATCCATGTACACACCTACCATTCACCTTCATACTTAGGATTTTTATTAGCTTGAAAGCTAATGATCTTAAGTGACTCTAAGTTTTGGTGATAGGTGAACACATGACTAAAGATTAATTAAACTCCAATCCCTTAAAAGATGCCGAAAGCCAATTATGTAAAAAGAGCCCAATCAGACCAATCATTGAAAATGTGAGACATAAATAGATTGCTAAAAATAATTGCAATTGAATTGTTGAGAGTACTTATGCTTAAAAGACATTGCTCATGTGTAAAGCTCAAAGAACTCTTGCTAATCATATTTATAAGAATACTTTAAAAGTACGGAATTCACAAATCGTGTTAATTGAAGCCATAGAGTAGAAATGATAAAATAAAAGGGAAGTTGTCCAAAAAGCAAAATCATTAGGATGCTCACAAACTGTTCATGTATTCACTTAGACAATGTATTAGGATTTCATGTTAAGTTTATTAATGATTTGAACTAAGTGGAATCCTAATTGTGTTGGTGTTTGATTTCACTCATGTTGCACTTAAATTAGTAATGAGATGATAAAATTTGGATGGAGCTATTATAATCTTAACATGTGTAATTTTCATGATTTTGATGATTTTCGACATTGAGAATTTATTGTTTAATTTGAAAATTGCATCACATTTAGATCTAAATTCATTCATGTGTGTGCATATAGTTGTATATTTGTATATACACTTTTGCATGGTTTTGAGGCTAAAAAAGTAGTTGAGAACCATTGAGAACACGAGATTGAATCCCTAAGGCTATCTGGTCACTACTTTTAATCCAGTGCACTTCTAAGAAAGAGCTTGAATCACCCCAATTTGGGTTTTTGGATCGCGCTTGCAACTACTTGAGTTGTTTTAGAGATTTTTAGTTTAGGCCATATGGAAGATTTGAGTTTTTTTATTTATTTATTCATGGTCTATACTAAAGTGATCTATTTTATTTTGTTGACTTTTCATTTTTTTTTTACTTTTATTTTTTTATTTAATTTTTGTTTGTTGTGACAATACTCATAGTCTTGTTTAATGATGTTTTATCATATTCGACTTAGTGTTATATGCCTTGGTTGTCCGTTACTTACTTTAAGTGCATGATTTAGCTTGTTGGCATGTGTTTATATCTTCTTGTTATACTATGATTCTATGTCATGCTTGTTATATTTTGTCATTGGGTTGTGTGACGCCCCAAAACCCGGGTGTCTTTTCTCAACTCGTTGATCACCCATCAACCCGTGGAAATATTCGTGAATGCCACATAACCCGACACTACGTCATCACATTCCCTTCACTGGGATCGTAACCAATATAGAGTTTGGTCAGAGTTTTTCTTGTACTAGAATACTCCCAAATGCATAACTTGTACATATATCAATCACTTGACAATTCCAATGTCCAATCCCTATCAATTTACACTTAATATTGAACAAATTATATCTTTTAAGCAAGAAGGCTCAAATCCCAAAGGCTTGTCAAGTTATATTTAAATTTTTAAAAATTTTGGAACAGGTACCGGTACTTTTTACGCGTTGTACCGGTACCTGATCCTTCTGCCTGCTAAGTATCGATACCTAAGCAACAGGATACTAGTACCTGGACCTTTATTTATCAGGTTCCTTTTAGTTTCCAGGTACCGGTACCTAGGTGATGAGATACTAGTACATGAGCCCACTGGAATCTAGAAATTGGTACCCACTAGTCTAGGTACCGGTATCTAGGCCTGGAATTTCTCCAATTCTTTTCAATCTTCAACTTTAACTCATCCAATCTCATACAACATTTATCCAAACCCAAACTATCCTCATAGGATTTTCCAGTAACTTGAATGTAAAAAATGTTTTATGCTTTTCTTTTCTTTATAAAGGAGAAGAGTATAACTCAACATGGTCTCCCAACCTTGAGTATAATGAGTTAGCATTGTCTTTTAAACATGTTATGATTGGTTAATCTAACTCAATAGAAGTATTCAAATGTTATAATACTAAGAGCATATAAAACATAGAATTGCAAAGAGAAGGGAATATAAAACTCTAAAGAATTTTTTTTTCAAGCTTGTATTTTTTAATGTACTCAAGACTTCCTTTTATAGGCCTTCAAATATAATGGCCATGTATATCAATGGAGAAGGGGTTACTTTCCATGCTAACCCCAAGAAGTTTCTTAATGCTGATATTTTTTGTTTCATCGAGCCCCAATCTTGTGGTCCTCCATTGAGTGTGGGTTCAATTGGATGAATATGTCAAGTCAAGGTCAACATACGTGGAAGCAAGGATGGTGCTTTGCCTATTTCTCATTCTCATTCTCGTTCGGGAGCTAAAACGAACACACCTGCTACCTTTACAACACTCCCCCTTGGATGATTGCAATGCTAAAATAATTTGCCATGCTAAAAATTTGTTAGGAAACCATGTGAGGCAAAACCCTGTGAAGAAAAAAGAGTACATATTTTGATGAATCTTAGAATAGTGTTGGACGAACTAATGCTGTCTAATTAAATCTTGCTAGGAAAACCCAATTGGTCAAAACCTAGATGAAGGAAAAAGAGTAAAATTTTCATGTATCTTGATATGGATACTCCACTGATGAAATTCTCCCATTGACTAGAAATCAGCTGTATTGGTCACACACCCAACACATTCCTATGTTGTATACAAATTTCTTGAATATCGATGATGGTAAAACTTTATTAAATAGATCTACAAGATTTTCACTAGATCATTTTTGTTTTACTTTAATTTCATGACTCTGTTGGAGTTCATACACATATATGAGTTTTGGTGAAACATTTGATAAATTCTACAGAAACGAACATTTCATAAACATATATCGCCTTTGATAAATTCTCATTTGATTTGTGCAATAAAAGTAGGGTTATCCTCCTATAACCTTGTTTGTGAACACATATCCAGTTTGTGAATGAGCCTTGTTGGATCTGATAGGTATTTAGGCTCTGCATATCCTACTAAAGGTGGACCGTTGATTGATTTTTTTTAGTGTAATAAACTCAAATCTGCAGTTGTACAGAAATAGCGAAGACATTTTTTATGTCATTCTAATGTCGTCAAGTTGGAACAGAACTAAATCTTGCCAACAAGTTGATTACAAATGCTATATCAAACCTTACATTGTACTGAGTATAACAAAATATGTATTGCAGTTAGGTATGGTACTTCAGGAGCAAGAATCATTTTTTTTTTATCCTTTTTAGGACTAATGGGAACCTTATCGGCATTGAGGGATCAAATGACCATTGAAGTACTCAATGGATATGTTCCATTCATGTTAAACCACTTTAGGATCTTTTTGTTATAGATTGTTTTATGGATAAGAATTTCGTTTGACATATGATCGATCTGTAGGCAGATACAATACTTTATTTTTATGAGATCTTTCATCTAAAATTCTTTTTTCAAATATTTGCCTGGAAAACAACACACGGATAGGATCGTCCCTCACAATTATGCACATGAAATTGCTAGACATAACCTAGAGGTGGAGTGAAAAGATTTATCAAAATTATTGCTCAGACAATCACTAATTTTAGACCTAATCTACCATAATTACTAATTTTCAAGTTAATTATGCAATTAATTGTGTTAACCCTTTTTTCAATAACCTGAACACCCCATCATGTGAATTCTTGCAATAAAACAATTAAAGTGGCAATTCATTAAATAGAGTGTGTGTGTGTATGTTTGAAATTAAAACAATCAACAAGGGCATCCACAACACATGCAATTTGTTGAGATGGAAATCCTTGTAGAGAAAAATCATAAAACCAATCCCAATTCACCTAGAGCCTGATCCACCAAACTCAAAATCAATTTACTTGTACACGAGTCTTATAACTCAACCCCTTTCCATGTCTAGATGCTCATTTCTGTCTTACAGCTCTCCTCTGGATGTCATCGACCTAAGTCTTGAGTCGCTTCATTTGGTCATGCTCACCGCAATAAACTGTCTAGGGCCCTTGAGCAATCTTCAAAGCTTCACGCCTAAGACTCTCGTAATGCACACACCAAAGTGGGTTATGTTGATTATCAAGCTATATCTTCTTCTCCAATGCGTGAAGTTGAATAGGAAGAATCAAGATTGTTTGACCTTTGGATCTTAGGGATCTAAGATTGTTCATAAAGGACTCTAGAAAGTATTAGAATTTTTTATAGATCATAAAGGCTTGCCCTAGCTCAGGAAGGCTTACCCTTTATATAGGCACGAAATATGGTTTGTCTTGGGGACCAAGTAAACACAATTCACAAACCTATGTTCAAGTCATTAGAGAACAATTGTCACTGTAATGAAAAAAAAGATCCAAACTAGATTTGGCAACCAGAGACCACTTGAGCTGTCTCAAGACCACTTGAGTTGCCTGAGAGTGACCTTTATTGCCCAACTTGTCAGCCTTTCTCAATTTTTTCCCTAAGTACTTAGAGGTCACTTTAGTCAAAGGCAATCGAGTAGAGGGCAATCACTATTGGTTTTTAAGCTAGAAACCCAAAAAAAACTTATCCTATTGATCACTAAAGGGTATTGCTCAAATAGGGTCCAATGAATGACCCAATCTATGTTTTGAAAACACATTTATGGTTCATAAAATCTTTTTCAATGAAGAGCCTAGGATTCATTCTCGGTTATTCCATATTCCAATTACAATTACCCAAACACCGTAAGTCTATAAATTAACCGAGGGTTTTAGGTCTCCAAGTCATTATTTTTGTCCTAAACATTAAAGGTGCATACAAAATCTTCTTGATTTATATTTGTAGCTTGAACCCCGTCCTTTCATGTTGCTTTTAGAGTTTTGATCTTTGGAGCATCTTTGACTATGGAAATAGGTGGGAATTTATAAAGACTTCATGAAATTAGCCAGTTACAATAAAATTCTTAGCATTAGTTGTTTTCATTAACTCGTTAGGAGGTCCAATGAAATTCATAGTATTAACATATACTGCAATGATAGCAAATCCTGATTTTCATTTCTTTATAAATACAAATGGGCATATTGGATTGTTAACAACCTTCATTTACCAAGTACTAATTGAGACGGTTATACAACATCTTCCAAATTGCTTCAATTCATACAAGGATCGTTTTACCTTAATTAAGTACATATTTCGTGGTTAGATGTGTTTGCTTCAGGTAATATTCGAGGACTTTCATTTAAATATCAATATCTAACATTTCATACATATATCCAATAACTACATCCATAAGACTAATGTGGAGGTTTTTGGAGATTGCTAGACTAACAAGATACCGAAAATATAATTGCATCTATTATAGATGATCATGTTTCTTCATAATCGATCCTAGATTTCTACAAGAACCTTTGCTCCACTAAACATGTTGCATGTCATGTATTTACATGTTGTTTTCATATAGATACCCACTTATATTCCATAGGTTTTACATCTTCAAGTGTTTGGACTATGGGTTCAGTTTAACAATTTTTAGTGTCTAGGGCTACAGGTTCATATTTACATCTTCATGTGTATTGGACTGTGAATCCAAATATATTATAAGCTTCCTTCCACTTTGGCCAATCATTTCTATGTCAACATTCATCTATTATGCATGGTTCAAGATCATCATCTTTCAAGATTTGAGAGTTACTATAAATTTTTTCGTGTGATTCCTCATCTTTCGTATGCATGCAAAGGTTAAAGAAATTTCTTCATTTGCAAATCTATAGTTTTGCAAGAGTTTTTATTTTTAGGAACTTTTTCCTCTTTAGGGGCTATTGTTTGAGATGATGTGGGTGCATATGTATTTTCTAAATTAACAATTTCTTCTCAAGTTGTATGTGATTTTCCTTTTCTGACGAGCTAAATCTTTTGAACCTTAGGTCAACCATGCGTTGAGCATGTACTACAAGAAAGCACGCCATTCTTCAAGCCCTCACATTGTTCTTTAGGTGGCAAATGTCCTCCGCCTAAAAGAGATAAGATTGTCTCATTTTTCTTTTGTACGTGTGTAAGATATTGACATTTAATTATGTTTAGGTACCTTTGCTTCTGTAGGGGACACCTCTTTAGGGGATGTTAGTTTAGTAATTTAGTATTACTTAGTGTTTCTATTCCCTGTTTTTTGAGTGTGGCCTCTTCGAGAATGTCAACTTCTTTATACAAATTTTATTGTATCTTATTCTTTAGTCTTTTCAGGAGTGCCAAAATTTTAATTATTTTTTCAAATTTCTTCCTCTGTTGTGCAATCTTGTTTTTTTGTTATGGCAACTCTTTCATTCTCTAAGCGTATTGCAGATAAATTCATTGTTAAATGTTTTATAAACAAAAGAAAAGGATATATATCTAGTATATTAACATAATAGAAAAGACTAATAAACCTTCCTTTTTAATAAGGTCTAATGTATTGCAAAAACCTATTAAGAAGTTCAAGCTAGAATTTTTCAAATTAAAAGTACACATGAAACGTAATGCTAGCATAAATTTCATATAATTTATACTTAAGATTGGGACATAGGAGAGCAGGATCGCTCAAGCGGCCCAAAGGGTGAACCTCTAAGCCCTATGCCTCTTAGTTCGATGGGTCAAATTATGCGTATTGGAAGGCTCAATGAGGGCTTTTCTAAAGTCAATACACAGGCGAGTGTGGTTGTTAGTGTTAGAAGGTTAGAGCCCTCTTATCGTCAAAATTATTGAGGGTTATAATTTGGTTATTTGACCAAACCCCCTAAAAACTTAGTCCAAAATTGAGTATAATTCTGTGGGGTGGAACTCAAAAGGCTTGAATGTGATATTCAATGTCGTGACACCGAACGAGTTTCAAAGGATCTCCACTTGTGAGACATCCAGGGAGGCATGGGATATCTGTGAAGTTTTCCACGAAGGGACACCCTTAGTGAAGATTTTTCATCTTCAAAGGTACACCTCTCAATTCAAGACTTTGAGGATCCAAGAGGATGAAACATTTAGAACTTTTTATACTAGATTGAGTGATATTGTAAACTTATCCTTTTCATTGGGTACCAAGTATATGATGAGTCCATGATCAAAGGAAAAATCTTACGATCTTTACTAGAGAGATTTCATGCTAATGTGATGGTCATAGAAATGAGATTTAATTTAGAGCAAGCGTCGATAGAAGACCTAGTTGGGTCTATTTTAATTTTTGAGATGAATCTCTAACCACCAAAGAAGTTGAAGGTCGTGTCTTGGAGCTCTATTTGGGAATAGAGGACCTCATCTACTTTGTGATAAAGTTTAGGGAGTATGTCAAGGATAGAGGAGATGAGTCCTCCAGTCGAAATGCAAGTCAAGTAGACCTAAATTTTCCAAGGAAGGAAGAGAAAATAAAGGGGGAAAGAAAATTCAGAAAATGGTTGAGAAAAAAGGACAAGGGTTTGAACACACGACTTGGGAATGTCCTAATAGGAAGAAGAAATATTTTCCCAAAGGAAAGAGAAATTCCAAGTAGACCAAATGGAGCGAAAGGGAGTGAGTTCACAACGAGTGATAAATCTTCTTCCCAAGAAGATGAGAAAAATTTCATAACTTCTGTAGGCTCACACTCCTCTCCCCCCCGGGAGAAACTTCAAGAAGTGAAGTTGAGAGAGGGAAAAAGAACAGGAATCAAGATCTACCATGAGGGTAGATGACTTGGAAGTTGAAGTTACCTCAAGTGAGGATGACATGGAGAGTATTGAGGACATTCATGATGCTTATGATTAATTATGTGAAGATTTCTTCAAGTAAAAGGGGAGAATGCTATCATTGAGTGCGAGGCTCAACACAAGTAATGAAGAAGAAAAAAAAATTCATGTGGACTTGAAAATAAGTCCTTGAAGGAAAATTTGAGCTTTTTAGATAAGGTGTGTCATGGGCTAGTTAAGACTAAGAAGTGTCTTGGGTCTAGATTGATAAAACTTGACAAAGACCTTCATGAATCTGATGAAATCTCAAAAAGGCTTTCCCTAGGTTCAATAAAATGTTGTCTATAGGAAAGAGTGTTGGTGATAAACGAGGGTTATGTTATACCAATGATCACATCACCTCCATTCCTTCCAATACCATATTTGTGAAGAAAATGCAAATCAATCAACATTGGCTAAGTCATGAATCTTAGCAAATTTTTCGTTTGGTCTAGTGAGTCCAAGACTAGGAATGCATCACTACCTAAAGGCTCACTAGCTAAGATGAATAAGGCTCTTTATACTCCAAATGTTAGAATTGATTTAGAAACTTCCAGAGAGAAGAAAATGAGTCCTCTACCCATTCTCTGAGCTAATCCAAGAGATTTGAAAGGGACAATAAGTGTGGGTGAGAAGTGCTTGAGAAGCTCACTACCTCAATTAAGTTAGAAGTCCTTAGTGCAACCAAAGTGGTTGACTCACCTAAGGAATAGGTGAGGTTATAGTGTGGACCTAGGTGCATAATCATGCATTGCATCATACATCCTGGGTTTATATACTGTAAATATGTTTCTTTGTCTATTTACTTTAATCTTTATACTTTAAAAACACAAAAAAAACAAAAAGAAATAGAAAATCCAAAAAAATGTTTTGAAGGTTAGTTGGACATGCTTTTAAGATTTTATTGGTGATTGCTTTATTTTCCTTTGTGATTGCATTGTTATGCATATTTTTCTATTTTAATGATAGTTGAGAAAAATATAGAAACATTAGAAAGAGAAAAGGTAAATCTTTTCTTATTCATGGTGATCACACTTTGATTCATATTGTAGATTTTTCATCCCTAAATCAAAGTTGAAGTGCAATACTGTGAGTCATATTAGTGGATTGAGACCTTAGTGGTTATAAGTTTTAGTGCATGATCCTTAAACCAAGTTTGTTTCACCCTAGAGTGCTTGGATAATGTATAGTCTTTGTAAAAATCCACAAAATCAAGTGCATGCATAACCAATCACCTTCATACCTAGGAGACTTGTTAGTTTGAATGATTAATAACCTTGCATGAAACTAGGTTTTTGTGATAAATGAACACATAACTTAAGGTTAGTAAAGCACCAAATCCCTTAAAAGATGCCAAAGAACCAAATGTGAATAAAGAGTCTAATGTGGCCAAATATAAAAAGATGAGGTATAAAAATAATAGCTAGTGTCAATTGTATTTGAATTGTTGAGAGTACTATATTTTTAATGTCATTGCTCACATGTAAAGCTCAAAGAACTAAGCTACACACGTTTAGAAGCATAATTTGTAAATTAAAGAATTCACAATCATGCTAATTAAGGTCATTAAGAGTAGAAGGGATGTAAGATATATGGGGTGTGCCTGAAAAGAAGAGAAAATAAAATTTTGAATAGGACACTCATTAACTGGTTATATATTCACTTAGATGATGCATTAGAAATTTATGTAGAGCTTTATTAATGAATTGATCCAGACCAATTCCTAATTGTGTCAAAGTTTAGTTTCACATATGTTACACATGAATTGATCAAATATAGAAAAAAAAAAATTAAACATATGCAAGTGAATTGGACTAAGTGGAAGAAAATTGCTCTAGGATGTATGAAAATTGAGTTCTAAATTCAATATATGTCTTAGAGCAATGTATGGAGATGATGAAATGAGTATGAATATATTATTTGATGAATAAGTGTGATTTTCATAATTACTGGCTGGTTGTTGTTCTGTCATTTGGACAGAAAACCTACAGGGACTTCTCAAGTGACCTTAGCATGGCTGGAGCGATCTCTTCGCAGGTCAGGCGATAAGACTTAGACTCGAGTTTTTCGTTCCTCTTCCTTTTAACATGAGCTAGCTTTTGTTTTCATAACTTTATCCATCTGAAGTTCCCTATTATGTTAACGATGGAGATGATGCAACCACAGGAGTTGTTAATTTTGGAGACCCAAATCTAGGACTTTATGGGAGATTGAGAGTTTTTCTATTTATTCATTGTCCATGATTAAGTAATATGTTTTTATTTTGTTTTGATTTTTATTTTGTTATGTGACACACTTTTAGTCTTGTGCTTTGATTTGGATATTTCACTTTAATTATGTAGTTATGTGTCACGTTTACCTTTCTTTATTCTATTATGCTTATTCTTGGTTGATTCTTTCTCTTCATATCTCTTTGTTATAACATCTTTCTCTACTTTACTTGTTATGTTTGTGTGGTTGGCACTTAGTTACAAAAAGGGGAGAATTTTTGGAAAAATTCTTGTTGCTAGCTAGGAATTAGTTGCATGAGAAAATAATAATGGAGGTTTGTTGAAATACTCAAAGGGAGTACATTTAAAAACTTGCCATGAATTCACTCATTTTTGTTTGTTATTTTACACTTGTTCTTTGCTTATGTGAACACCAACTAAGGGGGAGAACTTGTCTTGCATTGTTTTTGCTAAATCTATAGGTTATCGAGCATATTGGGCGAAGAATTTCTTTCAAAATTCTAAAATGAACATGACCTATGCTTCTCTTGGTGATTTTTTATACTTGTGATTATATTATGTCATTTACACATATGATGCTTTTCACGAGAGCTATTCTATGCAAGACTATGATCTTCAAAGCATTCATCCGAAGATAGTTTTGTACCTAGTTTTTGAGATTGTGAGACTTGTACAATGAGTGTTGAGATTCTTTATAATCTTGTTCTTCATGGTTTTCGAATTATAATATTAAATTTCTTACTCTTGTATTTTGTCATGAAATTTTCTAAAGGAAGATTGTTAGGAAATAGATTATAATTGTCAAATTTCGTGAAGTCTTGATATAAATCTCAACCTAATTTCATGGTCAATATACTTCACAGATCAAGTTTTGAACACAACAAACAAGCACCGAGTTCAAGCTACAAAGCCACACTAAGAGATCTTTGATGCACCTTCAATGCTTAGGACAAAGATAATAGCCTAGATACCTAAGAACTTTTGCTTTATTTATAGACTTAGGCTAATTAGGATAATGGAATTAAAATTAGGAATATTCGCGAAAGACTTTTTGGATTTTCACGAAAAATATTTTCTAAACCTTAAATGTGTTTTGAAAATATAGAATGAGTCATGTATCAGATCCTATTTGAGCAACACTCTTTAGTGCTTAATAGGTCAAGTTTTTTGTTGGATTTTTAGCTTAAAAACTAGTAGGACTACCCTCTGCTCACTTACCTTCAGCTAGAGCAGTATTCTGAATACTTGGTGATACAATGGGAAGGCTGAAAAATTAGGAAGTTGAGATTGTCCTCTGGCTGCTCTTAGGCCACTCAAGCAATCTCTACTCCACTGATCTGGTTTGAACCAATTTTTCATTCCAATGAAACCCGTTGTCTCGCCATTCTCTGACGGCTCAAATGGTGTTTCCCAAATTTGTGTTTTCTTGGACCTCAAGTCAAACCTAATTTTGGACCTATATAAAGGGTAAGTCTTCCAAAGTTAGGATAATTCTCTTGTAAGCCTACTTTTTGCCTCTTAAACATCTAGAGAGCGAAGAACAACCCTAGATCCCTAAGATCCAAAAGACAAAACCATCGTGATCCTTCCTATTCAATTTCACACATTAGAGAAGAAGATCTAGTTTGGTGATCAAAGAAACCCACATTGGTGTGTGCATACTGAGAATCTTGTGTGCGTTTTAGAAGATTGCTCAACGGGCCTAAACGGTTCATTGCGGTGAGTACATCTAAGTGAAGCTACTCAATACTTTAGTGGTGAATACAGATCAGAGATTTATGATGGAAATGAGCATCTAATTATAAAAATTGGTTGAAGTATAAGACTCAGGTATATGTAAATTGACTTTGAGTTTAGTGAATAAGGCTCTAAGTGAACTAAGATCGGTTCCACGGTTTTTGTCAAGAAAGGTTACCAGGTCAAAAAATTGCTTGTGTTGTGGATGACTTTTATCGCTTTGCGTATCATACACAGTTACAATAGTAAACACACACACACACACACGATGTGTTTAATGGAATGATTGTTTAAAGTCTCTATTTTACATATTCTTCATTGATTAGGTTTTGGGGATTGTTAACTTATTGGTGGGATCTAAGCATTGAATGATTGGATAGGTGAATTAATTGATTTCATATATTAATCATCCATTCATTCATATGTTGGGTTTTTCTTGTGGATTCATATGACTAATCGATTAATTAGTAATTGTGGTTGATTAGGTTTAAATTGGTTATTGTTCGAGCCTTAATTTTTTAATTAATCTATTCACTCCTATGGGTTGTGTGTGCGACTTGTCATGTATAATCGAGTGAGAAGATCCTTCACGTGAAATAATTTTTTTCTCTTCCTCCTGTTTAACTCAATTTTTCTTACTGAAAAATATGGCTTATGGAGGAAAATGTTAGAAATGGAGAAAGAGAGATTATGGGCATGTGAGAGAGAGAGAGAGAGAGAGAGAGAGGAATTGTCCATGGCAGCAATAAAGAATGTGGACGACTGAAGTGATTGGCATGTAGAATAGAGAAAAAAATTGGAGGAGGGAGAAAATAAAGACTTTATTTCGTCAACTAAATTAGATCATTTAGATGATGTGGCATTTTCTTGGCCTTAGCTGACACTTTACTGAAGTGACCATTTCTGATTGACTACAAGGTATGCATGCTAATTTTGTACCCCGAGCATGAAAAATTTCACCTAAACACACTTATTACATTTGTTCTTTGCCGGGGACCAAATGAAGTCGAGATTCTCCTCTATTGTACTCCAAATATATGTGTGCTTGTCGTATGTGCCAAGTCTATAAGAATATCAATTGGGCTTGAATTGGTAATGATTCCTCGCACTATAGGGGTGTGTTGGGATCAAGGATTAAAGGAGGTTAGCATATGTGAATCCAACTCTGGTTTAATTTCGACCAGCTGTGAATAGTAGATTTTAGCCTGCTTATTTGGGTTAAATGAAACCCATGGGAAGGCGGGTTAACTTGGCCTCCAATAGGATATATCAGCTTAATTACCATTCTAACCTTTTCATTTGTTAACTCTACTCTTGTCTTATCTCGTTCGTTAGGCGATGCTTGCACTCTCTTATAGCGACGACGAACGAGTTTTTCGAAGAAACTAATAAATTTTTGATTTAATGATATTCCTTATCTTGTGAAAGTTTTGTCGTCTTGAAATTAAGGGTTAAAGTCCCCTTCCCCCTCTCCCTCTCCCTCTCCCTCTCCCTCCCAAAAAAAAAAAAAGTTCCCCGGAGAAGGTGGCTAATTCATGACGCAAATCTCCATTTCATGACTCTTTCTTTCATGTCTCTTCCTTTCTCTCCATTTACCTTCTATTTAATTTAATTTATTGCTTTGCATTTTGTCCTCCCCCAAACACCAGATGACGTTGACAACCTCGCCGGAGAAACTAGCTGTTTTAGGTAGCTTTGTTCATGGATTTTTATTTAATTTTCTCTTTCATTTTGTACCCGATTGTTGAAGAATGATCTGGTTTTTTTTTTGTACCATGCCAGTTGTTAGATTTATTGAGCAAAGCGTCTCCCTCTCTCATCTTGTCTCCAACCATTGTCTTGATAATAGCAACAATATGTGTCAAATTTATTAATTTACAACTTGAGAGATATAAATACATATTAATGTGCACGTGAGATTAACTATCATCGATTTTACAGTTAAAAAAGTTTGGATAAATTATAAATTGCACTCCTCAAAATTTAAATATTTCACATTTATCATCTAAAAAGAATTTCATAAAATTAATACTCATTAAATAGTTATCAATTATATCGTATCGTAAGATTTTCGTATCGTCTTCGAATCAATAAGAAAATACTTTTAACAAAATTCTGTCCAAAAATTAAGCATGAAATTGCAACATTACGTAATGAGCACCTTTGTATTGCTTCATCAACAATGTCGTATCATTTGGTTTTAGAGTAATGTTAGATCGATTAAAATTTGAAATCAAATTTAGAGTCCAAATGATATGACAGTTAATTATTTAAAGTATTTATTGGGACCCAAATGACATGATACCAATCAAAAAAATTCAAGTCAACTGTCATATCATTTAGGCTCTAAATTTAATCCTATAATTTGATCTAACTTAATATTGCTGTTGATTTTATTGTTGGACCCTATTTTGCAGTCCCAGATTTCAATGCCTAGTTGTAAGTCCTGACTGGGACTCTCGTCATTGAATAGGGGCTCAGTGTACCTGTGAATGACAGTTACTAGATGAATCAGTGTGTGGGTCCGCGCAATTTGGTCTGAAGTTCAAGGCAATGTGGGCTGGCCCATCCAAATACACAAATGAATACGCTCATCGACCTAGTACCGCTATACCATTGTCCACCAGCCTAAATCTCCGGCAATGTCTACAGGACTGTCGTTCCCTCGTCACCAAGCACCCACCCACCAGATCTAACTGTTCTCCGACCGATTTATAAGTAAATCTAATACAGACAGCTGGCACGACTTGCTGGCCACATCACTTTAACGTGAACGCAACTACATTGTAAACCTTTATTACCAAGTTTAGCCATCCACAAGGAAAATATGTACGACTTGCTGTTATCTTTTCTCCTATTAAAATGTTTTACCAAGAACTTGAATGCCCACTTGCTCAAAGCTCGTAAATTTTGGTAAAGCTTAAAGATCGGTCAATATATTTAATGAGTCTTGATGGTACCACGAAAATGCTCAAGGTTGAGTTTGGTAACGCAGGTCATGACATTTACATTGGGAGCTTAACTCATCTATAATATTATTTGCAAACCTAGACCTCAGATCTCAAACATCCTGTATCTACATCTTGAGGAAGGTTGTGCAGAGAACAATTGGATCCCACCAAGTACCCCCTTTGTAGCAACAATTGTTCAATAGACGCAAATCTCGTAACCGCCCTAACATCCATTGCAGTCGTTGCGCAATAAAGGTGGCCGTTGTAAAGGAGGGGCAAATATTTCGCCTCAGATCACGCTAGGCCCAATTATAACAATAAATAGGAGGCAAAAATACTTTCTATAAACTCCCAGTGATCAATATATATATTCAAGAGGAAGAGACTCCCTTCAGAGTGGATTAGCCGAGCTTTCGAGCCAGTGAACCACTATAAACACTCGGTGTTATACTTCACCTATTCTCAAATCTTGTTTCCGAGAGCCTTGGAGCTCAGACTGAACAAATATTAACTGTTCAATGCACTTGATATTCACATCACTGCTTAATCGTGTTAAAAATATCATCAAGTCTTATTAGATAAAAGTTGAATGCAAAAAATTTAGTTACTGTTTTAATAATATTTTTAAAATACCATCAATTATAATTTTATTTTTTGTTCTATTTTCCTCCATGACAAAGCATGTGTGATACATGAAGTATAACATACTCAATAACTCAACTCAACATAGTTTTATCTTAAAATTTAAGTAAAATACTTGGGTCTTTTCCCATCGGCACTGGACAATGCAAGTTCGTCATTATTGGAGTAGATTATCTTACCAAATGGGCTGAGATGGAAACCTTGGCAATAATTAAAGACTAGAACGTTCAGAACTTCACTTGAAATCTATAATCTGTCGGTTTGAAATACCTAGGGCAACCGTCTCAGACAATGAAAAATAATTCGACAATCCCAAATTCAAAAAGTTCTATGCCAAGTTAGGCATAAGGAATTACTTTTTGGTGTCAGCTCACTCTCAATTGAATGGGCAAGCAAAAGTAACTATTTGAACCATAAAGACAGTTCTTAAGACCAAACTCAAAGCCTTAAAAGGACGATGGGTGGAACACATTCCAAAGGTATTATGGGCTTACAGAACTACAACCAGGTTAGCAACTCAAGAAACGTTGTTTGCCTTGGCATTCGAAATCGAGGCAAAAACTCCTACAGAGATAGGCATCCCATCCCTGAGGATAGAGCTCTCCGAATCCAAGCATAATGATGAGTCATTTCTGCTCAATCTCAACCTTTTAGATGAAAAAGGAATAGAGCCTTGTAGCATATCATGAGCTATCATAGAAAGGCAGTAAGATATTAAACCCAGAGGATCAAGCATAGAAGTTTCAAAGTCGAATATGTGGTCTTCAAGAAACTCCTCCCTGTAGGGAAAGATCCATCTCATGGAAAGTTAGGACCCAACTGGGAAGACCCATGCATCATCTCCAAGACAATCAGACTTGGTAATTATGAACTGTAAACTGAGGAAGGGAAAATTCTGCCTCATTCCTGGAATGCTGACCATTTGACGAGGTTCTTTTAATAACCAGAGCATTTGTAAAAGTTCATCATCAATAAAATGACAAACTTTCAGCTTAGTCAACGCTTTATTGCTAGTATAAGCACATGATGAGCTCCTCAATTCATGAACACTCGATGAGCTCTTCAGCTCATGAACACTCGATGAGCTATTCAACTCATAAATAAATGATGAGCTATTTAGCTCATGAATAAAACGATGAGCTCTTCAGCTCATAAAAAATTTTGAGCTCTTCAACTGATAAACAATCGATGAACTTTTCAGCTCATAAAAAAATGATGAGCTCTTCAGCTCATGAACACTCAATGAGTTATTTAGCTCATGAACCCTCGATGAGTTCTTCAGCTTATAAGCTCTCGACAAGCTCTTCAACTCAAAAGCACTCAATGAGCTCTTCAGCTTGTAAAGGTCAAGGTAAGCATCTCTGCTAGTGCTAAGATAAGTTCTTCAACAACGAAGAAGCTCCTAGCAAACATCTAAGCTCAACAAACACAAAGGAAGACCTCCTACTTGGCAATATTTAGAATCACTTCTAGAAGAACAAAGTTCTCCTTGAAGTAAGGGGCATAGGGGAAAGAACAAAAATGCAAAACAAACAAGATGAAAACACTTTCAAAAGAACATTCTTTTTCATTTCTCAGAAGAAGAAAGTACAAAGGTCTTCTAAAGTACAAAAAAGAAGCAAAGAACATACATTTCTTTACAGGAAGCAAAAGTCCTAAATCCCTACAGTAGGGTCAGAAGGGGCTTCAGGCAGCTCAGGCATTTTAAGAGCAGAAGAAATGGCTTCAGGAAGCTCAGGTAGTTTAGGAACAAAAGAAGCAAGAGATTCAAAAGTAGTTTCAGGCAGCTCTGAAAGCTCAAGGGCAGGGACTTCAGCTCTAGCTGGTGGTAGAGTCACCCCAGAAGTTTGAGCCTCAGGGTCAGCAGGGACATCACCAGGAACTAAGACCTCTGCTTCCTTCTCAAAACTTGACTTTTTCTTCTCCTTATCAAGGGGAGGGTCAAAGTCGAAGTCTTGGTCTAGATACTTCTCCATAGCTTGCTCCTGAAGGCAAAGTATCTTACAGCACAATTTGTAGATACCTCGTCCTTGAGCTTTGCAATCTAAGCATCTTTCTTTCAAATCTTGGCCTTTTCCATCTCGATCTCATCCAGTAACATGGAATTGATCTTGGCTAGCATAATATACTCCTTCTTCCAAGTAAGTAGAGAACCAAGGGCCTCAGAAGACTCCTTCTGCAGCTGAGTCAAGCTGACAGTTTTTAATTTGAGCTCATCCTTGCTTTCTTAGCCTCAACTCCAAGCTCTTATTCGCTGAAGCCAACCCCTCAACCTAAGCCCTCAGGTCATGTACCTGGGCCTTGAGATCATCATTGGTGAAGGCCAGCTCAAAGACCTTGAGCTCGGATGCCTTCGAGGACTTCTGAGCCTGCTTAGCTGTGCTCTCCAGATCTCGGACCCATTTTATCAAAGCACTTATGTGAATGGCCAACTGAGAAAAGCATAAGGAGAAGTCAAGGTCAGGAAAAATTTCCTTAGCTCAAAGAAGAAGCAAAACTTAAAGAAATAAAGACTTACTGACGTTGTTGCATACAAAGTAGTAGTAGCTGAAGTATGTAAAGAGATCGTCGAGGCCTCTTGAATATTGGACTCAGGAATAACTGAGGCAATGGACTCAGCGGCAAGGCCCACATCCTTAACAAGTGAACCCTTGCCCTTCTCGACCTTGGCCAGCAAGCCCTCCAAGTGCAGGCAAGGAGTTTTTTTCGACAGGTTAAGAAGGGGAAGACCTTTGCAAGAGAAAAGCAATGGCCTCCAAAGCCCCAACAACCTCTGTTGAAGAAGGAGAGGATGATGTCCTAGCACGTCCAGAAGACCTCTCGATGGGAGGAGGGGAGACCTTTGAGAAAGAGAGGTCAATGCAGCCTTTTGTGAGGTTGGTGGAGGTGAAAGAATCACCCAGGAAAGAGGAGAAGGTGGAGGTTCTTCTATCATCTACACCTTTGAAGGAGGATCAGACTCACTTCCAGACTCAACCTCAACCTTGTGCTTCCCCCCACTTTTACTCTTACTGAGATTGACAATCTTGGCCCTCACAACGTCGGCATCAGAAGCCATAGCACTAGAACCTGAGAAGCCAAAATAAACAAGTCAGTGAAAATAGAAAGAAAAAAAAAGAGCTAGGGATAAAGGAAGAGAGGAATATTACCTGCAAAATCCTCAGCACTGACCACAGATATAGGTATAGGAGTCTCAACCCTCACTTTGTAAGCACTATAAGCTTGAGAAGCTGGGAATACTTTTTTGGATCACAGCCGTCTAAGCTCAACAGAACTAGCCTATCTTCAGCACTGAGCTCGGGGCGAATACCTGAAAATGACAAAAGAAATTAGGCCAGTAAAGGAAAATGCTAGGACAAGGAAATAGCCCAAAACCTCCCAAGCAGGATTTACCCAAATTATCTATGGCAGACCAAGCCCAAGGAACAGAGAGTGTATTAGCTGTATCTCTGGGTTCATACTTTCATTCTCTCCCAGACATGAAGAAGAAGAACTTCTTCCACCCCTTGTGGGAGCTCGGGAGGTAAATAATTATTACTTGGGTCTTCACCCGTTTAACGATATAAAGGAAGCCATCAGAGGGAGTAACCTTGACATTAAAGAATTTCATGAGTAAGGGTACTGTGGGGATACCGAGCTTATTCTTCCTACAGAAAATCAGAAGTTCCACCAAAACACCCCAACAGTTGTGAGAGAGTTGTGCAGGACAGACGTTGAAATGTTGGAGGACACTCTTAAGGAAGGGATACATAGGAAACCAAAGAACATTCTCAAATGAAGCCACGAAGAAACAAACTTTCTTTGGAATCTCGGAGTCATACTGAATGTCCACATGAGGAGACCAGTATTGCATGCCCCATGGGAAACCAAACTTGGTTAAGAGGACACCCAACAAAGGGGGGTAACCTCACTAAATCCCACTAGGTTTGAGGCTGTGGGGGGGCCCCTGTGCCCCTAACACTACCAAAAACTCCTACGCCGCTCACTTTGGATTTTCCTTTTTGAGACTTCTTAAGCCTAGGAGTAGGAGGGGACACCGACTTAGGGATCTTAGCCTCCTTCCCAGTGTCAACAGAATTAACAACAGGGGAATTCTCTAGTTCAACACCCACATCCCCTAGGTCGTCCTCTTTCTAGCTCAAGAGACATGTCACCTATAGCAAGAGAGAAAGACGAAGCAATGGCTTCAGAGGAAACAAAACATGGTTGCATAAGAGAAAGGAAGTTTGAAAGAAGTATAAGGGGAAACACAAGTAAAGCAATCGCTAAGAGCTCAGGGGTCGAGACACTAGCGACCAAAGAGAAAAACTTTACCCATAGAATAAGGATCCAATAAAAGAGGAAGAAAAGACAAGGAACAATCTCGGTCAATTCTTAAATTAACATAAGCGAAAAGTCTAGAAATTAAATAACCACCTCGAATTTGAGGGATCCAGAATGAAAGGAAGCTTAAAAAAGAGAAGAAAAAGGAGTAGAGTAAGGGACATGCCTAGCTGAGAATGATCGACAAACTAGGAACCAAGTAAAAATCTGAATGAATTAGGCCAGCATCGCAAAACCTTTGAAGTGAAATTGGAAATTTTTCTGCAAAACCCTAGATCCTCTGCGAATTGGGGAAGATGAGAGCAAGAAAGGAAGGAATAAAAGAAGAATTCGGAAAGAGAGAAGACGAAAAGGGTTTCAAAATAATGAAAGAGACGGTTGTCTGATGACGCATTTAAGGCTAAGCATACGGACGGACACGTGGAGCCTTAAGGAAAGGAATGTGCACAAAAAAATGTGGAAGGAACGACTACATGTTTGTCATAATCGTCAAAGCGCATCTAATCGTACGCATCTCGAGGTCTATCAAGAGCAACCACACTCACCCAAGGTAGAGCTTAGTTCCCAGCTCATACAACTTTGCTTGTCTAGGGACTATGGAGCAACTAATGGAACCACAAAAATGCCCAAGGTTGAGCTCGATAACGCAGGTCATGACACTTAGGTCGGGAGCTCAGCTCATCTACATTATTTGTAGACCTAGACCTCAGACCTCAAACACGTTGTATCTACATCATGAGGAAGGCTTTGAAGAAGGCAGTTGGATCCCACCAAGTACTGCCCTTTGTAGCAACAATTGCTCGGCAGACACAAATCTCGTAACCGCCCTAACATCCACTGCAGCCGTTGAGCAATAAAAGTGGTCGTTACAAGGGAGGGGCAAAGATCTCGCCTTAGATCATGCTAGATTTAGGGATAACTATAAATAGGAGGCAAAACCCTTGAAAGAAACGACAAGCCATTGTAGCCTCATAAAAATCCTTTATGTAAACTCCCAATAATCAATATATATATTCAAGAGCAAGAGACACCCTTGAGAGTGGATTAGCCAAGTTTCCGAGCCTGTGAACCACTATAAGTACTCTGTGTTATCCTTCACCTATTCTCAGATCTTATTCACAAGCGTCTTGGAGCTCAGACTGAACTAAAATTAACTATTCAGTGTACTTGATATCCACACCCTGCTCAATCGTGTTAAGAACATCCTCAAATCTTATTAGATAAAAAGTGGAATGCAAAAAATTTAGTTACTATTTTAATAATATTTTTAAAATACCATCAATTATAATTTTATTTTTTGTTCTATTTTCCTCCATGACAAAGCATTTGTGATACATGAAGTATAACATACTCAATAACTCAACTCAATTCTTAAAATTTAAGTAAAATACATTATACATAAATTGGACTCCTACAAATAATCATTGGCCATTAGGTAATAATCATTAGTGATTGGCCATTAGGTAATAATCATTTTCATATTGCAAGTATGGAGAAGGTTACGGTACATCCAAAAGCATTTTTGGTACCATACCGAAAATTCCAAATTCCAATATTAATAGTATATTTATACCGATTGGTAGACAAGATAAGACATTGAAATGACAATACAAGAGATTGAATGACAAGACAAGACATATTTTTGAGCTGCTATTAAGTCAATTGAGGGCAAAATTACAACATTAGTGGGAAGTTTACGACTATAATGAATAAAATTACAACATTAGTGAAAATTTTACAACAGTAGTGAATAAAATTACAAAATTTTTTAGAATATTTACAACTTCAGTGATATATTTACCAAATTTGTGAAAATATTTACAATTTCAGTTGTATGTTTACCAAATTTGTGAAAATCTTTACAACTTCAATGAATTCAATTATTTACAACTTCATGGAGAAATTTGATCGATCACAAACTTACTGATTTTCAAAAAAATTTGGGGGAGACTACTTCAACCTTGCAATAGATCACAAGATCTTAGGATAGATCGCAAATATTTTGGAGATAAAAGAAAATAATAATTTTGATATATTCCGAATAATAATTTTGATATATTCTAAAAAATAATAATAATTGCCACTTTTATTTACCACTTTTATGGGAATATTTATAATTTGAATGAATTCTGTATGAGAATAATTACAACCTCAATGGTATGTGTTACCAAATTTATTTGTTTAATTGATCTATCAAAATTATGTTTAATAAAAATTCAATTTTAAATTTTTTTTAAAATTTATCCAATTTTATTTTTTTTTAAAAATTAAAATTGAATTTTTATTAAATATATTTTAAAATTGAATTTTAAAAAATCGATCAAATTGTTGTTTGATCTATCAAATTCTTGTGATAGATCATAAACATTTATAAAATTTTTTCCACTATTGTTGTAAATTTTTTTCACTATTGTTGTAAAATTTTCACTAATATTGTAATTTGTACCACTATTATGGTAATTTTTTCACTATTCTTATAAATTTTTCATTAATGTTGTAACAAAACAATCATAAAGAGAGAGAGAGAGCGAGAGAGAGAGAGAGTTCATGATCGATCAAATATATATTTGATCGATTATGGATTAGTAATGAATCCATTAAAGTTGTAAAGATTTTCACAAATTTGATAAACTTACCACAAAAGTTGTAAATATTCTCACAAATTTAATAAATATACCACTGAAGTTATAAATATTCTCACAAATTTAGTAAATATTCTCAACAAATTTGTGGTGTAAAGATAGAGACAGAAAGTTCATGATCGATCAAACATATGTTTGATCGATCATGGACTAGTAATAAATCCATTGAAGTTGTAAAGATTATCACAAATTTGATAAACATACCATTGAAGTTGTAAATATTTTCACAAATTTAGTAAATATACCACTTCAATAAATTCATTATTAGTCCATGATCGATCAAATATATGTTTGATCGATCATGGACTTTATGTCTCTCTCTCTTGCCATTATTAAGTCAATTGAAGACAAAATTACAACATTAGTGGGAAGTTTACGACTATAGTGAACAAAATTATAACATTAGTGAAAATTTTACAACAGTAGTGAATAAAATTACAAAATTTGTGAGAACATTTACCAAATTTATGGGAATATTTACAACTGCAGTAGTATATTTATCAAATTTGTGGGAATATTTACAACTTCAGTGGTATGTTTACCAAATTTGTGATAATCTTTACAACTTCAATGGATTTATTACTAGTCCATGATCGATCAAATATATGTTTGATCGATCATGGACTTTCTGTCTCTTTCTTTACACCACAAATTTAATTGGTATATTTACTAAATTTGTGAGAATATTTACAACTTCAGTAATATATTTATTAAATTTGTGGGAATATTTATAACTTCAGTGGTATATTTACCAAATTTATGAAAATTTTTACAACTTCAATGGATTCATTACTAGTCCATGATCGATCAAATATATGTTTGATCGATCATGGACTTTTTGTCCCTTTCTTTATGATTGTTCTATTACAACACTAACAAAAATTTTATAAGAGTAGTGGGAAAATTACCACAATAGTGGTACAAATTACAATATTAGTGAAAAATTTATAACAACAGTGGAAAAAATTTACAGCAGTAGTGAAAAATTTTTTATGAATGTTTATGATCTATCACAAGAATTTGATAGATCAAACAACAATTTGATTGATTTTTCAAAATTCAATTTTAAAATATGTTTAATAAAAATTTAATTTTAATTTTTTTCAAAAAAAAATTGGATAAATTTAAAAAAAAAATTTAAAATTGAATTTTTATTAAACATATTTTTGATAGATCAATTAAACAAATAAATTTAGTAACACATACCACTTAGGTTGTAATTATTCCCATAAAGAATTCATTCAAATTATAAATATTTTCATAAAAGTGGTAAATAAAAGTGGCAATTATTATTATTTTTTAGAATATATCGAAATTATTATTATTTTTTATCTCCAAAATATTTGCCATCTATCCTAAGATCTCGTGATTTATCACAAGGTTGAAGTAGTCTCTCCCAAATTTTTTTGAAAAACAGTAAGTTTGTGATCGATCAAATCTCTCTATGAAGTTGTAAATATTTGAATCCATTGAACTTGTAAAGATTTTCACAAATTTGGTAAACATATTACTGAAGTTGTAAATATTCCTACAAATTTGGTAAATATACCACTGAAGTTGTAAATATTCCCACAAATTTTGTAATTTTATTCACTATTGTTGTAAAATTTTCACTAATGTTATAATTTGTTCACTATAATCGTAAACTTTCTACTAATATTGTAATTTTGTCCTCAATTGACTTAATGCAATTCAAAAATATATCTTGTCTTGTCATTTCAATGTCTTATCTTGTCTATCAATCGATATAAATATACCATAAATTTAATAAACAAACTATTAATGTTATACTTTAAAATTTTTCGGATGGTACCAAAAATGCCATTGATTGTGCCGTAGCCTTCACTTGAAAGCATAATGGGGGATGATGAGTATAAAACCAACTGCAAGAGTTTATCACTAATAATTTTTTTTTTGTTAAGTATCAACTAACAGTTAGGATAACAGTTTTTGTCATTAACAGTGTTTGATCTATTTTACCCTGTCGACATGTACAATTTTGTTGTCTTATATTTTTTTGGCCTATTTCATATGTTGTCCTACTCCATTCATCATTAATTGAAATTGAAATGAAATGTGTTTTTTAACCTTATTCTTTTATTTGTAATATAGTTTTATTGGATTACAATAATAATATACCAACATATATATATATATAAAATGGTGGAATCTAACTAAAATTCAATTAAAAAAAAATGAAAAGATGGGATCCGATCCAACTACGTAATATATATTTATTAGTGCCACGTGTAACAATCAAGATTATTACAAACACGTGTAAGCTACCACCTTCATTATTTTCTTTCTTTTTCTTTTTCTTTTTCTAATTTCTATGGTGGGCTAACTGTAAGCGTCAATGCTTCACATTAATTACAGGCTACAATGGTCTTCAATTTCTTCATCCATTTCCTGAGACCATTCTCAGGGTGAAAAACAAACCTATACTGTTCTGTCCTTTTAATCTCCTCTCTCTCTCTCTCTCTCTCTCCCCCCCATGAATTATTACATTTACAGTAAACAAGAGTGAGCCTCTCCTTTATTGTTCGAGGGTAAGCGAAATGAAATTTCTTCTTATCTCCGTTGATCAGATCACAAATCACGGAGAAACGCGAAGCCCATTGAGTTTCAGTGAGAGTTGGTTGGTGGGTACTGGATCCAATGCTTTTCAGGGTTCAAAAACAGCTAAAATATTGCTTTGAGAAGCCCAAGGACTATTTTTTTAAGTTTCAGCGTTCATCTATATCCAGCCATTTTATACGCAAAAATCATAGTATGGAGAGAGAATATAAAAGAAAGGTATTTTTGGGTCAGCCTGCAAGCTCTGAGATGAGCTCACGTGAAGCAAAAGCAGAGTGTCTGTGAGTTTTGCGAGCAAGAAGTTCGAGAAACGAAGTGCCCAGAATCAGTGACCCCTACTCTCTCAATTTGATCAACTTGAAGAGAGAGACAGAGTGAACTCACCGAGTTCTCTCAAATTTCAAAGCTTAAATGCTCTCTCAGTCCATGTTTTCGTTCCAATTCCATTTCTGTGAAGCCATTGTGAGTAGATGAACTTTCATTATTGTGTTTTTGACTTGGGTTTTTTGTTTGAAGCTGTCACGTTGATCAGTCAAAACTCCAGCGCTGATAGAGACACTAATTGGCGGCCTTTCCTTGGGGTTTAAAGGACCAACATGGTCCACTATTCTCTTACGCTATTCCATTCAAAGTCGTAGATCTGGAGATTTGGGTTTTGAAAGCGATTATATTAAAAGCGAAAGACAAGGAAAAAGATTTTTGGATCTTTCCGATGTGAAGATTCAGTAAAATTTGAAGATTTTTTACATTTATGTTTCACCCAACAATATCACTCTTCATTCAAACTCGATCAGAACTTTTATCCAAGTAGAAAGAAAGATTGATGGCTTCTCCAAGGTACTCTGTTCTGTTCTTTTTACTCTCTGTTCTTGTTTCTTTGGCAAGATCAGAGGACGCCCAAGCTCTTTTAGAGTTGAAAGCTTCGGTAGATCCATCAAACTCGCTTCAATGGCGAGGAATAGATGTGTGTAAATGGCAAGGAGTCAAAGAATGCCCGCAAGGAAGGGTCACAAAGCTTGTTTTAGAGCACGTAAATTTGAGCGGTACATTGAATGAGCAAAGCCTAAACCAATTAGATCAGCTTCGAGTTCTGAGCTTCAAAGACAACACAATCTCCGGCCAAATCCCAAATCTCTCCGGCCTCACCAATCTCAAATCTCTCTACCTCAACAACAACAACTTCTCCGGCGATTTCCCAGCTTTCGTTTCGCTTCTCCACCGGTTAAAAGTCATTAATCTCTCCGGAAACCAAATATCCGGCCACATACCCGACTCATTACTTAAGCTCCGGCGACTATACGTTCTCTACTTGCAAGACAACCGGTTGACCGGTGAAATCCCGACGTTGAACCAAACTAGTCTGAGATTCTTCAATGTCTCCAACAATCAACTCTCCGGTGAAATCCCACTCACTCCGGCATTAGTAAGATTCAATGGGTCCTCATTTTTTGGCAATATTAACCTCTGTGGTCACCAAATTCAGATTCCCTGTAATAGTTTGGCTCCATCTATCAGTCCTTCTTACCCGATTCTTCCCACCAAAAAATCAAAAAGAAAGCACCATAGAAATCGGAAACTCATAGCTATAATCCTAGGAAGTGTTGGTGGGTTTTTGTTACTCTGTATTTTAGCAGCATTAATGGCGTTTTGTGTGAGAAAAAGGAAGAAAATAAGCAAAGCAGGGGAGGTGAGGAACAAAGGGGTGGTTGTTGAAGGAGATGGAGAAGAAGGGACCAGCAATGGAGCTGGTGGCAGGGGAGGTAATAATGGTGGAAAACTGGGGGGATTTTCGTGGGAAGGGGAGGGACTAGGGAGTCTGGTGTTCTGCGGACCAGGGGATCAGAAAATGAGTTACAGCTTGGAGGATTTGTTGAAGGCTTCGGCGGAGACGCTGGGGAGGGGCATAATAGGAAGCACGTATAAGGCGGTCATGGAGTCGGGGTTTATAGTGACGGTGAAGAGGCTGAAGGAGCCGAAGTACCCGAGGGTTGAAGAGTTCAGGAGACACGTGGAGGTGCTTGGTTGGTTGAGGCATCCCAACCTGGTCCCACTCAGAGCTTATTTCCAAGCTAAGGAGGAACGCCTTCTTGTTTACGATTACTTCCCCAACGGCAGTCTCTTCTCTCTCATCCACGGTATGTCCCCCCCTCCCTCCCCAATACATTCCTCATTTTCTCTATTTTGGAATTTTATTATTATTATTTTTACAAACACACACGAGAGAGAATACATTCATATTTTGAATATATTTTATCTAACATCTTATTACAGTAATAAGAGCCCCAAAAGACCAATAAATCTAAGTAAAAGCACCACCTTAAAAAACGGGCCTGACATTTTATTCTTATTAATTTTGGCTTACATTTTAATTTATCATCGCCTATTAAATTAGTTAAATTAGTAATGTAAGGCGGCGTGTATGTATTGCAGATGAATATACTTAAATAATAAGTTTTTTTTATAAAATATTAAATTATATGTATAATTAAATTAAATAATAAATTATATGTTGAATAATTAACTTTTATTTAACTATTGCTAAACTTAATTATTTAATTTGTGAGTACTTAATATTAAATTGCATGTTAGATTAAAATGAGTAGTATTTTGTTTTCATATCTAATCTTGTGTTTTATCTATTTGTACAAAATTAGGGTGTTTTACTTAATACAATCATTTCTTTTAAAGTACGATAACCAAATGAGTCTCTATATGTAAGTGTAGTATTAATAAATGAGTTCAAAAGAATTTAAAAATAAAATACTATTAACAAAAGAGTTCAAAGAACTTGAAAGTCAAAAGGTATACAAAATAAAAATTTGATGAAAGTATATATATAGACATAAATTATTTTATAATAATAATTAAAGATAAAATAAAAAATTAAATTTTTTTTATTAATTCTAACATTTATATAAATGATATAGTTGACAATCATTGGATTGCTTATATATGTCATTCATTACCCTATTGCAAGTTAAAGCTCAAGATTGGGATTACATCTAAACATATAGGGACAAAATACAGATATATCAAAACATAATTGGAATTGTCTATACTATAAGAAAATAGAGAAGACACCATTGAAGGGAATTACTGGACCTGGTGTAGTGGCTTCCAATAGTCATCTGAATGGTTAAGCAAATTTAACTTCAATCAAATCCTAAATTGAACAAAGATTTTCACTATGCAGGATAACTTGGACAGAAAATCACAATACTATTTAAATTTGGATAATGCTCAAGTTGTGGTCTCGAGTTCATAAAAACAACCTGAATCAAACTCAAATACCACACATTGTTATGATAAAGAAAATCAAAATTAGAAGTGTAAGAGGCAAAATCTCTTACCTTCGCTATTCGATTTGATCTGGTTTGGGGAGGGAACGTGAATCAATGCATTGGTCTTCCAAAACAAGTAAATTGTCTCTCTCTCTTGTTTGCCGAAGGGTCTCCGTAAAATGCTTTATTTGCATTGTGCTCGGTCATGCTGTTGAAATGCCTATTTCAACAGTGCGGCCTAATGAGGCACGCATTAGTCATCTGCTTGGTTTGATTGTAGTGGATATTGTTTTCTTCACGTGTTTCTTCGTGTGTGTTTTTGGTCACTTGTGGGGATGTCCGTGGATCGAAGCAGGGGCGGGAACGGAGAGTGTAGTCTTCATCCCCGTACTCGTTTAAAAAAATTTCGTCAATCCTCGGTCTACTCCCGTTAACGAGTATAGTTTTTATTCTCATCTCCATTTCTAATTCCCGTTCCCGTCCCCGTTTCCCCCATACCCGCCTAAGCCCAGGCCTAAGGAGCATAATCCAAAATTTTAAATAAATCAAATATTTTAAATAATCCAACAATATTCTAACATAGTCTAACACAACATAATGCAAAATGTAAAAGCTAAAATAATATAGTATTCTATTTAAAGTATCATTGGATCACAAAAAGAGAAACAAAACTATTAGAGAGAAAGGAAAAAAAGAAAAATAAAATTGAACTAATAAAACGATAGTTCAATTTTATATATTTAACCGCGGGGGGGGGGGGGGGGGGAGCGGGACGGGGTAAACAGGAAGTCCATTCCCGTCTTCATTTTGGTACGAATTTATACGGGTTTTCTAGTATACGTCTACAGTTCAATACGTATAATCTATCCAAACGTGACAGATTTGGACAAATATCCGTTATTCCCTCGATCCACTATCATCCCTAATCACTTGTCTCAAAACACATGAGCTTATTAATTATCCTAATTATGTGGAGTAGTTTCGTATCCATTTGAAAACGATACTCAAAGTGGTCAACTTTGAATTTATTCTGAAGTTTAACATGAAATGAACCAGATTTTTCTGAAGTTTAACATGATATGAACCAGATTTCTAGTCCAAATTAGTAATCTCAAATTAAGTCTTATTTTTCAATTCAAAAGATATAACATTATCCCAAATTCAAAGCTTTAAGTAAAAAATTCAAATTCATATTGAAGTCGCTGTTGAGAATTTTATAATTGAATCCGCTGAGTTGCTTCCTTACTAGTTAATAGTCATCGCATGCTGACTGGCGGAAGGCTCGTGCCCGTGGGACTGTGTGTACCCCATGTCCTGTCAACATAAACGTTGTTTCTTTAGACGGGCACGTAAGTTATTGCTTTAGAGAGTGTTAGACAAATACGAGGAGCACCCTGATGGCAACTCACAACCACTAATATCAACAGTGTTTTTTCGGAAGGGAAGATATCTTCAACTACGCTGTGCTGTTTACATTTCATTATAGATAGATTGACTAGAAATCATATGCGTAGGTGCTTCAATTGATTAGTATAAAGCTTTCTGCATCAACCCGTCACTCTTGTGGAGATTTAGGTGGAAGGCGACAAGACACCTTTTACGGTTGAAATCTTTAATCTCGAAAAGTTTCGTACTTTTATCTATGAGTTGGCATTTTCAACTCTGCCTTCTTCCCAACTGGTGCCGTCCTTTTTTTGTTCAATAATTTTTTTTCCTTTTTTAAGTAAACATTACTTAGAGGCGTCCTAAATAAATTTTATATTTTAGGAAGAATTACATCTAAACTTCTTAAAGTTTATCACTTAATCACTCAGATTTTCTGATATTTAAAATATATTACATACAGATCTTTTAAAGTTTATATTTGTATAATACTTATATTTATGTCGTCAATATTCGTTAGTATATTTATTAGTAAATTACACTTAAATCTATTGAAGTTTGTAGACATATAATACTTAAATCCGTTAAATCAAAATATTATAGTTAGATAAAAAATATTTCAATCAAATATAGAATATATAATATTAAATATTTTAAGTTTTATAATTAAAATTCATTTTCTATTGTATCATTTATTAAAATAAAATCAAAAATAAAAATTCAATTTTTTTTACAATAATAATTAATATATAATTATACTATTTATTAGAATAGTCAAATTATACTTTTAAAAGAAAAGTTATAATTGTTGATCATATATAATTTTAATTAATTATAATTTAATTTTTAAAAATTATAACTTAATCTTTAGAAAGTATAACTTTTATGATAGATTATAATATTTTATTATCTATAAAATTTTAATTTATTTTTTTAAAAAATTATAATTTAATTTAAACAAATCATAACTTCGAATACATAATTATTGGTCGAGCTCTCCAAAATTTTGAACTTTAAGTCGAATGGGATAGATCTGCAGCCCTTTTGGTAATGGGCCCACCGCCACTGTGTCAGTGGTATCATTGAATTTTGGTGGGTCCATGACAACCTAACCACCCCCAAAAAGATCGACAGTGTGACGCACACAAAAGGATAATCGTTAAGCCTGTGCGCAAGGAATCAATTGTGTTGTGTTTGACATCATCTAAGACATGTTAGTGTTATTTGTCTTGTTTAATTGTTATTCATATTGTATTTGTATTAAAATTTATATAAAAAAATATATATCTAATATATTTTGAGTATTAAATTTTAGTGTAGATTATTTATTATTCGTATTTAATAATCGTATTAATTTTTTAATTATTCGTGTTAAATTTGTGTTAGGTTCGTATCAACGAATCAAATCTAACGCCCCTAATATATTCACCTATGCTATATAATTTTTTTTTTCTTTTGGGTTCATATCCACGTATGTTGTTTACTACGATGTTTAGGCTCTTAATCAAAATTATGTCCGAACAAAAGTAGGCTTTTTCTTAATAACAAATTTTTTTAATCAAAATTTGTCAATTTTTGTATCGTATATCAATGCAAGTGGTTAAATTAGTAGGATTTACTAACTCCATAAAATATTCAATGCATGAGATTTTGACACATCATTTAAGATGCAAGATTTTGTAAAAAACTTGTGCAACATAGTTTTATTCGTGGGTCTATTTTTACTCAACAAATATTCATTCTCATTCTATTTAATTTTTTATTATCAAACTATTAAACCCACTTTTTTTATACTCAACCCATTAATAACTAAGTTTACTTTATGCTATATACACCTTTTTAATAAATAAATCTATCTTATATCTTCTTACAATTAGGGTTTCATTCATTATTACATCTTATACACCCATAAAAGTGCTATTTCAATATGTATGTCTCCAATGAGATATAAGTTAATATTACTTCTAGATTTAATTCTATGTTTAATTTCATGTGTGTAGTGTGGATTTTCATTATTTTTGTTGTGTTTTAGTACCTCAAGTTTAATAATTTTTTATTTAGAGTTTATGTGTGTGTGTGTGTATATATATAGATTGTTTTAAGAATAAGCAATAAAGGCAATTTCAATAAAAAAATTATTTCGTTTGGCAAGCGTGTGTCGTTTGTGGATTAGTCTTTGTGAATTAGAAAGCTTGTTTTGTTTTTTATTTTTTCGGCGACAAATTTCGTCATTTATTTTCTTGATTTTGTCTTTTCTTAATTTTTTTTCTTGTTTTCTTTTGAGTTTTGATAGATTTGTATTTCTTGTTTTCTTTTCTTACTTATTAAAGAGTTGTTTATAGCATGAGATGAAACTTAATTACTAATGGGGAGGATGTAGAAGGGATGGATTTAGCAATTTAATAATAATAAATTAAATAGAATGGAAATGAATATTTTTGAAGTGGAAATAGTCTCACCCTAAACAAAAACAAAAAACTTATCATGTGATTGGAGCCGAGTCTCACTAGTTGTATAATAATATTTGGATTTGTCTTGGTATCGAAAAATAAAATTTTAGTGCTACACTATGATTTATAAATATTTGTTGTTATTTTTATCACTGTTGTGATACTTAAAAAAATTATAAAATAATTACAAAACAGTACCCACAAATATCATAAATCACTCACAAAAGTGGTAAAAACTCCTACAAAAATGATAAAAACAGGCACAAAAATGATAAATCACCCACCAAAGTGATAAAATTTTTGGTTGTACAATGACCCATAAAAGTTATAAAATCAGTCATTAAAGTAATAAATTTTAGAGGTACAGTACTAATTTGTTTTTGTCGATACCGTTGTCAAGTCAAATTATTTTATTAGCGAACTTGTCTGTTAAGAAAATGATTAATCTTTTGTGTGCTTTCATAATTAGTCAATTATTACTAAGCAATCTGCGTATTGCTGTCTAATTGGTCATTTTCAATTCTGCTCTCTCTTTTCTAAAAAATAATTACACAACCTTCACTTATTCTATTAACCCAATGCATTATTACCTTGGCTGTTAGTGATACTGAAAATATGACCTGAATACATCTCTCTTCAACCCCCCCCCCCTCTCTCTCTCCCATTCATCATCTAAATCTTTTTTTAACTGATTATCCAAATCCGATTGCATGAGATTATGCTTTACGAATTTGGATTCAGATTCGGATTTGGATATATCACTATCTGATTCAATTATTATTCAATACAGATTAAATATACATATATAACTATGTTATGAAATCTATTTCTTGCTTTGAATTGTGGGTGAGGAAGCTTTCTGACTAACCTACCTCTTCCCTCGGTAAGTGAGTTTGTGTCTGTTATTTTGCAGGAACAAGAGCTTCAGGTGGTGGGAAGCCTCTTCACTGGACATCCTGCCTTAAAATAGCAGAGGATTTGGCTACTGGACTGCTTTATATCCATCAGAACCCTGGTCTAACACATGGCAACTTGAAATCCTCCAATGTATTATTGGGGTCCGACTTCGAGTCCTGTCTCACTGACTACGGCCTCACCTCATTCAGAAACCCGGAACATGAGGAGTCCAGTGCTTCTTCCCTCTTCTACAGAGCCCCTGAATGTCGTGATGTGCGAAAGCCCATCACGCAGCAAGCCGATGTCTACAGTTTTGGTGTTCTTCTATTGGAGCTCCTGACTGGCAAGACTCCTTTCCAAGACCTTGTTCAAGAACACGGTTCAGATATCCCTCGATGGGTACGATCGGTCAGAGAAGAAGAGACCGAGTCTGGTGATGACCCTGCCTCGAGTAATGAGGTCTCGGAGGAGAAGCTTGGTGCTCTTTTGAACATCGCAATGGCTTGTGTCTCGCTTGCACCCGAGAACCGCCCGGTCATGAGGGAAGTTTTGAGGATGGTCAGAGAAGCAAGAGCAGAAGCTCAAGTGTCTTCCAATAGCAGTGACCATTCACCAGGAAGATGGTCAGATACTGTTCAGAGTTTACCTAGAGATGAACATTTAAGCATTTGAGTGGTAGATTAATTAGGCAGCTCAAAATTATGTATTCCGAGTTTTGAATTTTAGATTTGATTCTTCAATGAGGCATTGTAGAGTTTCTTCCGTGCATTGTAGAGCCTATTGGTGTAATGACTGTTCATTCATGTTCTTTTATAGTTTTAGTTACTTCTCAGTTTGTTGGAACAAGTTTGGAGGGAGTACTTCATTCCCGTTTTATAATCCATTGGAGGGATTAATTTGGTGGCCTTTCTGTCTTGACAGATAGAATGTAATCATGATCTTTTGTTCCAAAATATAAGGTGTGCCCTCTTCAAGCCAGCTGCTGAAACCTGCTGTTGATACCAAACCTACTTTTGCGTACCTTGCATTAGTTGATATCAGTAGAACTCGACTCTCCATCAATTGGTTGCTGGAGCTATGAAAGACAACAATATGCTAGACAATTTCTAATGGATGAAATTGTTACCAGGTCTAGCAATAATTTGATTGATCATGTTGTAAGGAATTATATAAGAAATGCACTGAATTTTTTTTAAAAAATTATTCGATTCCTTATTGCAAGATCTATTTATGTTTCATATAAACTGAGAACCCTAGATCTAGAGAAAAGAGAAGATTAATAGGTACCTTTGTAATGATCCTAATGTTCACTAAAGAAGTCTTGAATCTTCACATGTGAATTTGACATTTACCACAAGTCTTAGAATTGTTTGATCTTTACTGCATTCACACCAATTGACAAACATAAAGGACCCATCTCAACTTTGATGAATTAGTAGAGTGAGAGACAACGAGGCATGGATTTTCTTTTGATTGCAAGAGAATGTAGTTATAACCACCCACCTCCTCTATGGGTTTTTATAGGTTTGGGTTCAGTTGTAACTATCTCATAATTATCTAATAACATATTTATTAATCATTAATTGTAATAAAGTTCATAATTAACTTAATTTGAATTTCACCCCAATTAATTATTAATTAGTTTTCTCTCCTTTGTCTTTCAATTTTTGATCAATTCTATTGTGTGACCCAGTAAGTTCAAGCATATCTGATTGTATGCATTCAATACTAAGTTTAAGTAGCATATTAGATTAGAACTCTTTGTGATTTATTTTGAATTAAACTTCCCCTAATTCTCCCTTTATGAAGAACGATACATTTATATTATTTTCATTCATTGGCCTTATACTAATCATGGATGACACCTAGCAGCATATCGTGATCAAATCCTTGGATAGCAAGAAGTGGGTAAAGAACGTATTTTTTTTACAATTTCTATGCAATTCAATCTTGCTATATATCATACAATGCCTCAATTGAATTACGAGGGAATAAAATTATTGTTTAAGTCTCTAATTCACTCTTATGTGTTTGATCTTAAGAGTGTGACTCCTAATGATCAGTTATAAACTCTTTTCTAATTGTCATTATGCTTTGGACAAGGACTCCTTGAGTCATATCCTAAAAGATCACATATGGCATTCTTCTTTTCTTACTAAAGGGTGATAGATTTCATATTGTATACTCATAAGTCACCATGCATGTCTAACTATTTCCAATTATATATATTCAATTTATATGGCTATTATATGAATATGTTGTATGGTTAAAACATAAAAAATTATTTACTAGATAACCATGGTGTCTCAGGTCTAAAAATCAGTTGTATAACTATAAATTAGGATTTAATATTGTTAGGTATAAAATCCATATGAAAAATCTTATGTCAGTTAATAATCATGTTCAGTGTACTTGTTCTTTAACAAGCACCTACTCATCTACTTCAGAATCACTACATTAGTGACTTGGATGAGTCTACTCATATCAAATATAAGCACGTATAGTATGTGTTAGATCAAGTTTTGTAATTGATTAATTTCATGGAGTCCATGCAAATCTCAATTTATTTCATGGTCATAATGCTATAACGATGAAAATTCAAAAGCATCAATTGAAGAAGGAGATCACTTATCAAAGCTACATCAAAAACTTTGTATGCACCTTCATGTTTAGGAATAAGAAATAACCTAGAAATCTAAGATGATCCATTGGTTTAATAAACTTAGAAAGATTAGTATTCAAATAAAATCGGTGTTGATCCGTGTATGGCTTCCAAGTGATTTTCAAAAAAAAGATTTTCTAAATTGTTTGATATTTTGAAAACATAATTTGAGCCTCTAGTGTACCCTTATTGAATATCACCCTTTAGTGTTCAAGAGGATAATTTTTTTTTTTTTTTTTTTTATGAATTTTATTCTTAAAAAACTAGTAGGGACCGCCCTATATTTGCTAGCATTCGCTAGAACAGTCTCTTAATAATTTAGAAAAAAATTGGGCAAAGGCCAAATGGTGGAGCAATTGGACATCAAAGGTCACTCGAGCTGTCTTAGAAGTCGCTCGAGCGGTTCCTTGGTTGTTCGAGCTGTCCTACTCTCCAAGGTCGGATTGAAATTTTATTTTTTTCTAGTGATCACCGCCCTATGATCGTCCTCCCATTGCTCGAGCGGTTGTACGTGAATCTGTGTTTTCTTGATTGCCAAGATTGTCCTTATTTTGAGCCTAGGGAGAATCTTTCTTACATCTAGGTAAGCCTCTTTTGAGTATTTTTAGAAAGAAAATAAATCTTACACCTTAAGAGCATGCACCACAACCCTAGATCCCTAAATCCAAAGGTTGTCATCTTGTGATTTCTATCCAACCTCAAACCTTGGAAAAGAAGTTGTCTAGGTGAAGATCAAACTCATTGGAGTGTGCATACCGTGATTCTTGGGAGCATCCTAAGAATGCTCGAGACCTAGAGGATCTATTGCGATAGAAAATTTAAGTAAAGTTATCCAAAACATCGAAGAGGCACATTGGCAGAGAGTTTTATTAAAAGAAGGGAGCTTCTACCCATGCGTCTAACCAAGATGTCGAAGAGGCCAATTGCTCTAAAACGACAACCCATAGATCCTATTCCGGTTATTGTTCAATCGACAATTGAATCTAAAATGGTACAATCAATCATGTACTTTAAATCATCTTTAAGCTAAATACTACCCAGACATATCTAGGTGCTCTACCTTACACCAACGGAAAATTCTGCATTTCTAGTTTTCAACGCAACAGTGCGTCGTTCTGAGTTTTCTAGAGGGAGTAATCATCATTTTCTTATAGGTTATCCAAGCAGCCTGAGATAGACGAATTTAATTTCCAGCTTATCTATTCATACAAAACTCCACCCAAGCTCCCTCAAATTGTTTCTAAGGTTGTTACCCACGAATTCTAGAATGTAAACACTATTAAGAGTATTTGTTTAGATTAATTTAAATGAAAAATTTTAAATAAAATATGCATACCCTATTCATACATACAAATTCATGCATGAACTAATGTCCTCATGGACTTTACTATAGACCTTTGACTAATCATTCTAGCTTTTTTTTTGGATATATTATAACCCAAATATGAAGTTAAACTTATGTTTTAATGTCCACCCTAATCATAACTTAGCTAAGAAGAAGGAGTTCTTACCACTTAAAAGAGATATTGACCTCTGTTGGAGATATAACAGTTTAGTTTATTAGAGTTTATTAAGTTTTTCTTTTTTACCTTTTTATCCTTATTGTAACTTTCATTGACTATATATACGGGGGCTCTACACTTAGTTTGTATCCCTTTGACTCATACATAGCTCTCTTCTTCGTATCAAAGCCTAACCTCCATCTCTAACCCTAATCCTAACCTTAACCCTAGCCTTCATCACCTTCCCTACCACCAGCCATCCAGTCCCCCAGCGACAACCCACTGTCGGTCACAAACCAGAAACATCATCGACAAACCCAACCCAAAAAAAAAAAAAACAGAAACCACAAAGCACCGATTGCCTCTCTGCCTCTTTGCCTCTCAAGCCAACCAAACCCAGTACCTACATAATCCAGTCCAGTCCAGTACCAAACCCAGTCCAGTCCCAAACCCAACATGGTACCCACTCTAGTGGACCAGCCTACTGTTGGGTCGTGTTCACAACTTCAAGTTATGCCTTCGTGTGCCTAATTATTCGGGACCGTATGACCTTTTAAGAGGGGTTGATTTCTCTTTTTCATTGATTTGCTCTTGATGCAGTAAATCATTTATTTATATTTACTGAATTTTTAGGCACCGTGACCTGATTATTTTGAAAGTTTTCTGGACCTTCTTTATCTGTCACTATTGTTCGACTGGAGGTATATTGTTCTCTCTTATTTTATCCATCTATTTATCTTAGAGTTGTTTTTCTGTCACGAGTGCCCTAGTATTATTGATGATATGACTACTACTAAGGGAGTTGAGATCCCTACTGTTGAGACATTTGTTAGTACTTCCACCGGGTATAGGGGTCGACAACGCTCGGCCCAACGCCGTCAAGGTACCCTACATCAGCGTAGATATAGGGATTCTCATCAGTGTGATTATTGTAGCGGACTAGCACATCTCAGGGCTACTTGTTGGAAGCTCCATCCGGAGCTTAAGCTGCCTCCTCGCAACCGTACTACTGTCATTGCTAAGGCACCACCACCTACAGTCATTGCTCCTGCTATTACTACTACTGCTCCTCATTGGCAGAGTGATATGGATGCTATCACTTCTCGCTTGAATATACTTATGTCAGCCTTGACTTCTCAAGGTTCGACTACTACTGTTGCCATTACTACAGGTATACCTCGTGTCTTTCATACTTGCGCTAGTCCGTCTCCTCTTTGGATGCTGGACTTAAGTGCTAATGGTCATATGACAAGTGAGGCCTATCATTTTATCTCTTTTGATGAACAGTTACATTCTCAAGTTCAGTTAGCAGATGGTACACATGCCTCTATTGTTAATAGGGGTACAGTCCGCCTCACAGATGACTTTACATTACGTTCGGTGTTTCATGCGCCAAAGCTTGTCATGAATCTATTATTTGTACATCAGTTAGCTAGAGATTTTCACTGTGCAATTGTGTTCTTATCTGATTCGTGTTATTTACAGAACCTGAGTACGAGGAGGATTATTATCAGGGGACATGAGAGAGATGGATTGTATTATTTAGGCGATCCATCTCCCGTTTCACCAGTTTCTCCACCTCCATCTCCATCACCTGTTTTGTTTTTATCTGTTCCTAGCTTACATGCTAGTATTTTACCTAATACTTGTCGTTATGATTTTTCATCACAAACTATGCAGTTGTGGCATGACCGTTTTGGGCATACAAATTTTAAATATTTATGTATGTTGTTTTCTACTTTGAGCAAAGCTTGTGTTAGTGGTAAACTTGACTGTGTTATATGTTCCCTATCAAAATATGTTCAGACCAGTTATATTCCTCGCATGCACTAGTCACCCAAACCATTTGACTTAATACACTCGGATATTTGGGGACCCTCTCCTGTTATTGCTCTGTCAGGTGCCCGATACTATGTGACATTTATAGATGATCATACCCGTTGTACTTGGGTCTACCTTTTGCATAGGAAGTCTGATGTACTCCCTGTCATTACTCAATTTTTTCAGATGATTAAGACACAGTTCGAAGTCATTGTTCGTGCTCTTCATTCAGATATTGCCAAAGAACATGTGTCTGATGCTTTAGTGTCTCACCTTTCTTCTTAGGGTATCCTTCAGCAGCTCACTTTTCTATATACTCCTGAGCAAAATGGAGTTTGTTAAAAGAAAAAATAGGAGTCTGATAGGGATGGTACGTTTGTATACTTAGAGGTATGGGGGTACCAAAATCTTATTGGTATTTTGCTGTTTTGACTTCTACCTTTTTGTGGAATCATATACCGAGTCGTGTTCTTCAGCATAAGGCTCCCTTACTGGTCTTTTTCCTGAGCAGACACTTTTTTCGGTCCCCCCTCGTGTTTTTGACTACACATGTTTTGTTCAGGATCGGTCTCCTACTTGTCATAAGCTTGATGATAAAACGATTCGTTGTGTTTTTGTGGGCTATTGTCATCAGTTTGATCCTGTCAGGCGACGTATGTATCACAGTCTAGATGTTACCTTCCTTGAGCATATTCCTTATTTTTCTTCCAGTCCTGTGTCTGCCCTTCCAGTTGATGATACTCCTTTGATTTTTCATTACCACAGGAGTCAGAGCCACTGGTCACTATCACTATAGAGTCATCGGTCTCTCTTCCTCCAGAACCACTCATCCCTTTCAGTACAGAGTCACCAGTCTCTCTTCTTTGCAGGTTTATGTTCGTCGTCTTTGCTCTCATCCCCCTACTGATGTCCCTTCTGCCTCAGGTAATGCAGGTAATACTTCTCAGTTCGTTGAGCATATTGATGCACCTGTTGTTAGTATTGATGAGATTGCAGGTACGGAGTTAGTTGTTTTACCTGATGAGACATTATTAGTAGAGGATGATGATTTAGGGCATCGTTATCCACAACATGATCGTTATAGTTCGTTATGGTTGGACCGTAAGGATTTTATATCCGATCTCTGCTTATGTTTCTTATGGTGATCTGTCTCTTACATTTCGAGCTTATAGTATGGCCTTATCAGATACGCTGGTTCCTCGCTCTATTTCAGTGGCTATGCGAGAGCCCCAATGGGTTCTTGCCATGCAGACAGAGATGGACGCTCTTCAGCGTAATCATATGTGAGATCTTGTCTCTTTACCTTCAGGGGTGAAGCCTGTTAGCTGTCGCTGGGTTTACACCCTGAAGTTTCTTGCGGATGGTACTATTGATCGTCATAAGGCTAGGCTTGTGGTAAAGGATTTTAGCCAGGTACCAGGTCGTGATTTTGGTGCTACTTTTGCCCCTGTAGCAAAATTGACTACTGTTAGACTGATTATTTCTCTGGCTGTGAAATATTCTTGGCCTCTTCATCCGTTGGATGTGAAGAATGCATTTCTTCACGGTGATCTGGAAGAGATTATTTATATGGATGCATCACCATAATTTCGTGGTAAAGGGGAGTATGCTGGAAGAAAGGTTTGTCGACTATGTAAGTCTCTTTATGGACTAAAACAGTCACCACGAGCATGGTTTTCTCGATTTAGTGATGTAGTTGTACGTTTAGGCTTCACCAGATGTCATTCTGATCATACCTGCTTTATTCGACGGAATACTTTCGGACAGTGTGTCATCTTTTTGGTATATGTTGATGATATTATTATTACTAAAGATGATGTTTCTAGGATTGTGCAGGTTAAGGTAGACCTTGGAAAGGCCTTCGATGTGAAGGATCTTGAATTTTTGTGATACTTTCTTGGGATTGAAGTTGCCCGTAGCAGTAGAGGTATTGTTCTTTCTTAGAAAAAGTATGTTTTGGATCTTCTCTCAGATACTAGGATGCTGGGGTGCAAACCGGCATTATCACCCATGATTCTAAACCTGAAGCTTACTGTTGAAGGTGAGGAGTTGGGAGATCCAACTGTTTATCAGAGATTGGTAGGTAGACTTATCTACCTAGCCAATACTAGGCCAGACATTTCATTTGCTGTCAGCGAGTTAGTCAGTTCATGCACTAACCATGTCAGCCTCATCTTGATTCAATTTGTCATATTCTTCGGTACCTCAAGTCTTGTCCTGAATTTGGGTTGTTCTATGTATCAGGATCTCAGATTGGTTCTCTAGCATGTTATTCAGATTCAGATTATGGGGGAGCATGTGACGGTCGATCTACTACGGGCTTCTGTGCTTTTCGAGGGACTCATCTTATCTCTTGGAAGAGCAAGAAGCAATCAGTTATCTCTCAGTCGTCAGCAGAGGCAGAGTATCGGGCACTGGCACTTGGCACATGTGAGATTATCTGGCTACGATCGATTCTTGGCGAGTTGGGACTTACAGTGACTTCTTCATCTACATTATATTGTGATAATTGATTTTCTATTCAGCTCGCTTCTGACTCTGTATTACACGAGAGGACAAAAGCATATAGTGATCGAGGTTCACTTTCTTTGGGAGAAGGTTAGCATTGGTATTGACACTCCATTGTTTGTGGGGACTAGTGATCAGGTTGCAGATGTTTTCACCAAACCTGTCACTCTATCCATTCTTCAGGACTCAATTGTCAAGCTTAGCTTAGTTGACATTTTTGCGCCTAACTTGAGGGGTAGTGTTGGAGATATAGCAGCTTAGTTTATTAGAATTTTTTAAGTTTTTCCTTTTTTACCTTTTTACCTTTTTATCCTTATTGTAACTTTCATTGGCTATATATACGGGGGCTTTACACTTAGTTTGTATCCCTTTGACTCATACATGTCTCTCTTCTACCTCTAATTCAATCCCCCATCTATGATTTTGAAATAGCCCCACAAAAGCTCCAACTAGGTAGTTGCAGTTGGAAGAGAAAAGGTGATTAAGAGAAACTGAAGAAGTCTGATACCAGATGGAATATTAAACGTAAGACGTAGTTAGTGAAGAAATCTAATTATTATTATTATTATTTTGTTAGCTACGATTAGGAGTAACAATCGAATCGTGTCATGTCAAATTTGTGTTGAGTCATTACGGGTTTGTGCCAAACATTAGTCACACTTAACTCAACTCATTTAACTAATTGTGTCGTGTCGAGTTGCGAATTGACTTGTTTATTATTTTTAATTTAAAATTTTTATTTTTAAATTTATTTTTAAAATTATATATATATATATATATATATATATATATATATATATATATATATATATATATATATATATATATATATATATATATATATATATATATAGTTATCATTATATTTTTATATGAAATTAATGTATACATAATATATGTATATATTAAAAGATATATAGACAAATAAGATACATCTCAACACAAATAATTGACTTTCTATCAACTTTTTTTTTGATTTTGGTAAGTTAGAAGAAAAGTTAATATGTCCACTTTTTCATCCTTCCTATTTTCCTTCTTTACCAAAACATGATGTTTTATTTATCCCTCCAATTTTTCATCCTTCCAACTTTCAATTTTTATTTTTTCACCATATTAAACGGAGCATTACTGTGAGTTTTCGGTATGTGATTGTTTGGAATCATCAAAAGATAATATATTGGGGCATTTAAAGCACTCTCATCAAGATCTTGCTGAAGTTATGTAACGAACACAAAAAAAAAAAACAATAGAAGCAACTTTTTAGAGAAGGAAAAATCCAAAACTTCATCGTGCCCTCTACCTATTTAAAGTTCTGTTGTGCTTATTCTTGTACGTAGACCAAAAATTCATTTAATATAAGGTCCATGGAGGAGAGGCTATTCCATTCAATCTAAAATATATTAATCTTGTCATTAATTCAGGAAATAAACATTCATTGTTGCTATTTGTATACAACCTTACAATTTTATCTTTCTTTTGAGTGGAGTCTTTTTATGAAACTTGGAGTTTTATACAAGGCTAAAATCTTTATGACATGATATTGGAGTGTCCAAGCCCGAGGGATTGGCAACAACATACAACCAACCTTTAGTTCAGTTTGCTCAATTCTTAATAGAATCCATTAGTCTTTTTTGGGACATTTACAAAATGAAATCTATTGCTAATCCACTAGAAATGTCATTCAAGACATACCAAAGGCAAGGTGTGCTCATTAGTTTCCAATGCATCAAATGCTTCACAATTTCTAGTTATTTAGAGAAAGTTAAAGTCATTTTACCATATGATGTTTGAAGCAATGTTACCTAGATCGTGAGTTGTTTTGGTATGTGGTACGGATACATGATACAACATTTTTTTAGATATGTAGTACGAAGGGGGTAAGTTATACTGATATGGTATTTTTAGTCGCAATTCGTTTTGAACTCTTATATAGATCATTTTCACCACTATACAAGATTATATATTACAGAAAATCGATAAACACTAAGTTAGTTATCGTCTATATTGGTGATTTGAATCGTGAACTCATCTCATTTGAGATAGATGTACCCAGATCATGAGTCGTCGGGGATTTAGTGAATTGTGGTAAGCATAATTTGAATAACCAATAAAAATCTGAGAACAACGAATTCCAATCTTCCCTGTTTCTAGTCAATCTAGTCAACTTATTTTATTCTGCATAGAACCTTTCACAAGTTCCAACCTGTGGTTTATTATTCTTGTTAGTGTTGTTTAGAATTTTTTTCTCAGATGTGCTCATTTTTATTTGGTATGTATTTTAATAATTTAAATTGACATTACCTATGTTTGGAGGGATACCAAGTCCAATAGAATCCATAGGTAATGTATGAGTTTTTAGAGTGTTTTGAGAATCAGCCTTTGCTTTACTAAAAAGACTGACTTGTTTCGTGATTTCACTTTTATTCTTTAAGTGGAGATCGATTAATGACGAGTTTTGTGCTTTTATCTATGCTTAGATTAAAGTCAAATGAATTTCATGCATTCGAAGTATAGGTAAAACCTTACTTAGAATAATATAGATGCAAATTGTGACTTGAATTAGCCACATTCCTTATCCCCTCTCTCCCCTCCTTCCCCTCCCCAAATTTGTCCTTCTAGAAAAACTAATGTACAATATCACGAGGGATTGCATGTTCCTTTGCATGCCTTAGTTTAGGTTTATAATTGGCATTTCCTGAATAATTCTCACTTAAAAAGAAAGAACAAGTAAAAAATAATGCATTTTTTATTACAATAATCAAAGTACAGTATTCCTATAAGAATAAAACAGTTTAGATTTGTACTTTACTATGATCTTTTACATAAAAAGGACGTGCATATTACTAGGATATAATAAAACATCTCTACAACATTAATGGTAGCTAAACAAGAGAAAATAGAACCTTTTTAATAGTAGTCTCTTCCTACGCAAGGACAATGACCAATTCTATTCCTCAACTTTCGGACAAAGGTGGAATTCATTGTTCATTCTTGGAAAAGTTGCAAGGATCAACAAATGTCTTCACAAATAACATTTTGTTAAAGATGTTCTTCAAATATTTAGTACCCTAAATAATTTTTTGTGCATGGCTTGTGATGCCTTTATTGTTCACTCCAAAGTCAAGATTGTTGTAAGTTAAGTATGCTTCTCTTGGACTTTTGAAAATGTAAAAAGTCGTATATTCTTGCAGCCAACTGACATGCCTTTTTGAAGCCAGTGTTCCTTCTTCCTCCTAGCCCAACTAATATTCGATGTTATACATATTCCCAACTCTATGTTGAAAAGGTCTTTCATATCTTGGAATCTCACTCATCTTTCCACCACACGGATTCATACCATCAAAGGCACACCAACATCTTCTTCGTGAAACCTTTTCCAAATTCCTTCTAACACACTTTTCAGAAATGGGCTTCTTTACATAGTCTAATTTTATTTTGTAATTGTTTTTGTATTGATAATTCATGTTAAACAAAAACTCAAGTGATTCACCACTTGAAAAGTTGAGCACTAATTCAATCTAGCTAATTTTGGTGTAGTATTCTTTCACCAATCCCAACTTAGGAAAGTCTTCTTGCATGAATGGAAATAGTCTATCAACTCCACTAAGGATCAGGGTTGTGAATGATGCTTTTATTATTATTTTTCCATCTTGATCAGAACTCACACTTCTTAGTAAGATTTTGATGTAGAGGTTATTGTAAGCCTTGTCAGCAATGTGTTGCCATTGATAAATAAGCTTGGTTGCATTTTTTTCCCAAAGTTTTGTGTATATTAAAAACAGCCACGGTTTCAATAACAAAGACTAATTTTAACTTCCATGCCAAAATGGCTTCAAAACTAGTACCTCCACCACCTCTAATAGCCCAAAAGAGGTCTTTCCCCATTGATTTTCTATCAATAATTCTATCATTGACATCAGCCAATCGAGCATAATAGCATTATCAGTGGCATCAACTAGTAGTAGTATGTCATACCCTCATCCACTGATATGTCCACTGACATTCACTGTAGTGCATATATCCACTAGAAAGGCAAGAGTTCTACCCTTATTGGCAACACTATAACTTCAACGAGAGTCGCACCAATTTGAACCCATGCAGTGTTGTCTTTATTATTAACAATGCAACAACCCTACATCTTCCTTGGGTAGCACATGATGCTTATCATTATAGACCAAAGTGTGTTTTAACCAAATTGTTGGATGTTTCTTCCATGTTGTACGGAGTTTCCCATCCTAATGGTTGGATCCACCAGTTTTGGTACCAAAAGGACTTGACTAGGGATTATGGTTCACTAATTTGATCATCAACTACAACATAGATCCAAAATCACTCTACATTTCCTACATCTTGAGCTTATCTTTTACATGTCATCAGTACAGGTTTAGAGACATATCTATCATAAGTGATCTTTAGAGTGATTCAGAGAGCAATTGATAAGGGGAGGATCTCTGATAGTCTATTGTTTGGGTCCCTTATCACCCGAGTATGTCTAGGCCAGGCTAAAGCTTTAGAGAAAAATCAGTTGCTGAGACCTCAAGGAAAGAGTCTTTGAGATAGAGCGATGCACATACTCATTACGCATTTGATCCCATGGAGACTGAGGCATAGGGTGATGAGATGGAGGCTGAGCTTCATACTCTTACCACTTTTGAGCTTGGACAATCGAGTCATGCACCACCAACAAGGTATGCATGAGCCTTTACCTCATGTACCACACTCCCTATGACACCTTCAGCAGTTGCGCTTGATAAGTGGACCATTGTTCACATAGCATTGGTCACTTACAGAGTAGTATAGATCAGCAATATTGTCTCATAACTCTCAGACTAGATACTCTTAACGAGGGATGTCTAGTATTGTGAGAGGTCAGCGTGATATATGTAGGGAGGTTCAACATCTTGTTTGATCCTCAAAAGAGTGCACCCCAGTGCATGTGGTCAAGAAGTATTAATACTCTATAAGTCCGAGGTCGACCCTCAGGGATCAATTAAAATCAAAAAGTAAAAAGAGAAAAACAAGTATAATTCATTTTAAAGTAGAAATTGTTTTATAAAATAAAACATAGAATTTAAAAAGGATTTACTAATTGGAAAAAAGGACTCATTAGTTTTGGGATCTAGATCTAGTCATGATCATTAATTAAAAATGTTCATGCAATTATAATTTATCTCAGTTGATGTCCAATGTCAATGTAGTCAATTGGAATATTTAACTGTAACACCCCAAAATCTACCATGGAAGGCATTACTATCTAAAAATCATCCAATCATGAGAGCAACTATAATAAACATTAAATAATGAATCATTAAACTATCTGACAAAGAATAAATACTAAAAGCAATAAAACACTATGACTTCTTCAACTTATAATTTAAAACCAAATAGTATCTAGCAGCGGAATAATTAAACTAACTAAAATATTGTTTCACAAAAATCTCTCCAAATTCAATAATCAAAACTACATCTCTAAGCCTCCACTTCAGAATCCTCATTCTGACCGTCTGTAAAATCCGGGTAAATTTGGACTTTTTCAAAAAAAAATAAAATAATGAAAGGGCAAAATAGTAATTTGTCACTATAATGCGTATTTAAAAAACTCATGTTCTAGACCTTGTATGAGGAAACAGAGTTCGCCTTTAGATTCGTATCACAAAATCTAGTCACTCTGTTAAATTTCGTCGAATTCTGAGGTAGTCAAATTTTTACATGTCGTTCGAGGCGACTACGTGGCAAATGACATTTTAAAGATTTTTAAAAATGAATTTTATAAAAATTCCTTAAAATTAAGTTAAATTTCAAATAAAAATAATTTGAACATAATCCGAGATATAATGAATCATTTCGGGATGAAAAACAGATCCGAAAGTTAGAAATATGCGGTGCAATTTAGACCACACATTAAGGGGGTATAAATAAGGGTAAATATCTGAAAAATCAGAAATTTCTCACCATTTTTTAGTCTTGTTTGGCCGGTCATAGAGAGAAAAGAGAGAAAAGAGAGAAAGCTTTGATCTTCAAGCTTTTTCTTCCGATCCGAAAAGTTCTAAGAGTTAAAGTTGATTACCGCGACGAGGGCTACGTCTACGTACCAAGAAAAGTGGATTTCACCGAAAAACCAAAGAGAAGATTTTTTAGAAATCAAGTTCTTGGGCTATTGTTGAAGTTTTTGGAAGTTCTATCATTTCCTTCACGCTACAAAAAGTAGGGTCCTTCCTACTTTCGTTTTATTCCTCTCCTTTGGGGCTGTTCTAGGGCCGGTTTAGGGGCTAAAGTTATGGACTGCTAAGGACTGTTTTGGGATGAAATTATGGACTGTTTTGGGGTAGAAATTAGGGACTGTTCTGGGATGAAATAATGGACTATTTTTGGACTGTTTTAGTGGCTGAAATGGGGCTGCATGTAGACTGTTTTTAAGCTATTTTACGAACTGTTTTTAGGCCTTTTTACGTACCATTTTAGGCCATTTTACGGATTTTTTTTAGGCTAAAATTGTGCCTTTGTGATTAGGTGTGTTATTAGTATAAAAATTGTGATAACATGCTTAGAATTGTTTTATGAAAATCGTCAATTTATATACATGCTTGTGCTATATTGACATTATACATTGACGTTGTGGAAAATTATGTGAATTATATGCTTATGATATAATTTTGCCATGGGATATGAGAAATGTGTTGATATTGTTCATATATCTTTTATAGCATAATAAATATGTTATCGTTGTACAATAAGACATCATATTGCATATGCACGATAACATTGCATCATATGAGTGTGTGCATGGTTGTCGCTAACACCATAGTTGGTGGATGACGAGTGGACTCGATTAAACTTGGTCGAAGACTTGACCGATTCGCACGGGTTACATGGTAATTAGGGTTGGGGTTAACAAGAAGGGACTAGAAGATTCCTTGGGTGCAAGGCCCGGTGATTGGGATACGCACTCTCTTGGCTTGGCCCATGAAGTGTGTGGGTGTACGCATAACCCTTGATGGAAGTCCATAAATTTCGAGTAGGTTGGAGACCCTTGGTGTAAGCCCATAAACATCCACTCCATACAAAGACTCTAGATTGGTAAAAGTCATTGATGTACAACATAAATGACAATTCCATACACATTGGCACTAGCATATGTTGAGTAGCTGGGAAGGGCTCGAGTTGATGTTCATGAATGAGTCTCATCTCATTTCATGGCATGACATAATAAATTACAACATTGAATGCATATTCTTACTTGGAATGTTGATGTGAAGATGAAATGTTGTATGTGAGCATTGCATGTACACTTGGGTGAGGAGTAGCCTCTATGGGCATTACTCTACTGGGCGTGACTCATTCTATACGGGAAAATATTTCAGGTGTTGGATACACACCGGTGGACGGCCCTCACTGGGATCCTCAAGGGTGAAGAGAGGTCGGATTGTGGCCTTTAACCTTGGTTTATGTAAAACTATGTTTTGGACATATAATGTGTAAAAGAATTGTAACTGAGTTTATATGGACTGTTTTAATATAACGGTGCATGTTTTTGGTATGAGTATGGATAAATGAACCCGGTGTGGTCAGTATTGTATATTGGACTTTGGATGGGTCATGTGATTGAATAATTGCACAGATTGTGTTTTGGGTAGAGTTCCCCGTACAAAGGAGGCACTGCCCGAATTTTTGTTAAATTATAGACCCTGGTAAATAGGGCATAATGGCGTGATATCGAATTACTCGATATCCACGGGTATTCTACAGGTTGATGGGTAATCAACGGACCCACGAATTTTGGGGCGTCACACCATCTCCATCCTCAAGGTCAACTTGCTCATTCAATCCAAGCTCTTCTTCTAAACCATAATTTGAAAAAGATGTTATTTGTAGGGGGTGAGTACTAAGCTATGTAGGAAAATCCTCCTAAACTTGAACAAGGTTTTGAAAACATATAAAATAGGTCAGTCTCATTTTCTAAAATATCATATATACTTTTGAAATAAAATAGAGACAGTTCATCAGATCTCAAGTTTATATAGTAGCAATAAATTAAATGAAGTAAAACCAACATTACCACATTTTCATCCATCTAAGTTTCTCATTACCAACATTGTATCTCAAGTATATAGTAAGACTTCACATGAATACACATATTGAGAATATCTTGACCCACACAAACACCCGATCCTCTCAAGGATGCAACTTTAGGAAGGACGTATACCGACACATCGGTAATGACGAATCCAACCCAGGAATGTGATATTAGCCCTTAGCCTTGATACCCATGAGAGAAAAGTGGTTTGGTCCTCGTAAGACACCAACCTCACTACGAGTGGTAGGGAACCTTCAAACTCACTCGGAGTAAGAAACGGATCTACCCACTCTACGATATTCGGTCAACAATCACTTATGTTCATCAAAACATCCACACAAGAGATACAATGTCAAACCAATTCACCAAATCACAAGTAAACCAAGAACCATAATTCCACAAGTATGTTTCTATAACAAGTCAAAAAAATATGCAAGAGATCATCAAGAAATATAATTTTATTGTTTAAATAAAACACTAGAACTTTTAAATCAAGAACAATAGAATCTCAAGGGTAAAACTAATATTTCTTGAAAACTAGGGTTTTGATAACAAGAACGAGAATCTTTATGGCTATCAAACGATAACTTTAGTCAAGACATGATATGATTTGCAAGAAAATCAAGAAACAATGGTTTCATAACATATATATATGATTTAGAATCAAAATATACATATATACAAACCCTAACCTCAATGAACAAGTTTAGGAAGAAACCCCTATCTTAATTCTTGAATCTTGATCTTAATGTATTTCGTTGCGATTACTCCACGTTAATCCTTCAAGATTTATCCCGTTCTTTCTCCTTTTCTTCTCCTCAAACTTTTTTAGGTTTATTGGGGCTGAAGATTAGGTAATGACTTTTTAAATCACGGCTCTAGGGTATTTATAGGCTGAAAAATAGAAAATTTCTGAGTGGGCGCGGGTAGCAGTCTGCGCCTGATTTATAACTCGATTTTGACCTAGTTAGAGGCTGTTTTACAAAATTTTTGTGAAATACACTTTTGTAACCCTTGAATTCTAGTTTCTAATGTAAAATTTCAGGTTAATATGACATTAAGGTAAATAGTTATAGCCAAAATACGAAGGTTATATCAAATTTCTTTTCACCCAAATCCTATTCAAAATAGGTTTTAACTCTAGAATACTTTTAAATTTCTAAGATAACTCATATAACCTCTTCCATTATTTTTCGACATTCTAGATTCAATGGAAACCTTATTTTAACTTAAAAATATTTATAAAATTACTTTTTCACCCTTCTCAAATTTAAATATTTCCAAAACTCAATTTACTCTGAAAGTCAAATATATTTGAAACTTAAATTTCATAATCAGTATTTTAACAATTATTCTAAGTTTCTATTATTATTTTATTCGTCTTAGGAGAACTCTTAAGGTAATATTATATTTCTTTAATTTTAATACGGGATCTTACATTAACTTTGAAAACAATAGACAATTACTATGAAAGTAAAAATTTAAGAACTAGTTCTAAGAAACTTGCAGGGAATTGTAAGTACTATTCACACCAACAAATCAAGCATGTTAATGAGTACTCAAACAATTATACAAAGCTTAAAACTTTACTAACTAACGAGTACAAGAAAACTTACTCATTAGCCATAAGACTTCAAAGTATAAAAATAATACAAGAATAATGATCCATAGATGATCTCTCTACACATTAGAACATTCTATTTGTACAAAAGAATGTAGGTATAGGTAGGACTAAGTTCCCCAATAAAATCTCACCTCTAAAAGACCTAACACCGACTTTTTAAAGAGGCTCGTCTAGACAGAACAAAGGGTGTCTGAACAGTAAAAAGTTACTGGAATTCCTTGCTTCAGGGCTATGTCCGGACAATGATGGACATGTCAATAAGATCATAGTGGTGTTCTGATAGTTACTGTTGCGTCCGAACAGTTAGTGTACGTATCATCAATTTTGAGTCCGAACGACAATGACAGTATTCGGATAATAAAAAATCTCTAGAATCTAATATTTGCCACTCGTGTCCGGACAGTGATAACAGCATCTGGACGGTGCTAGTCAATCATCGATTTTGATTGTTGTCCTGAGGAGTCAATGTTTTCTAATTCAATGATTGCGTTCAGACGATGCTAGTGGCTTTTGGAAAGTACTGTTTATCTGGCTTCCCTCGTATTCTAAGCTCCAAACTTTTGGGAATTGGGTCGGATCTTTCCCAAGTATCCATTTTGACTCCAATCTCGACCAATGTTTCAAATGATGGTTTTACCCTCCTGAATCCAATTTCCTCTTCCTTAGCAATGAATTCACTAGATGTATCCAATTGTGATCCAATTCACCTATTTTACTTGAAAAAATAAATCAAGCACTAAAAATAAATGTTCAACTAAAAATCTAATAGGTAATCATCTATAAGCTCAAATAATATGTAATTAGTCATCTAGTTAATATAATAAAAATATTACTTTTAATGGCTAATCACATCTCAGGCACATGCTACAAAATATAGGTTTTTTGGCACGGATGAGTCACATCATTTGTGTCTTATGGTAGCATGTTACTCCATTGCTGATGTTGATAGAAGTAATCACGATGAGAGTGATGTCAATAATGAGAATGCTAACCATGGTAGGACTTGACAAGAGCATTTGTAAATTGCACGATTTACTACACCATCATGCATCATCTTTACTTTGCAGGCTACAAATTTTATTTTTAAACTAGGGGTGATTGCATTACTCCCAAAATTCCATGTCCTAGAATCAGAAAATCCTTATCTCCATATATTCAACTTTGAGGAAGTATGTGCCACCTTCTATGATCGGATTGTGATTGAAAGCATAGTCAGGTTGAAGCTTTTTCCCTTCTCATTGAAGGAAAAAGCTAAGACTTGGCTAAATTCTTTAAGACCTAGATCTATTGGCAAATTACAAGAGATGTAGAAAGAATGCTTGAAGAAAAATTTCCCACACACCACACAAACTCTTTAAAAAGGAAAATTATGATTTTTTTTCATAAAACGAGAATGAGACTTTTTACTAGTGTTGGGAACGTTTTAAAGACTTGTTTACATATTGCCCACATCATGGTTGTGAAAGCTGCCGCATCATAAGTTTTTTCTATGAAATTTTATCACCCTAGATGAGCCAATTTGTTGAGATGATGTGTAATGGTATGTTTATGGCCAAAGAACCTGATAAAGCCTTTGATTATTTTGATCATTTAGCTAAAAGTGCACAATCTTGGGATACATCATCCCCTAATTCTTCTAAAAGTAAAACTTCAAGTGCTTCACTATGTGGTGGTAAATACCAGTTGAGAGAGGAAGATGACCTAAGTGGTAGGATTGCCGCATTGACTAGGAAAATTGAGGCCATGAAACTTTGGTAGGTTAATGAGGTACAACTTACCCCTTAAGAAGAAAATTGTAGTATTTGTGAGGTCCACGGTCATTCAATAAAGGAATGCTCCATTATCCCTCCATTTCAATAAGTTTTAAATGACCAAGCAAATGCTATGAATAATTTGGTAAGCCTTACAATAATCCCTATTCAAATAGTTACAATGCAGGATGGAATAGTCATCCCAATTTTATCTGGAAGAATGACAATGTTGCACAAAAACAACCTCCTCAAGGTCCTTTTAATTTTGTGCCTTACACTCCTCCTAAGAGGAACCTTAAGGATGTTGTACTATCTTTGCAACAATTTGTGTCGAGTCAAACCACCTTCAATAATGAGACAATTCAGACTCTAAATGACATTAGAAACACCCTCACGTAGTTGACCATTACCCTATGCTATCAGGAAATATGTAATTTTCCAGCACAATCACAGCCTAATCCACAAGGTGAATTTAATGTGGGTGAGTCTAGATCATCTGGTAATGAAGATAAGAAGGTCAAGTTTGTTACAACTCTATAGTGGAAATGTAATTGATATAAAATTCCCACGAAGGCCCAAAAGCCTGAGGAATCTTCAAAACCTATAGAGGAGAGTGATAAACTTGACCAGGCTAATTCTATAGAGCCCTTGAGATGTTTGATTCCCACCCCCTTCCTGCAGAGATTACTACCCCATCTAAGCCCAACTTGAATAATGCGATTTTAGAATCTTTAAGCAAGTCAAAATTAAGATACATTTGTTGGATGCAATAAAACAAATACCTTCTTATGCAAATTTTTTGAAAGATTTGTCCACTATTAAGCATGTGCTAAATGTGCAAAAGGAGGCATTCTTAACTAAGCATGTATCTTTCACATTCAACACAATAATCCTTCAAAGTATAAAGATCCTGGTTGCTCTACTATTTCTTGAGTTATAGGTAAATTCAAAATTAAATAAGCTTTACTTAACTTGGGTGCTAGTGTGAATTTGTTTCCTTACTTAGTATATAAGCAGTTTAGTCTTGGTGAGTTGAAGCCCACCGTTGTAAACCTTCAACTTACTTACCATTTTTTCAAGATACCGAGGAGGATTGTGGAGGATGCGCTAGTCCAAGTGAATAATTTTTATTTGCCTATGGATTTTATTATTTTGGACACGCACTCGGTGTTGAATGCTAATGCTTAGATTCCAATCATATTAGGTCGGCTATTCTTAGCTACTTTCAGTGCTTTGATAAATTGTAGGAATTGTATTATGATGTTATCTTTTGGCAATATGGCATTGGAATTAAATGTTTTCAATGTTTGGAAACAATGAGTGATGTTGATTATGTCTTGCATGAAATGAACTTGATTGACTTTGTTGTACAAAATAAAATTTGATGCATCAATGTTTACGGATCCTCTTGAAGCTTGTTTAAATAATTTTGTTGGGGTAGGATATAGTGAAAATTCTGAGTCTACATATTCTGATAATTTATTTTATTCTTTGCAGGACTTAGAGGTGAATGGAGAACTGTGCAATCAAAGAAAGTGCTACCACTTGACAAGATAAAGCCATTGGTGTGTAGTGGTAAGAGGATCAATTTTGAGTTGAAGTCAAATTGATCAACTTGACATGGACGTGTTGTACATTAGTACTTAGATTTTACTTTGTTCTATTTCAACTTATTTTTTATTATTTTCCTTTTCATAATTTTTTATTTTGTTGAGCTTTAATTTTTTTAGGTCGATGCAATATTGCATGAGGTATGTTCCCTTCCTAGAATTATGCATTTTATTTTTGACTTAACTGTTTGATCATACATTTGGGACAATGTAATGTTTAGGTTGGAGGGTGGATCACATTGCATTTGTTGTATGCATCAATCTTTTTGTCTAGGATGTAGTAATCTTTATAGGATAGTATATATATATATATATATATATATGGTAGACTAGTTTCAAAAATCATAGCAAAATTTCTAAGTCTAGGGACACAATTTTTACATATCCAACATTTTCCTAAGTGTAAAAACGAGGATTGAAATCTGCTATATGCATCCCGACAGAACATCTCACGCATCCAGGCATAGGTGATGTATCAGAAGAGGCTTGCCACACTGGTATGAAAGGTTAGAGAACGTCAGTCGACATTGTGCAATGTGGCAGACATCCTCCAAGGGACAAATGAAGGGATTTAAAATGATTGCGCATGATTAGACTAGTTAATAAAGCCATGTGTCCCAAGGCATGTGAGAAAATCTCACACATGAAAGGCACATGAAGGACGTAGAATGCTCATCCCTTAAGCTAGTAACTTGCTAGTTAAACCAACAACACATTCAACCGAGCAGAGCTCAGAAGTGCTTTGTTAAGGACGCTGAGCTGTCAGCATGATTGAGCTATAGCCAAGTCCGAACAGTGAGAATAGTTAGAACTCTATTTATAATAAACTTACAAAAAAGATAGCTAGGCTATCCCAACAAATCATAGGAGGTGACAAACAGATGAGAAAGTTGTCGAGGTATAGAAACTTTAACCTTTACCTAACCCGAACTTGAGCTACTCAGCTTGAGTACTGCCCGCTCAAGCTCGGGTTGAATTCGAGTTAAGCCCAAGTTATTAAATAGGGTTCAATTTTTGGTTAAATTTGGTATAGTATGGCAGAAACTTATACAATTAATATAGAGAAATTGAATCAAAGAAATATGTAGAAATCCAAAGAAAAAAAATGCAAATCTAGAAAAAAGAAACATAAATCTAAACATAGTGTTTAATGTAGTGGCATAAACTTATTCAATTAACACAAAAAAAATTGAACCAAAAAATGAAACAAAAATCCACTATTTGAAGTTAAGGGCCAAGAATTTTACCAATGCAAAAGAATTTTACTAGCAAAGATTCAAACAATATAGCTGTATCACCAAAAATTAAAAAACCCCAAATTTTACCAACATCCATAAGACAAAAAACGTACAAGAGATCTAGTATGTGTAAATATGTTAATTGAATCAAGTTTACATGTAATGATATCAGATTTTAGACAGAAATAAGAAGGTATTTTGATCTTCTCTAAGATGAAGAGGAAGAACCAAAGAGAACTAGCTTGGATCTTCTCAAAGGAAAAGAGAGAATCAGGCGATGTCTTCTGATCTTCTCAAATACGAAGAGTGGAGGTCTTCTTCTCCAGATCTGCGATAGACTTCTCCAGATCTGTGGTAGAATCCTCTAGATATAACTTGGACAAGTAGAGAGGAGACGGAGATGGAGATGGAGAGGAGAAGAAGAATGGAAGACAAAGTCACGAAGAGAACTAACAACTTCTCAGCAATGTTATCTGAATTGGACCAGACTGGATCGACAAGTCAAACCAGTGAATCGGTGAACTAGGACCTTCAATAGTCCGGTTTACTAGAAAGCCCATTTGAGTAATTGAAACATTGGAGGATCGGAAAACTGACCGGTTTAGGCCAAAAACTGGTGAACCGAAGATTAAAAAACCAGTGGTTCAAAACCAACCTTCGTCTTCTCCGCTTTATTCATCTTCTCTGCCTTCTTTGTCTTCTCTAGATCAAGCACTCGAACAATGGCACATGACACCACACCACAGATCTAGATCTTGAACACCAGACTTCCTCCTCTCTGTTTTCTTCGTCTTCTCTAGATCAAGCTTTCGAACAGAGGCACATGACACCACAGATCTAGATCATCTTGAACACCAGATCTCAAAGTCTCGAACATCAAACTTCTTCTCCTCTCTCTCCACGTAGACACATGCTCACAAATTGTAATGGAGTAAGAGATGTTGGGTCTTGTCTTTCTCTCTCTCTCTGTCTACGTGCGCACACACACGGCTATAGACAATAGTTTAATAAACACCCTCAACAATCAAAACACACAGTACACTATAATACACCACACACAGATTAAACTATTTATTTTTTTATTGTGTTTATGAATTTTTTAGTAAAATTATTATATTATATTATATTTTTGTTATTTTATTATAAGACCAGTCCGATCAATTGATCTAATGGTTGAACTCGTGAATCAATGACCCGTCCTTCTGCGGATTTGATGTTCAGTCTGGTTCTGATAACATTGTTTCTCAATGAAAAAAGAAAGAAATGGGACGTCGACCAACAGATGTGAGAGGCAAGAGGTGATAGACTTGGACAAAGAATTAGAAACCCTAGTCTATATCTCCTCCCTCACTCTCTCTCTCTTTATATATATATATTATTTTTTTATGTTTTCATGTTGGCCTAAGTTCTATAATCGGGTTGAATCCGATTTCATCATTTCTAGTTGGCTTTGGGTTAAACCCAAAAACTCGATACCTTATTGTCCTAATTAAATTCGAGTTAGAATTTTCTAACTCAGGCTGAACCCTAATTTTAAAAACACAAATCCAAGTCTTATTTTTTTTGGGTTAAATTAGGGTTGGATTCGGGTTGGCCTACCCAACTTTCACCCCTATAATTAATGAATTAATCATTTTAAAATATTTAAATTCTAGTGTCCTTAAATTTACACGTGTACATTCTTGGATAGGAGTTAACTTCGGTACCGCCCTTTACTTTTTTGGTACCAGACTAAAAAAGTAAAGGGTTTAAGTAGTTGTCATCTCTATATATCAAAAACTCACAACCGATTCCGTCAGTTTCTCCCAAAAAATGGCACTTTACATCAAAAAAGTGGTACATTACCTCCAAAAAGTGGTAACTTACCCTAGAAAAGTGATACCTTACCCCCAAGCAGTTATAATTTACCTCTAAAAAAGTGATACCTTACCCATATAAATAGTTGTAATTTATCCCAAAAAAGTGGTACATTACCCAAAATAGTTGTACCTTATCCCCAAATAGTGGTAATTTATCCCTTAAAAGTGGTATCTTACTCCACAAAAGTGATAATTTATGCCTAAAAAGTGGTACCTTACCTCTAAACAATTATAACTTATCCCTAAAAGTGGTATTTTACCCCCAAAAGTGGTACAAATACCCTAAAAAAAGTGGTATTTTACTCCCAAATAGTTGTAATTTACCTCTCAAAAGTGATACTTTACCCCCAAATAGTTGTATTTTGCCCTCAAAAAATGGTAACTTACCCCTAAAAGTAGTACCTTGCCACACAAAAATGGTAACTTACCCTCAAAAAGTGGTATCCTACCCTAAAAAAAGTAATACTTTACCCCTGAATAGTTATTAACTTACCCACCCCCAAAAAGTAGTACTTTACTCCCTAAAAGTAGTATATTACTAGCTAAAAGTGGTACCTTACCCCATAAAAGTGGTAACTTACTCTCAAAAAGTTGTATCTTACCCCCGAACAATGATAACATACCCCATAAAATTGGTAACTTACCCCAAAAATTGATAACTTACCATAGAAGTGATAACTTACCCCAAATGTTAATTGGATGATAACACTTTTATCCCTTAAAGATGGACATTTTTTTAGATTGATATCTAAAATATCAATTTTTGTAATTTTATCTATAAATTATTCAATTAACATGCAATTCAGAAAATTGACATCACACTAGCCTCCAAATTCTTCTAATTAACATTGAACTCATCAAATTAATATTAAATATCATTCAATTAACATTCAATTCTTCCAATAAACATTCAATTTATCAAATTAGTGTTTAATTCATCTAATAAATATTCAATTCATTAAACTAACATTGAAATTCAATTAGCTAACATTAAATTCATCAAATTAATATTTAATTTCATCCTATTGACACTCAATTTATCAAATTAACGTCACAATACCATTCAATTCATCTAATTTTTCTTCAAATTCATCCAATTAAAATTCAACTCATCAAATTAATATTCTAAATCATCCAATAAAGTTTCAATTTATCAAATCAATACCAAAGTTATATGTAAATTCATCCAATTAATATTCAATTAATCAAACTAACATTCAATTTCATGTTAATAGATTTAAAATTCATAAAAAAAAATAAATTTTAATTAGCTCAATCGTCTCAAGTATTTATAGAAAAATGAATTTTAATCGATTTAAATTTTGATATGTTAAAAAAAATTAATTGGCTCAAATTTTAATTGAATTGCACATACAAAGATTATTTAGGGTTTGATTAAAAATAAGTGTATCCAGTGTGGGAGTAGATGCTAATTACCAAAAATTTGATTTTACATTTAGACCAGTCCTGATGTTGCTAAGATCTTTATAAAAACGATCCTATTAATTGTAGCACAAGGTTGGGTATTTGACCGGTTTTTGATTTAAACTATGATCGCTAAGCTTGATCGGTAATGTTGATCGCTAGGACAATTAAAATCGGTCCTTGTTTAAGTTAGATGGCTGATCGGTAAACATTCCATAGGACTGGTCCTGATTTAAGCTACAATCGGCAAGCTTGATCGGTAAGACAATTAAGACCAGTCCTGCTTTACCCAAAAAAAAAAAAAAGAGTTGGTAAACTTATCCAAACAGTGGTAACCTATTTGGCAATTTTATTTCTAAAATTAGTTAATAACAATTGTTTCCTTGAAATATGCATATTTTATCATTTTGATCCCTAAAATATGAATTTTATTAATTTGGTCATTAAAGTATTCAATTTTGTATTAATTTGATGAATTGAGTGTTAATTATTTTTTTTTATTATTGATTTGACGAGTTGAATATTAATTAGATGAATTTGAAAGTTAATGTGATGTTAATTTGCCGATTGCATATTACTTGAATATTTTCAAGGTAAAATTGAAAAAAAAAAATATTTTAGGCATGAAACTGATAAAATATGCATATTTTAGGATAAAAGTATATTAACCCATTTTACAAAATCAAAATCGGTTTTAGAAAATCAATATCACTCATGACCGATCCTAATTTTCTAAAATTAGTTAATATACTTTTATCCCTAAATTATAGATATTTTATAGTTTCATAACTAAAGTATCAATTTTATCTCTAAAGTATTTAATTAACAATCAATTAACAAATTGAAATCACATTAACCCATTCAATTCATAAATTAAAATTAAAATTCAGCTAATTAATATTAAATTCATCAAATTAATATTCAATATGATCTAATTAACACCCAATCCATCAACTTATTACCAAAGTAACATTCAATCCATTTATATTCAAATTCATCTAATTATCTCAATTCATCAAATTAACATCCAAAATAATAAAATTTATTTCTTTTCAAATCAACACCAAATTAACCCAACTAATATTCAATTCATCAAATTAAATACCAAATTAACATTCAATTTCATCTAATAAACATTCAATTTATCAAATTAACATTTAAATTAAATTAGTTAACATTAAGATTTATCAAATTAGCATTCAATTTCATCAAATTAACACAAAATTAACATTCATTTTATCCAATATATTTTTAAATTCAGTCAATTGACGCCCAATTCACCAAATTAATATCTACAAGCATCCAATAATAACACTTTTATCCATAAAGTTTGAAAGTTTTTGATTTTATCTCTAAAGTATCAATTTTATCAATTTATCCCCTAAAATATTCAATTTGTGTTCAGAACATTAAATTTATCAAATCAACACTAAACTGACAAACAACTTTATCTAATACCCATTTAATTCATCAAATTTTCACAAAATTAACATTAAATTTAATAAATTAACATTCAATTTCATCTAATGAACATTCAATTAATCAAATTAATATTTGATTTGAAATATTAACAATAAATTTATCAAATTAACATTTAATTTCATCCATTTAATATTAAATTTATCAAATTAATATTTAATTTCATCCAATCATGATTTTCTAAAATAGGTTAATACACTTTTATCCCTAAATTATGGATATTTTATCTGTTTCGTATCTAAAGTATCAATTTTGTCAATTTTATCTCTAACATATTTAATTAACAGAGAATTAGAAAATTAACATAACATTAACACATTCAATTCATCAAATTAAAATTAAAATTAAAATTTACCATACTAACATTATCTTCATTAAATTAATATCTAATACCATCTAATTAACACCCAATACATCTAATTAACACCAAAATCTAATCCATCCAATTTATATTCAAATTCATCAAATTAATACTCAATTCATCAAATTAACATCTAGAATTATTCAATAAAGATTTGATTTTTTTAAATTTACACCAAATTAACATGCAATTTTATTCAACTAAAATTCAATTCATCAAATTAAAATCAAATTAACATTTAAATTCAATTAGTTAACATTAAAATTTATCAAAATTAATATTCAATTTCATCAACTTAACACCCAATTCATCAAATTAATATCTACAATCATCCAACAATACACTTTTATCTATAAAGTATGAGATTTTGTCAGTTTTGTTCTTAAGTATCAATTTGGCCCATAAAATATTTATTTTGTATTTAGAACATTAAATTTATCAAATCAACACTAAATCAACATGCAACTCTATATCTAATAAATCATTTAATTCATCAAATCAACGCAAAACTAGCATTCAATTCATCAAATTAAAATTCAATTTTACCTAATAAGCATTCATAAAATTAATATCTACTGTTGTCTAATAAACATTCAATTCATCAAATTAGCATTCTAATTTATTTTAAAATTCATCTAATTAACACTCAATTGATCAAATTAATTCCCAAATCATCCAATAAAGATTTAATTTATCAAATCAACACTAAAGTAGCATGCAATATCATCTAATTTATATTTAATTTATTAAATTAACAGCAAATTAACATTCAATTAATCAAATTAACATTTAATTTCATCTAATAAATGTTCAATCCATCAAATTAACATTCATATTCAACTAGTTAACACCAAATTAATATTCAATTCATCAAACATATTTTCAAATTTATCCAATTAACACTCAATTCATTAGATTAACACCCCAAATCATCAAATAAAAATTCAATTTATCAAATCAATACTAATGTAACATTTAATTTATTCAATTAATATTTAATTTCATCAACGTAACACCAAATTAACATTTATTTCATCCAATTTATATTCAAATTTATCCAATTAGCATCCAAAATCATCCAATAAAGATTCAATTTATCAAAATAACATGCAATTTCATCCCGTTAATTTTTAACTAATTAAATTAACATCAAATTAACAATCAATTAATCAAATTAACTTTCAATTTTATCTAATAAATATTCAACTCATCAAATTAATATTCAATTTTGTCTAATAAACATTCAATTCATCAAATTAACATTTAAATTTAATTAGTTAACATTAAATTCATCAAATTAATAATTAATTTCACTCAACTAATATTTAATTTATAAAATTACTTCTAAATTAACATTTGATTCATCCAATGTATATTCAAAATTCATCCAATTAAACATTCCATTAATCACATTAACATTCAATTGCATCTAATTAATATTCAATTCATCAAATTTATATTCAAATCCATGCAATTAATGCTCAATTAATCAAATTAACATCCAAAATCATTTAATAAATATTCTTTCTCTCTAGAAATTTTTCCTTCTCATGAGTTCTTCACCAAAACAACACCAAAGCCACCAGATTTAGTTCAAAATCCACAACCTTCCTTTGCATCACTATTCAAAAATCATTCCCAGCCAGTTTCGAATGACAAAACAATAACTAAGCTTGATAAACCAATGGTATTTTATCAAGGGGAGCCAGCCTTTCACTTCATCAATGAGGAGGTATGGGACTCATGTCAGTCTTTGCAATATGTTTTGATCGGTAAATGTTACTATGGTAAACCTTCTCTAGGGGTGATTAAGGAGGTCATAAGATCCAAATGACATCTCAAAGGGGATTTCGAAGTGGGTTCCCTTGATCAAAGGCATATTCTTATCAGGTTTCAACTTCAAGAAGACTATGTCAAGACTTGGTTAAAGGGTTCAACGTTGATTGAGGATTACTTGTTCCGTTTCTTCAAGTGGTTCTCAGGTTTTGTACCAAGGATAGATCCTTCTATAATGACCATATGGATCTCTTTACCAGGCTTACCATTGAACTTCTTCAAGAAGAATTTTTGAGAAGTCCTAACCAAGCCTATAGGGATAGTTTTGGCATATGATCAAGGCACATTATCTTTGTCACGTCCTGGGGTTTCCAGGGTATGCGCGGAGGTCAATCTATTGGCTTGCAATCCATCTCACATATGGTTAGACATGGGTGATGAAGGGGGCTCATTGGCAAATAATTATGTATGAAATAAACAAACAGTACTGCAAAGGTTGCAAAAAGCAAGGCCATGGCGAGGAAGAATGTTGAAAAAAGAAGGTGCATGTGATATCGGAGGAGGCAAAAGGAAAGGATTTACTTTCTAAAGGAGAGAAGGTCAGTGAGGAAATTTCGGAGTGCTCTAAAGGAAAGTAAGTACAACAACACATGGAGGATTCTGGACAGAGAAGTTTCCCCCTTCAATCAAAAAATTCAAATTTTGCACAGCAAGTAAAGAAAATTTGGAAACCACAATCAAAAGAGAAGCAAATCGATGGTAATATGGAAACAACGGTTGTGACCCATAAGGAAACATTACCACTGTTGCAGGAAAATATCAACTTTCCTTCTGAAATGCGTGGTGCTATTAACGTAATTAGCACAGCTGAACATTCAGGGAAAGATACACACATAGACTATATTCAGGAAGACATTAATACCAATCTGGCAAGAAATAATCCCTCTGTGGAGACAGATCGTGTAGTGCTAAATGAAGAAGAATGTTCAAAGATGTGTACCAGCGATGATACTACTGAGGTTGGAGTACAGGCTGAGGTTTCTCAACCTCCATTGGTTGAAAACTGTGAGGTTCCTCATGTGGATGATAGGAGAGAGGATCTCGTTAGTTCTGGCCATGATCAATTACTTAAAAGTGGTGAAGCTGCTGTGTTCAAGTTTATTAATTTAAATAATGAGAAGTATGACAAAGTATGTTCTACTGTTTCTAAAGATCTATCCGACGATGGAATCAACGAGTCCTTATCCTTAATTTATGTTTTGTTGGATTATGGTCCTTGTTCTTTGCAAGATTTTGAACATTTTTCTGTGGATGTTGTGTGGAAGTCCATTACTCAAGAAATGGTGGTAGAAGTTCATAAGAATATTCATAATCAAGGGGATATTATTTCAAGCATGTCAAGAGAAGAGATTCGTAAAACCTTAAAGTTAATGAAAATTTGTTTTAAGAATGATTATGTTAAGGAGTTTTCTCTTCACGAGCAAGCAAAGGATTTTTACTTCGATGGTGAGGAGTAGACTTTTGCTCGAGTAGATGATTTTAATTTTTTTATGGTATTCTCTAAAAATTTACTGTCAATATTCAATAAAATTGAGTTAAAAGAAGAGAAAAGAAGAGGAGCTAGATATTTTAATATTGGTGTTAAAAAATATCCTAGCCATGAAAAATTCAACAATAATGACTAAGTCCAAATTTAAACGAGCATTCAAAATCCCTAAGCAAAAGAATCCACATGGATTTAGGCGTTAAATGGACCTTTCATCGGAAGGATTCTTATTCAACAAGATAATCTAAAAGGTTGACAATTACGTAAAGGAAGATGAATTTCAAGCAAATGGGCAACAATGGGATCCACCATTTTGTCTTCCCAATGAGTTCCATGGTACCCAACATATGGAGACAAGACATGGGCATCAAGAATATGTGGATGAACCCATCATTATTTTGCATTTAAAGTTCTTTTATTACGTAAGCAGCAAAGATTTATGTCCTTTTCTATTTTTTTATAATTTTTTTATTAATAAAATTTATCATAAATGAATTTATTTTAAAAAAATTTAATAAATATTTAATTTATCAAATTAATATCAAAGTAACATGCAATTTTATCTAATTAAAATTTAATATATCAAATTAATACCAAATTAATATTCAATTGATCAAATTAACATTCAATTTCGTCTAATAAACATTCAACTCATCAAATTAACACTTAATTTCTTCCAATTAATATTCAATTCATAAAATTAATAGCAAATTAACATGAATTTCAGCCAATTTATTTTTAAATTCATCCAATTAACACTCAATTTATCAAATTAACTTCTAAAATCATCAAATAGAGATTCAATTTATCATATTAATATTTATTTTCATCTAATTAATATTAAATTTTATATAATAAACATTCAATTAATCAAATTAATATTCAAATTTAACTAGTTAATATTAAATTTATCAAATTAACATTCAATTTAATCCAATTAACAACCAATTCATCAAATTATATTCAATTATAGAGAGGGTGTGAGTTAAATTTTTCCTAAAATATATCTGAACACTTTGGTAAAATTACATTTAGTAAAAATTTAAAAAATAGAGAGAGTGTCCTTGAAAATATTATAAACTAAAAAGAGCGTGACTGTAATAAGATCGGTAACAAAAGAATATGATCAGTCATGACCGACTAATCCTGATTTGTAAAAGATTAAAATAAGAATTTTTATAAGACCAACAATGACCAATCGTGATTGGTAAAAACCTTAATAAGATTGGTCATGATAAAGCAGGAATCTTGTTACAGTTGTAACTCACCTTGAAAAAAAAAATGGTAACTTAGAAAAGGTGTTATCCTTACTCTGAAGAAATGATATTACACATTTTTTGAGTAAGAATAATATTTTTTGGGTATAAAATTAGCACTTTTTTGAGGTAATACTAGCACTTTATTGAATGAGAAATCTACGATAACTTACCACCTAAAATGTGATAACTTATCTTCAAAAAGTGATAAAATTATCTAAAAGACATAATTTATACTAAAATAGTGGTTTTGTACCCCTAAAAATAATATCATTACTCCTTAAAAGCGGTAATGTACCGCAAAACATGCACACTGAACTTTTTTTGTCTTTCCGTCACATTAAGTGATTAACTGATTTGGTCAATGAAAATATCTAATCAACGGTTTAAAATTATTTAGAATAGATCAAAAGTCGTTATTAAATTGATCATTCCATACCAAAAAAACAATATTAACAGCTCATGTATAGCACTACTGAATCACATATTCAACGGTCTGAGCTCGTGATGTGACGGTCTGAATCACAGCTCGTGATGTGACGGTCTGAGCGGTCAGACCTTTAAACTTTCAGCAACCGACCTCAGCCCATTTAGAATTTCAATGTCTACTTTCCGACATTTCATTTGAACTAGCAATTCACTAGCAACGGAGCACGTGAATAAATTTTATATATAAAAATTAATAAAATATATTAAATATATATATTAAAATTAAATATTATATTAAATTTAATTTTTTATTACTCATATTCTATTAAACGATTTTGAACATTTTATATATTTCTAAAATTCTTTATTCTAACTATAAAAAAAGTTATTTTTTTTTAGAATTTTGGTGATTGATCTTAATTTTTTAGTGATGCTTGAAAATTAAATTTTTTAAAATTCATTTGATTAAAATTTCACTTATATTTCGTTGAATAAATTAAAAATAATTATCATTATATTAATCACATTAGAACCTTAATATAATTAAGAATTAGTTATGTCAATTGTGATAAGATTTAATATAATATTCTATAATATATATTCTCAAGCATATTAAAATTATAAAAAAAATTAAGTTTTATTTAAAAATACAGTACAATATCTAAATTTACATAAAATCTTAATTCAACTTAGAGAATTTATTGTAATTAAAGAATGATATTATGTAACAAAAATTAATTTTAAAAAAATTATATATACAATTATTTTTTATTTTAGAAATAAAATGGTTAAACTTTTTGATGAAAAGAAATATAAATATGTAGGTATAATGTTATTTTTGTATATGAAATGAGTAAAATTAGACTGATTGAGTTTTTGAAAGTTCTTTGAATACTTTATTGAAAATATAATGATGCTATAATCAATCAATTTTGTCTTATAGAAATTGATTAAATAATTAAAAGAGACGTTATAGATAATTTAGAGATTTAAAGATATAAGAATATGATGAAAATTTAGATATTTAATTGTAAAATGATAGAATAATTTTTATAATCTTTTATAAGGGTAAAATAGAGTTTATCATCTTACATATTTTTATTAGTGTGTGTATATATATATACTGTCATTTGGCTGTAGTAGTACTTATGTACTAATAATAATATTTTGTCTGAAAACACTTAGTAATAATAAAAATTAAGCATTGATTGTGAAATATTTATATTTAGTATTAAGGAATGTGTTGATTAAATTGTCTAATATTTAGGGGTTTTTTCGCACTTTGCACTTCGAAAGATATCTCGATTCTCTCTTTGTGTCTTGATATATTATTTTTTCTATACTGCACCCTGAATGTCATAAATTGATTCCAATGTAGCTCTCGGACTAATATCTACTTCAAATTTCGTTAAAATTTGATGTACATGCTACTCACGTGTATTGTTATTGGACAAAAATATAAAATCACCATTCATATTCTTGTGTGGCATGTACACTTATTTTTAATAGAATTTGAAATGAATATTAGTTCATAGGCCACATTAAAATTAATTTATGTCATTCAAGGTATAAAGTGAAAAAAATAATCTTTCAAGGTGTAAAATGGGAATCGAAATATCATTCGGGGTATAAAGTGCATAAAAGATGATCTTTTTGAACGGGAAAAAAATTTTGAGATAAATTTTACACCAATTATCAAAGTAGATAAAAATTAAATCAACCTTGATTGTTTTTGTACTTTTATAAGTTGAGAATTGAACTTTTTAGCAATAGTACTGTATATATAGCCATCATATAAATATAGTTTAAATAGCCGTCTCTTATGCTTGGAAATGTAATTATTAGATCTTCAGCCATTGTGATATAGAATGAGTTGATATTCATGGAGGCAGAAGATCATCCCATGCTCAAAATGCAACGAAAATCGCAAAAGCAATAGGAGAGACATAGTAATTCAGAACGCAACGATCTTCTCCCTTCAACAAAATGATCAATAGAACTGGAATGGAACGAGATGAGAATGTGATTTGATTACAAAATGACCCAATGATTATAAAAAAATAGCTTTGTTGTGACAGAATGATCAATTTTCGGCAATTCCCGTAAAATGCAGATGAAATACAGTTTTAGTTTATTGGGTGTTGTTATTCTCGTCCCTTAAATTTTTTTTTTTACTCTATTTAATCATTTTATTTCAAATTATTAAGTTCACTTCATTTATACCCAATAAATTAGTTATTAAACTTATTCCGTCTAAATTTATTCAATTTTATTTCAACCTACTTTATATAGATAATGATCAAAATTTCATTTCGATATATTATTTTGGTATGAAAATATTTCAAAAGAAAAATAAAAATTAATAATTATTTTTAAAATATTAATCAAAATATCTTAAAACACATCAAAATATTTCAAAGACATTGGTCAAAATATCTTAAAAAACTTCAAAATAATATAGATCACCTTAGAACATTAAAATTTTGCTTCAATTAATATTTTTGTTTTGATTTCTTTAACATATATTTAATAGTTTAATTGAATGAATATAAATAGGGTGAACTTAATAGTTTAAATTAAGATGATTAAATGAGGTGAAAAAAGAGATTTAAGGGAAGGGAATAACCTCACCCTTGTTTATTAGACTAACTCCAATTTTTATTTTTGAGGATTTTGCTTATAATAATATTATTTAAACATAATTTATTAACATAATTTATGATAACTATTGAATTAGTAATGTATCTTAATAAATAATGTAGACCTTTATCAATCAAATGATTATAAATGATTAGGCGCAAATAACATTGCTATTTGGTTTAATAAAGTTTTGGTTATCCTTAAATTGCTTATGGATAATAGTATGAGTTTTTTTTTTTTTTTTTTATGAATATTAAAAAAATTATTTTTTTATAATTAAAAAAAATATGGGATAAATGAGAGTATTCAGTAGTTATTTTAATACGTCCTTATTGAGGGGATTATGAGGCCCCTGATCGGATCCGTTACTCCTTTCAAAAATTAATTTAGTTAAGCTAATATAACGGTTAATCGTCGAACTCTAATATAAACTTCAAAATTCAAATTATCGAACTCTAATATAAACTTCAAAATTCAAATTGGCCGGTAGCTCAGCGGACCACCTCCGTTATTAAAAAAGTTGTTGCGCTCGCAACCAAAGTCGCATGGTTGCCTTCGGTAGATGTCTGCCTTGAGTAGAAGTCAAACATCCATTATGAATCCTACTGGAAATTTTTGCACGTTTGATTTTAGCAATGAAGTCAACTAAAATCTCATTGGCCTACGAGATTTCACTTTTGGAGGTTCTCCTGCTGTACCCCATCCACTCCAAGTAAACCCAAAAACAAACGCGTTTGAAGCAGCGAAGTTTGAAAATAGTTAACACCATGCACACACCGTACATATTCTCTCTCTCTGTCTCTCTCAAGCACACCAATACTGAGAAACAAGTTTACTTGTCTATAAATGGAGAATTCAGTAAGAGAAATGTCACACAATCCAAATTTTTAGAATTTTAGCAAGCTCATTAGGATTCTACGCTCCTTAATGGCCTCCCTTAGAACCTCTTGGTTACCCTCTCCATGGTGTCACTTATGGCATGTTTTGCCAATGCGCAGCTTTCACCAAACTTTTATGCCTCTTCGTGCCCTAATCTCCAACTCATTGTGCGTAACGCAATGAGGGAAGCGATTAACAGAGAGCTGCGCCTTGGAGCCTCTATCCTCCGCTTGTTCTTCCACGACTGCTTCGTAAATGTAAGATTGTACTTGCATTTTGACGTTTAATTCGAGTCTATTTCTTTGCTAAAGAAGTTCAAAAGTTTATGAAAAATTATATAATTATAAGTTATTGTACTCTAAGACTTGTATAGTACAATATATTTTGCTTTACATTAAGGTTGTACAACATTAAAACCAATTGTAATGTCTCTAGCTATATGATTTAGAGTATTATACAGGAAAATGCTATTTGGATTTAATTTGTGAATCTTATTTAAAAATCTAATGATGTACAACTATTAAATTGATTGTTAACTCCATCTAACATTAAAACTTATAATTAATCTAACGATTGCATTAAAGCCACATATCTATAGAGATTTGGAACCGGGTCAGTCAGCAGAATGCAAAAAGTTCTTAAATAAATTGTAGCTCCATTGCTTCTTCTATCATAAGTAATATTGTTAATCATTTTCTTTTGAGAGCGGCAGGGTTGTGATGCATCGATACTTCTGGACGATACCGCAACTTTCACGGGCGAGAAAAATGCAGGCCCAAACCAAAATTCAGCAAGAGGTTTTGATGTGATTGACACCATTAAAACACGGGTTGAAGCCGCTTGTACTGGCACAGTATCTTGTGCAGACATCCTGGCGCTTGCAGCACGAGATGGAGTTGTCTTGGTGAGAAACAGATCAAGTTTCTACTTCATTAGTAGCTATAATCCACGCATGCATGTTTGTCTATACCACGTATAATATAATATATATATATATACAGTCATAATCTTTCTCAATGTATGATTGAATGTAAAATTTAAAATTCAAGCGACAAAAAAATCGATCTCACTATATAAAGTTTCAATTTTGCGTACTTTCTCTTTCATTAATTACAGAAATGCACACAAAGATGGAATGATTTTTTATTATGATGTATTGGTTTGTACTTGACATGTATGAAAAATAAATATCTTTATCTTTAATCTTTGGATTAGCTGGGAGGACCTACATGGGCAGTCCCGTTGGGCCGAAGAGACGCAAGAACAGCGAGCCAGAGTGCCGCTAATAGCCAAATTCCATCACCATTCTCTAGCCTCTCAACCTTAATCTCCAATTTTGCTGCTAAAGGCCTAAATGCTCGTGATATGACCGCGCTCTCTGGTGGCCACACCATCGGCTTCGCACAGTGTTTTACGTTCAGAAGCCGTATATATAATGACACGAACATTGCCCCAATGTTTGCAGCCAATCGCAGGGGCGTCTGCCCGGCTTCAGGTGGGGATTCGAACTTGGCCCCCCTTGATATACAAAGCCCTAACCGGTTCGGCAACACCTACTACCAGAACCTTGTTAGTCAACGTGGGCTACTCCATTCAGATCAAGAGCTTTTCAATGGTGGATCACAAGATGCATTGGTTAGGCTTTACAGCACTAATCCCACTGCTTTTTCTAATGACTTTGCTGCTGCCATGGTAAGAATGGGCAATATAAGCCCCCTTACTGGAACAAATGGAGAGATAAGAAGAAGATGCAGTGTGGTTAACTGATTTAATTTGGGGCTTTATTCGGATCATCGTGTTGGCTCTAGTTTCTTTCTTCATGTTTTCGATTACTGAATTGTAATAATAAGTGGCAAATTGAACCGAATAGTCCTTTCCATTGGCTCAATTTTGCATTTGCATTGGTCTCTCTCTCCCCTACCCCACGTGTGGGACATAAGCCCTCCTCGTCTAACAAAAAAATATTGCAATAGTCTTAAGTCACATCTTTGTTCAAAAATAAGTCTTAAGTCACATCAACTCATGCAGTTTGTAACACAAAAATATTGCAATAGTCCAAGTTGCATCAAAGCAAAAATGAGAGAATAATTCTTCACACTAAGTCAAACAATGCATCAAGAAATAAAAAATGGTACAATCACTTCCTTTCAGCTGTTTCCCCATACCCGTATTCAAAACCTCCACTTCTTCATTCCTTTCTCTTCCATTTGCAGCATCCTCTTTCTTTTGTCACTTCCTAGACGGTAGTGTTCTTCACTCCCAGAATGCACAAAAACGCAATTAGAAGATGGATGAAAAGGAGCATTAGACATAACACACATGGAACTCAATTCAAACTCGAGACTAAAAGAAGACAACTCTGACAAGATTTTAGCAGTACTATACAAAGACAAAATAAACAGAAAATCAACCGAAATAATGTAATACTTCACTTAGAAAATTATACATGAGAACACTCTCCGATCTAATATACATAGTGTTCCCATATTTTCAACCGTGGCAAAAGAACATACGGATTAATTCAAGTGTCTTTTACTCTATTGCATACGCTTTCCACCTCATTTTTTCTCAACATGAACGTATGTTAAACTAACTATGATACCATAAAATGTTCTGCAAACTATTGTAGCTACTCAATTCTTCCCAGACCTGAATTTTCTTGCTAAAAAACAGGTAGTTACGACAATAATTATTTAAGGGTGCCTTTCAACAGAAAGTTAAACAATAACACAAAAGAAACCTCAATTTCGCAAAATCTCATACACACGTAATGCTTTAGAGGACCCTATTATGAACATCATCATTAGTTGCCACCTCAATTTGTAAGAAAGAGAACAGTCAAAACTCATTCAGAAAAGTCCCTTGAAAATTTATAGAATGAACAAAATAAAAACAATTGAAAAATTAAATTGTCGAGTTTAGCCTAATAACAATCACTTGGAAATATATGCTCTATTAAGAACATTTTGTGACGGTGGAGTTTTGACTCAAACTAGATTAAATAATTAAGATTTTATAAGTCTCATGATGTTTTAAGAAATTATACGAACGTTACTCGAGGTCAAATTATACGTTAGATTTTAATTATGGAGCATTTGATTATTACAAATTTTATCGGGTTCAAAATGAGAAATTAATTTTAGTTCTAAATATTATGAAATTAGGATATATTGTTTTTAATATAGTGGGAATCAAATTTATCAGAATTCCTTGGTGATTTGAGGTACAGGGTAGTATATAATATGCTCTTTGCAAACAATATTTTCTTAATTATCATTTGATTTGAATTCCATCTTGTGATATCATTATTCTTGGAATTTCGATTTAATATAGTTGAATATATTAATCTCATTGATCGTGTTTTGCGTGGATTGAGACGGGATCGTGGTAACCAATAATCCGATGTATCGCCAGCCAATAGACCCGGGGGATTGGGTTAAGGTAGGATGATTAGTAAGGTGTCAGATCCACGTTTAGATCTCGCATGACGTGTGATGTGCGAATATAATATGTACATATGCTGATTGAGATACTTTGTGATATTTAATTTTTTCGGTATTTAATATCCTTGAGCATATTATTCCTCATCATATTGTATATTTTTCCGCTTTATTTAACATTTTTCAAGTTGACCATGGGGAAAAGTTCGGGTTGAGATATTTGGAAAAGTTAAAGATGAGCTTGTTTTGATATAATTTTGTGATAGTCAATTTGAAAGATGTATTTATATTTAGAGATTATATTGATAATTTTAATTTTATTAGGATAATTAGTGTTATGTTATTTTTATTCAGGTGTATTTGTATCAAATAATGTCTTTGAGATATCGGAGCGTCATAGTTTAATATCAAAGCATAGGTTAGAGATTTTGTAGATTGTCTTAGTTTAATTACTTAGGATGATGACATGAGGGTAATAGAGGAGCTAATTTTAGGTGCATAAAATTATATTGAATTGTACGGTCGAAATTAGTATGTGATTCATCACTTGTAAATTTTGAGGACAATTTTTTTTTAAGGTGGGTGGATTATGATGATCGAGTGTTGACTCGAACTAGATTAAATAATTAAGATTTTATGGGTCTCATGATGTATTAAGAAATTATATAAACATTACTCAAGGTCAAATTATATGTTAGATTTTATTTATGGAATATGTGATTATTACAAATTTTATTGGTTCAAAATGAGATAGCAATTTTTGTCCTAAATTTTATGAAATTGAGATATATTGTTCTTAATACAGGCGTGGACCATGAGGAAGGACAAGGCCATGAAGCAGGGCATTTACGATCGCTTGGTTGCCCTAGAGAAAAATGAGACTCTATATGCCAAAGTCTGTAAGCTTTGTGAAGAGGTGCTCGTTCTCTAGGGCCAAATAATCAAGCTTGAGGAGCAAAGAGAGCATCTGAAATGTTTGAATGATTATTTGAAGTCTTCAAAGGCAGTAGTTTCCCGCGAGCTCTTCCAAACCCAAGGGGAACATGTTGCTCTCCTTGAAGAATTTAAGGCCTTCAAGTCAAATCCAGAGCTAGGGAAGATGATGAAGATTGGATGGAGAGCGTCGATTCGTGCCTCTGGTGTTCCCTTATCCTCTAAGCTCTTTTCTCGTCATGATGCTTGGTGTATTTCTTCTTCTACTACGATTTTGACAACCAATCTCCCTTAAAATATGCACTTTTATTTATTTATTTTTTACAATAAACCCTCTTTTGATCATGAATGAAATACTTTTTTTATATGAAATTTCTTTGTTCTCCCCCACCCTTTTGAGAGAGGTTCAAAACTCGGGCGTGTCTTTTGAATTACGCCCTCCTCTTGTAGCAAGGAGGCTTGACATCAATAAAGTGCTTGGGCCTCTTTGATACTTAGAAAAGTTTTGAGTGATGCCCCCTTTTCCCCTAACAAAGAGGCTTGGTTTCAATAAAGGGCTAGGGCCTCTTAGATACTTAGACAAATTTTCGAGTAATGCTCCCTTCCCTTGGCAAAGAAGCTCGGCCTCAATAAAGGGTTAGGGCCCACTTTACCTAGCAAAGAGATTCAACCTCAATGAAGGTTACGACATCTTGATACTTAGAGTTTTGTTTGAGTAATGCCTCCTTCCCCTAGCAAAGAGGTTTGGCCTCAATGAAGGGATATGATCTTTTCATACAGAAGAATTTTTTGAGTAATGCCCCCTTCCCCTAGCAAAGAGGGTTGACCTCAACGAAGGACTAGGGCCTCTTGATATTTATAATTTTTTTTAGTAATGCTCCCTTCCCCTAGAAAAGAGGACCAGCCTCAATGAAGGGCTCATGCCTTGTTTATTGCAACCGTTGTACTGACCTGTCGAAACAAGTGGTCTAAAATCTTATCTCTTGGCTTACACCGTCATACTTAGCCTTGGGTCTAAGTTTGACTGGGTGGCTGCACCTAAGCTAGGTCACTGTCCTATTTAGGAATGTTTTCTTCCCTACCTTGGTAGTAGGTTGAATCTTGTCTAGGTCTTCCTTGATCTTTTGCCCAGAATTTCATTCTTGGACTTTTTCCTTTGTTGTGGCAAATGCTCATTGTATAATTTTGAAGCAAGTTCATAAAGGTACTTTGCAATGGAATTCTTATTCATTGAAACGAGTACTTTAAAATTTTTCAAACTTAAAACTACGTGGCTTTAAGTCAATTACAATTTTGCTGGAGGTACTCTAGTCTAATGATTGAATGTACTTCAATCTTTTCCTATTTCTGGAAGCACTTCATGTGAAATCCGAAAAAATTTAAACCTTTTCTTAGAAAGGGTAAAATGGTAATTTGTCATCCTAATGCGTATTTAAAATACTCATGTTCTAGACCTCGGATGAGGAAATAGAGTTCGCCGTTAGATTTGTATCACAAAATCTAGTCACCTTATCAAATTTCGTTAAATTCCGAGATAGTAGGATTTTTGCACATCGTTCGAGGCGATTACAAGCAAGGTGAATGACATTTTAAAGGTCCCCAAAAATGAATCTTTTAAAAGTTTCTTAAAATTAAGTTAAAGTTCCAATAAAATTAATTTGAACTAAATCCGAGGTATAACGAATCATTTAGGGACGAAAAACGGACTCGGAAGTCGGAAATATGTAGTGCGATATGAACCGCACATTTGGGACTATCAATATCTATTTAAATTAGATATTTTGAGAAAAATATCTCATTGTTCTTGACCCTTGGCCGGCCATAGAGAGAAGAGAGTGAAAAGAGAGAAAACAAGTAAGTTCTTCAAGCTTCAATCCAAGATTCCGGAAGTTCGGTCGATCAGAATTCGTCGAGCCAAGAATCAAAGTTTATCTCCTTGATGAGGGCTAGGTGTACGTACCAAGAAAAGTGGATTTCACCGAAGGTCCAAAGAAAAAAATTTGGAAGAATCAAAGGTTCTTGGGCTTGTTTTGGTGTTTTTAGAAGTTCTACCACTTCCTACACGCTACAAGAGGTAGGGTTCTTCCTACTTAGGTTTTACTCCTACCTTAAGGGGTCATTTTTGTGGCTAAAACATGACTGGTTTGTGGCTGATTTATGGGCTGTCTAGTGTCCATTTATGGACTGTTTAAGGGGCTGCTTAGTGGCGGAATTGTGGGCTGCTTAGTGGTTGATTTATGAGCTGTTTTATGGTTGTTTTAGAGGGCTGTTTATGGCTATTTTATGGGCTATCTTATGGCTGTTTATTGGGATTGTTTTATAGCCGTTTAGGGACTGTTTAAGGGGCAATTTAGTGGCTGAATTGTGGGCTGCTTAGTGGCTAATTTGTGAGCTGTTTAGTAGCTAAATTTTGGGCCACTATAGACTGATTTTTTTTGTGGGCTGTTATGTGCTATATTTTGTCTTTTAAATTAAGTGTGTTTTTGACATAGATTATGTAATAACATGCTTGTCAATTGGGTTGAATATAAATGTTGACACATGCTAGTTGATGTTTTGACATAGTGATAAAATTTTAGAGATTATTTGCATATGATATAAATCGTCATGGTGGACATTGATATATAGAAATTGTTCATTTGGCAAGCATTCTAATATGGACATGAAATTGACATCACATTCATGGGCATGAGTCATGAGTGTGGGTATGTGTATGCATGGTCCATCAACCACCATTCTTGGTGATTGATGGGTGGACTCGGGAAAGTTGGGTTGAAAATTCGAATGAGTTATATGGTTGCATGAAAGAAAAACTTGTGTTGGGTATAGCAAGAAGAGGTAGATTCCCCCCTTGGGTGCAAGACCTGGCGGCTTGGTTATACACTCCCCTATGGTGAAATTCTAGAAAAGTGTAGTATGGTGTACGGAATCGGTGGTATAAAATCCAAAATCCATTGCCCAACAAGACACAAAATTTTGATTTATAAAGTACTCATACAATGAGTAACACCCATCAATGATTTGGTTCTATAATAAAACAACTTTTATTTAAAACGATCATTTAGTGGATTTTTTTCGTCAATTGACGGATTCAGTATACCTTGGCATTGCATTGTGTCGTGGGAGTCGGTGATGACTTGGATTTAAGTGCATGAGTGAGTATCATTTCATTTAATGGCATGACATGGTTGCATTCAACATTTAATGCATATTCTTGTCTGGAATGATCGTTATATGCTGTTTGTTGCTTATACACACCACATATGCATCTAAGGCGGGGAGTAGTCTCTGTAGGGATTATTCTACTAGGCATTGGCTCACCCTATACGGGAAAATATTTCAGGTGGGAGAGATACACTGGTGGATGGCTCCAATTTGAACCCTCATGTTTGAAGAAAGTCGAATGTGACTTTATTTTGTGTTAATGTAAAACATTTGTGGAAATAATATTTTGGGCATGTAATCTTTTGCAAATAATTGTAATAGAACTTATATAGACTATTATTAAACTAACCTTGCATATTTTGATATAAATATGGACAATTGGACCTGGTGTGGCCAATGTTTACTTATTATTGAACCTCGGATGTGTCTTGTTATTAAATGATTGCACAGGTTGAGTTTTGAGTAGAGCTTCCTGTACAAAGGAGACTCTGCCCGAATTTCGTAAAAATTATGGTTCCCGGTAAATGGGACATAATGGTGCGATATCGAATTACTTGGTATCCACGAGTATTCCACGGATTGATAGGTAATCAACGGACCCCGAATTTTGGGGCGTCACACTTCAACAGTAGTATTTTCGAAGGTTTTCAGCATTCCATGGTCGTGGAATTGACTTTTCTTCCAATGTTTCAAGTTCATACAATTCGGTCCCTCCAATCGATATGACCTCATATGGTCCTTCCCAATTGGCTTGACCGGTTACTTGGTATCTTTGTTGACTGAACAACCAAATAACTAGTTTGTCTCAGATTTGTCAGGTAGGTCGGCCCAATGCTTGATTAACTGAACTGCTGGCTTAGCCAAGGCAATCTATTACTTAATACCTTTTTGCCACTTGTCTTATGACATGTGTTTGTGTCAATTGGAATCATTATATGGCCTACTCATGTGCAGTCAGTTTGCGCCCCTTCAGCATCCTTGAAGGTACTAGTAGAACCGGTTTATATACTACAAATTATATCAGATCTTTAGTAATTCATTGGTAAATCAACTTTGATTCTCTATCAACCAATAATGTGGGACTTTTAACATAGTTAAAACTAAACCGTTTGAAGTCCAGACGCAACATGGTACTCTTTCTACCACTCTGTTAATATAGAGTGGTTTCAAAATCAATATTTTATCGATATAGAACACTCTACAAAAAATGGGATTTATAAAAAATGAGTTGATTCAGAAAGGAGGATCGAACTAGGTGTGCAAAAATGTACCATCCTTTTGTATCCCTATTCGAATCCAATTTGATTAATTCATTCCCGAATTTACTCTTAGCAACTCTTATATTTGAAGCAAGAAGTCGTCTAATTAGACCGCGAATGACAAATATTTGGAAAAGCTCTATAGCTATTTCCCGATGTAATCCACATCGATGTAATGAAAGTTAAGGGCCCACAACACCATTAATTCTCCCGAGAGGTCACAATTGCCACAAGCAAACATATTAATGACGAGGAATGCATTTTTGTTATGCTACTAATACTTGTACTTGCTCTGCTATTCTGCCCAAGTCTGGCTTAGGTCCGAGATCTACATCTATGAATTGAAAGGTCCGAATTATGCTTCCCTTCACATTAGTACTCATGTATTATAAACAATATGTACATTCTCTCAAGATTTCTATTTATATCTCTAAAGAATTGTTGACAACTGAAAGTGAATTACTCCTTTTTGGATATTACACCTTATTGACCTAGGGTCTTCAAATTTCTCCATTATACTCTCTCTCTCTCACTCCCTCACTCTCTCTCTGTTTCTAGAGGCACGTGAGTCGTACTAAGCATGCCTAGTTTGATTAGATTATAATATAATCAAGATCTATAAGTTGAATCGAAGTATAAACTAAATTGAATTGCTATGTTGTTGTCAAGTTAATAGAAAGAAAATAAAAGATTAAAAAGAAACAAGTGTTAGATCATGTATTTGTAATTGACTAATTTCGTGGAGTCCATTGTAAAATCTTAACCATTTCGATAGTCATGATGCTATCAAGTTCAAGATCCAAAAATGTTATTGAAGGGAGGAGATCAAGTGTCAAATCTATATCATTCAACATCTGTATGCACCTTCTTGCTTAGGATAAAGGTGAAGGCTTAGACTCCAAATATGACCCCTTAATTATTTTAACTTCGGTTGATTAGAATGAAAATTGAATAGGAAGCGATCTGGTTATGACTTATAGGTGATTTAAAAAGAAAAATTTTTCTAAACTATTTATGAGTTTTGAAAATATAGTTTAATTCACAATTAGACCCCTCTTTGAGTTTTTCGAAACATATTTATGAGTTTTCTAAAACCATGCAACACCCTTTAGTGCTCAAGAGGATAAGTTTTGCATGGTTTTAGGCTTACAAAACCTATAGGGACTGTCATATGCTCGCTAGCCTTTGCTAAAGCGATCTCTTAATGACTTAGAATAAAAAGGAAAAAGGCCATAGGGGATTAACACATGGCTTGCTCTATGAGTTTGCTTGAGCGGTCTTAGTCCTTGGTTGGTTTAAGACATTATTTTTCACTCTAGTGCCAACCGCCCTATGATCAACCTCACACCGATAGAGCGGTTGTTCTCAAAATAGGGATTGCCTTTCTTTGACCAAGATTTAGCCTCTTATGAGTTTTTGAAGAGAGAAAACTATCTTTTAATATTGAGAGCTTCCACCACAACCTAGATCCTTAAGATCTAAGGGTTAGCACTAGTGATTCTACTCAATCTCATAAATTGTTGTTGAAGAACTTGTTGGTTAAACAAACTCATTGGTGTGTGCATATTGAAGATTGTTGGTGTGCCAATAATCACTCAAGGCCTAGAGAAACTGTGTGATAAGGAGGTCCAAGTGAAGCTATACCAGACGTTGGAGAGGGAGTTTCGGGAGAGTGACATAGCAAAGAAATGAGCATCTAACAATGGTATTGGTTGAGGTATAAATCTTGAGTACTTGTATGTTGACTTGGAGATTAGTGTATTAGGCTATGGTAAATCCCGAGTGGTTTCTCACGATTTTTTTCGAAGAGAGTTTTCCGAGTCAACAAATTTCTAGTGTTATTTACTTTCTATCATATACACTTTTGATTTTTTAGCACACACAAGCACTATGTGTTTGTTGATTTTATTGTGTCAATATCTTTCAACAATAGTTGTGCAATTGGGCTTGTTCGGATCACAGTGATATTGATTTTGGAGTGAATTAATTTAAAATTAATTAAAATCAATTGTTATGATTTAAAGGGTTCGTGTTTAAAAGGGGTTCTCATCATTAATTTTTGCATTCTATTTGAGAAGAGGTAATTAAGGCAGGCATATGTTTTAATTGATAATTGATTTGGGCTAAAATTGAAAAACCAATTCACCCCTCTAGTATAGTGTCTTGGTCTTTAAGTGTATAATCGTGAGGGAAGATTCATAGGTTCTTCCTCCAAGAACAACAATTGGTATTAGAGCGTGTTTGCCCTGGGATCATAAGACACTAAAAGTAGGCATATTTTATTTTTGCTTACGTGCCTAGTTTACCTTCAAGAAATCTATCATTACTACTATTTAATTTTGAATGAATTTTCAAAAGGAAGGTGGTTCAATTGCATGACAGCCTCCCTTTGACGGTTCTAACTTTTGTAAGACCCTATACTAGAATTAAGTCTCTCTCTCTATATATATGTGTGTGTGTGTGTGTGTGTGTGTGTGTGTATATATATGTATTCGACTCAACTCAACAAAACTTTGTCCTAACATTTTTGGTGTTGACTACATAAATCTTGTTTTACTATTGTGGTCTATGAAGGACCATGTTTTCTTTTAAACATTAAGTTATCATATATTTCTTTATTATTTCATTTAAAGTTAATTTAGGTTTTTTTCGTCAATAGCTATTATATTACTTTTTTCTCACCGATACTGTAATACGAACATCAATAAATATGTCCAGTCCACCTAAGTCGATTGAGTGGGTCTTATGACCGTTCTGTTTTTTATGATTAAGGGGTATACGTCTATCACACAATACACCGAATGCATTTCTCCATTTAGTCTGTCCTACATAAATTCTATAGGTAACATTGTCATCAATCTCACACTCTCTATGAATAATATACCTCGTTCTACTAAAATTACATTACATATATTCCATTTTAGCCTATGAATCCTAAATCTTTTTGATTCAAGAGCTTCTTGCCATATTGCTTGTTTATTACTAATTCTTTTTTACTTTCATCTATGTGCCTAGTCAATTCAATCATAATCAATGGACAAATATATGGATTCAAAGAAGAATCCTGATGTAAGCCTATAGTGCTTGGGAATTCATTAGGTTTTCCTTCTGTTGTTCTCACTAAAGGTACTACTTCTAAATAAATATCCTTAATGACATCAATACACCTGGCAATAACATTTTTTGTCTCTAAAATTGTCCATAATATATCTGTAGGAACTCTATCATATACTCTCTCTAAGCTAAAAAATCTTATAAATGCCCTTATTTTTTCTCCCTATACATCTCCAATAGTCTTTGATGTAAATATATAGTTTCCATTGTTGATCTCGCAAACATAAATCCAAATTGATTTCATTGTTGAATGATAAAATGTATTTTTTATCTAATCTCCCAATGATTTCTATAGTCCTCAATGGCTAAGTTTCCCATATAATCTTAATTTTAGCAACTTTTCATTGTAATTCTTTCATATTTATCTAATTTTTCCTCATTTTGTACCAAAATCCTAAATTCATCACTCTTAATATATTTAATATGATTAAAATTTCAAGTTTTTCTTTCTCTTGATTTAACAAGTTTATATATACTTTTTTTGCCATCATTTTTAGTGTGTGACTTAATTGTATAAAAATAATAAAAGAATAATGATCCACGTACTATCTCTCTACACATGAGAGCATCCTATTTATACAAAATAACCAAGGTGTAGGTAGGACTAAGTTCCCCAATAGTATCGGACCTTTGAAGACCTGACACCGACTTTTTAAAGAGGCGCGTATGGACAAAAAAAAGGGTGTTCAAACAGTAAAAATTTATTGGAATTTCTTGCTTTAGGGCTACGTCCAGACAGTGACGGTCGCGTCCAGATGATCACAGTGGTGTTCTATTAGTTACTCTTGTGTTCAAACAGTTAGTGTACGTATCATCAATTTTGAGTCCAAATGGGAATGACAGTGTCCGGATAATAAAAACTTTCTAGAGAGTCATCGATTTTGACTATTATCTTGAGAAGTCAATGTTTTCTAATTCAATGATTGCGTCCAGACGGTGCCTGTGATCCAATTCACCTATTTTACTTGAAAAATAAATCAACCACTAAAAACAAATGTTGAACTGAAAATCCAATAGGTAATCATCTATAAGCTCAAATAATTTGTAATTAGTCATCTTTTTAATATAATAAACATATAATGAAATATCACCTTTAATAGCTAATCATATTTTCGACAGATGCTACAGAATACAAGTGTTTTTTTCCACGAACGAGCCTGAGACACAGGGAGAAGATGGTGGAGCCGATGGAGTTTGATGCAGCCATTGGAGCTGGTTTATAGAATTTTAGTTTAGGCCATATGGGAGTTTCATTGTTTATTATTCATTCATTATTTTTTGTTGACTTTTCCATTTTTTTTACTTGTATTTGTTTAGTTAATTTTTTCATTTGTTGTGATGATACTTTAAGTCCTATTTATGATTTTTTATCATCTCTGACTATGAGTTATATGTTTTGTTTATCATTTTCTTAATTTATGTGTATGATGTAGCTAGTTGATCTTTGTTTATACCTTCTTGTTATATCATGATTTTATGTCATGATTGTTATATATGGTCATTGTGTTGACATTTATAGCAATAAAAAAATAACATGTTTGGTAATTTGATTATGTACTGCACTTGTCATATGTTTTCATTAGGTTGGCATTTGTAACAAAAAGGGGGAGAATATTTAAGCTATTTATGAGAGGAATTGGAAAGATTTACTCTTGACTAGGCTAGATATGTTGCATATGAATAGAGTAAAGGGGAGTTTGTTCAATTATTCAGGGGGAGTACATTTACAAACTTTGCATCAAATCACCTATTTTACACTTGTTATTTACTTGTGAACACTAACTAAAGGGGAGAACTTGATACAATTGGCATTGATATATCAATAAGTTCTCAAACATATGGGACAATTTAGTTTTTGACATGTCACATATCTACACTTGTATGATGTATATATAAATACGCCCTTTTTATTAACTTAGTGCTTACCATACCTATGATTGTGTTATTTAATTCTCTAACATATGATACTTTTCACAAGATTTTTTTTGAGTGGTGATGTGGAGGACTATAATCTTCACACAAAATCTTAAGATGTAGATCTTACTCTAAGATTGGGATTTAGAACGTGTGCATGAGTGTTAAAATTAGATTTGCAATTCTTTTTATTCAATGGTTTGTGAGTTGTAATCATAAATTTTTACTTGTGTATTTTGTCACGAAATTAACACAGGGGGATATTGTTAGATATACATTTGTAATTGGATAAATTCATGGAATCCATTGTAAATCTCAATCTATTTCATGGTCATGATGCTATCAGGATAGAAGATCCAATATCATCATTAGAGGGAAGAGATTAAGTGTCAAACCTACATCATTCACACTTTGGTTGCATCTTCAAGCTTAAGACAAAGGTAATGACCTAGATACCTAAGATGATCCCTTACTTTATTTAACTTAGAAAGATTAGAATTAAAATGGAATTAGGGTTTAACTTATGAGGTTCCTAGGTGATTTTAAAAGAATATAATTTCTAAATCATTTGGTGTTTTCAAATATAAATTGAGCCATTAGCGGACCCCACTTGAGTAACACCCTTTAATGTTCAAGAGGACAAATTTTTTTTTTTGGTTTTAGGCTTAAAAAATTAGTAGGGACCACCCTATACTCGCTAACCTTCACTAGAACGGTCTCTTTATGACTTAGGGAGGAAAATGAGAAAAGGCAACAGAGGGAGAATAGGACTTGCCTTATAAGCTTGCTTGAGTGATCCCTTGACCTCACTCGAGCAGTCTCATAGTCGCTCAAGTGGTCTACTCTCCTAATTAGGATTAGAATCTCATTTTCATTTTAGTGACAACCGCCCTATGACCTCCCTCCCAACGATCAAGTGGTCGTTCGCAAATTTGAATTTTCTTGTTGACCAAGATCACCCTTATTCTGTACTTATAAATAGTGAGATTGTTTCCCACATTTAAGTTAAGTCTCTTATGAGATTTCTAAGATAAAAAAATTACTTTCTACCTTGAGAGCTTCTACCACTACCTAGATCCCTAAAATCCAAGGCTACCACTAGCGACTATAACCAACCTCACAAATTGGAGTTAAAGATCTTGATGGTTGGACAAACACATTGGTGTGTGCATACTAGGAATCATTGATGTGTGCATGGTTGTTCGAGGCCTAGACAAACCATGCAGAGGAAAGTTCAAGTGACGCTATGTAAGACGTCATGGAGGGTTTTTTAGCGGAGAGATCTACGAAGGAAATGAGCATCTAGTCATGGTATTGGTTGAGATATAAGACTCGAGTACTTGTAAATTGACTTTGTGAATATTTGATTAGATTTTAGTGAATTCTAAGTGATTTTCTGTTTTTTTTTAGGAGGTTTTCTGTGTCAACAAATTGTTTATGTTCATCTGGCAAGTAACATATACACTTTGCGTTTGTTAGCGTACACACACACTAAGTGTTTGATGATTTGAATGCTTGACATATGAATCAACCATAGTTACAATTGGGTTTGACTTTTGAGATCGCTGTGAGATTAATTATTTAAGTGAATTAATTCAAGATAATTAACATCAATTGTCATGAGTTTAAGCGTTTGTTGTGATTAAGGGGTTCTCATTATTCATTATTCAATTAAAGTGAGAAGAGGTAATTATGGTTGAATTAGATTTTAATCGGTGATCATTTGAGCAAAATTGAAAAATCTATTCACCCCTCTCTAGGTAGTGTTGTATGCTCAATGTGTATAATCGTGAGGAAAGATCCACAACATTTCTCCCCTTCTCAAACAAAAAATTTAAATCTAATGAAAGTGATAAGTATATATATTATATTTGCATATATTTTCACTAGCAATAGTCCTGTGTTTGAAGATACTGTAATATTCAAAATCGAATATTGATCGTGTAATATTTATTTTTTACCAAAGAGAAAATAAAAGAGGTAGGAGAAACACAGGTATGTGAGGAGTAATTGGGTTTTTATGGTATTGGAAAGTGTGCATGTTAAGTTGTCTAACATTGGGGCTGTGCATAGAAAAAAAAAATCATATGAATTTTGTACCACTTGATCAAAGTAGATGAGAATTTAATCAATCTTGACCGTTGTTATGCTTTTATAAGTTAAGAATTCAACTTCCTAACTATAATATTATATAGATATGTCTATAATTGGATAATATTTTAATTTTTGGCACCAACTTAGAAGTAATTAAAGCAACTAATTAGCCATTGAATAAAAACTTTGATATGAAAGACATGAGTGAAGCCAATGTAATACTTGGTATAAGAATTACTTGAATCTCCAATAGAATCTTACTTGATCAATCCTATTATATTGATTTAATACTTATGAAATATAAATTCTTTGATTTTAAACTCATGCGAAACCCTTTTGAGTGTTCATTCGTCTCTTGCTGAAAAGAAGTAGGATGTTATTAATCAAATTGCATAGCCTCCTATCACTGGAAGTTGTGGGATTCTAATGATTGTACTAGGCCTGGTATATCATAAGTCATTGGTGTTCAAAGTAAATAGACTAGTAGACCTTGTTAGGAGGATGTGTATGAAATATAGTTGTATATACTTGTGATTCTGAAATTAAACAAGTAATGCAAAAATAGTAATTATCTAATTGATCCAAATACAAGAACTTAATTGATTAAGACTAGTGTTTAACACTATGTACTTACGACAAAGGCTACCCTAGTACTTTTGGATTTTCTGAGTGATGCCTCTTAGGATACAATGACATGATCACACACATAATAAGTACAACAATCTAAATTCCCGATGAACCAAAAGTTGTATTTTGTCTCCTTGATGAGCACTCTAATGACGGGATTAATGAATACTATACTGACAAAATTTTCAATTGTTTAATGCACATTCAGTCAGGAATTTATAGATGTAAAAGTGTCTATTCGGACCAGTCACCAAGTGGATAAATGCAACCCAAAAGGCACCTCTACATGAACAAACATAAAATTCAAATTTGGACATGCACAAAACTCAAATCTGAAAAGACAAGTATTTGAATTTTAGGGGAAAAAAATTATATCAGGTAATGAACTTAAGGCCTAGTTGACAAATGAATTTTATCCAAAAAGATTAGTTTAAATTTAACCCATACCAACTCCAACACCCACACCGACACCCAATACCCAAGCATGGCCTAACCTGAGTGGGTGGCAACACACATGTGTGATTGAACCCAAACTTGTCTAGGTCTTCTTCCATCCACAAAAGTGGGGTGCTCCTTGGGGCCTAACCAAAGAAGCATACTACTGTTGTATAACTCAACATAGCTTTCTTATTCAATCTTACACCATTCATATGGGTCACTTTGGAGCCGATTTCTCATGCACGTCTTACTCTATTTGAGCAAGTGAAAATATACATTTTTACATTACTTGCAGAGGAGAGCATGTTCCAATGCAGAACGACCCAAAATGATGAGTGAATCACTTAAATTTTGGCACAAAGTTCACCAAAAATTAGATTTGGGTACAAACCCTTGTGCTTGCCCCCCAATTAATTAAAAATTGGTTAGAAGAATGCAAATAACAATGCTGACACACTAAAGTTAGTATATCTTGGAAAGATGCTTCATCGATAGATGTAGCATTTGACGTTCAACATTTTCTAGTGAAAGACTATTGAATTCATCGACTAAATAGTAAACATGATGTTTTGAAATATTTAGTTATTTGAGTAAATCAAATCAAATATAATTCACACAGTCTCTTTCTTTACCCAATTGGTTCTCATTTTTATGTTTATTTGGGCCTTAAGCAATTCCTAGTTTTCATAAGTGCCTTAGAGAATTCAATCTTCCAATTCATGGATTACCCTACTAAACATTGTAGGCAACACTAGTCAATCATAGAAATGGGTAGGAGAGCTTGTGTACTTAGTGCTTCCTTAGAACTACACACAATTCGATTGTTCTTTTAAACCTAGATAGTGGCAAGGTAATTGAAAAATTCATTAGAGACATGTTAATTGCAAAGCCAAAACCTGAGTCAATCTCAGTTAATTAACCAATTGAGCCTGAACTTGTGATTGAAAAAGAATCTGAACCTGTGATTGAAAAAGAACCTGAACCTGTGATTGAAAAAGAGCTTGAACTTGTGATTGAAAAGGAACCAGAATCGTCAAAGGAAAAAGATCCTCCTTGTCCTATTCCTGCTCCTTTTTATTAAGACTCAAGAAAGCACAGAAGTTGAATAACCATTCAAAATTTTTTGAGTTTTTTAAGCAAGTAAAAATCAATATTCCACTTCTGGATGCAATCAAGCAGGTTCCTTCTTATGTCAAGTTTCTAAAAGACTTGTGCATGATCAAAGGAAGCCAAGACATTCAAAAAGGAGCCTTCTTGATAGAACAAGCCAGTGTCATATTCCAATGCAAAACCCCTCCAAAATACAAGGAATCGGGGAGTCCAACTATGTCATGTGTCATTGAAAATTTCAGAATAGAACAAGCACAGCTAGATCTTGGAGCCAGTGTCAATTTGTTCCCTTTCTCTGTCTACCAACAATTGGGTCTGAGTGAACTCAAACCCACTTATATCATACTCCAGTTGGCAGACAGGTCTGTCAAAGTTTTGAGAGGTATTGTTGAAGATGTTTTTGTTCAAGTGGACAAATTTGTTGACTTCGTTGTCTTAGATACTTAGCCAGCAATGCATTCAGATAAACAAATTCCTTTCATTCTTGGTTGATCATTCCTAACAACTTCAAATGCATTAATCAATTGTAGGAATGGAGTCATGAAATTAACTTTTGGAAACATGACTCTTGAGTTTAACATTTTCAATATTGCCAAGCACCCAGGAGAGGAAAAGGAAGTGAGAGAAGTAAATTCCATTGAGTCTCTGGTATAGGAACATTTAAATGATACATTTTGTGAAAACTCTGTTGAATCTTGAATCTTGTCTATTGGAACATATCACATCTGAGTTAACAGATGATGATCAAAATCCAAAGAGTTGCCCTGCCTAATTTGCTGTGGCATGGACACCCAAATTTGAGGAATTGACCCAAAGTGGTACAAAGCCACTCTCATCAACCGTCAAGCCACTAAAGCTTGAATTAAAATCTCTCCCATCTGACCTAAAATATGCATTCTTAGGAAAAAAACGAGTCATACCCAGTGGTAATTTCATCTAAGCTTGTAGATATGCAAGAGTCTAAGTTGATTGAAGTCCTTGGATGCCATAAAAGCACCATTGGGTGGATCATTGTTGATTTGAAAGGTATAAGCCCATTAATCTGCAATCATACTATATACATGAGGAGGGTTCAAAACCTTTTTGTCAAATGCAGTGACGACTAAACTCCCACATGAAGGAGGTTATAAGAACTGAAGTGCTCAAACTGATGGATGCAGGAATAATCTTTCTCATATCTTATAGTAAATGGATTAGCCCAACCCAAGTTGTGCCCAAGAAGTCTGGGGTCACAGTGGTTAAAAATGATGTCAATGAACTGGTACCAACTCGAGTCATCATAGGATGGCAGACGTGCATAAATTATTGAAAACTCAATTTGGTAACTGAAAAATACCATTTTGCTCTTCCCTTTCATTATCAAGTCTTAGAAAGAATTACAGGTCATGCATTCTACTATTTCCTAGATGGGTATTCTAGGTATAATGAAATTGAGATAACACTAGATGACCATGAGAAAATAACATTCACATGCCCCTCTGACACTTTTGCATTCAAAAGGATGTCGTTTGGACTTTGTAACGCTCCTGTAATGTTTCAAAGGTGCATGCTGAGTTTTTTTAGTGACATGTTTGAGAGATTTTTGGAAATATTCATGGATGATTTTTCTAGTATTTGGCGATTCATTTGATTTGTGTCTGACAAATTGGGGAAAGTGTTGACAAGATGTAAGGAAATCAATCTGATGCTTAATTGGGAGAAATGTCATTTTATGGTAACACAGGGCATTGCTTGGGTCATATTGTGTTGTCTGAAGGCATAAAAGTTGACAATACAAAGATAGATTTGAATGAAAATTTATTTGCTCCCAAGCTTGTTAATGATGTCCGATCATTTCTAGGACATATAAGGTTCTATAGGAGATTTATAAAAGACTTTAGTACCATATCTAAACCCATGTGTCATGTCCTAAGTCAGGATGTAACTTTTGTGTGGAGTGAAGCATGCCAAAAAGCTTTCGATAAGCTTAAAGGTATGTTAATTTCTACCCTAATAATGCAACCTCCTAACTGGACCCTACCGTTTGAATTGATGTGTGATGCAAGTGATTATCTTGTGGGAGCTGTGCTAGGACAAAGAAAAGATAAGAAATCCTATGTTATTTACTATGCAAGTAAAACTTTGAATGATGCTCAAATGAATTATTCCACGACTGAAAAAGAATTGCTTGCTGTAGTTTTTGCTCTGGAGAAATTTTGTTCTTACCTTGTTGGTTCATTTGTTATTGTGTTCATTGATCATGCAATATTAAAATTCTTCTCACAAAGAAAGATGCCAAGCCACAACTCTTAAGATGAATACTCTTATTACAAGAGTTTGATCTGATCATTAAGGATAAGAAAGATGTTGAGAATGTGGTGGCAGATCATCTATCTAGGTTAACATATGAATTTCATGAGGACAGATGGCCAATCAATAAAAATTTCCTTGATGAGCAACTGTTCACAATCCTGGAAATATCATGGTACGCTGATATTGCTAACTTCCTTGCTAATGGTGAGTTTCCACCTACACTTACAATGATGGATAAGAAGAGGAGGGACGTTCATAATTTTTTTTGGGAGTATCCATATGTGTTTAAGTAATGTAAGAATCAAATCATAAGGTGATGTATCCCCAATCATGAGAGCAGATAGGTAATATCTTTTTGTCATTCTGAAGCATGTGGTGGTCATTTTTCATCTAAAAAATTGCTGTGAAAATCTTGCACTGTGGATTTTACTAGCCCACACTTTTTAAAGATGTCCATGCCTTCTGTCTAACCTGTGATAGATGCCAAATGTTAGGAAGCATTTTTAAAAAAAACATGATCCCCTTGAACCCTATTCTAGTAATTGAAAATTTTGATTATTGGGGCATCGATTTTATGAGACTATTTCCACCTTCTTTTAGCTATTTATATATTTTAGTGGCTATTGATTATGTCTCCAAATGGGTTGAAGCAGTTCCATGCCGAAATAATGATCACCAAATAGTGATCAAATTTTTAAAAGAAAATATTTTGTTCAGGTTTGAAATTCCTAAATCCATTGTAAGTGATAATGGTGCTCATTTTTCCAATCGTCCTTTTTGAAATTTGATGAAAAAGTACTTGATTTCTCATATAATTGTAACCCCTTATCATCCATAGACTAGTGGACAGGTTGAATCAGCTAATTGGGAGATTAAACTGATTTTAGAAAAATGGTAAACCCAGTTCATAAAGATTGGTCATTAAGACTAACTGATGCACTTTGGGCATATCGCACTACTTTTAAAACAATTTTGGGTATGTTTCTTTATCAATTAGTCTATGACAAGCCTTATCTACCTGTGGAATTGTAACATAGAGCATACTGGGCCATTAAAATCCATGAACTTTTACCTAAACAAGGCTGAAATTTCAAAAAAAATTCATATTAATGAATTGGAAGAGTTGAGGAATAAGGCATATGACAATGCTAAAATTGCAATGGAAAGGATGAAAGTCCTCCATGACAAAAAAATAGTGAGAAAATCCTTTGCCCCCTCACAGAAAGTCCTTTTGTTCAATTCGAAGCTTTGCCTGTTTCTTGGTAAGTTGAGGTCAAGGTGAACTGGGTCTTACATTGTCAAACAAGTGTTTGAACATGGAGCAGTGGAAGTGGAGAATCCATCAAATGGTAATATTTTTACTGTCAATGGTCAATGTTTGAAACCATTATTTGAAGACTTTGTTAAAGATGTAAAAACCATTTGTTTTATGGATCTAGAATATTCCGCCGAGATTTGAGCCTCTTGACACAAAAAGGGGTCGGGTCAGGAAAAATCCAACCCAACCCAACCTGAAAGGACGCCTTTATAAGGTCTCCAACCCTAATCCTTTGTTTCCCCATCCACCATTGTTGTTGTTGTTCTTTTTCTTCCCTTTTTTGCTTCAAATGACCTATTCATTGCAACTCCATGGCCATACTCCACCGACACAATCCTTTATTTCATTTTTGCATTTTAATTCTGTATTTGCTTATGGGTGTCCTACTGCTATTTGCACTCATACACAAGGGTTTCTAGCTTAAATGAAACCCTAATTTTTCCAAAGGTGATTAAATTGTGTATTTTGTTTGTAGGCGTCGGCCGATAAACAGATCTCTACTTTCAACCCTAACTGTACTTTGAGTATACTGGTAAACTCTAAACATTGGGGATAATGTTGAGTTTAGGTTGGGGGTAAGAACTACAGTTCATATTTTGTGCTTTAAAAAAAAGAAAGATTTTTTCTTGATCGTATGCATTTTTTGTCCTATATTTTGTATTTTATACAGTCTTTATGATGATCATGTCTTTAATGAAGATTCAATCGTATTTGTGACTGACAGATCGTAAAAGAACTAGATAGGGTGTCTCAAGCTTAGCAAGCATGGATAGTGAGATTTTTCGGTTCCATTTAGGCGTTTTACACATTTTTCCATCTAATGTGCATTCTGTGATAACGACAAAAGCAAGATAGATAAGAAAAACTGAAATTCGAGAAAGGCAAGTGAAGCCACTGTTTGGCATAAGTGCTTTTGCTAAACGCCGTTGTGCCAAAAGACTTGGTGCATGTAAATAATGTGGCAGGATCTTTCACATGAAGGAATATAATCAGTATTCTGAATCAATTTTCGGTCGCATACTCGATAAATTAGACTAGATAATGAATGGACAGTGTAAGGATTATCCTAAGATGCATGTTATTCCAGCACTGTACTTACACATTTTTGTATGAAAAGAAATTAGAAGAGTCACTAATTGTTTGAATGACATGGAGTCAGGGCAAGACTCAGATTAGAATGCTTTTTGACAAAGTTATGAAAAACTGTGTTTTTTATGAAGGTTAATGGTCCAAACTTTATTGTAAAAAGTGTAAATATCTTTTTGTTAAATGTACAAACTCTTTTTGGAAATAAAGATGTGGGTAGAGTGACGAATGTCCTAAAATACCAATGAAGTTGTAGCATGGGTAGGGACTTATCCTGAGACGCCAAAGATTTTCAAGTTCAATTTGGGTATATAACCTTCTTTTAACATGTTTATATATATGTGCATAAATTGTGATTTTTGATTTAGCATTCGAACGTCAATTCACATTCGAAAGCCAAGCCTCTGCAGGACATTAAAAGTATTGGGACTACCCAACGTTCGAACGCTTTATGAACATTTGAACTACGACCCAACGTTCGAACGCCAGCAGCTTACAATACGTTGGCCTCTACAAGACATCAAAAGTACTGGGAGCAACTGTCGTTCGAACGACAGTATAACGTTCGAACCTTCTTTTTAAATTCCTTCTATCCGTGTTCGAACATTAGTAACGTTCTAATGGTGGCTGCTTGGGTATAAATACTTGATTCATCTTCTCCATTTCAAAACCACCCAAAACCCCTCAAGTTCTTCAAACCCTAGGGTGATTCTTCACTTCCCAAGCCTTAAACCTTCATCCCCTCTCAATTTCTACCAAAAATCCACCATCTCAAACACATTCCCACCTCATTTCTCACATTTTTTACCAAGAAATCCAAGCTTTCTTGCCCTCAAAACCCCAAAAATCCAAAACAAAATGCCTCAAAGAATGAAGATGACCACTAGGCTCAAGGTGGCCAACCAAGAGCCCAACATTGTGGAAGAAGTAATTTAGCAAAGGGAAGAAAGGCCACTTGTGGTCTGAAGGTACAATCGCACTCGATTCCCAACACTCTAAAGGTCGATAGGTACGATAATTTCTTTCAAAATCAAGTATTTTTTTGTGAACGTACCATTGAGTAGTTAGATTTTGTGGAGTTGGGGCTTTATGAAAACATGGAGGTGAGAGGTTGGACAATGTATTTGAGAAATAGTGGAGAAGCGGTGAAGGAGTTGGTGACGAGTTGTACTCCAACGTCGAGATTGTGAATAGGGCGATTAAGACATATGTGAAAGGGGCTCACATCTATGTCAATGAGGATTACATTGTGGATATGAGGGTCGTACCACAGGTACCAAGGTCGAGCTACCCCTCGAGGAGGAATGTAGAGATGGATGTGATCGGTGTTGAGTTGACAGTCTTGTCAACGTTTGCTTAGGGGGGAAGGAGATTCTTTAGGCAAGGGGAGTTGACAGATAAATATAGAATGCTCAACTTGATTGTCGTCTTGAACCTTCCCATTGGATGTAAGAACAAGATTCTCCAGGAGATGGGCCGATTGCTATACGCAATAGGCAAGGGCCAAAGCATAGACCTCTTGTCTTTGATTTTGATTGAGATGCTGAAGGGGTGTGATATAAAGAGAAATTCATTCCCCTTCGGTACACTTGTGATGGAGATGTGCTTGGACTACGGAGTGAAGGTGAGACCGGAGATGGCAGTGTTTAAGCCAATGGGACTGTTGAACAAGGCATCATTCCGAAGGAGGCAGGGTCACAACGGAGAGCCAACAGTGAGACAAGATGTGCCTCCATCCAAGGCACCGATGAAGTTCAGGATGCCTTGGACACTAAAGAGGAGGTCGAGGAGGCCCACGAGCAGACATAGGTAGAGGCTCAGGCATGGACCAGCACCAACACCTGACGGACACTACGGGACATCATACTTGGCATCGAGACCAAGCAAGATGAGATTCTCCAATAATAGGAAGAGATTCTCAGTCTTTTGAGGGGAGGAGCTGGAGGACCCTTAGGCTCTGGAGAGGTGAGAGAGTGATAGAGATTTCTATGGTTGAGTTTGATGATTGGTTATTGTTTTTGGATGATCTAAATCTTTTTTTGTGATGAACTATGATACTTTCATGAAATGAATGATTTAGTTTTATTATATTTATCTTCTTTAATGCATGTGTTAGACTTAACATTACAATGTTATTTGTTAATGATTGATGGAACATATGTAAATATTGAGATTGTTTGCTAAAGTGACCAAGCACCTGATCGATTTGACACCTCTTCTAACAATCCAGACTTAAAATCACGCTTTCTTGAAAAGTGGTATTTTCTCTATGTTTAAATGTCAAATGTACATTGGTATTTGTTATTCTTGAGGTACAGAATGACCACACTCGAAAATGGAATTGAGATATAACCGACATTCTTTGAAAACCTAACATAACCAGTGGTGATAATGAAGAATAGCATGGTAAGTTTTCGAGCCATGTGATGCTTTTGAGAGAAAATCAACATTTACTTAAGTACGGTTTTTCACTTTCTATTCTTAAATAATCTCATTAAAATTGTTATTGATTGACACAACTAGAGCAATCTATTGACATATCCCACAAAGAATCTGTTCATACGACACATACATGTGCACATGTTTAAGAAATAATTTTCGGCCATCTGATAAAAAATTTGAGCCATAGCCATTTCTTTTACAAAATTATATTTCTAGTCAGCCGTGATTAAGACTTTAATGTGTGATTTCTTTTTCATGTAATCCATATGATAATCGAGTCACAGGAAGATATATTTGACATACCTTTGCTATCTAATTTTCTTGCACCCTCTTATAAATCAGTATGATACAAAAAAGCAAGAGAAAAAGAAAAGAAGATGGTGGCTACTGTTCAAAGAAAGAAAAGTCGGTGGAAACAACTAAAAAAGAAAGAGAAAGAAAAACCAAAAATGGCCAAGAAAGTGAAAAAAAATAAGAAAAAGAATGAAAGAAAGAAATACCATGTAAGTGAAGTTTCAAAAAGTTAGAATACCATGATAGCTTTGGAATACCACTGATGTCATTTCGTTAGCCACTGACCCCTGGCCACATTACAACCTGCAAAAAGCCCTAATTGATCTCAAGTTTGTTGCATGTGTGGGTCGTCAACGAAAATTTTGAGGTATATTGATAGTATTACATTATTTGTATCAATATTTTTCCATGAGATTATGTCAAATATGTTTAGTTTGTTTCCTTATATTTCACTCCCATAATAGTTGTGCATGTGAATTTACAATTAACCTTCTTCAGATCACATCCCCTTTGAGAGAAAAGTCACTATAATCGGAGGTAATTTTTGTAGAGAGCATTCTAAGAAAGGTTTGTGGAATCAAAGCTATCCATGGAAGGTTGTAAAAAAGAATGCTTGTTATCTAATAATTCTTGTTGCTAGAATGATTATTCCACATAGAGAATTTCAAATACCAATCTAACAAATGTTTATTTTTGCACAGAGTCTATACCTATGAAAGAGAAGTGTTCGGGAGATAAGTCGAAATTGAGTGTTGGGTGTCTTAACGACCATAGTGCTAACTCACTTTAACAAGTAATCTCACATACACACATCTATTCTACTGAAGTTTGTGGGTAACTTCACTTAAAAGACTCACGAGACAACACTCGTCCACTAGGAAAAATCTAGGGGTTTAATGGCTTGTTGCATGTGCTAAATACAACTGAATGACCTACGAAAATGGCATTGTAAATAATTTTTCATTCAATTTGTATTGTATTACTCGAAACTAGCAATATTTAGGTTGGGGGGGGTATGATGAAGAGTTAAAATTAGCATCTTACTATGCTTTTACAAGACTAATTATTCTTTGATGGAGTTTAAATAATGACATTTTAGAAAAAGTTGTACAAAAGCCTAAAGTCAATGAATACCAAACTTGCAAGCAACAACCCCGTGTTTTGGAAGAGAATTGAAGAAGGTGGAAGCAAAGCTACCACGTTCGAATACCAATCCACGTTCGAACATCATCCTAAATTATTTGAGGGCCCCCAGATCATTACTCGGGTGATGGCACATGGTGTGTTGCAGCTATTCCCTGAGAAGAAAAACAAAGAGTCACTTGAGTACCACGTTCAAATGCCAATACACGTTCGAACATTGGCTTGCATTATTTGAGGACCTCCAGAAGACTTCAATTGTTGGAGCATCTAGGGGGAGCTTGACATACATAGAGGGATACATAGAGAGCTTTTGGTTGAGGAGGAAACCCTCCAAAAGTAACTAGTTTTCTTCTACTTTCATTGTTAGTTTCATTAGTTTTCATTGTTTAAGTTTCCTTCTTCCCTTAGAGGAGTAAAACTCTTCCATTTTTCTAGCTTTACCAAAGCCATGAAAGGTGGAAAGTGATTCACTCATTCTTCTTTGAAGATCGACACGTTGTGTAGTGTATTTTACCTTATAACTCCTCTACTTGGAGGGATGAGAATCACTCACTTTTCTAACTTTCTCAAAGCTACGAAGAGTGAATAGTTTTTCATTCACTCTTTAATAAGAGGTGATGGACATGTATAAATCATTTGAAAGTTATATTGGTACATTTCGTTTATACTTAATGCTTTATCTTTTACTTGCTTGTTGAATGATTGAATGCATCTAGCAAAAGTAAGGTACTTTGTACAACCATGAGTCCACTGGTGAGATCATGAAGCTCCTGAACCGCGGCCGTTACTCCTCCCAGAAACAAACCTAATTAGACTAGTATAACAGTTAACCACCCAATTCAATATAAAACTCCAAAATTCCAACCTCCAAATTCAAAATAAAAAGGTTAATGGATACCCCATTTCACCGCTCCTTTCGGTGTATATTAAAAAAGTTGTTGCTCTCGCAACCAAAGTCACATGGTTGCCTTGAGTAGAAGTCAAACATCCATTATGAATCCTACTTGCTCTTTTGCATGTTTGATTTTAGAAATGTAGTCAACTCAATTCTTATAGGCCTACGAGATTTCTCTTTCGGAGGTTCTCCTGCTGTACCCGATCCCCTCAAAGTAAACCCAACAACAAACGCGTTTGAAGCAGCAAAGTTTGAAACTAGTTAACACCATGCACATACAGTTCACATACTCTCTCTCTCTCTCACACACACACACACTGAGAAACTAGTTTACTTGTCTATAAATGGAGAATTCAGTAAGAGAAATGTCACCCAATCCAAATTTTTAGAATTTTAGCAAGCTCATTAGGATTCTACGCTCCTTAATGGCCTCCCTTAGAAACCTCTTGGTTACCCTCTATATGGTGTCACTTCTGGCATGTTTTGCCAATGCACAACTTTCACCGAATTTTTATGCCTCTACGTGCCCTAATCTCCAACTCATTGTGCGTAACGCAATGAGGGAAGCGATTAACAGAGATCTGCGCCTTGGAGCCTCTATCCTCCGCTTGTTTTTCCATGACTGCTTCGTAAATGTAGGATTGTACCTGCATTTTGACGGTTGAGTCTAGTTTCTTCATTAAAGAAGTTTAAAAGTTTATGAAAAATTATATAATTATAAGTTATTATACTCTTAAGACTTGTATAGTACAATAATTTTTTGCTTTACACTAAGATTGTACAACATTAAAACCAAATGTGAAGTCTCCGACTATATGATTTAGAATATTATAAGAGGTATGTCCAAATGTAACCCATAGCTTCTCCTATCGTGTAATATTGTTTATCATTTTCGTTTGAGAGCTGCAGGGTTGTGATGCATCGATACTTTTGGACGACACCGCAACTTTCACAGGCGAAAAAAATGCAGGCCCAAACCGAAATTCCGCAAGAGGTTTTGATGTGATTGACACCATTAAAACACGGGTTGAAGCCGCTTGTAGTGGCAGAGTATCTTGTGCAGACATCCTGGCGCTTGCAGCACGAGATGGAGTCGTCTTGGTGAGTAACAAGTCAAGTTTCTACTTCATTAGTAGCTATATAATCCACGCATGCATGTTTGTCTATACCACATATATTATAATATATACATATTAGTCATAACCAGCTTCAAGACACGATTTAACGTAAAATTCAAGTGACAAGAAAATTGATCTCATTATATCAAGTTTCAATTTTTCATTTTTCTCTGTCATTAATTACACCCCTACAAAAATGGACACAAAGACAGAACGACTTTTTATTATGATGTATTGGATTGTACTTGACAAGTATGAAAAATAAATATCTTTATACTTAATCTTGGATTAGCTGGGAGGACCTACATGGGCAGTCCCGTTGGGCAGAAGAGACGCAAGAACAGCGAGCCAGAGTGCCGCTAATAGCCAAATTCCATCGCCATTCTCTAGCCTCTCAACCCTAATCTCCACCTTTGCGGCTAAAGGCCTGAATGCTCGTGATATGACTGCGCTCTCTGGTGGCCACACCATCGGCTTTGCACAGTGTTTTACGTTCAGAAGCCGTATATATAATGACACGAACATTGCCCCAATGTTTGCAGCCAATCGCAGGGGCGTCTGCCCAGCTTCAGGTGGGAATTCGAACTTGGCCCCCCTTGATATACAAAGCCCTAACCGGTTCGGCAACGCCTACTACCAGAACCTTGTGAGTCAACGTGGGCTTCTCCATTCAGACCAAGAGCTTTTCAATGGTGGATCACAAGATGCATTGGTTAGGCTTTACAGCACTAATCTCACTGCTTTTTCCAATGACTTTGCTGCAGCCATGGTAAGAATGGGCAATATAAGGCCCCTTACTGGAACAAATGGAGAGATAAGAAGAAGATGCAGTGTGGTTAACTGATTTACTTTGGGGTTTTATTCGGATCATTGTGCTGGCTCTAGTTTCTTTCTTCATGTTTTCAATTACTGAATTGTGATAATAAGTGGCAAATTGAACCGAATAGTCCTTTCCTTTGGCTCAATATTGCATTTGCACAGGTCTCTCTCTTCCCCACACCACGTGTGGGACATAAGCCCTCGTCTAACACAAAAACATCAAAAATATTGCAAGTCTTAAGTCACATCTTCGTTCAAAAAAAATTCTAAAATCACATCAACTCATGCACTTTGTGACACAAAAATATCGCAATAGTCCAAGTTGCATCAAAGCAAAAATGAGATAATAATTCTTCACACTAAGTCAAACAATGCAAGAAAAAAAATGTTACAATCAGTTCCTCTCAGCCGTTTCCCCATCCACGAATTCAAAACCTCCACTTCTTCATTCCTTCCTTTTCCATTTGCAGCATCCTCTTCCTTCTGTCACTTCCTAGACGGTTCTTCACTCCCAGAATGCACAAAAATGTAATTAGAAGATGGATGAAAAGGAACATTAGACATAACACACATGGAACTCAATTCAAACTCGAGACTAAGAGTAGCAACTCATACAAGATTTTAGTAGTACTATACAAAGAAAAAATAAACAGAAAATCAACTGAAATGATGTAACACTTCACTTAGAAAATTATACATGAGAACACTCTCCAATCTAATATACTTAGTGTTCCCATATTTTCAACCTCGGCAAAAGAAAATAAGGATTAATTCAACTGCCTTTTACTCTATTGCATACGCTTTCCACCTCATTTTTCCTCAACATGAAGGTATGTTAAACAAACTATGATACCATAAAATGTTCTGCAAACTATTGTAGCTACTTAATTCTCCCCAGACCAATTTTCTTGAGTACTCCAAAACCCATTGACACAAAAGCTTCTGGTAGTCCCATTGACAATCTTTCCTTATATTGTACCAAGCAAGAAAGCTCTATTATGATGTCAAAGTGAACCAATCAAACAACATTAATATTCCTAATGTCTAATCTTGGATGCTCCGTGACTCTTTTGAGAAATTTTCTAGAAAATGTAAGATACACGAGAAACTGTATCAATCTAATAAATGTAAACCAAAAAAAAGAAAAAGAAACAAAGAACATCAAGAGAACATTGACCCAGCCGTAGGGCAGTGGAAAAAGGTGAACCGTGGTGGTGGCTATCGTGGAAACATAATGAATTGTCACCAATGATGTGATAATGAATTCATTTAATATTACAATGTGACTCACCATTAAATACATTTCACTATCATTTCATTGGTGACAACTCATTATGTCCTTAAATTATGTCCCAATAGCATTAGTGTAAAATAATTTGGATAACCCAATTTTGCATGCTTGTACACCCTCCCCCAAGAATTTGAATACCTAATAAAGAAGTTAATTGCATTTGCATGCTTATACGCCTTGCCTCCCACTTGCCAAAAAATAATAGCCCAATAATGTCTTCTATTTTTATGTCTCGCAACAAACAAATCAATGGTGTTGTGATCGTACAATAATTATGGTGAATTACAAGAAATCAAACAATTAAGAAAACAAGAGAAAATAACACAGAGATTTACGTGGTTCGGCAATGTGCTTACATCCACAGGAACTAGCGGTTGTTCTTTTTCATTATTCAAAGTAGGGTTACATCTTAAGTATTTATACAACCCTAATACGGACGTATTTACAAAAATACTCCTGTACCGTACCGCGGGGGCGTTGCCCCCGCACCCCCAACTAATCAGCGTCCCCTTTATACAAATCCCACAAGACATCTGCCTCCTTGCCATTGTGCACACAGCAAATATGAGTTACACATACTCTAACAATCTCCACCTTGGCAAATATTCACCCCTTAGGAGAAAAAAATAAAAGAGGACATGTATTCAGGAACTCCATTGGGGACGCTAAGTTGAGGCATCTCCCATCTAGCAACTAGAAACATTAATCAAGTCCAAGTAGTGCTTGAACTTGTCTGTAGTAATAGGCTTTGTCAACATGTCTGCTGCATTCTCATAAGTGTGAACTTTCTCAAATAATAGTTCACCAGAAGAAACCAGTTCCCTGATCTTATGAAACCTCACATCTATATGTTTGGTCCTCGCATGATACACTTGGTTCTTTACCAAATAAATGACACTCTGACTGTCACAATGCAACTGAACTCTACCTTGCTGGGCACCCAGCTCCTTGACTAAACTTGTAAGCCACAAAGCCTCCTTGGCAGCCTCAGCTACTGCCATATACTCTGGCTCAGTAGTAGATAATGCAACTATAGGCTGTACCATGGACTTCCAACAAATAGGTCCTCCCACAAGAGTAAACACATAACCTGTGGTAGACCTCCTGTCATCCAAGTCCCCTGCATAGTCTGCATCCACATATCCCATAACTGAAGGGTCACTCTATTGTCTGCTAAACATGATGTCATAGTCTGTAGTGCCCCTCAAGTATCTAAAAATCCACTTGACCGCATCCCAATATTGTCGACCCGGATTTGAAAGAAACTTGCTAACCACGCTGACAGCTTGTGCCAAATCTGGTCTTGTATAAACCATATCATACATCAAACACCCCATTGCACTAGCATATGAGACCTTTGACATGTCATGAACTTCATCATCTGTCTTCAGGCACTGAGCGGTAGACAATCTGAAATGATTCGCCAAATATGTACTTACTGATTTTGCATAACTCATGCTGAACCTGTTCAACACCTTCTCAACATAGCTATTCTGAGATAGCCATAATCTCCTAGAAGCTCTGTCCCTGCGAATCTCCATCCCAAAATCTTCTTGGCCGCACTCAAATCCTTCATGTCAAATTCTCTACTCAACAAAGTTTTCAACTTGTTGACCTCACTCATACTCTTGGCAGCAATCAACATATCATCCACATAAAGTAACAGAAAAATAAATGAATCATCATCAAGCCTTTTTACATAGACACAACAATCATACTCACACCTTTTGTAGCCAATTCGGATCATGTAAGAGTCAAATCGCTTGTACCACTGCCTCAGAGACTGCTCCAGCCCATAAAGTGATTTCTTCAAATTACAGACCAAATGTTCCTCTCCAGGGAGACTGAAACCTTCTGGCTGTACCATGTAAATCCGTTCCCCCAAGTCGCCATGAAGGAAAGCTGTCTTTACATCCATTTACTCCAACTGCATATCTGAATGTGCTACTAGTGCCAACACTGTCCTGATGGAAGTGTGTCTGACCACGGGGGAGAAGATCTCATCATAGTCAACCCCTTTTCTCTATGAGTAACCCTTTGCTACTAGACGAACCTTGAATTTTTTCCCTTCCTTTTCTGATATTGCTTCTTTCTTCTTATACACTCATTTGCACCCTATTGCTCTCTTTCCCTCGGGAAGCTCCACTAACTTCCACGTCTGGTTCTTATGCAGAGACTCCATCTCCTCCACCATAGCACTCATCCATCTACTTTTCTCTTGGATTTTTACTGCCTCCTGAAAAGTTGTAGGATCCCCGCTACTAGTAATAAGCGCATAAGAAACCAAATCTTCAAAATCATACCTGGTAGGCGGCTTGATATTACGTTTGGGCCTATCTGTGGCTATACTATGATGCTGCTGATCACCTGAGATAGAACGCTCTACATGCTGAGCATCCTTTTCTCTACCATGGTTCTCTAGCTCCACCTGCACCACATGCTCATTAGTGCTACAGTTTTCTGGTACTTGTTTCTCTTCTTCCTGAGTACGCTGCAACATGGCTTTTTCATCAAAAACCATATCTCTACTGATCACCATCTTGTTTGCCTTCGGATCCTAGAGTTTGAAGCCTTTCACTCCTTTCTGATATCCCAGAAAGATACACTGTCTAGACTTCGCATCAAGCTTCGACCTCTCCTCACTAGAAACATGTACATAGACTGGACATCCAAACACTCTTAAACCAGAGTAGTCTACCTCACTGCCTGTCCACACCTCCTCTAATACTTTCCCATCTAGTGCTGCCCTCGGTGATCTGTTAATCAAGAAACATGCCATATTCACTGCCTCTGCCCAAAAATTCTTTGCAAGCCCTGTATTCAACCTGAGACGCCGAGCTTTCTCGGCTATCGTTCTGTTCATCCTTTTCGTTACACCATTTTGTTGTGGTGTCTTGCGGACTGTGAAGTGTCTCTTGATCTCATGTTGCTCATACAACTCTTGGAACTTTGAATCTGTGTATTCAGTACCATTATCTGACCTGAGGCATTTAATCTTCCTCCCTGTCTGGTTCTCTACTTCAGCTTTCCACAACTTGAACTTGGCAAATGCTTCAGACTTGTGCCGCATGAAGTACATCCAGACCTTTCGTGAGTAATCATCAATGAAACTCACGTAATACATATATCCTCCCCGTGATACTACGCTAACTGGTCCCCAAACATCTGTATGAACATAGTCGAGAACCCCCTCTGTCTTGTGTGTGTCTGTCTTGAACTGCACCCTATTCTATTTTCCAAGAACACAATATTTGTAAAAATTGAGCTTACATGTCTTGACACCCTTCAATAGATTTTTCTTATGAAGCTCTATCATCTCACGCTCACTCATATGACCCAGTCGCATATGCCACAAGACTGTATCATCTGATTCAGACTCTACAGCTACAACTCCACCTACAATTGTGGTACCTAGCAGTCTGTAAATGTTTCCTGCTACTTTCTGTCCCTTCATCACTGTCAGCATGCCTTTACTCACTTTCATTACTCCACTTATAGATTTGTAACTATAACCATTACAATCCAAAGTGCCCAATGAAATCAAATTCTTCCTTAGATCTGGTACATGTCTAACATCACACAACGTTCTAACCATACCATCAAACATCTTAATTCTAATATTTCCTATTCCAACAACTTTGCAAGATGCATCATTACCCATCAGAACAAAACCAAAATTTACTGACCTGTAGGTGTCAAACTAATCTTTATTGGGTGTCATGTGATAGGAACATGCTGAATCCATAATCCAAGAATCTGTTAAACGATCTGAACTGGATAAAACAGAAAGCATATCACCGTCACCACTCTCTGAATCTTCTTCTTCTACTACGTTTGCAAACTTTGATGCACCCTCTTTGTCCTCTGAATCCCTTTTCTTTTTCTCTGGACAGTCTCGTTTAAAGTGCCCCTTTTTCTCGCACTTGTAACACGAGACGGAGACGTCCTTCCTCTTCTTCCTTGACTTGGACCGGGCTTTATTGTTACCCGATCCATTCCGAGATTTGCTTCTTCCACGTTCCTGGTTACCTTTCACCACAAGCCCTTCACCTTGTGAAGCCTCATCACTGGCTTTCTTCCGCTGATGAAAACCTAATAGAGCACCTGTGACATCCTCCAACTCGAGGATTTCTTTTCCCCACATCAGAGTCGTAACCAAATTCTCGTACATAGGAAACGCCAGTAGGGAATTTAGCAACATCAGCGCCTTGTCTTCGTCTTCGAACTTCACATCAACTCGCTTCAGATCGCTGATGATCTAATTAAACACGTTGATGTGTTGGGTCAAATCCGAGCCCTCTGACATCTTAAGACCATATAGTTTCTGCTTAAGATAGAGCTTGTTCATCAACGACTTGGACATATACCGACTTTCCAGTTTCAACCAAACTTCCGCCGGTGATTCCTCATCCATGACATGATACATCACTTCATCAGTCAGACAAAGCCTAATAGTCGCTACAGCCTTCGCTTCCAATTCTTTTCAATCCATTTCGTCCATTCCTGCCAATTGTTTTTCGTATAATGCCTTCACCATGCCCTGCTGCACTAACAGATCCTTCACCCTCCTCTGCCATAATTCAAAATTTCAAGTTCCGTCGAACTTCATGATGTCGAATTTTGTAGAAGAAATCCAGACATTGTAGTTTAGCTCTGATACCAGTTGTTGTGATCGTGCAACAATTATGGTGAATTATAAGGAATCAAACAATTAAGAAAGCAAGAGAAAATAACACAGAAATTTACGTGGTTCGGCAATGTGCCTACATCCACAGGAGCTAGCAGCCGTTCTTTTTCATTATTCAAGGTAGGGTTACATCTTAAGTATTTATATAACCCTAATATGGACGTATTTACAAAAATACTCATGTACCGTACCGTGGGGGCGTTGCCCTCGCACCCCCAACTAATCAGTGTCCCCTTTATACAAATCCCGCAAGGCAGATGCCGTCGCGGGCTCCGCTCCACTCCGCTACGCTCCGCCCGCTCCGGCATCTGCCTCCTTGCCATTGTGCACACAGCAAATATGAGTCACACATACTCTAACAAATGATATCCTCACAAGCTTTAGGATCAAGAAGCAACATCCTTATATCTTGAAACATAATCACAGCCCAAAGCCAATCACAAATCAATTCACGTAGTCCAAGCTTTACTCGATTTAGCATTAGCAATAGGTTTTAACACACCTTTGCATCAGATAATGAATTAGGGATTGAATTGTGAATATAATGGAGATAATTTCTATAAAAAAAAAAAAAGAGGAACCACTCTCCCATAGTTTGCTAAAAACATTGGAAGTTACGACAATTATTATTTAAGGGTGCTTTTCAACAGAAAGTTAAACAATATACACAAAAGAAACCTCAATTTCACAAAATCTCATATACACGTAATGCTTTAGAGGACACTATTACGAACATCATCATTAGTTGCCACCTCAATATGTGAAAAAGAGAACAGTCAAAACTCATTAAGAAAAGTCATTATTTGAAAAATTATAGAATTAACAAAAGAAAAACAATTGAAAAATTAAATTGTCGAGTTTGGCCAAATAACTATCACTTGGAAATATATGTACTATTAAGAACATTTTGTGACGATCGAGTCTTGACTCTAACTAGATTAAATAATTAAGATTTTATGAGTCTCATGATATTTTAAGAAATTATACGAACGTTACTCGAGGTCAAATTATACGTTAGATTTTAATTATGGAACATTGATTATTTCAAATTTTATCGGGTTCAAAATGAGATAGTGATTTTAGTCCTAAATTTTATGAAATTAGGATATATTGTTTTTAATATAGTGGGAATCAAATTTATCGGAATCCCTTGGTGATTTGAGGTATAGGGTTGTATATAATATACTCCTTTCATATACTCTTTGTAAATATTAGTTTCTTAATTATCATTTAATTTGTGTTCCATCTTGTGATATCATTATTCTTGGAATTTTGATTTAATATAGTTGAATATATTAATCTCATTGATCATGTTTTGTGTGGATTGAGACGAGATCGTGGTAGCCAATAGTCTGATGTATCGCCAGCCAATAGACCTGGGAGATCGGGTTGAAGTAGGATGATTGGTAAGATGTCAGATTTGCGTTTAGATCTTACATGACATGTGATATGCAAATATGATATTTATATTTGTTGATTAAGGTACTTTGTGATATTAATTTATTCGGTATTTAATGCCTTTAAGCATATTATTCCTCTTCATATTGTATATTTTTTCGCTTTATTTGACATTTTTCTGGTTGACCATGGAGACAAATCGGGTTGAGATATTTGGAAAATTTAAAGATGAGCTTGTTTCGATATAATTTTGTGATATTGAAATTGAAAGATGTATTTATATTTAGAGATTATATTGATAATTTCAATTTATTGGGATAATTAGTGCTTTGTTATTTTTATTCAGGTGTATTTGTATCAAATATTATCTTCAGCAGATCCGAGCGTCGCAGTTTGGTATCAAAGCATAGGTGTGAGATTCTGTAGATTGTCTTAATTTAGTTACTTAAGATGACGACCTGAGGGTAATAGAGGAGCTGATTTTAGGTGCATAAAATTATACTGAAGTGCTCAGTCGAAGTTAGTATGCGATTTATCACTTGTAAATTTAGAGGACAAATTTTTTTTTTAAGGTGGGTGGATTCTGACGATTGAATCTTGACGTGAACTAGAATAAATAATTAAGATTTTATGGGTCTCATGATATTTTAAGAAATTATATGAACATTACTCGAGGTCAAATTCTATGTTAGATTTTAATTATGGAATATTTGATTATTACAAATTTTATTGGGGCAAAATGAGATAGCAATTTTAGTCCTAAATTTTATGACATTGAGATATATTATTCTTAATACAATGGGAATCAAGGTCATTTATTGGCCTTTAGCGAGTCTATGAGGTCAGGGCGAGGACCGTAAGGAAGGACAAGACCATGAACCAGGCCATTTACGATCGCTTGGTTGCCCTAGAGAAAAATGAGACCATGTGTGCCAAAGTCTACAAGCTTTGTGAAGAGGCGCTCGTTCTCCAGGCCCAGATAATCAAGCTTGAGGAAGAAAGAGAGCATCTGAAATCTTTGAATTACTATTTGAAGTCTTCAAAGGAGTGGTTTCCCACAAGTTCTGCCAAACCCAAGAGGAAAATGCTGTTCTCCTGGAAGAATTTAAGGCCTTCAAGTCAAATCCAGAGCTGGGCAAGATGATGAAGATTGGATGGAGAAGGTCGATTCATGCCTCTAATGTTCCTCTATCCTCTGAGCTCTTTTCTCATCATGATGCTTGGTGTACTTCTTCTTCTGCTATGATTCTAACAACCAATCTCCCTTAAAATATGCACTTTTTTTTTTACAATAAACCCCCTTTTGATCATGAATGAAATACTTTTTTTATGAAATTTCTTTGTTCTCCCCCACCCTTTTGAGAGAGGTTTAGAACTCGGGCGTGTCTTTTGAATTACGCCCTCTTCTTGTAGCAAGGAGGCTTGACTTCAATAAAGTGTTTGGGCCTCTTTGATACTTAGAAATTGTTTTGAGTAATGCCCCTTTTTTCCCTAACAAAGAGGCTTGGTTTCAATAAAGGGCTAGGGCTTCTTAGATACATAGACAAATTTTTGAGTAATGGCCCCTTCTCTTGGCAAAGAAGCTTGGCCTAAATAAAGGGCTAGGGCCTCCTTATATAGAAGAATTTTTGACTAATACCCCTTTCCCCTGACAAAGAGGCTCAGCCTCAACGAAGGGCTACGGCCTCCTTATACTTAGAATTTTTTTTTAGTAATTCCTCCTTCACCTAACAGATGTTAGGCCTCTACGAAGGGCTGGGGCCTTTTCATACATAAATTTTCTTCAAGTAATGCCCACTTCACCTAGCAAAGAGATTTGACCTCAATGAAGGGTTAGGGCATCTTGATACTTACAAATATTTTTTGAGTAATGCCTCCTTCCCCTAGCAAAGATGTTTGGCCTCAATGAAGGGATATGATCTTTTCATACAGAAGAATTTTTTGAGTAATGCCCCTTCTCCTAGCAAATACGCTTGACCTCAATGAAGGACTAGGGCCTCCTAATACTTAGAATTTTTTTTAACAATGCCCCCTTCCCCTAGCAAAGAGGACCGGCCTAAATGAAGGGTTCATGTCTTGGTTCTTGGTTGCTTTATTGCAACCGCTGTAGTGACTTGGTGAAGCAATTGGTCTAAAATCTTATCCCTTGGCTTACATCGTCGTGCTTAGTCTTGGGCCTAGGTTTGACCAGGTGGCTGCACTTAAGCTAGGTCACTATCCTTGTTAGGAATTTTTCCTTCACTGCCTTGGTAGTAGGTTGAATCGTGTCTAGGTCTTCCTTGATCTTTTGCCCAAAATTTCATTCTTGGGACTTTTTCCTTTGTTGTGGCAAATGCTTATTGTATAATTTTGAAGGAAGTTCACAATGGTACTTTGCAATGGAATTCTTATTCACTGAAACGAGTACTTTAAAATTTTTCAACTTAAGACTATATGTCTTTAAATCAATTACAATTTTGTCGGAGGTACTCTAGTCTAATGATTGAAGGTACTTCAATCTTTTCCTATTTCTAGAAGCACTTCAAAAGTAGTATTTTCGGAGGTTTTCAGCATTCCATGGTACTGGAATCAGTTTTTCTTCCAATGATCCAGTCCCTCCAATCGATATGACCTTATATGGTCCTTCCCAATTGGCTTGACCGGTTACTTGGTATCTTTGCTGACTGAACAACCAAATAACCAGTTTGGCTCAGATTCGTTAGGTAGGTAGGCCCAATGCTTGATTAACCGAACTGTTGGCTTAGCCAAGGCTCTCTATTGATTAATACCTTTTTGCCACTTGTCTTATGTCATGTGTTTTTGTCAATTGGAATCATTAAATGGTCTAATCATGCGCAGTCAATTTGCACCCCTTTAGTATCCTTGAAGGTACAAGTAGAACCAGTTTATATATTACAAATTCTATCAGATCTATGCTTTAAAAACAATAATTAGTATCCTCAAATTTTCATGGACCAAACCAAAAAAAAATTATGGTTCCCTTCACATTAGTACTCACATAGTATAAACAATATGTACATTCTCTTAAGATTTCTATTTATCTCTAAAGAATTGTTGATAGCTGAAAATGAATTACTCCTTTTTGGATATTACACCTTATTGACTCAGGGTCTTCAAATTCCTCCATTATACTTTCTCTCTCTTTGTGTGTTTCTAGAGGCACGTGATTCATACTAAGTAGACCTAGTTTGATTAGATTATCATATAATCAAGATCTATAAGTTGAATCGAAGTATAAATTAAATTGAATTGTTATGTTGTTGTCAGGTTAATAGAAAGAAAATAAAAGATTAAAAAGAAACAAGTGTTAGATTATATATTTGTAATTGACTAATTTTGTGGAGTCTATTGTAAAACCTTAACCATTTCCATGGGCATGATGCTATCAAGTTCAAGATTCAAAAGTGACATTGAAGGGAGGAGAGCAAGTATAAAGTTACATTATTCAAGGTGTGTGTGTGGGTTATATGGATGTTGCAGCCTTACACTTTTAAGTGTAAGTGTTGTAATTATCCTCTGATGAAAAAAAAAACCTCCGTATACACCTTCTTGCTTAGGATAAAGGTGAATGCCTAGACACCAAAGATGAAACCTTAGTTATTTTAACTTCGGTTGATTAGGATGAAAAGTAAATAGGAAGTGATCCGATTATAACTCCTATGTGATTTAAAAAAAAATCTAAACTATTTATGAGTTTTGAAAACATAGTTTAAATCACAATCGGGCCCTTCTTTGAGCAACACCCTTTACTGCTCAAAAGGATAAGTTTTTGCATGGTTTTAGGCTTACAAACCTGTGAGGACTACCAAATGCTCGCTAGCGTTTACTAGAGCGGTATTTTATTGACTTAGGATAAAAGTGAAAAGGCCATAGGGGATCAACACATGGCTTGCTCTATGAGCTCGCTCAAGCGGTCTTAGTCCTTGGTTGATTTGAGACGTTGTTTTTCACTTCAGTGCCAACCTTCCTATGAATGACCTCCCACCAATAGAGCGATTGTTCTCAAAATAGGAATTGCCTTTCCTATACCTAGGTTTAGCCTCTTGTGAGTTTTTGAAGAAAGAAAACTATCTTTCAACATTGAGAGCTTCCACCACAACCTAGATCCTTATGATCTATAGACTAACACTAGTGATTCTACTCAACCTCACAAATTGATGTTGAAGAACTTGTTGGTCAAACAAACTCATTGGTGTGTGCATACTACGGATTATTGGTTTGTCTATAATCGCTCAAGGCCTAGACGAACCGTGCAATGAGAATGTCCAAATGAAGCTACATAAGACGTCTGAGAGGGAGTTTTGGGAGAATAACATAATTGTAAAACCCGGTAAATTTAAACTTTTGAAAAAAAAGGGCAAAATGGTAATTTTGTCGCTACAGTACGAGTCGAAAACCTAAAATTTTTTGGAACTCAGATGACGAAACGGACTTCACCGTTGGATTCGTCTCATGAAATTTAGTTACCCTTGTCAAATTTCATCGAATTTCGAGATAGTCGAATTTTTTACGTTTTTCGAGGCGGTTGAGTCTCGGGTGACCAAAAAAAATACGATTTTGGCAAAAATTTTAAAATTTGGGAAATAATTTGAGGCAAGTTAAAATAAAAATATTTTGAACTTAAATCGGGACGAAATTTAATCGTTTCGGGATGAAAACGGATCCGAAAAAAAGAGGTCGTGTGGCGCATTCTAGGCCAAGCATTCTAAAAGTATAAATAGGGGCAAATATTTGAAAAATCAGATATTTCCTACCCATTTGTTGGCTGGTTTCAGACGTTGGAGGAAGAGAAGAGAGAAAGAGAGTTTTCAAGTTTTCTTCCGCCGATTCTTGAAGTTCCGTCGGTCAGAATTCGTCGGACTAAGAATTAAAGTCGATCTACGCGACAAGGGCTACGTGTGGGTACCAAAAACAACGATTTTCACCGAAGATTCAAAGGCAAATTTTTGGAAAATCAAGAACTTGGGGCTTGTTTTGGTGCTTTTGAAGTCTCCACGCTTCAAAGAAGTAGGGGTTTTTCTATCTTGGTTCATTTCTACCTATAGTGTATGTGAAATGTGTAGGTTATTAAAGAGTATATATATATATATCACTCACCTATGCATGTGAAATAGATAAAATGGGAATGAAAAAGGGTGTAGAAATGGCTTAGGTTAATTTCTAGTTATGTGTGATATGTGGGAATCACTTGTAAAATCCCTTGAAAATTGAATGTGTTAGTAGCATGGGCTATGTATAACATGTGTGTTGTGAATTGTGATTAAATAGCAAATGTTATTTTATGCCTTGAGGAAGTAGGTGTAGAATGGGTTTGATTCAAATCCTACTTTGTTTTGCTATGTGGAAGTACTTGTGTAATTTCTTGGATGGAAGTTATGTGTGTTTTAATATGTAGTAAAGTGAGTGTGTTTAACTCATACACCAGTGTGTGTGTATGTTCTTGCTTGTTGGAAACCTAAAGTGAGGGAGATTAAAAGAGAAGGAAGAAAAAACCAAGTTTTAGCTCACATTTGATATGTGGAAGCTATTAGTATAAACTCTTGGAAAATTGGGTTTACATGGATTGTTTTGTGTATTTTAAAATTTTCCTACCATAGTTGGTTGGATAGAAAAATGGTAAGCCTATGGAACTATATAATTCACTTGCCTATGGTTATGGAGTTGGTGTAGAAAGGATATAATCAATTTCTAGTTTCAAATTGATGGTTTAGTTAAAAAGGGGTATTGAGGATGGGTGGCATGACTTGAGATAAATTATCTTGTTGAATGCATCATTAGTGTATGTTAAGTATGGAGAAAGGGTGCCTAAATGTGCTAAATAAATCTTGTAAGAAAGGATTTGCAATAGATATAGAAATTGGGTGAAAAAAAGCGGGTACACTTTTCTGCTCCGGACCAGTTGTCGTAGAATTGTCATAACTTTTGATCCAACCGTTGGATTGAGCTGAAATTTTGACACAGTATAGAAGACATCTAGATCTACAACGTTCGTGTTTTGAACCTTTCCATATTGTAAGTGGATAATGGTAAAAATAGAAAAAAAAAGAGGTATTTTCACCAGAGGGAGCTAGTGCTGGTGCCTTTGTTACCAAACACCAATACATCTTTGATTTCTTAACTTCTAAGCCTCCAAATCCTCATGTAATGTGGTCATACCTTCACCACACATCCAAGATAGTTGCAAGGTCCTAAAATACTTGATTTATGCTATAAATACTTGCAACATCCAAATATCAATATTATTCATAATTTCGGCTCACTCTAAGTACTTACATGCAAAAGTTGAGTTAAAATGCATGTAATGAGGCCTTCAAATATGTAATATTTTGCACTCATCACTATGTGTTCTTTGGTTTTAAATGAGATATATTGGAGTATATTGGACCTCGATAGGATTAAATTAGTAAAGGAACACAGGTTTCACGTGCAAGTTAAAATCCCGGACAAAGGGATAATAATGATGTGATGTCGGTTAGTGTGACATTCATGGATCTTTCCGTGGATTGACGGAGGGGTTAACGGCAGAAGTCACTTAATATGATTTCTTGAGTTATACGATGAATGTGAGTGAATTATGTAATAACATAATTGGTGTCGTAAAGGTGTTTAATAAAATGCCTTGAGTTATTGAAGTTGTTGTTTGATGAAATAACATGCTTGAAAAATGTGGTAAAGCGAAATTACATGCTTATGATGTGATTTACAATTATAATGTTATGTTGATGTATGCTTAACGATATGTTAGCATTATTATGATCATGAAATTTATATGTTTGGATATAATTGATGATGAGATATGTTGAAATTGTTTATTTGGCATTCATTACATATTGAACATGACAATAGTTTGAAATGATGCATTACATTGCATATGCACGGGGTAAACACATCCATAACCATGAGCATGGGTGTGTGGTTGCATGGTTAGTCAATCATCATCCTTGGTGGTTGGTGGTGGGCTCGGGAAAGTAGGATGGAACATCCTATTGAGTCGCATGGTTACATGCATAAGAAAACTTGTGTCGGGTATAGCAAGTAGGGATAGACACTCCCTCGGGCAAAAAATTCGACCACTTGGTTCATACACTTACCGGCGGTGAAATTCTAGAAAAGTGTAACGGTGTACGGAGACGGAAGTGTGATTCCTGAATCCGATACCCAATAAAGGCACATGATTTTAATATATAAATTATTCATTTGATGAGAAACATCCAATAATAAATTGGTTTTATGACATATGGTTGATTTCAAAATGATCTTTGGATGTGTTTCATCAAAGACGTTTGTTTTACACATATGAGTCGTATTGTGTTGTGGGAGCCGGTGTAGACTCGGGATAGCATGCGTGAGTGAGTTTCGTCTCATTACTTGGCATGACATCATGAGATTCTATCTTGAATAACATATTCTTATTTGGAATGGAAGAAGTTGTTTGTGGCATGTGCGCATTGCATACGCATTTTAGGTGGGAAGTAGCCTCTGTAGGAGTTTTTCTACTGAGTGTTGGCTCACCCTATACGGGAAACATTTCAAGTGCAAGGTGCATACCGGCGGAGGACTCTCATTCAGGACCTCAAGGGTGAAGAGGGGCCGACATGTGGCCTTTAACCATAACTGTTTTGTAAACTTTTGTTCAAACTATGTATTGGCATGTAATATTTGTAAAGGAATTATAATTTTGAACTGGTATTAACCATGTTTAATGCATAAACTCATGATGTGAAAGTATGGATAATTGGATCTGGTGTGATCAATGTTTTCTTATAAATGGATCTGGTTTGGTCAACATTTGTATATGGTACCTCGGATGGGTCATGTGATGGTACGGTGCACAGGTTGTGTTTTGGGTAGAGTTTTTCCATACAAAGGAGACTCTGTTCGATTTTGTTAAATTATGAATCCCGGTAAATGGAACACAACGGTGTGATATTGAGTTATACGATATCCACAGGCATTTCGCGGGTTGATGGGCGATCAACGGGACCCCCGATTTTTGGGGCATCACAATAACAAGGAACTAACAATGGTATTGGTTGAGGTATAAATCTTATGTTGGCTTGGAGATTAGTGGATTAGGGTTTGGTGAACCCTGAGTGGCTCCCCATGATTTTTTTCAAAGAGGTTTTTCTGCATCAACAAATTTCTAGTATTCTTTACTTTCTATTGTATACACTTGTGATTTTTTAGCACACACATGCACTATGTGTTTATTGATTTGATTGTGTGAATATCTTTCAACCATAGTTGTGCGATTGGGTTTGTTGTGATCAACATGATATTGATTTTGAAGTAAATTAATTTAAGATTAATTAAAATCATTCGTCATGGTTCAAAGGGTTAATAGAGTTTAAAAGGGGTTCTCATCGTTAATTTTGGCATTCTGTTTGAGAACAGGTAATTAAAGTAGACATAGGTTTTAATTGATAATTGATTGGGCTAAATTCAAAAACCCTATTCACCACCTCTAGATAGAGTATCTTAGTCTCCAAGTGTATAATCGTGAGGTAAGATCCATATCAGGTTCTCTCTCCCATAACAACAATTGGTATCCGAGCGTGTTTGCCCTAAGATCATAAGACACTAAAAGTAGACATATTTTATTTTTGCTTACTTCCCTGGTTTACCTTCAATAAATATGTCATTACTACTAGTTAATTTTGAATAGATTGTCAAAAGAAGGTTCAATTGAAGGTTCAATTGAATATATATATATATATATATATGTATATGTATATATATATATATATATATCAACTCAACAAAACTTTGTCCTAACATTTTTGGGGTTGACTACATAAATCTTGTTTTACCATTGTGATTTATGAAGGGTCATGTTTTCATTTAAACATTAATTTATCATATATTTCTTTAATATTTCATTTAAAGTTAATTATAATTTTCCTTGTCAATAGCTATTATACTACTTTTTCTCACCGATGTTGTAGTACAAACATCAATAAATATGTACAGTTCACCTAAGTCAATTGAGTGGGTCTTATGACTGTTCTGTAAAACGTTTCTTTTAAATTAAGGAGTATACGTTTATCACACAATACACCGAATGCATTTCTCCATTTAGTTCGTCCTACACAAATTCTATAGGTAACATTGTCACCAATCTCACACTCTCTCTGAATAATATATCTCTTTCTACTAAAATTGCATTCCATACATTCCATTTTAGCCTATTAATCCTAAATCTTTTTGATTCAAGAGCTTCTTATCGTATTGCTTGTTTATTAATAATTTTTTCTTTACTTTCATCTATTTGCCTAGTCAATTCAATCATAATCAATGGAAAAATATATGGATTCAAAGAAGAATCCTAATATAAGCCTACAATGCTTGGGAATTCATTTGGTTTTCCTGTTGTTGTTCTCACTAAAGTTACTACATCGAAATACATATCCTTGATCACATCAATACACATGACAATAAAATTTTTTGTCTCTAAAACCATCCATAATATATCTCTAGGAACTCTATCATATACTCTCTCTAAGCTAAAAAATTATATGAATGCCCTTATTTTTCTCTCTATACATTTTCATTTGTCTCTAAAGTAAATATATAGTTTCCATTCCTGATCTTGCAGACATAAATCCAAACTAATTTCATTGTTGAATGATAAAATGTATTTTTTCTAATCTCCCAATGATTTCTATTGTCCTTAGTGGCTAAGCTCCCCATATAATCTTCATTTTAGCAACTTTGCGTAGCAATTCTTTCATCTTTCTCTAATTTTTCCTTGTTTTGTACCAAAACCCTAAATGCATCACTCTTAATATATTCAATATGATTAAAATTTCAAGTTTTTTGTTCACTTGATTTAACAAGTTTATATATACTTTTTCGCCATCATTTGTAGCATGTGACTTGAAAGTATAAAAATAATAAAAGAATAATGATCCATGGATGATCTCTCTACACATGAGAGCATCCTATTTATACAAAATAACCTAGGTGTAGGTAGGACTAAGTTCCCCAATAAAATCAAACCACTAAAAGACCTGACACTGACTTTTTAATAAGGCGCGTCTGGACAAAAAAAAGGGTGTTCGGATAGTAAAAAATTTACAGGAATTCCATGCTTTAGGGCTACGTCCAGACAGTGATGGCCACATTCAGACGATCATAGTGGTGTTCTATCAGTTACTCTTGTGTCAAAACAGTTAGTGTACGTATCATCAATTTTAAGTCCAAACAGGAATGATAGTGTCCAGATAATAAAAACTCTCTAGAATCTCATCTTTGCCACTCACGTCCAGACAGTGATAATGGCCTCTAGATTGTGCTAGTCAGTCATCGATTTTGACTGTTTTCTTGAGAATTCAATGATTGCGTTGAGACGGTGCCAGTGACTTTTGGAAGGTACTGTTTATCTAGCTTTCCTCGGATTCTGAGCACCAAACTTCTGAGAACTGGGTTGGATCTTTCACGAGTATCCACTTTGACCCCAATCTCGACCAATGTTTCAAATAATGATTTTACCCTCTTGAATCCAATTTCCTCCTCCTTAGCAATTAATTCACTAGATGTATCCAATTGTGATCCAATTCAACTATGTTACTTGAAAAATAAATCAACCACTAAAAAAAAAAAGTTGAACTAAAAATCCAATAGTTAATCATCTATGAGCTCAAATAATATTTAATTAGTCAACTATTTAATATAATAAACATATAATAAAACATCACTTTTAATAGCTAATCACATTTCAGACACATCTTACAAAATACAGATTTTTTTGGCACAAATGAGTCTGAGATATAGGGAGAAGATGGTGGAGCTGATGGAGTTTGATGTAGCCATTGGAGCTAGTTTAGAGACTTTTAGTTTAGGTCTTATGGGAGTTTTAGTGTTTATTATTCATTCATTGTTTTTTGTTGACTTTTTCATTTTTTTTTACTTTTATTTGTTTAGTTAATTTTTTCGTTTGTTGTGACGATACTTTTAAGTCCTATTTATTGATTTTTTATCATCTTTGACTATAAGTTATATGTCTTGTTTGTCATTTTCTTAATTTATGTGTATGATTTAGCTAGTTGGTCTTTGTTTATACCTTCTTGTTATATCATGGTTTTATGTCATGATCGTTATATATGGTCATTGGGTTGACATTTATACCAAATAAAAAATAATATGTTTGTTAGTTTGATTACGTACTGTGCTTTTCATATGTTTTCATTAGGTTAACATTAGTAAAAAAAAGGGGGGGGAGAATATTTTAGCTACTTATGAGAGGAATCAGAAAGATTTACTGTTGACTAGGCTAGATATGTTGCATATGAATAGAGTAAGGGGGAGTTTGTTTAAATATTCAAGGGGGAGTATATTTACAAACTTGACATAAAATCACCTATGTTACACTTGTTCTTTACTTTTGAACACTAACTAAAGGGGAGAACTTGTTATAATTGGCATCGATATATCAATAAGTTCTCAAACATATGAGACAATTTAGTTTTTGACATGTTACATATTTACACTTGCATGATGTATATATAAATATGTTCTTTTTCTTAACTTAGTGCTTACCATACCTATGATTGTGTTATTTAATTCTCTAATATATGATATTTTTCACAAGATTTTAGTTTGAGTGGTGATGTACAGGACTATGATCTTCAAGCAATATCTTAAGATGTAAATCTTATACTAAGATAGAGACTTAGGACATGTGCATGAGTGTTAAATTAGATTTGTAATTCATTTTATTCAATGGTTTGCAAGTTGTAATCATAATTTTTTACTTGTGTATTTTGTCCCGAAATTCCCAAAGGGGGATATTGTTAGATATACAATTGTAATTGCATAATTTCATGGAATCCATTGTAAATTTCAACATATTTCATGGTCATGATGTTATTAGAATTGAAGATTCAAAAGTGTCGTTGAAGGGAAGAGATTAAGGGTCAAACCTACATCATTCACACTTTGGTTTCTTCTTCAAGCTTTGGACAAAGGTAATGACCTAAATAGGTAAGATGATCCCTTGCTTTATTTAACTTAGAAAGATTAGAGTTAAAATGGAATTAGGGATTAACTTATGAGGTTCATAGGTAATTTAAAAAAATATATATTTTCTAAATCGTTTGGTGTTTTCAAAATATAGATTGAGCCATTAGCGGACCTCTCTTGAGCAACACCCTTTAATGTTCAAGAGAACAAGTTTTTTTCTTGGTTTTAGGCTTAAAAAGTTAGTAGGGACTATCATATGCTCGCTAACCTTCACTAGAGCAATCTTTTTATAACTTAGAAAAGAAAATGAGAAAAGACAATGAAGGGAGAATAGGACTTGCTTGAGTGGTCCCTTGACCTCACTCAAGCAGTCTCATAGTCGGTCGAGCAGTCTACTCCCCCAATGAGGATTATAATCTCATTTTCATTTTAGTGAGAACTGCCCTATGACCTCCCTCCCATCGATTGAGTGGTGGCTCGCTAATTTGAGTTTTCTTGTTGACCAAGATCACCCTTATTCCGGACTTACAAATAGGGAGAGCTTTTCCCACAGTTAGGTTAAGTCTCTTATGAGATTTCTATGAGAGAAAAATTACTTTTTACCTTGAGAGTTTCCATTACTAACCTAAATCCCTAAAATCCAAGGCTACCACTAGCGACTATACCCAAACTCACAAATTAGAGTTAAAGATCTTGATGGTTGGACAAATCCATTGGTGTGTGCATACTAGGAATCATTGATGTGTCCATGGTTGCTCGAGGCCCAAACAAACCATGCAACGGAGAGTTCAAGTGAAACTATGTAAGACATCATAGAGGAACTTTCGACAGAGAGATCTATGAAGGAAATGAGCATCTAGCCATGATATTGGTTAAAATATAAGACTCGAGTACTTGTAGATTGACTTTGTGAATAGTGGGTTAGGTTTGGTGAAATTTGAGTGGTTTCCTGTTGTTTTTCTCGAGAAGGGTTTTCTGTGTCAACAAATTGTTTATGTTCATCTAGTTAATTACATATACACTTGCATTTGTTAGCATACACGCGCACTATGTGTTTGGTGATTTGAATGCTTGGCATATGAATCATCCATAGTTGCAATTGGGTTTGGCTTTTGGGATTGCTATGGGATTGATTATTTAAGTGAATTAATTCAAGACTAATTAACATCAACCATGATGAGTTTAAGGGTTTGTGGTGATTAAAGGGGTTCTCATTGATTATTATTTAATTCGAGTGAGAAGAGGTAATTATGGTCAAATTAGATTTTAATTGATGATCAATTGAACTAAAATCGAAAAATCTATTCACCCCTCTTTAGGTAGTGTCATGCGCTCAATGTGTATAATCGTGAAGAAAGATTCACGATATTTATTCCCTTCCCGGAACAACAAATTTAAATCTAATGAAAATGATAAGTATATATATTATATTTGCATATATTTTCATTAGCAATAGTCTTGTGTTTGAAGACACTGTAGCATTCAAAATCAAATATTGATCGTGTAATATTTATTTTTAACTAGAGATAAAATGAGAGAGGTAGGAGAAATAGAGGTGTGTGTGGATTAATTAGTTTTTTTGGTATTGAAAAGTGTGCTAGTTAAGTTGTCTGACATTGGGGTCATGCAGAGAAAATGATGTTTTTGAGCAAGAAAAAAAATCATATGAATTTTGTACCACTAGATCAAAGTAGATGAGAATTGAATTAATCTTGACCGTTGTTCTGCTATTGTAAGTTAAGAATTCAACTACCTAACTATAATATTAGATAGATATGTCTATAATTGGATAATATTTTAATCTTTGGCACCAACTTAGAAGTAATTGACACAACTAATTAGCCATTGAATAAAAACTTTGATATGAAAACATGAGTGAAGCAAATGTAATACTTGGTATAATAATTACTTGAACTTCCAATAGAATATTACTTGATCAATCCCATTATATTGATTTAATACTTACAAAATATAAATTCTTTGATTTTAAATTCATGCAAAACCCTTTTGATTCAAGTGTTCATTTGTCTCTTGATGTTATAAATCAAATTGAATATCCTCCTATCATTGGAAGTTTGTGGGATTCTACTGATTTTACTAGGCCTAGTATAGCATAAGTCATTGGTGTTCAAAGTAGATATACTAGTAAATATAGTTGTATATACTTCTTGTGATTCTGAAATTAAACAAGTAATGCAAAAATAGTAAATTGACCCAAATACAAGAACTTGATTGATCAAGGCTAGTGTTTAATACTATGTACTTAAGACAAAGGCCACCCTAGTACTTATGGATTTCCTGAGTGATGCCTCTCAGGATATAATGATATGATCACACACAGAATAAGCACCACAATCTAAATTCCCGATGAACCAAAAGTTGTATTTTGTCTACTTGAGGAACAGTCTAATGACGGGATTAATGAATACTATACTGACAAAATTTTCAATTGTTGAATGCACATTCAGTCAGGAATTTATAGATGTAAAAGCACCTATTCGGAGCAATCACCATGTGAATAAATGCAACCCAAAAGGTACCTCTTCATGAACAAACATGAAATTCAAATTCGGACATGCACAATACTCAAATCCAAAAAGACAAGAATTTGAATTTTAGGTGAAAAAAATTATATCAGGTAATGAACTTAAGGTCGTAGTTGAAAAATGAATTTTGTCCAAACAAATAAGTTTAAATTTAACCCATACCAACACCAACACCCACACCCAATACCCAAGCATGGCCTAATCCAAGTGGGTGGCAACACACATGTGTGGTTGAACCCAAGCTTGTCTAGGTCTTCTCTCGTCCACAAAAGTGGGGTGCCCCTTGGGGCCCAACCAAAGAAGCAAACTTGTGTTGTATAAATTCAACATAGCTTTCTTATTCAATCACTGTTAGATTGAAGTTCCTTCCTATATATTCAAGCTATTTTACACCATTCACATGGGTCACTTTGGAATCGATTTTTTCATTCACATCTTACTCTATTTGAGCAAGTGAAAATATATATTATATCACTACTTGCGGAGGAGAGCGTGTTCCAATTCAAAACAACCCAAAATGATGAGCGAGTCACTTAAATTTTGGCTCAAAGTTGACCAAAAATCAGATTTGGGTCCAAATCCTAGCGCCCCTCCCCCCCCCCCCCCCCCCCAAAAAAAAAAAAAAATAAAAATTGGCAAGAAGAATGCAAATAACAATGCTAACACACTAAAGTTAGTATATCTTGGGAAGATGCTCTGTCGATAGAGGTAGCATTTGGCCTTCAACATTTTCTAGTGAAAGACTATTGAATTTATCGACTAAATAGTAAACATGATGTCTTGAACTTTCAGTTATTTGAGCAAATCAAATCAAATAGAATTCACAGTCTCTTTCTTTACCCAATTGGTTCTCACATTTATGTTTTTTTGGCCTTAAGCAATTCCTAGTTTTCTTAAGTACTTTAGAGAATTCAATTTTACAATTCATGGATTACCCTAGTAAATGTTGTAAGCAACACTAGTCAATCATAGAAATGGGTATGAGAGCTTGTCTACTTGGCACTTCCTTAGAACCACACACAATTTGATTGTTCCTTTAAACCTAGATTTTTGAATTTCTAATTAGCTAGGTTAGATTGCCATTATGGTGACTCGTAATTTTAATTCATAGGTTTTTAGATTTTTTTCTCGCGACGTGTAATTTACTTTGTCTCTCGCCAAACCTTTAGTAAATAGATCCACAAGATTTTCCATTGAGTTTATGCAATCAATATAAATAATCCCTTATGAGAACAATTACTCCAAGGTTTTTCTCAACGACAAATATGACTAGACTTACCACGTTGCATATTACTCTTTTCCCTAAAATGGTTGAAGCCAATATAGCATGGAAAGGGTCGCTACTCCTTTATTCGTAATTTCATGTGAAGTGAGACAACATTCCCAAAGTGGATATAATCAATAATCATTCTTGGGTTAGCCCAAAAAAGGCTTTGTGATATGCTCCTTAAAATCCAAGTCAATTACATAATAATAGAGTGATGGATTTTTAATTGTTTTAGTATGTCAACATTTCAACAAACTCTCTCGCTTCAACGTATCTCAACTCTCCTCGACTCTTTTCACGGATGCAATTATTTTGGTCTTGTTGAATGAACCATAAGCTCTCTTTTGCACTAGATTGGATAGTAATATCTTTATTTGATAGGTGAATTGATATCCCACGATCCTCTGCCACATTCAATGAAAACTTTCCTTTGGAAGGGCATCGTATGCACACATTCAGTGCAAATGGTGATTGTATTTGTCATCACATTTGACCAAAACAAATTTTCCAATATTTTGATTAAGGAATATGCACAAGTGATATAGGACAATTCGTTCACTTCTCTGCATATCATGGCATTGTTGTCCAATTATTTGATCCACATTTATTTGCCCTTCTTTACAATAGATATATTTTCTATAACTTAATACACGATATCTTTTTCGTACTTTTGTTGTGATAGTTTTTTCTTCCAAGAAATCCCACATACCTACTGTTGGGATAGGCGATTCATACTCAGAACATAGAGAGTTACACCAGACCCAAGGGGGATAATTACTATTGGAGTAGCACATGCCTTCGGATTACCCTAATTAGGGTAGTAACATATATAAGTTTAGTTGTAACCTTAATTAAGTGTGAAAATATAAACAAGGTAGCCACTCTAGGATCGTGAACGTACACAAGTTATCGAACTACGTAAATTTTTTGTATTCTTCTTCTATTATTCTGTTTCATTGATTGTTCATCGTACACTATCACAACACCTACCATATTTTTCATATAACACAAATGCATCTTCAATTGAGTCAAATTGTATACTAATACATGGAGTGTCATATGTTATATTAACTTCAGCACACACCATCTTAGGTGTTAGGACACGAAAACAAACCAAGAAGTTATGTTGTATTTGATACATGGTATTAGACCTTATGAATGGAATGATCATTTTTTAGTAATACTCATTCCTTTGTTTGATTTGTGGGAATAAAATCTCATTCCCATTCCTAAGGAATAAATATTCCCATAAATCATGGGATTGACCATTACCAAATAAACCATGGTATTACCCATTCCCTACCAGTCGGTAATCAGCCTAAATTCAAATCGACGAAAACCTGATCGTTCCCTTCTCTCTCTCTCTTTCTCTCTCTCTCATCACTGTCCATCGTTTTTCAGTTCTTTGGCCCCAATCCTTCTTCTCTCCTCTCCTCTTCTCTCTTCTCCTGCCCTATGTGACTTTTCCTTCATCAGCGGGAAGCATGGTGGTCCATCCCTCACTAGCCATTGTATGCTTCTTCCTCATCTTTTTGTGATGCAAGGGGCTAGATTGATGACCAGACAAGATTTGACATTGCCGCTAATCTCAGGTAACTCTTCACTTTGTTTAATCAACAATCTCAAATCCAATTTTAGAATTTTGTTTCTCTATTTCCCATTTTGAATAACATGCCTGCCAACTATATGATAAAAGTACCCTTAGAAATGAGACCAAAGAAAATTAGGATTGAATGCATGATATTTTGAATAATACCTATATAATTCAAATAATTGGGTGGCTTGAGTTTTAATTGTTAGTCGAATCCCCCTTATGCTGTCACAAAAACTTCTATTTTTGCTTTGAAGTGGGATCCTTGTAAGTGGTATAAATAATTACATAGCTATTGTGCTTTTTTCTTGGGCGCCTATCTTTGGCAAGTGTAGGTATATAGACTAATAATCCCATATTAGCAATACTAGGACTCTAGCTAATGTCCTAATTAGAAAGCTTTTCTAATGACTTGAATACCACCATGCATCCTGAATAATTTCTTTTGAAAAAATGATGATTCTGGACCTTCCATTTTTGACACAATCCTGAAGAATTCGCAGATATAGATGAAGATACCTGCTCCCACAGCAAAATCTGTAGCCCATGTGGGAATATTAATAAAATATGAGTGGGCTAATTTTTAAATTGCTAAAAAAGAAGCTACCAATCTACTTAAAAACATTCTGTTCAAAAAAAAAAACTACTTAAATATGTATAATCTTTCTTAAATGAGTAAAATTCAGAGTCATACCTCTCTTTAGACTTTAGAGATGCCAAAGGGTACTGCTTGTAAACATCTGTATCCCTTTCCTTCTAACTGCTCAGAAAATTGAAGCAAACATCTTTCCAAAATCGTTTGTACTATTTCTTGTTAGCTATTAAGGCAAGTGTATTTCTGCCCCTTATTTTCTATTCAAGGATGACAAATCATAGTGGCAAATCTTTGTGAGACTATAGTAAGTGGATGACCACATTATATATATAAGATTAGGATGACAATCATGATTGTAATTTCTGATGTTGGCAGGGGAAAGGAAGTTAACACGCAAAACGACATGTCATCTTGGTGTTATAAGGCACCTATTTGTGCACTATGAATACATTATAGGAAGCCCTTTCTATCATACCTGGTACAAACAAATGCTAGCCCGTATCCATTTCTATACTGATCTATATACTTTTTCTTGTCCCTATACTGATCTATATACTTTTTCTTGTCCCTATACTTTTTCTAGAATCAATAAGTTCTTAGTTTGAATTGATCAAGAATTTCACTTGTTGAATAGCATATTTACAACAGTACATAACCTCTAGCTAGCAAATCTAATTTTTTGGCTTTGATTGTGATATCCCAAATACTGATTTTTTCTTCGTAATTTTTGTGACAGTTATGGCTCGTTTAAGTCTAACAAGAAGGAAAATGATAAAGAAGAAGAAATTGATTGCATTATTTGTGTTGTGGACCAAAATCGTGCATTTAGTCAATTGTTTTTTTCATATAATGTCTATTGTCATCCTTTACTATATGAGAAAAAAATCATTAAGAGGTCGAAGGTATCAAAATGACTTCTTTGCAAGGAGGACTATTGTCTATGACTATGCTTATGCGAGTGACGATGCATATGTTTCTCAACTTAGGATGAATAGATGAGCATTCATTAGGTTATATTCCATGATTGAAACAATAGGAAAGTTAAAACTTATCAAAAACATGGAGATTGATGAGCAAGTGGCTATTTTCTTGCATATCTTTTCACATCATGTGAAAAGTCGAGTTATAAAACAACGATTTAAGAGGTCTAGTGAGACTATTAGTAGGCATTTTCAGAATGTATTGAATGCTGTGATAAGATTGCAAGGCCATTTGCTCAAGACTCCTAAGCCTGTACTAGAAGATTCCAGAGATGAGAAATGGAAATGGTTCAAGGTACTTAAACCTTGTCTAAATTAATTTTATGTTCACGCATTTGAACCAATATGAAAATATGATTCCTACTTAATTTTTGAATTTTTAGGGTTGTATTGGAGCCTTATATGGGACATATATAAGTGTTCATGTGCTAACTGACAAGAGATATTGCTGCTAATGGCTTAGGAGTATGCTCACAAGACATGGGCTTCATTTATAAGTTACCTGGTTGGGAAATGAATGTAATTTAAGAATTCTTGTTTTTATTCAACTTGTTTTTGTTTTCTGTATATTGTTGATTATTTTTTGGACTTACTTTTCATTGATTTATTTTTTGGTTCAACCAACATGTTTGGATAAGATTCTTAATTGTCTTGATAATTTTCTTTTTGGGTTTGCACATGTGCTCTATTAAATTCACAAAGAACTATAGGTGTTCATTTGAAATGAATGACAAATTTTGAATATTTTTTTATTTTGATTTTGATTGCTTTTTGTGAACCTATTTTCGAAGAAATTTGTTTTCTAATTTTTTTAAAATTTATAGAGGTTTATTTTTTTTCAACAGATTATCATTTTTTCTAATTATAAATTTTTTTACACGTAACTTTCAAAGGCAATCGCAATCATTAAAAAAAAATTGTTATTAATTATTTTTAGCCACTATGGATGTTTTGGTTAAAGTTGTTTCCATTCTAATGAAAAAATTGTTTTATCCAAACATAAAAATGGAATGAACATTTCATTCCAGCACTTAATTCTAAACAATTGTCATACATTGGAATGATAATACACATTCCATTCCATTCCATTTTCAAGTTTATTTCATTATCAAACTTATTCTATTCTTATTAAAAAATATTACCGCGTACTAAACGCAGTGTTAAAATAGGAGGCCTAATAGGAACAGAAGGTTATATTGGAATATAAATCATGACAGGCCCACCCAAAGCAAGCAATTGGACAGAACATTTGTTGGAACAAAATGAATTTACACCATAAGAATATTAATTCCAGACCAAGTAAGTTTGGAGTGAATGGAATCAAGGTTAGAAATATTAAATAAAAACAAAACCAATTACTAAGGAGAAAAACCAAATGAAATAAGTGTGTTTGTGTATATGAGCTATTATAGAAAAACAACTCCCAATAGATACTAAACTAAAATTAGATCAAATAAAAGACATACTTTTTTTTCAATTTGTAGCTCAAGGTGTGAAGATAGGAACCATCAAATTGCAATTCACCATCTACTTCTATCAATCTCCCTTCGTGTACACGAAGAGTGGGAAATATTTTACTAAGCAAAACCAAGTTCACGGGTTGGAATGTGGGTCCATTGGTTGGTATGTTTATTTAAGAGAAGCGATATTGTTTGGGTAATTTTTTGTGAAAATTGGGGTTAAGTCCTCCTTAAAGAACTTTTAATAAGTTAAGTCTATCACTTAAACTTATTTGGGAATAAGTTTTATTTTAATCTTTTAGTAAATAATTAAGCCCAAATTTTTTTAATATTTCTAAAATGACATTCTTATCATGTTGAAAGCAGTTTTCAATGATAAATCACTTTCCTAAACAATTATCCCTTGATTCAAGCTCAATGAAAATCTATCAATAAGATTTTTTCTATAAAATTTGAAATTTAAATTTAAGCTCTTCAAATTTAAAATTTTCCATAAATTTAAAATTCAAATTCTTACTTCCCCCAAATTGAACACCTCTCCCTCTCTCCTTCCCTCCTGTGTGATCAATGAGAAAAACTCTAAAATCAATAAACTCATTTGTTCTCAGAATCCTAACCTCTCAAAACGGCTACCTCGACTCCCTTACCACTACCGAAGAACCCTAACCCAACGACCCATTTTTATCATTATATGTCTTATCCGACGACAGACTTCAAGATGATCAAAAAAAGAGATGCTAATATGTACGTTAAAGCCCATAAAAAGATGACATCATCATCATCATCTTCATCATCAATGACCATACCCATGGTGTTCTTGGGTAGATAGATCATAGGTAAAATGATCTACAAGCTAACGATGTGTGTTTTTTATGTAATGATTTTGAGGTTTTTCTGGGAAGTGTTGATTATGTATTTCTTGGGTTCATGTTCTTGCATAAAGTACGACAAAAAATAAAGGTTGTATGCATTATGAGCTACACAAAAAAAAAAAAAAAAAAGTGACGTGCTCCGCGTATTATTAGTTTCACCTCCAATTTTGTTTAATATTCCCTGTCACTATTTTTTTGTTAAGCATGTTACTATTAATATTGAATGTTACTATGTTTCTGAAATGTTGATATTGAATGTTACAATTTTTTATTTTATTTTCCTAATTGTTAATATTTAATGTTACTATATTTTGTTTGAATCTATTTTTAATTTTGAATATTACTATTTTATCTCACATATATATGTGTGTGTGCGCGCGCGCGCGCGCGAGATAAAATAGTTATAATCTATATACCTATACTATTTCTAAATATACACATCTTGAAAAAACTTTTAATTCACTTTTTTACCTTCTAACATTTCTTAAATATCTAAACTATCATGCATCTGAATAAATATACTATAAATGCTATTCATTATACAACTACAACTAATCTAGTCTCCCTTTCATATTTCATACTCTCCTGTTAGGCAATTAAAAGTCGAGGACTTTTATCCTTCCGAATCGATAGTCTCTTCATATTCAATAAACTTTCCATCTTACTGGAATGGAATGTTTACCCATGTTAATGGTTGCTGACTGTTAGGTCCAATCATCAGGAATAAGCCCAATGAAATGAATGAGCCCATATTCAATTGGGTCAAGCCCAATTAATTAAGTAAGTCCAAATTAACTATAAGACAAGTCAAGCTCAGTTCATGGATTCAGTCCAGACCAAAGTTCAAGAATCTAGGAAGATTAGCGCACGAAAGGAGGAATTATTGGGATAGCCACTCTCCAAGATGAAAACTATCTTTAATTATACCAATCCTTAGTTATAGCAATCCACTTCGAATGACTAGTCACATGTCCCTTCAGGCTGTCGCCTCAAGGCTCTGTGCTTATAAAATTGTAAGTTCTCTCTATATGAGAGAGACATCTCTCTGTACACCTTGCACAGTAATTTCTCTCATAGCTATCAAGAGCATATCCTTGCTCTCTCTCTTCCTCTCTCTCCTACTCTTTTATTAATAAAGATCACCGGCCACCATTGTCATTTTCAAAATTAAGTAGGTCACCCTGATTGAATCACTACACATCTGTGTGTTGTTTGTATTAATCCAATATTTGTTGATTGCTTCATTAATTAGTCTGAATCATACATTCAACTATTGATTGTGCATAAGTCTATTTGGTGCATCCATCAGAAAGATCCTTAGAAATGCATCAAAATGGCACAACCAAGCTGAAATTGATCCGTATCAACAAACGGCAGTATCCCCACATAATATTTTGGACCTACTGATAGCACGATGGTGTGGTTCTCATTGATCAACTCCTCCAAATTCTCCATGCTTATGCTTATTAGTGTACGCGATACCTTAAGCATGCTTAAAGATATGAATTAAAAGTTTGGGTTTATCTTTCGTCTAAAGCTTTTCATGACAAAACTTTATGGCAGACAGTGTATGTTCGGACTTTTATTTCGAATTGCTCAATAGTGCCTATAAACATTGATCAGGGGGAATTCTTCTTTCTTCTTGTTTCTATACATCATCACTATGGAAACTCAAATGATAGCCCAAAAATTTGTGTGAAGAAAATTGAGATCTTCTTTGAACAAATGGCCTTTGATGGTTTTAATGCAGAGATTATTTACACAAAATAAATCTAATATTGTTCAAAGAGCCACAAAGTGAAGGCCAAAAAATTCTACGGTGTTGTTATCGTCATTATCTTTTCATTTTATTTAGTATAATATATCATTGAACTGGCCCTTCAAGGCCACGTCCCTGTAGATCGTTGGTTCAATATTTGGTATGAGTGTTGACTGTGCATTCCTCAATGTCAAATGGTGCTGCCGTTGGCCTTGGTTTAGTGTGGGTGTGTGAGTGATTAAAGTTAATTATTAACTTTAACCATTGGAAATGTGCTTGGAGCTGATAGTAAAGTAATCTATACTAATTCTAATGTCAGTAGAAGTTGAAAGGTTTTGATTGAAAATAATATCCTCAGAAAATATCAAACGGACAATAATAAGCTTTTTAGTAGAAGTTGAAAGGAAGACAAAAGGTCTTCCGGCTTTTGAAAAAACTTGAATGCAGTTCCTCCGTTGTCGTGAATGTTAAGGGATTAGTTAATTACTAATTTTCATTACTCATTTTACTCTCGTCACATGATTTCTACTTAAAATATAGTTTTTTTTTTTTTTGTGTTTTTTATTGAGGTTTTTGCGAATAACTCATAAATCAAGTTATTTAGATATTATGATGACGTCTGACGATCTGTGTTTTAGTGCACGTGTCTGAGAATCTGTGTTTTAGTGTACCTGTCTGACGATCTATGTTTAGAAAGAAGAAAGTACATTAACAATTAATGGTTTAGTGCATCTGTCTGACGATCTGTGTTTTTATTGTACATGTCTAATGATATGTGTTTATGGAGAAGAAGGTACATTAACGATCTGTGTTTTAGTGTACCTATCTGATAATTATTACGTATCTATTATTTTTTTATACTTTTTTATTGCGTACCTATTATTTTTTTGCTTGAAGATATATATATATATATATATATATATATACCTTCAAGCAAAAAAATAATGATAATTGCGTACCTATTTTTTTTTTAGTGTACCTATCTAACGATATGTGTTTATGGAGAAAAATATACATTTTTATTTTAGAATAGGTGTTTAAATTGGGTGATGACATTCTCATTATTTTTTTTAAAAGAAAATTAGCAAGTGAGTTTTTTTTTTTAAATTCTATAGGGCCTAGGACCGGTCTCCAAATTCCCCATTTATTAATCTAATTTAGTATAATCTTTAGATTGACTATGGACCCCATAAAATATTGAAACTTGATATTGATCCATGGTCTCAATAAAATTATATTATTAAACCAACAAATTAAGTCAAAATTTTTAAATCGAAATAGCATTACTCAAACAACAATTGTTCAGTGGTCTACTTGAATCAGTTGCTTCAGTAAACCAGTTAAATGCGTCAATCTATAAATGCATATGGGGTTCAAAAATTCAAGGAACCCAAAAGACAATAGTCTTAAAATTTATTCCCACCAGTTTTAGACTTCCTACAGTTTATAACTACTAAACGGACAACCTTTCAATTTTTCCTGTGGCCTTTCACCTTCCCTAAATAATTTTAGAATCTCAAATACTCAATTGAAAGATTTTCACGACAAATCTAATGGCAGACCTTTTGCTTCTTTAACACTCCAGACCACAGTCTTTTCTTATTTCTTAACTTCATCACTCCAATATATCTATAACGTGTTATATATACATAAGGGTAAGCAACCAACCAGTTACTTTGCAAATACAAAACACTAGCTTTGTAATAGTTAGCATTGCATAGAGATGCACAGCATCTCTTGGTAGAGGGAAAAATAATGGTTAGCTCAGAAGAAGAAATATTGTCTTAGATGGTCATGGACTTTATTGAATCTAAAACACGACTACTTTTCATACCACAAAATCTTTAGGGTATGTTTGGTTTAAGTATTAAGAAGGTGAATTGGATTAATTTAATCCGATAATAATATTTAGGAGTTTAGTCTCAAGTTCTATTTTTCGTTTGGTTAATGTTGAATTTGATTATTTGTTGCATCTGATTATGGCCATTTATCTATTAACACAAACTCGACCCGACACAAAACTTGAATTTAACACAATTAGTTGACACGAGTAATAAATAGATCAAATTAAGGTCGAATAACACGATTAATGAGTATTGTAGGTAGAGAATAAGTATTTAACAAGTATTGTAGATAGAAATAAGAATTTTATAATTTTTTAATTTTTAAATAGTATTACATGAGTTGTTGTGAAATTAAATATTTTTTATTGACACAAATATTGACACGCACAAAAAGTGACTCACATAAAAATAACACGATACAAAAATGACACGACGCGACACGATTGACATCGTTACTTTAGAGTTTCATAGATGGTCGGGACTGAAACAAATATGGAAGCTATGAGGACGCAGAATAATCTAAGAAAATGGGTTGGATTAAAATTATTATCTCTCTATAAAACTCTTTGAAATCAAGTCATAAAGTTCGCCAAGTCATGAAATTCGCACCGGAGTAGTATTCACACAAGAAAAAGTTCTAGCCAGTCATTAGTTATAATGGCATTCCGAAAATGTCTGGGTCAAAATGTAACTTTTAAATTAAATTCTGAATGGGTAGATATTGTCACACACAACTATGAAGAGACTCATAAACAGATAGAGGTATCTCTAAAGCCTTTGAATTTACAAGTGATTATGAATATACGGATCTAAAGTTTCCAGTCACACAGATCAATTTAGTCATTTTCATCACCTCAGCAACCTCTTTCTAAAAATGAGAGTTTGGATTGCTTTATATTTACTTTCGTTGTTCTAATTTGTAACTACATCACTCTCTTTATTCGTAGAGTCTTTGGGATAAAAGAACTTGCACTGTAGCATAACTCATCTTATTTTTTGTCTGCAAATGTTTTTAATAGATGTTGAAACATTTACAAATTAATACCATGCAAATTTATTATGTTTATTGGCATAACCCACTGTAAGTTTTCCAATCTATAGGTATACCAATTGATTCCACAGTTTTGTATCCTTTAGCTTACTAGATTCTTGTTGGTTCAATGTACTTTGATTTGCTAAGAAATTTGAGATTTCTCAAATATAATAATTCATTCTAAAATATGTCAGTTCCATCTATTTCTATGAAAGACATCAGAATGTTATACTTTATTAGCTCAATTAAAAACAAGTGCTATTTTTTCAAGTAAAACAAAATTTCAAATTTTAATGATCGCTTTCAATTTCACCAAAGATGATAGCATTGTAAAATTCGTCAATCCATCTATTTCTATGAAACCCATCAGGACATACTTTTTTTTTTTTTTTGCTCAATTAAAAAAAATCCTAGATTATTCTAAGTAGAACAAAAGATTCAAATTTTAGGGTTCACTTCAATTTTACCAAAGACAATGGCATTCCAACATTTCATAAAAATAAAGATTAATAGAGGGTTTCCTTGGATTTGAAGCATTAACATGATCCATTTCTTAATCGTACATTTTTTTTCATACTTGCCAATATTTTTTAATTATTTTACAATTGGGTACTACATTTCTTCCCCCTTATGTGCACACAAAATAGTAAAATTAAACTGTAACTCAAAATGGTTCACGTGTAATGCATGTGTGTATCAACTTGAGTACATAGATAGATATAAGAGAGAATCAATTTTAATACTAGTAAAACTTCTAAAATTTCAAAGTTGTTAGAGTATCTCCAACCCTTACTTAAATCTAGACTCAAATTTAAATTTGAGTCAAAATAACAAAAAAAACTTCTCCAACCTTAGAATAAAACCTATATCAAATCAAGATTAAATTTATTCTGGACCCAAATTAAGGGAACTCAAATCCTATATCAATTTTTTAATGGTAATTTTTTGTCCTATCCAAACCAAAAAAGACTCTTTCGATGAAACAAGTTCTTGTTTGTTCTGCCTCTATTTTCAAAGCCACTGCCATAACTACCGACCACACCGCCTCTCCCTGCCCCTATATTTTTAGGAATCTTTTTCCTTGCTCTCGATATTTTTAGCAAATTGAGAAATTTGCTTGGATTTGAGAAGAAAATTCATGTTTAAAAGGGAGAGTGTTAAGAAAAATAATATACGTGACTTTTCATGTTTTAGAAGTTATTTTTGTATTTAGTTTTTTGTATTAGTATGTCATCAATTTGCTAGTAGTGGAGGACAAAGTAATTGTGCTAATGGAGGAGTGGAGTTTTTATTATTTTTATTATTACATTGTGTAATGAAGTTATTTTGTATGTATATGTGTTATATATGAGAGAGTATATACATCATATGCAATTCATCTATTTGGGTCTCTCTCTCTCTCTCTACCCTTTTTCTCTCTAATAAACTCTCATTCTCAAAAACTCCCTCCCTCTCTCTGTCCTGTCACTCGAGTCTCGTCTCTCATATGAAATTACTTTAGATGGAAGTTGCTTTAGACGGAATTGAAGGCATGAAATATTGTTAATTGATATTGAGTAGATATTTTAAAAAATTTCTTTACTTTAGACAGAAGTTGCTTTAGATGGTAAAAAACTCACAAATCTACCGGTCAAAAGGGTTGATATTTCTTCTTTTTCTTTTGGTTGTAGAGATTTGAATAAATATTTGAATTTGTTCATTTTAGTGTTCTATACGAAATCAAACTTTTTACTCAAATTTGAGTCATAGATATTTGCTCTTATGTGTGTGTGTGTGTGATAAAATAGTCCTAATCTATAAATTTATATAAATAGATATGAGAGATAAATAAATTTAATACATGAAATAAAACTCCAAAAATTTAGGAGTTATTAGTTTTAAAAATTTTTTTAATTAAATATAAGTATCGGGGTTATTTTACATAATGGAGATCAAAATAAAATTATTCCCAAATAAGTTTTTTGAGTGGACTTAAAGTCCAAATAAGTCCACAAAAAAAAAATTAACTCCTAAATTTTCCTCTTTTTTTAGTGAAAAAGTAAAATTTTGGAACTTTTTTTGCCATAGATCTGTTTGATGTATTGTGGTGCAATTGTAACTGATTGGTGTAATTATTTGTTGTAACCTTAATATAAGGGGGAGAGAAAGAGAGTAATGGTGAGAGAAATTAGGGGGAGAAAATGTGAGATAGAGAGCGAAAATAGGAGAAGAGAGATGAAAAAATTAAATCAAATCTTTACATATTTGAAAAGAAAATAAATTATTAGTGGGAGAGAGAGAGTAACGTAGAGGATAGAGAGAAATAGGGGAGAGAGAGAGTAATGGTGTGAGAAAATAGGGAAGATAGAGAGTGAAAGAATAAAAATTATGCATAATTTAAGGAAGGGTAAATAAGTAATATAAATAAAAGGTAAACTAAATTGTATACCTAATAACAAGAAATTTAAGTAAAAATTAACTTAATAGAGTAAAAAACTTATCAATACACTTTCTCTCAAATAAGTCTTAAAAAATTAACTCACACCAAAAAAACCAAATAAATAATCTTAAAACTTAGAGTTTTAAGATTTTTCCCAAAGAAAATCTATTTAAAAATTCTAAGAATAAATCAATGCAAAGAAATAACAGAATAATCTCCATTTTTGCTTATCTTCAACATTAAACTTCATAATAGGAATTTCATAGTCTATATTTTTGGGGGCGGTGAAATTTCATTGTAGTGAAAGCATGCAGAAAAAAAGAGTGAGAAGAAAACTAGGGGCGTGTTTGGTTTGTTTCCTGAAAACTGTTTTTTGTTCTCAAAATTTTAAAAATATCAAAAACTTGTTTGTTTAACTTTTTTGTTCTCCAATTTTTGAAAAACTTTGACAATTGAGATGTGATTTTAAAGAACAACAAAATGATGTTTTCATTGTTTTCTAAGGAAAAATGAAAACAAGGGAAACAAATTCTCTAAATTAATGAGATTTCCTCTTCGAGTTTCATTGGAGACAAAAAAAAGAAGAGATTGCCTCCATCGCCTCACTGAGCTCCCTTTATCTCTGTTCATTCTTCTTCTCCACCTCTCTCTCTCTCTCTCTCTCTTCGCAACTACAAGGCTTTAAATCTGAAGAATGAATCGTGCATATACACGAAGGCTCATAGTCGAAGTCAAGGCTCTCTTCCTCTCTCTCTCCGTGTCCCTGTTTCTCTTTGTCACAGTTGAAGTCGAGGCTCCAATTGAAGACTTGGAATACTTCGATGGTTGTGGGTTTTAATGATTCGGTGGTGGTTGTGGGTTTTAATGATTCGGTGGTGGTTGTGGGTTTTGGGTGATTCTGGGGTTCGGTGGTGGTTGTGGGTTTCGGGTAGTTCTGGGTTTCGATGGTGGCTGTGGGTTTTTGGGTGGCTCTGGGTTCGGTGGTCGTTTTTTGGGTGGTTTTGGGTCGTTCGGTGGTGGTTTTTTTGGGTGATTTGGTGGTGGTTGTTTTGGGTGGTTTTGGGTTTTTTGGGTGGTTGTGGGTTTTTGGGTGGTGAAAGAGAGAGAGACAAAAAGTTGAAGAGAGAGAGATAGAGAGTTGAAGGGAGAGGTGAGAATTGTGAAATATTGTCTAAACAAATTTTATAACTTTTGTTCTTTAAAATTATTTTCAAAAATATATAACAAAACAGGTTTTGTAATTTAAAATTTTTTAAAAACACTTTTTAAAAACTCTTCTCAAAAATAAATTTTTAGATACTGTTTTTTGAGATGCAAACCAAATAGGCCCTAGTTGTTTTGAACAATGAGATTTATTGGAATTGGGCAATGAGATAAGAGTTTCCCTGTCCAATTTCACACTCCAATTTCTTATTAAACTGTAAATTCACTATAGTAACAATTTTGTAGAGAGAGATATAGATCAAGAAGAAGAGAGGCGCTTTTGGATAATAAAATAGGGATTTCACTGTTATTAGACAATAAAGTTGACATATGACAATGAAAATTCACTTTAGTAAAAAAATTGTGGAGAGAGATAGGGAGTGACAAGAAAGAATAAATTTGGACGATAAAATATTTATTTTAGGGTAAATTTCACCGGCACGCTTATGTATGTATAATCACTAAGACATATTTTTTAAAATATTTATTCTAAAAGAGTAGTGAAAAGTGGATAAAAAATATATTTTTACGAATTTACCCTTAACGGTCATATCCACCCTTCTATTTTATCTCTTCCTCTCTGTCTCACCTTTTTCAAACGTCGGCTTCCACCTAATCACCCCGGGCCCCTCTTCACAGCCATAACCACCCACAAAACCAAAGGCCCACCACCACTTTTTTCCGCCGAAGCTACCACCTCTCAAAGCTTGACCCACCTGAACCAAACTCCCTCAATAAGTGATGGAAGCGACAACAAAACTAGGGTTTCTCCTCTTCACCAATGCCGAGACCATCATTGCCAGTAATACTACAGAGGAACTCCTCTGTCCTCCCAAAATCGGCAATATTAGTACTTTCTACAAAGAGGCAATATATAGTTGACTTAATTGTACTGGAGATCCCCAAAGTATAGAGTTTCTCACATTTTGGTCTTTAATATTTTAATTATATTATTTTGGTCTATATTGAATATATTTTTATGTAGTCCCTCAAGTAGAAAATATTCAAATTGCTAATATTTTTTGATCATAAATTTATCATGTGATACTTCAATATGTGCAAAAAAATAATTTGGATAGTTTTTGTCCAAAATTTGGATAACTCATGATTAAAACTATATAATTTGAGTAACTATTTTACCAAAATTTGGGTAAAAATTTGGTCAATATTTATCCAAATTATTTTTTTAACCTATATTTAGGTATTATTTAACAAGTTTATAATAAGAAATTATTAGTAATCTGTACGCTATTTGCTTGAGAGACAGCATAAAAATATATTCAAAATTTTATAGACTAAAATGATGCAATTAAAGTATTATGGATCAAAATGAAACAAATCTCATATTTTAGGGATCTTCAACGCAATTAATCTTATATCTATCGGATGGATTAAGGGGAGCAATCATGCGGCAAATTTTGGAAAATGCTCTAATTAATGGAAGCAACAACAAGATTATCGATTAATATTTTGATAAACTCGATTGATGGCTTTGGTTTCGGCTCTTCTGAAGTCGAAGCCGGTGTTCATAGTGGAATTGGGTTGAATTTGTTTTTGGTTTTGATTTCTAGTAAAATTTGGAAGTTTTTCTCTTCACAGCCAAGTTCAAGAGAGCTTAAATATGAGTTGATGAGGGAATTGCCGCCTGGTGAACTTATAGTGGTTTCACCTTATGCTTCAGTTGGTGAGCTGAAGGAAGCAGTACAAGGTGCAATGAGGGATACTGACTTTATTATGGAACAGTTTGTGGTACCTGATATTAAAGACATGGAGGAAATGTAGCACCTTGTCGATTGATGCATCTATGTCCACCAGAGGAAGACCCAAATCCGCCTGATGATAGAATCCTTAAAGCTGTTTATCATTTTATGTTTTTCAATTGAATTAGGTAAGATTTAATAATTCAATTTATAACTATGTTGCTCAATTGGTTTGAAAGGTGGTGGTGCTAACATGTTATGGATCCTCAGACCAATATCATTGTCCAATGACACTGAAACTGAACAGTAACATAAAGGGTAAATTTCACCGACAACGATAACTCATTATTGTTAAAAGAAAATTATAGACAGAGATGGAGAGTGGAAGAAAAGGGTTGGTTTTGGACAGTAAAATGTTATTCACAATCCACATTCAATGTATAGCTTACTGAAAATGAATGGTGGTAGTGAAATTTGACGATTTCACTGTCCTGTTTGCTCACTCTCAAAGACTGATCAGGGAAACCCCAATGACCCATTCCAGAACCTGGATAGTTTAATGAAAAAAATATTGTTTAGAGAACTAGTTTCAATACATCAACTGAGAATGAAAGTGCACCATTGGATAATTCTACAAAAAAGGTTCGACTAATTCTTGAGCAAAAAAACCATTTCAGTACCAATCCACTTCTATTGTTGATAAAAAAAAACAAGGAATTAATAAACGTGGTTCTAACACATTAGGGACATCTTAATGGTGAAGGGGAAGATGAGGAGAGAGAAAGAAAAGGAGATAAAGAATATCTAGTATTGTGCCAATAATAGGCTGAATTCCAAGCTTTTTTATCTTGATTGAAGACGATGTGCAGAGAGAGAGAGAGAGAGAGAGAGAGAGCATTTGTCATTTGGTTGCCTTAGTGTTTGAAATAATGATTGAGGTGGCGAAAGTAGTGTCCAATAGGGATATTTTTGTAATAAAATGCTAAAAGCAATGCTACATGGATTTCAAAAGTAAACTTGATAATTTCAACCATTGATTTTATTGTGGGTCCCAGTATTTATTGGAACCCACTACCTATTTAATGGTTGAAATTATCAAGTCTAATTTTTAAGTCTAGTTTTTAAGTTCATCTAGCATTACTCAAATGTTAAATATAAGAACATCTCCAAAGGAGATGTCAAATGTTATATTTTAAATTTAAGTTTGAAGGTCTATGTGACAATTTGATATATTCACTTTACACTCTAACCGATATGTCAAATATTATATGCCAAATTTATGTGTTGTATGAGTAGAAAGTTGAGATATGTTAAGATTTAACATAAGATGTGAGATATTTGACAGAATGTCAAAATTTGGCAAGCAGTCAACATTTGACATAATTGTTGGAGGAGGAGGAGATGTCAAAAAAAGTCGTTAGAATTGTCAAGTTCAAATTTGACAACTCATTTGGAGTTGCTCTTACAATTTTTAACCACTTGTGTGCTCTTTTCAAAAATGCGTCACCAAATAATTACACAAAATTACGACATCAACTCATTTTGTCATTCAGTTTTTTACATAAACCAAAGTGTTACACCATTAAGTATCACGATATAGTTATACCACTTACATTCACCAAATTTGTTCGTCCAAACTTCTTGGTGAATGAAGTTGAGATTTTGCCGCCATCAACTAAGAAACAGTCTAGCAAAAAATGTAGAATAAGGTCAAGGGGAAACTTATTAGGCGAATTTGATGTGGTCATTGTGGACGGTTAGGGAGCCACAGAAAGAAAACTAGTAATGAGCCTATGTGATTGGATTACTATTTTAAATTAATAAATTTTCATTAATTTTTTATTTATTAATATCATGTTATTTTTTCGTCATTGTTGTATTATTTTTAGTCTTTCTATGTGAACATATTACTGTGGAGCTTATAATTTGTGGAACCATGGTGTAACTATTTTCATAGTGAAGCATATTGGTTGTGGAACTTCTTTTTTTTTTTACAATTAGGGAGAAAAAAAAAAGAGTTGTAATGATAAACTCTTTTGTGTATTGGTAGGTCTTGCAGAATGCCATATTAATGCCACAGTCGATACAACAAAGAGTTACACCAAATAGTTACTTAGACATAATGTGATATTAACGTTATAACAAACAATTATACCAATCAGTTGCACCAATTAGTTAACACTTGTCATATAATATACAAAGCAGTTACTCATATGTTCTAATAAACCAAACAAGTACACCAAATAATTACACAAAATTATGAAACCAACTTGTCATTCAGTTGTTTACATAAAACAAAGAGTTACACAATTTAGTATCATGACATGGTTACACAAATTATATACATCAAATTGGGTGAACCAAAAAATCACACCAAAGAGGTATCATACAGGGACACCAATGAATCAATGTATGTTGGGATGACGTTTCATATCAGAATATTCTGTCGCTTGTAAGAATTAGAAGTCCAAAACAGATATATGACTCAAAAGCAATGAATCTCAATAGAGTTACTCCAAACTATTACAATAAACCAACAATTAGTGTAACTATTTATTATTTATTTTTTAGGAATTTCAATCTTACATATATACATTCATCATAAAATTTTTGAGGTCTCTTATTTTCCTGTTACAAAACATGGATTTTTCATTTGGATTTTATCAAGAGAAAAACTGAACCAAAAAAAATCATACTATTAAGCAATTCTGACGAAGGGAAAACTCCGGCGACACCTTTACTAAAACTCCGGTGATTTTGCTTCAATTTTCCTCCTCCAAAACCCTATGTTTCGTTACAGTTGAGTATTTTTTTGATTTGTTCTTCTTGAAAGGAAGGTAAATCCTGAATTTTTAGTTATAGTGGAACAATAGATGATAATTTTCAAATTCAAACCCTCTTTGCAAGTAGAAGATTGTGTGCCAGATTCCTCCTCCTAAATTGATGCTTCGTGTTCTACTATATTTAGGGTCAAATAAGTTTGTTTAATATATTTTATCTTAAGTAAGTCTAAATTTTTGTACCAGCTTTCGTTTTTCCCTATTTATTTTGTTGGTGCTCATTTTGAGAACCCTAGTTTTTTGCTGTAGAAATTTGCAGAACTTTCTTTCTGGGTTTTTAGATTTGGATATGGATGATTCAAGTTTTTGGGTGATTTGAATTTGAAATTTTTTTACAGAATATCAGTTAGGGCCTTTTGATTTTGATATGTTTGATTCATAATTTTTTTTTTTTTGTGTGGAAGATTATCGACTTTAGGTTCATGTAGGCGACAATTTGTTGATCATGTTAGTTTAAATAATTGTTTCTTCATAAGGGTAATTTTTTCTTTTTAATAAAAAGTGTTCTTCTAAACCCAAAAACTGTCAACTTGGATCTATTGACCTATGAATTCTTTTTTGTGGACTTCTAATCACATTTCTTCTATTTTTGTTTAACATGGAGAAGTTACAAGCGATGTCCACATGCGATGTACATAATTTATAATTTCTTTTCACTACCCTCGCTCCGATCGACCTCTACCCTAATATTACTCGACAATTACTTATTAATGTTTTGAAAATATTTTTCATAAAAAATTTAAATGTGAATTAGGCAAGAAAGATGGTGAGAGTAGTTACATGGGCCTCATGGAATGATTTAATTGGAGAAGAACTATGTATTTCTATTAATTAATTCAAAATTAAGAGAATTTAATATTTGCGGAGGAAATATTTGTCAAACACTTTCTCTTATAAATTGATTGTTATAGTATATAATATAAAAATATAGATTTAATTAGTACCCTTTTTTGTGAGAATAACACTGCGTGTTGTTTAGGGAGAGCTACAGAGGAGTTGTGTATTGAGTAAAAAACAACACCATATGCTGTTAGTTAAAACCATCACATTTGAATAAGTTTGCATAGTAAAATTTTTACCTGAAACCAAGTCGTTCAGTAGAAATTGAAGAAGTTAAACCGACAAAAAAATTTCCTAGAAAACAAACACTATGTGCAACTAAACAAAACATGTTTGCAACCCCATTCTATCTTGTACAAATCCCTAGTTCTCAACACTATCTTGCACAATTAAGATCTAGAACATCAAGACTCATTGACTATGACGTTGGCAATGGTGAACATCGACTTCGACATAAATCTCTGTTTCAACATCAAGACTTTTTTTGAACATCAAAGACTTGGGAAGACTCTGGAACGACAACCCAACCTCAAATAGCATGACAACGAATGAAGAAATGGAAGGTCGACACCATTTGGAATTAACCACGTCCAGGCCTCCTTGACAAAGAAGGACATTCCGATCGACAAGTGTAATAACTATAGCTCTTACGTTGTTATTAGAGGTTTAACCCTGTTGAGAAGCATCACTATGCCATGTCAATGCACTTCTAGAAGTACCTACCACGTCACCCCTAGGGAATGTAGTCTCTAACGGCTCGATATTCCCTCAACAACATACCCCAATATTCTCCCCACACAAATTGTAACAAACTGGGAGGGTCACATGATGATGAGCGGGGGACCACCCCCTTGTGAATGTGTGTATATATATCTTCATAGGCCTTCTCCATAAATAGCATGAGAAAATATTGTCGCAAATCTTCTTCCCCAAGTAATACAGAGACCCCTAAGGAGAAAGAGACTTCATTAGAATGGACTAGCCAAACTTCAATGCTGGTGAACCACTATGATCCGTGTGACCCCCATCGTTTATTTATCTATTTTGCAATACTCACCATCTCATTCTAAAGCCTTAAGCTCTTCAGCTTAAGATCACTCGCTCAATTACTTCTCTAATTTAGAATCCTCACGCTTACAAATTCAAACATCATCAGTTTGTGTCGTTTGTAGTAACTGATTTCTTTATTTCCCTTAAAACGATATATTCTATTACTTGATTGTTAGAACTCGAAGCATGAGTTAGATTCTAGAGAACAATCAGAGGCTACCTCCTCCCTCACAGCCAATGAACTACCAGGCAAAGAATCTAGAAACCGTGAATGATCAAGAGACCTACCAGGAGACTCTCCTCTTGTGAAATTCGGGAAAATTAAAACTGAATTAAAAAGGATAAAACGGTAATTAGCCATTTAATACGGGTGGAAAATCCAAAATTTTCTACAACTCGAATAACGAAATGAGTCTCATCGTTGGATTTGTCTCGTGAAATCTAGCTAATCAATCAATTTTTATCGAATTATGAGACAGTTGAATTTTTTGGTGTTGTAACGTGATCGGGTATTGCACGGTTAAAATCTGTGATAAAATTTATTCATGAAACTCATAATATACTTTAAATTAAATATTATAAAATTATACTAAATATCACATGTGTTAGGACGGGATTGGTTGGGATTAAAATTGGACCAATCAAAAGATGACATATGGCACATTCTGAGCCAAGTATACAAAGAAAGAAAAAGGGGAGACTTAGTCTCCACCGCACGCCAAAGCCATAGCCGAGAAAGAGAGAAATGAAAAGGGAAAAAAAACTAATGCTTTAATCTTCTTCATTTTCTTCTTGCGATCTAGCAAGATCCAAGTGATGACTCACCTAAGAGTAAGAACTAAAGTTGCTCACAATGATGAGGGTTACATATGGGTACCATCCATGCTCAATTATGACACATTTTAGAAATCAAAGTTTTGGCTCGAGATTGAACCAAGGCTTGTAAAGGCTTCATCTAGCTTCTTCCAAGGTTGTTCTACCACGTATGCATTCTATAAGAGGTAGGGTTCCCTCGTATCTAGGTTTGCTGTCAACCTAGGGTTGCTATATGAAATAGGTATAGCCCTAAGGATGAAATCTTTTAGGCTAGACCACACCTAGTGCAACTAGGGGCATGAAAATGAGTATGAGAACTTGTAAAACACATTTTGAGTTTGATTTTGGTGATGTAGGAAGATGTTTGGTTTGATGGGATGGATTATTTGGGTGTGCTATGTGTTTACATCTTATGCACCTTAGGTGTTTGATAAAATGTAGAAATGAATCAAGCATGTTAATTGAGTTAATCAATGATATGGTAGAATATTGTTATATGTTGCCATGATATAATTGACATTATGGTGATGCTTATGTGGCTTTGTTGTGGGTATTCTATGTGTTTACATTTCAAGCCTTCTAAGTGTTTTGATAAAATGCTTAGGTAAGTTCAAGTATGTGGCTTTGTTGTGGGTGTGCTATGTTTGTTGTATTAGTGTACGTAGAATCGTTGGTGGAAGTCCATAAATTCTGTGTCAGTTGTGTAACCATTTGTGTAAGTCCATAGAACACCTACCCTAGAAAGATATAGATTTTTTTTATAAAATATTTATTGAATGTCTAACATCAATGACTGGGACTTGGAATTCCCAGATTCACATGCATGGCATTGCATGTGTTATGGGAGTCGGTGGGACTCGATGTTGCATTGCATGCATAAGTTCTCATCTCATAACATGACATGAAATTGTAGCATTTGTTTGTGGAATATATATATTTGAATGGATGCTTAACATGATGTTTGAATGTGACATTTCATATACATGTGGGTTGGGAGGTGATCTCCAAGGAAATAACCTATTGAGCATGTCTCACCTTTTATAAGGAAATATTTCACGTATTGGATGGTTGTCCATTGACGACCCTCATTTGGGCCCGCTTTAGAGACAATGCCAAGTTGTGGCTCTTGATATAGATCCTCGTAGTCCCTTGTTTATGATCACATTTTGGCCTTGTATATTTTTAAGTACAAAACTTGTATTTTATTAAAGGCATGTAATGAGACTCTTATGGACATGATTCTTTTGTAAATGTATGTATGTCATGGATGTTGATATTCAATATTATATTGACTAGATATTGATGTTGGACCCGGTGTGGTCATGTGGTTATATAATGCACTGGTGTGTGTGTGTGTTGGGTAGAGCTCCCCGTACAAGGGAGACTCTGCCTGAATTTTTGTTAAGAACCCCAGTAAATGGGGCATCTCAACGTGTTATCAGGTTATGTGGTATCACAATTTATTTCGTGGGTTGATGGCTGATCAACAGGTTAAGTAATGGCAAAAGGGAATTGGGGTGTCACAACTTGGTATCAGAACCTAAGCTTTAGATCTTACATAGGTCTCGTGGGAAATGAGTTCGTCATTTTTCATTACGAGAAGATTTGGGTTAGGACATTGCATTCATGTACATTGCATATTGTTTGTTACGTGCTGCGTGTATGAATATATGTGTGCTTGAACATGAAGAATGTGGAAAACCTAGGTAGAATTATAGCCTTAAGGTTGGAAAAAGAAAGAGGCAAAGAAAGTAGTAACATGCCTCCATAAAAGTAGTAACATGCCTTCGTAAAAGTAGCAACATTGCTTAAAATTGCATATGTGAGAACATAGTTACTCACTAAGCATTTTTAAGCAACATGGATAGCTGAGAATTCATGTGCAACAAAGTAGTAACATGATACATGTCACATATTGGGGCCAAATAAAACAAATTTCAGCCCCAAATTCTTAGTATCCTAAAAATTATGAAAAACTCGCATGTTCTTTTTACGGCATCATGACATTGTTGTGACATATTCTATGATGTTTCGACGTTGTTAATGGTTCAACACATTAATTTAGCTCTATTGATATCTTGTGTGTTTTAGATGGCAACTAGAGGATGAGAACGGTCATGATAAAATGGCCGAGGGGGTGGTCAGAACAACCAACCACCACTACCGATCTTCGATCAAGAGGCCTATATGGCGACGGTGGGTAATATGGCTGCGAACCTAGTTTAGGTAAGCACTAATATGAGCCAGGGAGGCTTAAGTCACTTGCCAAAATTTAAGGCACACAAGCCGCCAATTTTTGTGCAAGGAGCAGATGTGATGGTAGCTGACCATTGGTTCTAGTAGGTGGATAAGATCTTGGAGGCTATGGAGATCACATCTGATGCCACTAAGATAGGGCTATCAATGTTACAGCTTGAGGGAGAGGCCCATCTATGGTTGACTTAGGCAAGAACCTCCAAGAGACATTAAGGCAATAACGTGGGAAGAGTTTCGTGAGCTCTTTATGAGCAAGTATTTTCCATCGACTCTTCGGCTAGTTAAGGCCCGAGAGATTTTGGATCTAAAACAAGGCATGATGATGGTCATGTAATACGTGGTATGTTTTGCTGATGATTATATGGTCATAGATTTGGCCAAGGTACAACGATTTGAGGATGACTTGAAGATGTCCATCCAGGGGAAGATCATTGGCCACAAGTTACACGACATTGATAAGATGGTCGAGACAACCATGGCTACTGAGAGAAAGGTTGATAATGCCTAGAGCATCTGGGATGCCAAATCTAAGGACAAGAAAAAGGAGGGTCAACCCTCCACTACTAGTTTGGGGAAGAAATAGAGGACATCTGCCCCACAGGGCTCTCAGGGGTAGGGTTGAAACTATCAAGGCCAAGGTCGAGGTAAATCCTCCCAAGGTAGGAGATATTTCAAGACTCCCAATCAGGTGGGCTAAAAGATGTGTTTCATTTGTCACCAGCTTGGCCATTTGAAGTAGGATTGTCCTTAGACACAAGGGTCACAAAGTTATGGGATATTTCAGTCACTGTCATCAGTGGGGCCTCCACAGACATTTTTTCTTCCTCCTTATCCCACCATGGGCCAAGGGAACCAATATTAGTTTCAAGTTTCAGGGCAGGTTCTCACTACTTTAGGAGGGACAAATAGGTTAGGGAATGGGCTGAGGCTAGGGACAGGGCTTTTAGGCAGGGACTTACGGGCAAGTCTTCGCCATCACATCACAGACTATGCTAGTAGGTCAATCGGTGATTCAATGTATTTTCTTCTCTTTAGACTGTGGACTAGAGTATTGTTTGATTCTGGTGCATCACACTTTTTTATTGTTGTATCGTGCGTATGTGACTTAGGCTTAGAAATCAAGACTCTAAAGGAGCCCATGTATGTGAGTTCACCTCTATGAGCCAAAATTTGTAAAGATTGAAAATGTTAGGGTTGTGAGTTAGAGGTCGACGGGATCCAACTCATGGTTGACCTTAGGGTCATGGATATGATGAAGTTCAACGTTATTCACGGGATGGATTGGTTGGCGGCACATCGAGTCACCATCGACTATGATCAGAAGGTTACTACTTATACACTAGAGGATGTCTGTTTCAAGTTTTAGGGTGAGAAGCACAATGTTCTACCCTAGGCAGTGTATGACTTTTGTTAGCACGTGAAATTGATTTTTGGTTTACTAGCTTTACCCTAGAGGACGAGGCGAGATAGCAACTAGGTTTGCCTCGAGTTGTGTGTGACTATACAGATGTCTTTTCGAATGAGTTATGCCACTACATTGGGATGTAGATTTCACCATTGACTTACAGCCTAGTGTATCCCCTATATATATGACACTGCATAAGATAGTGTCAACGGAGTTACAGGAGCTAACGGCCTAGTTATAGGAGCTATTTGATAGAGGCTTTATTAGGCGAGTACCTCACCTTGGGGTACTTTGTTGCTACTTGCCAAAAAGAAGGATATGACCCATAGACTCTACATGGACTATCGATAGTTGAATCGGGTCACTATCAAGAACAAGTACCCACTACCAAGGATCAATAATCTTTTTGACTAACTGAGAGAGGCACAGGTCTACTCTAAATAGATCGATGCACAATATACCACCAACTGAGGATTTGGGAGGCTATTATACCTAAGATGGTATTTAGGATGTGGTATGGGTATTTTGAGTTTACAGTGATGCCTTTTGAGTTGACGAATACATAGGTTCTTCCAACCTTATCTAGATCAGTTTGTTATAGTCTTTTTTAATGACATTCTGGTCTACTCCAAGTCTGATGAGGATCACTTGAACATATTTTTACAAACCTTGAGAGATCACCAATTGTATGCCAAATTCAACAAGTGTGAGTCTTGGCTAAAAGAGGTTAAGTTTTTGAGTCATGATGTGTCTGTGTTGGGTGTGTTAGTTGACCCGGACAAGGTAGATGCGATGATGAGTTGGGAAAGGAAAAAGTTAGTCTTTGAGATACGTAATTTCTTGTGATTGGTGGGGTATTACCAAAGATTTAGCGAGAAATTCTCCCATCCAGCGGCACCTATGACACGACTGTCTAGGAAGAATGTCAAATTTCAGTGGGATGACTCTTACGATAAGGCATTCTAGGAGTTGAAAAAGAGGTTAGCTTTAGTTCTTATTTTGATTGTTTGAAGGGGAATAAAGGTACACAGTCTATTATGATGCCCCTAGGGACCAACTAGGTTATGTTTTGATGCAGTTCAGGAGAATGATAGCTTATGGTTCACGATAGTTAAAGAATCACAAGCAAAACTACCCCATACATGACATGGAGTTGGTGACCATTGTCATTGTCTTAAAGGTATGACACCACTATCTTTACGGAGAGTAGTTCAAGGTTTACTCAGACCATAAGAGTCTGAAACATATATTCACACAGCGAGACCTCAACATGAGGCAGCGTAGGCGGGTAGAGTACTTAGAGGATTATGACTTCACTTTGCATTATCACTTTGGTATGACAACTGTGGTGGTCGATGCACTCAGTTGGAAGTCACATGGGTTTTTTATAGGTATAGCTTCCTAGAGTGACAGATGCTCGAGACTATGGGGCAGTTCGGGCTATAATACAAGGATCAGACTCAGGGTATTTTGGGTGGTCAGATGGCTATGCCTTCCTTACTAAGTAGAGTGATTGAGTCCCAAGGGCATGACACAGAGAAATTGTCCATCAAAACAGGGTTCAGGTTGGTTTGGGTGAAGAGGGCTGAGTCATCCATGCTGATGGTAATCTTCGGTACTAAGGGAGAGTTGTGATTCCTCAGTCTACCGACCTGAGGGAGGAAATACTTTGAGAGTTTCATTGCTGTCATTTTATGGTTCATTTTGGTAACACAAAGATGTATCACGATCTTAACTGCCAGTACTATTGAAACGGGATAAAGAGAAATATGGAAGAGTTTGTTAGTTGATGACTCATGTGTCAGTAAATTAAGGCTAAGCACCAGAGACCAGTAGCGTGGCTCTAGCCTTTGGAGGTGGCTAAGTGGAAATGAGAGCACATCACTATGAATTTGTGACTCACTTGCCACAGACTACGTATGGGCACAACTTGGTATGGGTGATATTGGACCGGTACACCAAGTCAGAACTCTTTTTAGTGGTGCGGATGACCTTCAAATTAAAGGAATTCTACAGGTTGTACATACAAGAGATAGTTCGACTATATGGGATACCTATATCTATAGTCTCGGATCAGGATCCCAGGTCCATAGCTCTTTTCTGGGAGAGCTTTTTAGCAAGCTATGGGGACGTAATTGATGATGAGTACAATTTTTTATTCCTAAACGAACAGTCAGTCGAAGAGGACCATCCAGATTTTAGGGGGCATGTTTTGGGCATACGTCCTAGATCTCAAGAGTAGTTGGGAAGACCATCTACCACTAGTATAGTTCGCCTACAACAATAGTTATTAGGTAAGTATCCATATGGCACCCTTTGAGGCACTTTTATGGGAGGCCATGCCATTTTCCAGTCTGTTGGACAAAGGTTGGAGAGGGACTTTCTACAGGTCCAAATTTGATAAAGGACACCTCAGAAAAGTTGAAAATGATACGAAAGCATCTTTTTATGGCTCAGATCCGACAAAAGAGCTACGTCGATAAGCTGCAGAGACCTCTGGAGTTTGAGGTTGGAAATAACATCTTCTTGAAAGTCATGCCTAAAAGGGGAGGGGTCTAGTTTAGAAGTGGAAAAAGCTATCGTCGAGGTATATCAAGGCCTTTGAGGTACTCGAGAGAGTTAGTATAATTGTTTATCGATTGGCATTACCGTCAAATCTATCAGGTGCTCAAGCGGTGTTTCATGTCTCTATACTTTAGAAGTACACCTCTAATCCTACACATGAAGTGGATTAGGGTGAGCTGGTTGTTGATACAGATGGGACCTTTGAGGAGGGACCAATGTGTATCAAGGATAACCAAGACCAAGTTTTTTAATGGCAAGACTGTGAGGCTGGTGAAGGTGATGTGGCAGCACCGAGGAGGCAACATGGGAGCACGAGAACACAATCCACATTACCTATCTGTTCCTATTTGAGGATAAAGGAACATTTCTTGTAGCCATAGTGTATTATATGACTTGTTGCATATGCATCCATGTTACATATTACATGTGTGTAATTTCGGGGATGAAATTTCCTTAAGGGGGTAGATTGCGAAACCTGGGAAAACTTAATTAAAAATGGTAATTAGTCGTTGAAATACATGTTGAAAACTCAAATTTTTTAAGAACTCGAATGACGAAACGTATCTCACTGTTAGATTCGTCTTGCGAAATCTAGCTAACCAGTTAATTTTCATCAAATTTCGAAACAGACGGATTTTTCGGGTGTTGTAATGTGATTAGGTATCATGCGGTTCAAATCTGCAATCAAATTTAATCGCAAAACCCATAATATAATTTAAAGTATAAATTATATTAAATATCACGTGTTGGGACAGGATTGGTTGGGATTAAAATTAGAGCAATCAAAAGATAACATGTGGCCCATTTTGGGCCAAGTATATAAAGAAAGAAAAAGAGGAGACTTAGTCTCCACCACGCACCAAAAGCATCAACAGAGAGCAAACGAGATAAAAGAAAGAGAGAGAGAGAGAGAAAGAAAAAAAAAAGATAATTCTTTAATCTTCTTCATCTTCTTCCTGCGATTTAGTAAGATCCGAGCAATGACTCGCCTATGAGTAAGAACTAAAGTTGCTTACAATGGCGAGGATTATTAGTGGGTACCATCCACGCTCAATTACGACACAATGTCATAAATAAGAGTTTTGGCTCGAGATTGAACCAAGAGTTGTAAAGGCTTTGTCTAGCTTCTTCCAAGGTTGCTCTACGTGTACGCATGCTACAAAAGGTAGTGTTTCTTCATATCTAGGTTTATTTTTAACCTAGAGTTTCTATATAAAATGGTTATAGCCCTAGGGATGAAATCTTTTAGGCTAGACCACACCTAGTGCAACTAGGGGTTTGAAAATGAGTATGAGAACTTGTAAAACTCATTTCGAGTTTTATTTTGGTGATGTAGGAAGATGTTTGGTTTAATAAGATGGATTACTTGGGTGTACTATTTGTTTACATCTTATGTACTCTAGGTGTTTGATAAAATTCCTAAATGAATCAAGCATGTTAATCAAGTTAATTAATGTATTTAACATGTGTTAGGTGATATGGTAGAATGTTGTATGTTTCCATGATATAATTGACATTATGATGAAACTTATGTGCCTTTGTTGTGATTATGCTATGTGTATACATTTCATGCCTTCTAAGTGTTTTGATAAAATGCTTAGGTAAGTTCAAGTATGGTTTTTAGATTGTAACCATATATGACATGCTTGGGAATGTTTATGGTAATGTACATGTTTATTATATGTTTTATGATGTTGGGTGCAAGACCCGACAATTTTGGATATGCACTTCCATTGGTATTGAGTCCATAAAGTGTGTCAGTATACGTGGAACCATTGGTGAAAGTCCATAAATTCCGTGTCGGTTTGGTAACCATTGTTGTAAGTTCATAGAATGCCTACCCTAGCAAGACATAGATTTTTTTATAAAATAGTCATTGGATGCCTAACATCAATGACGAGGACTTGGAATGCCCAAATTCATATGCATGACATTGCATGTATTATCGGAACTGGTGGGGTTCGATGCTGCATAGCATGCGTAAGTTCTCATCTTATAGCCTGACATGGAATTGTAGCATTCGTTTTTGGAATATATATATATATATATTTGAATGGATGCTTGACATGATGTTTGCATGTGACATTTTATTTGCATGTGGGTTAGGAGGTGATCTCCATAAGAGATACCCTATTGAGCGTGGCTTACCCTTTATGAGAATATATTTCAGGTGTTGGATAGGCGTCTGTTGATGACCCTCACTTGGGTCTACTTTGAGGACGCAGTCTGGTTGTGTCTCTTGATATGGATCCTCGCAGTCCCTTGTATATGATCACATTTTGGCCTTCTATATTTTTAAGTATAAAACTTGTATTTTATTAAACGCATTTAATGAGACTCTTATTGACATTATTATTTTGTAAATGAATATACATCATGGATGTTGGTATTGAATACTATATTGACTAGATATCGATGTTGGACCTAGTGTGGTCACGTGGTTATATAATGCACAGGGGTGTGTGTGTGTATTGGGTAGAGCTCCTCGTACATGGGAGACTTTGCCTGGATTTTTGTTAAGTTAAGGACCTCAGTGAGTGGGCCATCTCAATGTGTTATCGGATTATGCGGTATCACAGGTTATTCCATAGGTTGATGGATAATCAATGGGTTGAGTAATAGCACCCAAGAAATCAGGGCATCAGGCCTCTGCCTTTTCAGGTAGAATGAAGAGTTAGCCTCTTTCATACAAGCCCAAAACCATTAGCTGGTTCAACAAAATTCACATCCCTAAAATCTACAAAATCCTCTAAACCCCCAGAATCCATAAAATCCTCTGGATCGAATTTCTTCATCTTGGAGGCCCCTTCAGCCTATAATGTCATCTTGGATAAACCATCCTTGTATCTGCTCAAAGCCATTCCCGCTGCCTATCACCTCGTAATGAAATTCTCCACCGAGAATGGGGCAGGAGTGGTAAGAGAAGATCAATGCACAACCAGGGAATGTTACCTAATGCCCATGAGGCAGAAAGAAATAGGCTCGATTTAGATAGAAGACTTGGATATGAAGACAAATAGACAAGAGACCGACCCCTTCCGAGGAGTTGGACCCGATATAGATTTAGGAGAATCTGGACCACTTAGTCTTTATTAGATCCAAACTCGCGGACAACTTCAAGCGAAAACTCGTATAATTTTTGAAAGACAACATGGACGTGTTCGCATAGGGGCCAGAGGTACATGCAAGGAAACGATTCAAAGGAGATCTTTCATAAACTAAACATAGACCTGAACTGTAGGCCAATCAAGCATAAAAGAAGAAGTTTTGCCCCAGAGAGGCAAAAAGGCAAAATGAAGAAATAATGAAGTTCCCCGCATGTCAAAGCCATCAAAGAGGTCGACTACCCGGTTTGGCTAGCCAATGTAGTACTTGTAAAGAAGACCTTTGGGAAGAGGCGTTTGTGCATTGACTTTATAGACCTCAATAGAGCTACCCCAAGGATAGTTTTCCTCTACCTAGGATCGACCTTATAATCGATTCCACAGTAGGATATGAGCTGCTGAGCTTTATGGATGCTTTCTCTGACTACAATCAAATAAGGATGGATCCAAATGACCAAAAGAAAACCTCGTTCATCACCAAACGAGGAACCTATTGCTACCAAGTCATGCCATTCAAACTCAAGAATGCAAGAGCTACATATCAGAGGTTAGAAAATAGAATGTTCATGGAGAAGCTAGGAAAAACTATGGAGGTCTATATTGACGACATGCTGATAAAGTCTCTAAAAACAAACCTTCATATCCAACACCTCAGGGAATCTTTCTAGATCTTGAGAAAGTACAAGATGAAGCTTAATCCCGCAAAGTGTGCCTTTGGGGTAGCAACTGGAAAATTCCTAGGCTTCATCGTAAATAGAAGAGGTTTCGAAGCAAATCCCGAGAAGGTGATGGTTGTACTCAACATGAAATCACCTACCAACATCAAGGAATTGTAACATTTGACAGGTCAAATAGCAGCTCTTAAATGCTTCATGTCAAGGTCCAATGACAGATGCCAGCCATTCTTTAAAGTTCTAAAAGTAGCATTCCAAAGGAACAGTCAATGTGAGGAGGCGTTCCAAGGCCTAAAAAATTATCTGAGTTCCCCACCAATCTTGGTTAGTCCAAAGGAGGGTGAGATCTTAACTCTACACCTCGTAGTCTCCAATTTTTTGGTAAGTGTAGCCCTTGTAAGATAGAAGGAAAGAAGGCAACAACTTGTTTATTTTTGCAGTAGAGCTTTGAGGGGAACTGAAGAAAGGTACCCAAAAATGGAGTAGTTGATATTGGCATTGGTGACAATAGCAAGAAGATTAAGGCCTTATTTTCAAGCCCACACTATAAAGGTCCCAACCAATCAGCCATTGAAACAGGTGCTCAATAAACTTGAATCTTCAGGCCAACTAGTCAAGTGGGCAATAAAGCTCGAGGAATTCGATATCCGATTTAAGTCGAGAAATGCCATTAAGGGCAAGTCTTGGCTGACTTCATAGCTAAATTTCCCCGGCCCCAGAAGGTGTCCTAGAGAGCAAGAATTTGTACCATGATCTCCCAGTTAGGAAACTCTTCATTGATGGGGCCTCAAACGCACAGGGAAGTGGAGCAAGATTGATCCTTACTTCCCCCGATGGTATCGAGCTAAAGTATGCCCTCAAGTTCGATTTTAAAGCCTCAAACAATGAAGTTGAGTATGAGGCCCTCTTAGTTTGGCTTAGGTTGGCACACTCCATGGATGCATAACAACTATAGATCTAAAGCGATTCACAACTTATGGTTAGACAAGTGGAGTTGGAGTATGAGGCATAGGAGGATAGAATGGCCTAATATTTAATGGTAGTGCAGGAGTGGCTAAGGAAGTTGTGAACATAAAGGTTGTGCAGGTGCCCAGAGCTGAGAATGTCAGAACTGACGCCTTAGCTAAGTTAGCATTTGTAGATCAAGGGAAGTTGAAAAGGACTATACCCATAAAACATCTGAAAGAGCCAAGCATATGTCATGACCAGAACGACGAAGAGATGTTGCCAATAGAATTCACGATGAGCTAGATGGATCCTCTCATCTATTTTCTTCGAGATGGGATTCTTCCCCAAGATTCTAGGGAAGCAGCTAAGCTAAGGAATAGAGCGTCAAGGTTTACCATGATTTAAGGAAAGTTATACAAGAGCGGGTTCTCTATACCCCTTATGAAGTGTATCGCACGCGAGGAGGCAAACAATGTACTGAGAGAGATCCATGAAGATATCTATGGAAACCACACTAGAGCTCGCACATTGGCATACAAGGCGTTAAGACAGAGCAACTTTTGGCCCACAATGGGGAAGGACTCTAAAGAGTTAGTTAAAAGATGTAAGACTTGTCAACTACATGCCAACATCCCCCACTGCCCTCCTGAGCGGCTCACTCCAATTCTGAGCCCATGGTCATTCCAACAGCAGGAGATAGACATTATGAGGCTTCTTCTCGTAGGAGTAGGATAACATAAGTTTGTTGTTGTAGCAATTGACTACTTCACCAAATGGACCAAGGTGAATGGACCCTCTAGCAACCATCACTGAGCAAAGCATAAGGGGCTTCGTCTGGAAATCTATTGTGTCCAGGTTCGAGATTCCCAGAGCAATGGTGTCAGTCAATGGCTAGCAGTTCGAAAATGCAGCCTCCAAGAATTTATGCTCAAAACTCGAAATAAAACATTTATTCTTAGCACCAGTCCATCCATAGTCTAATGGCCAAGTCGAGGTGACCATACAAACTATTATTAACACTATCAAGATGAGACTACAAGCATCAAAAGGACAGTGGGTTGATCACCTTTCCAATGTGTTATGGGCCTATCGAACTACAACTCAAATTGCTACGAATGAAACTATTTTCAGCTTAGCTTTCGGAGTAGAAATGGTTGCCCTTGTTGGGATGGGGCTGCCCTCACTACTTCGTCTTAGAAGATGTAAACTCAAGCGTAAGTTATCGAACAATTAATAATTCTTGGTGAGATCCAAGGTCGATTTAGACGGAGTTGGGAATTGATGGAGTGTATAAAAGATCAAAGAAATAAAATATGAAGGTATTTGAGAGTTTGGTTTGATAATTGTAATTTAGTCAAAATTAAATGAAAATTGTTTATGAAAAACTAGTTTGGGAAAAAACTAAGGCATAGGGTACTATTTCAGTACACTTGGGTAGCAATTAACTCCTAATTTCCAATCTCAACTAGGAATCAACTAGGAAGTGATCCCAAATGGAGGATTTGGCAAGGATTACTTAGGAAATTCACTATTGTATAATCAAAAAGTTTATCCAAATGATTTTGAACATTTAATTGTCAATTACAAACATTCACCAAGCCTGGAGTCTATGATAAATCAAGCAATTGAACAATCAAATATCCAATTTTATAAAGAGTAACCAATCAATTGATTAATAATTCAACCTTGCATGAATTGAGTTAATAGAGTAAACCTTAATTAAGAACTAGGGAGTTAGATTACATACCCAAAGTGTACCAAAATCTCCTCTAGCCTTAGTGGAGAGACTTAGCCAGCCATTAAAGGTAAAACAACCTTTCTAAATATAAAATTTAGATAAACTGGTAAAAAAAACCCTAAAAGATACCCAAAAAGTAAAGAAGAAGGTGCCTTTTTCTTGCATCATCGGGGGTTCTCCTAATTGGTTGGGATCAAAGACATGCGTATGGACATGAATTTAACGACGCTCGGATGTAACAGTGCTTAAATACGCTTCCAAACGTGACAAAAGTATCGTCCGGACGTGGCCTTCTGTAAGTCTGGCCTGTTTCTGCCTCTGTTACAACACCTCACATTCGGACATGGGTAAATGAAGTTCAGACGTGACCCTCTAAAACTCAAACTCTAATTTTTTTCTCCTTTCTTTGTGTGCTCCACTTCCCATGTTTGCCTATTTGCATCTAAGCCTTGTCGTTTTACTTGCAAAATAGACAAACTTCAATTAAATCATGATAAACTCAAATATGACATTAAACATATACAATTAAGTCCATACTAGTGACAATTATCCCAAAAATGACGAAAAAAAAATATGCACTATTTAGGCTTAATCACACCCCCCAACCTGGCTCTTACTAGTCCCTAGGAAGAAGAAAAGTTAAGAAAACAAACTAGACTATATACATATCCACTTTCATAGGACTCATGATTTCATTTAACCCATGCAACAAGGCTTTAAACCTTAGGTGATCTTTAGTGGGCGAGTGTAGTCTCATGAGGGTTTACAGTGATGTTACCCACAAACATCAAATGTCAATGAAAATCAAAATAATAATTTCATAGTACAAATGAGAATCACAATTTAAAAACTTAGAGTTATATGTAATCAATGAGCATTTGCAAAGCAAGATATAGAATCACATCGCTATATGACAATATCCATCTATTATATTACTATGAAAACTCGTGAGTAATGTGAAATAATTGTACCAAATATGCAATTCATCATGTGCTCTCCCCTACAACTATCAATCCATTCGCTTTAATGTCAATCGTTACATGGTATGCCCTCTAAAAGAATCTCTCATATTATAGTAGTCTATCACTCATAGTCCACATGTGAGTAGAGAATATTTAATTCAAAACAAAGTGATGCTCATATGTTGGATACAATAAACAGTAACTGAAAGAAATGACTTTTGGCATGGTCTTATGAAAGGAAATCAACATCAATATGCAACAACTCCTATCTCTATACTTACTCACAAAATGATGTATCACTAATATACTCTTGGGATCAAAAAGAACTTTAATAAGTTGTAATGGGGCTTTGAGATTTGGTTTAATGAAATGAAGGATACACAAGGATTCAAAAAGCTATCCCAAGATAAAACATTACATTACACAACCATTTTCATGTAACTCATAACCATTCACCCCTTTACACCTAGAAGCACAATGCATAAGTTTGGCTCAAATCTCCAATTTTTTTTTTGAACACATTTTTTATTTTCTAAGGTAGACATTTTGTCTCTTTTATATATATAGAGAGAAATATACACATCACCAACATGTACAACTTTATCATTTTCATTTCATTTCTCTTAACCAACATCTTTTCCACAATGTATGAATAATGAATGCTCTATCTTGGGATAGCCAAGGGTGAGTGATATACAACCTATGCTAAGCTCGATTACATGATGTGGCTTAAGAAATGAATGTATTATTTGGCTCAATCACAACTTCTAGGGATAATGATATGCAATGAATAGGGTTAAGGCTCAAATAATAACCAAAATGTCCTAAGATCATTTCCCAAGAGTTTCTTAGCAACACAATTTCTTATGCATGTAATTCAAGATCAAAAAGTCATTTAACACATCAATGTTTGATCAATTCAAAATAAATAAATAAATAAATAAGGCGGCCATTCAAGGAAAGAATAATTAATCAATGAGTAAATGCCATAAACACTCAAACAATGATAGGCTAAAACTCTCTAAGGCCTTTCCATCTTCACTATTTGTCTTTAGTCTTCGGGGCAAGACACCTAATGAACTATCAATCTAGTACAATGGAAATGTGCACAAGGATAGAGTTTTCAAAGCAACACAACATGAGATACCAATATATATAGCAATGGATTTCATCTAATACTTAAACATTTACAAATCTCAAGCTTAATTCATTATTATCTAATAATGATTTCCATTTGCACATAAATTATTATTAAGATATTCAATGATAAACACGTAAAGTAAAAAAAAAAGCGTTTAAACTAAATAGTAACATCCATATATATCACAAAATGTTGCTCCAAAATAACAAAAGATGGTTTGATCAAGCCTACATGTCACTATCCTAATGCTTTGATCAACCATTCCAAACATAGACTAAAACATTAAAAAAAAACATACATAAATAAAGGGAAAAAAAACTTAAAAATGAGATTCCTCATACTCCTCTAGGCCCTCCTTTAGCTCGGCCTCTACCCTGACATTTGTTTATCATAAGCTACTTGATCTAAGCTATCTCCGCATCCTGTCTCTCTATCCTCCTCAAGATCTCAAAGAGTAGCTAGCAGTCAGTGCAAGGATTGGCTTCCTTATCCAAAGGATCCAACTGAGGCTCATGGTCAAAGAACTCTCCGATGTCTCCCACCTCTGATGCAGCCTTAGTTGGTTGTGCTTCTCTGGAGATATCAGTCATTGTCTGACTCTTTAGGATCATCCCGTAGTTGATCTTTGTAAGTCTGGGAGTCCTCGAATAGTTGGGGTCAATCACCATCCCAGCACATCAGCACAGGGTAGTGATCAACCTAGGGAATGGTAGGGATATCCTATTGGTCCACTCTACTCCCAGCCTAATATCTAATAAAAGGTAAGAGGGGAGATCGATAGTCAAGCCTATAATAATGGCATGAATAAGTCAGGCTCAGTCTGGGTACACCTCATTGTTGCACATTTGTGGCAACCAAAGAGATGTAGATATCAGATTGACTATTCGATATATCTCCAGTATGGACCCTGGTCTAGGAACTTGTCTGCCTCTGGCTTCTAGACATAGTCTGGATCACCCAAAAATAACTACGCTAGCTCAAACAAGTATGTTAATGTGGCCGAGAACTGGGGTTGTTGTACTCTGGCCTACTGAAGATATGCCACCTCAGTTATATTAGTAGCCTGCATCGTGAATCATGTCCTCAAACCTATGTACTTAGACCCTCAACCTAGGGGTCCCACTGCACATAGCAATAAAAGTCTTGCATAATCAATAGGACCCCCTCCCAGCTCATCTTCATAAATTGTACCCACTGCCAGGACACCATAATCACTCGGGGACCCATCCTCTCGACCTCCTTTAATCGGTCTGGTCTCTTTATAAGCATGGGCTTTAACTCAAAATGGTCAAAGAATCTATTACTAGAATCATATGAGATAAATCGGGCTCTATTAAACTCAGGGTCAGGCTGTGATGTGGATATGGAGGTGCGAGGCCTCTTGGGTGGTTCCATAATAGTAGTAGAATAAAACTAGGGGGCTCAAGTGTAAAGGAGAGGGAAATATGAGAGAGAGAGAGAAAGAAACTCTGACATTTGCAAATGGAGTTTCAACATCCTCCTTATATAGCAAAATTTGGAAACTTGTGTTCGAATGTGGATTTAATGACGTTTGGACGTCATTAAAAATTGGACTGTTGAGATGTTGGTAGTTAAGGATTAAGCTTTCGGACATCCTCCTTATATAGGAAAATTTGGAAACTTGCGTCCGGACGTGGATTTAATGACGTCTGCACATCATTAAAAATCAGACAATTGGGATGTTGGTAATTAAAGATTACGCTTCCGAATGTGGTTAATAGGGACATCCGAACGTAGTTCACCTTTAAGCTCGTCTGGACGTGATAAATAGTGACGTTCGTACGCAAGCTTTTGAATCTTCTGCTCTTTTTCTTGATACCATGACGTTCAGACTTAAGTTCAAACTTTGTGTTCTAAGAGCCATGTTTTCAACACTTAGAAAAATATTGATCCCCAATAACACACTCTCAACACTTATAAATTTTTCTTCTCTCCAAATTCCTCAAAATGACTCAGACCTTCGCACTTAGCTAAAAATCATCAATTTTTTTTCTTTCATTTTTAAACACATCAAAACAATAAAAACAATCATCTAAACATCTAACATCTAAAAATTCATGCAATAAACTTGTTAATAAACATAATATCACATAAAGAGTGATCTCACCCCCAACCTAAACATGACATTGTCCTCAATGTATGATCAAGCAAAGAGAAATTCACATAAAAAAGCTCATTTATAAGGGAAATATTATACCTCATGCTCCATTGTGCCAATCTAAAGACAACAAAACTAAAACAAGAAGTTAGAGATAAAACACATATGTACAAGAATTGGGTTGTTTTGACAAGATTACTTATAGTGGGGATTCACAAACTCAATGGATTCCACTTCTTCAACCACAACTCCAAAAATGGTTTCAACCTTGGGCCATTTACTTTAAAAACACTCTCATTCTTGGAATTTTCAATCTCAATAGCCCCATAGGAAAACATTTATTTCACAATAAAGGATTAGACCATCTTGACCTTAATTTTCTGGGAAATAAATGTAACCTAGAATTGTAAAAGAGGACTTTCTGAGATGGTTCAAAAGATTTTCTCAAGATATGCTTGTCATGAAAAATTTTCATCCTCACTTTTCTAATTATAAAATTGTCATATGCTTTATTCCGAAGTTCCTCAAGTTCATTCAATTGCAATTTTCTTAATGAGCTCACATTATCAAGGCTAAAATTAAAGGACTTAATGGCTCAGAAAGCTCTATGTTCTAACTCCACAAGCAAATGACAAGCTTTACCATATACCAATCTATGAAGATACATGCCAAGGAAAGTCTTGTAAGCATTCCTATAGGCCCATAGATCATCGATTAACCTCAAAGACCATTCCTTTCAGTCCAGGTTTATCGTTTTCTCAAGAATATGGGTGATCTAAAGAATATGTTTTACTTCCCTATTAGCATGCTCTACTTTCCCACTTGTTTGTGGGTGATAAGGGGTCGCAACCTTAGGGGTGACATATTTATGCATCAACATTGCAAAAGGTTAGTTACAAAAATGTGACCCCCATCACTTATGATGACACGAGGGATAACAAATCGTGAAAAGATATTTTCCTTCAAAAAATTCAAAACCATTTTGCTATCATTGTTTCGACATGATATCACAGCCACCCATTTAGAGACATAGTCTACCGCCACGAAGATATATTCATGTCCAAATGATGGGGGGGAAAGGATTCATAAAATATATCCCCCAACAATCAAAGAATTTAATTACCAAAATTGGGTTTAGGGGCATCATATTTCTTCGAGTTATTCCCCCAAGCTTTTTATAACGTTCACAACATTTACAAAATTCAAAAACATCCTTGAATAAAGTAGGCTAGTAAAATCCGAATTGCAAAATCTTTGCAGTGTTTTTATGATGTGAAAAATGGCCACCACAAGCTTCCATATGACAAAATGTAATGACATTTGTCACCTCATCATTAGGAACACATCGTCGGAAGATTTGATCTGGGTAATATTTGAACAAGTATAGATCATCCCAAAATAAGTTTTGAGCTTCCACTAAGAATTTGATCCTCTCTTGAGCACTCCATTGCTCAGGTATTTCACTTATCACAAGGAAATTTACAAGGTCAACATACCAAGGTAAGGAAGATGTAACGAACAATTGCTCATCCAAAAAGGTTTCCTCGATGGGGGTTGATTCAATCACTATGTCGCTCACAAACCTTGATAAATGGTCTGCTACCACATTTTTCTCCCCTTTTTTGTCCTTGATGGTGAGATCAAACCCTTGCAACAATAAAATCCATTGTAACAAAAAGGGTTTGACATCCTTCTTAGTCAATAAGTACTTAAGAACGGCATGATATGTGAAAACAACAATTGCTGAGCCAACAAGATAAGAACGGAATTTATCTAATGCAAACATAACCGCCAACAATTCTTTTTTAGTAGTAAAGTAATTTATTTGAGCATCATTCAATGCACGACTAACATAATAAATCACTTGGGGCTTTTTATCTTTTCTTTGGCCTAGAACCGCCTCTACTGTATAATCGCTAGCATCACACATCAACTCAAATGGAAGACTCTAATCGGGTGGTTGCATTATTGGGGCAGAAGTGAACATACCCTTTATTTTCTCAAATGCCACTTGGCATTGCTCTCCACTCAAATGTAACATCTTTTCCAAGCAAATTATGAAAGGGCCATGAAATAAGATTGATAAACCTTCTATAAAACCCAGCATGTCCTAAAAATGATCTAACATCCTTAAGGGATTTGGGAATGGGCAAATTAGAAATCAAATCAATCTTAGCATACTCACATATAACCTCATACTCACATACAATCCGAGGTAGACCCAACTCCTGTCTTGCCTCGTCCTCTAGGGTAAGGTTTGTAAGTCAACTCATCAATTGTCCATGCCATCTAGAGTCGTACACGGCTTGAGGTAAAGCATCACATTTTTTCCCCTGGAACTTGAAACAAATGCCCTCAGGCGTATAAGCCGTGACCCTCTTTCGATCATAATCAATGATGACTCAGTGTGCCGTTAACCAATCCATACCAAGGATCACATCAAACTCAGACATGTCCAAACCCTAAGGTCCACAATGAGTAGAATCTATCCACCCTCACCCTAGCTCCTAGGGGAGAACTCATATGCAATGGCTTTCCCAAGGTTTCAACCTCTAAGCCCAAGTCTTTCACACAAGATGCAGCAATAAATGAATGTGATGCACCAGAATCAAATAACACTCTAGCCTATAAGCGAGAAAGTAGGAATGTACCCTGTATCACTGACAGATCTGTCGGCTCAGTCTGTGGCACCATGGCATAGACACGCCCCTAGGTCCTTGAAGTCCTGGCCTGTGAGCCCTGGCCTCGGCCTTGACCCATGCCCTGGCCTATCTGGCTTGATTACGGAGTCCCTGCACGTGAAGTAGTAGGGGCCTATGTAGCACCCTAGAACTGGTACTGGTTCCCCTGGCCCTTGGTGGGGTAGGGAGGAATGTATTGTGTCTGTGGTTGCCCCACCGAAGTTTGAGACTGAGATGAGCCATAGTCTTGGGATCCCTGCCTCTGGGGATAATCCTGTTTCATGTGATCTGGCTGATAACAATAGAAACATGTCCTTTGCCCCGCCTGATATGTAATACGCTGATTTCTCCCACCTTGGGAGGATTGACCTTGCCCTTGGCCTTGATAACCACGGCCCTGTCCTTGAGAAGTAGAAGTTATCTGCCTCTTTCCTAAGCTAGAAGAAGAGGATTGACCCTCCTTCTTCTTATCCTTGGCACCCGACTCTCAGATGCTTCTTGCGTCCTTAATCTCTCTCTCAATGGTCATAGCTGTAATGACCATCGAGTCCAAGTCTTGCAGAAGAAGACCCACAATTTTGCCTCGGATGGTCAACTTTAAACAATCCTTGAACTTCCTGACTTTGGTCATATATATGGCCACATAGTCATCGGCGAAACGTGCTAATTCCATGAATTTAGCCACGTACTCAATCATCATCATGGTACCTTGCTCAAGTCTAGAAACTCCCGAGCTTTTTCATGTGTAGCAGTCGCCGAGAAGAACTTTGGCCATAAAGAGCTCCTTGAACTCTACCCGTGACACTGCCTCCAAGTTTTTGGAGTCTTTTACCCAATCCCAACACACTTGGGATGCTCCTTCTAGCTAAAATGTAGCCAGAGTTATCTTCGTGGCATCGGAGGTGATCTCCATAGCCCTCAATACCTTTTCGACTTGCCGGAACCAATGGTCAGCTACCAAAGGATTCACCCCTCCCATAAAGACCAGAGGATTGTGTGCCTTGAACTTCTGGAGGTTACTTGAGTCTCCTTGTCCGCCACTTGCACTAGTCTATGCAATAGTAGCTGCTGCAGCACTAGCTTGTGCAATCGTAGCAGCCGCCACACCAATAGCCTCCACCAAGGCTTGTTGGTCAAAGGTTGGTGATGGTTGGTTGTTTCGTCCTCCCCGACGTCCCCTCCCTCTAGTTGACATCTACACATATGCCAGTCAGCAATAGAGCATTTATTTAGTATCCCATGATAGGGACCAAACTTGAAACATTGATATTTTTCTCCTTGTTTCCCTAATAGAGTCTATACCACCCACTAGTAAACATTTATACGTCGAACTATCCCGTTCATTTCTTTTTCGACCCCCAATGTTATATTTTCTAACCCTAGTGTCTCTTTTCATATATACATTTTACCATGTATATCATTCACACAATCACATAACACGTAATCATGTAACACAATGTAAGCACATAAGATGAAATGTACTATGCATGCAATAGTCTAAACCCAATGCCCATCAAGCCCTAGGTAATTCGTATACCTATGCTCTGATACCAAGCTGTGACATCCCTAAAATCGGGGGTCCCATTGACAACCCGTCAACCCGCGGAATGCCCGTGAGTGTCGCATGGCTCGACATCACGTCCATCACATCCCTGTAACCGAGATTATAACTTACACGTATAACTCGTGTTCCTTTAATCATTTAATTCAACGGAGGTCCAATATACCTCAATATACCTCATTTAATGTCTATTTGTATCGTTGGAACTAAAGAAGACAAAGTTCAAAAGGTTAGCAAAATAATTTAAAAATCTCAGATTTTAAGAGATGGTACCGGTAGTACCGGTACGGTTTGCCTTCTGGACAGACAGTAACGGTACGCTTTTCCTTCTGGGCAGACAGTACTGGTACGCTTTGTCCAGTTTTAACCCATTGGAAAACCTACATTTTTCATCCAAAACATACTAAATCATGTTTTTCACATATAATCTAATATATACAACGTCTAATACAACACATTCCATACATTTACATGCCAAATGGGTTTTAAATAAAAAATTTTACAAAAACTTGTTTTCAAAAGCCACAACCGGCTTTTCTTCATCTTTGAGGCCCCGAATGTGAGTCCTCCACTGGTACGAACCCTGCACCTGAAATATGTTTCCGTGTAGGGTGAGCCAACGCCCAACAGAAAATTTCCTACAAGGGCTACTCCCCACCTAAATGCATATGCAATGTGTTATGCAACAAAACATAACCAAAATCCATTCCAATTAATACTTAAGCAAGTCAAGATTGAAATCTAACATACCATGCCATGAAATGAGATAATGCTCATTCATGTAATTTATCCGAGCCCTTCCCAACTCCACAACAAATGACATGTCAATATGTATTAACACCGAGCTTTTCTAGCTCCTGCTATCTACCTTCACCCCATGTTATGCAGTGAATATCAAACCGGGCTCTTTAAGCCCCTGCCATTTGTGTTACACACCTAATGGCTAACTAAAATCTTCGAATCTTTCTTGGGGTGGGTATTTATGGACTTACACCAATGGTCACCCAACCGACATGGAATTCATGGACTTTCACCAACGGTTTTGCGTACACCGACACACTTTATGAGCTCTCATACCAACAGAAGTGTGTATTCAAATACCGGGTCTCTCACCCGAGGGTTAGTCTAACCCTTCTTGCTACCCCGACCCAAGTCTTTTTCATGCAACCGTGTGACTCAGTCGGACACTCAATCTAACTTTTTCAAGCCCACCCATCATTCACCTATGTGGTGTTTGATGCCAACCATGCACCCACACCCATAAATTACGATGTCTATGTGCATATGCAATGTAATTAAATTATTTCTATTCCAACATCGTGCCCATCTGTAATGAATGTCATATGAGCAAATTTAAACCACATGTCTACATGTTCCATAGAGATTTATATCATATGCATATGAATTCCATAAATCATCACAATGTCAATATCTCAAGGAGCACATATTAACATTTCTTTCCAACACATTTTCTAAACATGTTATAAATCATCAAATCATAACAACTCAATCCACACATAGGCATTTTGGCAAACACCTTCAAGGCAACAATTCATATTATCACATAAGAATTTTTACCTCATTCACAAAGCATAATATAAAACATATAACATGATCATATAATCACATTTTCCATGGAATTACCAAACAAGCAATTTCCACATCACAATTTTGAGCTAGAAAATTCTATTCCAACTCATTACATACTCGTTTTTCATACTCATTTCACCCATGTCATATACATAATTGAGTGAAATACATATTCCCTTTTAACCCACACATTTCATATAACACTACAAGTGAAAAATGAACCAATGTAGGAGAACCCCTACCTCTTGAAGCGTAAAATGACGTTGGGAAGTCCCAAGAACTTAAAACAACCTTGAATTGTCACATCCCTAAAATCTCATTTTTCAAACTTCGATGAAACTCGTGATTTTTGATGTGGTCGCATAGCTCTCAACGAGGAGAAAACCTTTTGTTCTTACCCCAAGTGGATTTGAGCACCGTGGAGTCGTAGATCGTAGAGAGAAGCGGAGAGCTCCTCATTTTTTCCCTCTCTTTCCCTCTCACGTTAACCGGCTGAAGAAATGGGGGAAAAAATCTGATTTTCCCCCTATTTATTCTCTTAAGATACTTGGCCCACAACGCGCCACACAGCTCTTTTTGTTTTCAGATTCGTTTTCATCCCGAAACGATTAAATTTCGTCCCGGTTCAAGTTCAATTAATTTTATTTTAATTTGCCTTTAATTATTTCTCAAATTTCTAAATTTTATTGAAAATCTCATTTTTGGGTCACCCAAAGCTCGGTCGCCTCGTAAAATGCAAAAAATTCGACTATCTCAGAATTCGATAAATTTTGACGTGGTAACTAGATTTCGCGAGACAAATCCAATGATGAGGTCCATTTTTCCATCTAAGATCTAAAACAATTTAGGTCTCCAACCCGTACTGTAGCGGTAAAATTATCGTCTTACCCTTGTTTACAAAAATTTAAATATATCGGGTTTTACAGGGACATGTGAAAATAGTTTTCTCTTGATCCTCGAGGGTAATTTATATTTCGTTGTATCTAGAATAACCATCAATAAAGCAATAGTAAAGATGAGATGCGACTCTTTCAAGAATTTGATCCAAGAATGGAAGTGGAAAATGGTCTTTTCTAGTGATTGTGTTAAGCATCTTATAGTCAATGCACATTCTCCATCCAGTAATGACTCTACTGGGCACAAGTTCATTATTTTCATTAGAGACTAACGTTACACCGGACTTCTTAGGAACCACTTGTGTGGGACTTACCCATTTGTTATCCACAATAGGGTAAATGATTTCCATATCCAACAACTTTAACACCTCTTTCCTAACCACCTCCTTCATGTTTGGATTCAAACACCTTTGTATTTCCCTTGTGGGTTTTGCATCCTCCTCTAGATAAATCTTATGAGTGCAAACAAGAGGGTTAATCCCTTTTATATCCTTAATGGTCCATCCATTGGCCATTTTATGCTTAAAAAGAAGTTGAAGAAGCTTAACATCTTGAGTCTCAAGAAGATGAGATGAAATGATTACCATAAATGTGTTTTCTTCTCCAAGGAAAGTTTACTTCAAGTCCAACTTGGGTATTTGAATGCTTGAAGGAATTGGACGGTGAATGCTATCCAAACTTGGATTTTCATTCTGTTGCCTAAAAAACTTGTGAAGAATTTGACAAATTAGTAAGGTCATTAACCTCATCAAATTCTAGAAAGGATTTGGCCTTGTCAACTAAACAAGCTTCAAGAAAATCGAACAAAGAAGAACCATTAAATTGATCATGCATAATTGAATCAATTAAGTTAACTTCATGCAAGTCATCACTCACATCACCCGGTTGCTTACACACATTGAAGATGTTCAATTCTAATGTCATATTCTCAAAAGATAATTCCATCACTTCATTTCGACAAAAAATCAAAGCATTAGATGTCGCAAGAAATGAGCGACCTAAAATAACGGGAATTTGTGCATTCGTGCTAACAATGAGTTGAGAGTCTAGGATAATGAAGTGAACAAAAAAGTAGAAATTGTCAACTTGTACCATAACATCCTCCACTATATCCCTTGGAACCTTAACCAACCTATCCACCAATTGAAGTGTAACGGATATAGGTTTTCAACTCCCCAAGTCCCAATTGTTGATAAACCAAATAAGGAAACAAATTCACACTAGCTCCTAAGTCAAGTAATGCTTGCTCTCTTTTGCATTTTCCTATGACACATGCAATAGTGGGACAACTGGGATCCTTCTATTTTGGAGGGGTATTATATTGGATGATGGAAGACACTTATTCAGTCAAAAAGGCTTTCTTTTGAACATTCAACTTCCTCTTGATGGTACACAAGTCTTTCAAGAATTTAGCATATGATGGGATATGCGTAATGGCATCTGGTAATAGGATATTAATCTTGACTTGTTTGAACACCTCCAAAATCCCAAAATTCACATTGGCCTTCGATGGTAAAACCAAAATTTGAGGAAAAGGTGCGGGTATAGGACACTTAGGTGGTTCACTAGGCACATACTAAACTATGGGCTCAACATGATCAAGACTATCACTCTCCCTAGTATCCTTTTCACTCTCTTTAGGATCTTGATTCTTTGTGGAAATGGTTTTATCAACCACTTTCCCACTCCTAAGGGTGGTGATAGCTTGAACTTGTTCTTGGGTGATTTCCAGTGTAGAAGAAGAAACTCCCACTTGGAGTTGAGTTTGAGCCGAAAACTTTCCTTTTTTTCATGACAAGGGGTTGTGGTCAACTTGGTAAATGTATTCCGAATATCGTTGAAGGCTTGTTGTTGTTGAGTGAAATTTTGGGTCAATTGGCTAAGGGTTTGAGTGGTTTGGGTATTGATTGTGGCTTGGCTAGAAATGAATTGTTGCATAGTATCCTCCAAAGTTTTCTTAGGTAGTGGAGTATAAGGAACAAAACTAGATGGCCCTTGAGATGGTTGGGAAGAAGGTTGTTATATGGGATTGTCATTCCTCCAACTAAAATTGGGGTATGCCTTCTACCCCGGATTATAAGTGTTTGTGTAGGGGTTGTTATAGGGCTTGGAAAAGACATTCACCGCATTGACTGGGTCACTCAACACCTTCTTCAAAGTGGGGATTGTAGGGCAATCACTAGTTAAATGCCCTTTGATCTCATAAATTGAACATAACTCCTCTTGTCACACGGTTTGAACCTCATTCACATTTTTCATCTCCATGGCCTCAATTTTCTTAGCAAAAATTGCAATTCTTGCATTCAAGTCATCCTCCTCCTTCAATTGATATTTCCCCTCCCCCTAATAGTACATTTGAGGTCTTAGACTTAGAATCGGGGGATTAAGTCTCCCAAGCATAGGCACTCTCGGCTAAGGAATCAAAGTAGGGAAAAGCCTCTTCTGGTTCTTTAGCCATGAACTCCTCATTACACATCATTTCCACTAATTGCCTCTTATGGGAAGACAAAGCCTCATAGAAAAAACTTATAATCCACCAACTTTCATATCCATGGTGAGGGCATGATGCAAGTAGTTCCTTGAACCTCTTCTAACTTTTGTAAATTGTTTTCATTGTCCCTTGAAAGTGTTTATTTTGAGTTTGAAATTTTTTTTAAGGAACTCTTCTTGCATTTCCTGCCATGTTCCAATAGATCTTGGCCTAAGGGAGTTTAACTGCGTATCAGCCTTATCCTTTAGAGAGAAGGGAAAAAAATTCAAACGGATTATACCTTCCACAGCCATCAAGTCTTGAAATGTGGCACAAACTTCCTCAAATTCACAGATATGAAGGTAGGGATTTTTATAATCTAAACCATGGAATTTAGGCAACAATACAATCATACCCAGTTTAAAGACAAAATGATGAGCTTGCATGGGATAAACGATGCATGAAGGTGAAGTGTGATGGGAAGGATTCAAATAATCTCTCAATGTTCTAACATTATTGAAATTCACATTAGCACACCTATTGTTTACTTCCTCAAAGCCTCATTGTCACCATGATTACTCCTAGCATCATCCCCTGGTGGGTCTGCTTGTGGCATGAAAGGATTACGAACCCCTTGTGGGTTTTGTGGTACCCCAGGGATTTGAACTAATTGGGGATGTGGAGGTAGCAAAGGGTTTTGACCTTTTGGATAACTTCATGTCGTCCTACAATGTGTTTGTGCTTGTGGGGGTATGTCAAACTAATCTCCAAATTGTGAGTCAAAATCCTTCCTAACTAACCTTCCACCAATTTCTCTATGCCAAGAGGTCATGCAACAATAACCAACACAAGTAGCAAAACAAAATAAAATACAAGAAAATTAAATAACAAATATGTAAAAGAGGAAAGAGTTTACCCAATCTTTGCTTATGCAAAAATTGCGCAAACCTCAAATGATGATGGATTACTCCTCAATTGCACCTTTTCCCTGACAACAGCGCCAAAATTGGCTTCGTCTTAGAAGATGTAAACCCAAGTGTAGGTTATCGAACAAGTAATAATTCTTGGTGATATCCAAGGTCGATCCATAGAGAGTTGGGAATTGATGGAGTGTATAAAAGATCAAAGAAATAAATATGAAAATATTTGAGAGTTTGGTTTGTTAATTGGAATTTAGTCAAAATTAAATAAAAATTGTTTATGAAAAACTAGTTTTGGAAAACACTAAGGCACTAGGTACTATTTCAATACACTTGGGTAGCAATTAACTCCTAATTTCCAATCTCAAAAGGATTTGGCAAGGATTACTTAGGAAATTCACTATTATATAATCAAAAAGTTTATCCAAATGATTTTGAGCATCTAATTGTTAATTACAAGAATTCACCATGCCCGAAATCTGTAATAAATCAACAATTGAACAATCAAATACCCAATTTCATAAAAAGTAACCAATCAATTAACTAAAGATAATCTCTAATAATGCAACCCAAGTATGGAAATCTAGTTATTTAACTCACGTGGAATCTCAAGATTTCATCACATATAGCATAATAACTCAAGAGATTATATAGAGAGAAAGTTTTGCTAAAACAATGGGAATTGAATTAATATAGCAAACCTTAATTAAGAACTAAGGAGTCAAAATTTAACCTAAAATGGTAAAAAAACCTAAAAGATACCCATAAAGTACTACAGTACTTTTCCTAAAGAAGAAGGTGCCTCTCTCTAGTGTCATCGAGGCTCTCCTGATTGGTTGGGAGCAAGAACGGGCATCTGAAAGTGACAGTGCTTAAACACATGTCTGGACTTGACAAAAGTGTCATCCAGACACGACCTTCTATAATTCTGGTATGTTTATGCCTCTGTTGTAGCACCTCACGTCCAAACATGGGTAAATGAAGTTCGAACGTGGCCTTCTAAAGCTCAAACTCCAATTTTTTTTTCTGTTTTCTTTGTGTGTTCCACTTCCTATGTTTGCCTATTTGCCTATAATTTCTTGTCATTTTACTTGCAAAATAGACAAACACCAATTAAATCATGATAAACTAAAATATAATATTAAACATATACAATTATGTCCATACTCGTGACAATTATCCCAAAAATGATAGGAAAAATATACAATATTTTGGCTTAATCATTCAACTAGATCTGAGCTTTTCAATCCCAAGGAGAATGATCGTGCTCTCCTTATGAATCTCGATCTCCTAGATGAAAAAAGGAATGAAGCCCTACAAAGGATTGCAGCTTATCAAAAGAGGACGGCCCAATATCAAGGGAAGAAGTTTTAAGGTGGGGGACCTCGTCTTGAAGAAACTCTTACCTACAAGAAAAGACCCCCAAACAAGGAAAGCTTGGCCCAAACTAGGAAGGGTCTTATATTGTCAAGATGATAGTCTGACCTAGTAATTATGAGCTACAGGAAAATGAGGGAAAAGATTTAGCACACTCTTGAATGCATATCACCTCAAAAAGTTTTATCATTAGTAGCCAAGGGTATCAAACATTTGTTATTTTGCAAAACTTATGGATTCTTCTTTTCAAAAGTCAGATCGATGAATAAATAGTTAAGTTTAGAAGTCAAAAAATCTTGAGTACACAAATTTTTTCCAAGAGTAAAAGATGAGCACCATCGTTTGAATTCGTCAAACGAGGATGAGCTTTTTAACTCATATTTACAGTAAAATTTTCAACTTATAGAGCACTTCAACTCACAATAAGCATCTTTAGATGCAACATCTTCAGATGCTTATAAATTTGAACTAGGATAAGATTTTTAGCTCATGCTTACGATAAGCTTGTCAACTTATAGAAGGGGGCATACATGTGTTAAGGGCACTAGTATTCAGCACAACAAAGAGAAAAGAGTTGTACATTTTACTTAAGAAACAAGTTACAAAAGAGAATATTACAACTTGTCGGCTTAAGGCCCAGTTCCTCCAACTGTATCTTTAGCAAGCTCACAAGAAGAAGCTCTCTGTTCTTCAAAACCAGCTCATGTCTCAAGATGAGCTCAGAAAGAGAGAAGTCTCCAGAAGATTCGGGATGAGCAGATGAGGAAGGGGACCCCATAAGAATTTTTCTAAAAGAAGAAGTAGCAATATCCTTTCCAGTCCTTTTCTTATCATGAGCTTCCTCTATAACCTCTAAGACGGGATCAACAACCTCTAGAGTAGGAGCTGGTCCTAGCCCAAACTTAAAGAGTTTTTAGGCTATAACCAACCTCCTGAAGGACATTGGTCGATGAGCTGAAAATTAAGAATCCTATAGAGCTCAGACGGGGACTTCTATAAGGTATCCTATGCGTTAATCAAGAAAACAATTTGTTAAAAATAACATAAGAAGAAAACTAAATATTTATAGGAAAAAATGCTCATGGGTCTTAACCATATTAATGGGGTGCCTCTAGATTCGAGGAACCCGAAAGGCCTCTATGACTTCTCCTCCAAATTCCCAAACATTCCCCAATATGATGAAAAAATGATGCTACCAGCCCTCTGATGGGACAAAAAAGACAATGACTAGCTCAGGCACTTGAGCTCTCTATGAAAAACAGTAAAAATAAAGGAAAAAAGCAAGAACTAGGTAAAAAAAAAATGCAAAAAATTTGCAAGGGAAGGAAACTTTCATTATCCTCCATACGACAGAGGAGAAAAAATCCCGATAAAAAGGCTCCACCCCTCTAGTGAAAGTTTAGAGGGACACAAGCTGAAGTGAATGAAGATCCACTTTATATGCGGAGACATGGGACACCTGAGCCTAACCTTAAAAGTGAATTCAAAGAAACACACCTTCCTCGATGAAAGCATGCTGCAAGGCTCGTCGACAGAAAGAATGTGGTCAGAGACACCAATAGGGAATTGGTATCGCCTCTTTATAGCGTTAACCTTATCCTTACAAATGTTGTTGGGAACTAGAAGAGCTCCCCAACTCGGGTTTTCTAAGTGAAGCTGCACGTCACCTAAACACTGAGGAAAGAGGGGTATCCATATCATGAGAAAAAGAGAGAAACCTTGCTTAAGAGTAGTTTTCTTTTTAAACAGATTATAGAGGGAGAACTAACTTAAGGGTGATCACATTTTTATTGTCAGAAGTGACAAACGATTGGCCTTCCCAAAGGCATTCAGCATGATGAGGCACAATTAATAGGGAATAATTAAAGCAAGCCAACCAGTAAGGGGGTGTATCTAGCAGTTTTTTTTTTAACTTCACGACGTTTTAATGGCACGAGTAAGTACAATCATCTTAATCTTGTCTTATCAATAACCATCGTGATACCACCTAACAACTTGTGTTAAAGGCGAGTTTCTTAGCCTAGGATGAGGTTTCTTCATTTTGTATCTTAAGGAAGTTGTTGAGTTTAGGCTTAGGGGCAGACTTTTCAACCCACTCCTCCAATTCAAGACTTAGCAATAGGATTTACAACCACCAAGAGTCAGGGGGCCACCCAAAACTAGAGCCTGGTGATTGAAATCCTATATAAAAAAAAAAAAAAAAAGAAAGAGAGATCACCACCACAAGGCATTCATCTTTTGACAAGTGAAAGGGGGTAGGAGCATATAGGAAAAAGATGAATAAGTAAACACAAATTACATTGCAAAAGAAGAAAAATTCAAAGTTTTCATTCCAAAAGAAGGAAGGACTGAGGAGTCACATTCAAAAGAAAAAAAAGAGAAATGAAAATAGTCATTGGTGGTCAATAGGGATTAACTCTTCCCCTCCTCTGGCTAGAGCTCTAACCTCTACATCTCCAATCACAACCATTTCCTCATAAAAAATAGGCAAAAAAGAGTGAAAGCCCAGTTCAAGAAATTTAGCATGAGCTTGTTTCTAAAATTTTTCAAATCTAGCTACAAAGTTGTCCCATTCCAAATTCAGAACATCAAATTTTTTCTTCCTAACCACCGCTGTCAAACCTCAATCGGGTACTTCCCTATATTAGAATGCATAGCACCTAAATCTTCTGGGCTAATTGATCCCTTTGAACAATCTCAATAGTGATGAAGGCAATTAGCTGTTGAGACAACACTGTGCATTGTTTCTTAACAGAAGACAGTTCGGCTTCCCTTTCATCTAAAGATGCCTTAATATGTTGGTTCTTAGGGGCAAGGGTACTAATGTGGGTAGCAGCCTGTATAAAAGAATAATACAATCAGCAAGATGAAAAAGTTTCAAAGGAAGGCGAGAACAAAAGGATAAAGGACATATTGCCATCAAGCCATGAAGGGTGTTTCTCGCCCTATCAGCATAACTCAAAGTTGAGGAGCGGTGAAGGTCAGCAGAAGGTATATTCCCCATTAACTCGAGACTGGCCAGTTGCATGTTGCATAAAAGGCTGGGCTGAGCAGGAGGTAGAGTAGAAGAGCTTGGAACAAAGGATCTCCTTGAATCACCAAGGACAATTTTTGTTTCAGAGTTATCATTTCCAGTCACAAGAACGGCATGCATGCCTCCTCGGGGGACTAGTTGGATAATAGGCGATTCAGGGATCACAGGGGCCAACCTGGCCCTCTTATCACTCTTATCAATAGGAGTCCCATCCCAAGCCTGTCGGTAGTTCTCTAACGTGCTTATGACCAGAACTTGATCGCGAGTCATAATATTAATACCTACGAAAAGGAAAAAAAAGAGTTTGCGAAGTTATAAACAACAACCACAACTATAGGTACCACTGGTGATGAACTCACTGGGAAATACCTTCCCTGACACATGGGTAAACTCTAGTCGGGACACGAGAGGATCTATGGCTCAGACCAAATCCCAGAAAGACTTGGCATCACAAGCTAAAGCTCATGCAATCAAGACCTGTTTAGAGGCCATCAAGGGAGGCTTCTCAACTAACACTCCAAACAAAGGGAGAAATTAAGGAGTAAAAAAAAACAAGATGAGAAAGATGAGAAAGGGAAATGAGCTTAACAAAATCAACTCACCCATATTCCCGGGCATTGCTAGCATAAGTGGAACTCGAATAATTGAGGTAACCTCATTTGTGAATTCCAAACCTTTCCCCGACACAAAGAAAAAACAACACTACCAGGCCTCGGGTGACGTAGGGAGCTCAGATATCAACATAGGGGCAACCTCTCTCTGTGCGAAGCAATAACAACTAGGAAGAGAAGAAGAAAACAGAGAAGGAAACAAAGAAAAAAAAGGAAAGAAATTTAGGGACACTAGGAGAAGACTTCGCTGCAAATTGACACTAGAAGATGGGAAAAGCAACTTACAAGCCTCATCCATCCATCATTAATCTTGTATGGTAAAGGTTAAAGAAATGAAGAATCAACCTAATAAAGGATGACATAGGGAATTGAAGCCCAACTTGGAAAGCAGATTTGAAAAAACAAACTTTGTCAAGAGAAACGCCATTATAACGAGCCATTGAAAATGAGGCATCAGCAAAGACCCCACTAGGAAACCTATAGCATTCTCGAATTTCTGCAACGTTTGCTGCTGTTAGCTCATCAAGTTCCTACAAACGAAAAAACTCAGGATCTATGGTCCTGAGAGAAGCGCTTTTACCCATCACAAAAGTCCTACTGGTTGCTAAGCCAGCCTTGATATCCATAATGGATTAAGGAGCTCAAAGAGGAATAGGAAGTTGAACTTCTCAGTAGATGAAGGATCTCACGGCAAAGCACAAAAAGGACAATGGTGAAAGAGAAATCCACTAGAGGGAAAGTTTAAATAGTTTCCCAAATTTAGGCGGTTCAATTCTCAGAAGTGCAATTAACATGGGCATTAAATATGAATGAAAATTTGAGAAACGTGTTGCAAAAGAGAAAGAAGTGGCACGCAAATCCAGCATATGTTGTACCCTATAATTGCACACTTGCGCTATGAAGGCATAACCATCACAATCACGTCTCCTCAATCTACGTGAAAAACATAAAATGTGCTCCGAAAGCCGAGTTAAGTTCTTTAGCAACACCTAGAGACTTCCCAGCTTGTTCAGAAGGTGAGCTCTTCGGCTTGTGTCTCCAGCGAGTTTCCTCAACTTATAAGAGCTTCTCAGCTCGAACCAAAGGATGAGTTTTTCAGTTCATACCTTGGATAAAATTTTCAGTTTATATTTAGGCTACCTATCTCGTTCAAAAAAAGACCGCCAAATCTCTTGACAAAATTATCAAAATACTAAGTCTAGGGAGCCGCCACAGGCCCGAACCTATCAGCTCAATCAAGGAAAAAAGTTATTGTTACAAGGCTAAAATGCCTTCCAGGAAATAACAAGGGCACTTGCTCAAAAATAGTCATATAAAGGAAATAAGAGAGTCATATTTCATCACAAAATAAAGTTTTTACAAAGAAAGCTAGTACAAAAGAAAGTTTTACAAGAACTCTTTTTAGCTTAGCTCATATTTCTTCCCTGGAAGTTCAATGGTATCCGTAGATAGAACATCAAGATCCCCATTCAGCAGAAATCTCGAGATTCCCTTCAGCATGAGCTTCATGGACCTCAGCATCCTTCCCCTTCTCCTCAATCTCAAGAAAGACGGGCATGATCGAATCAAAGTCCATCTTTGGGAACAACTTCTTAGCCTGTCCCTAAAAATTTTTGAAGCCATCCACAAAATTGCTCGTGGCCTCTTTGCGAACTTTTTCATTTTTGTGTCCTGGGCTTTCAGGAGGTCAATCAACTCAAGTTAAGCCCTCAAATCCTCTTCGTGATTGGCCTGCAGTCGTTTTGCATTTGCCTTAGCCTTCGCCTCAGCATAGAGGGGCGATCTAAGGGCATAGTCAACTTAGTGATATGAGAATCCTTCATGGATGACACCCCAATCAGTTCAACAATCTTAAGGTCCTTAGAAGATGATTCCTTCGGAAGAAACTCTTGTGAAGTTTAGAGCTAGTCCACCTTGTGGCGAAGATTTTCCATATCTTCTTTGTAAGAGACTAACTCAAGGGTTTGAGCTTTGTTATGGGCGAATAGCTTTTGCCATTCAACATTGAGGGCTTTGATAAAGGCAATAGACTACAGACAAATGAACAAATTTCCAAAAAAAAAAAAAGGAGAGAGACCTAGAAGAGATGAAGAAAAGGGAAGTCTTGAGGGAATCATACCGTGGCAAGGCCATGAACGGCTTGGGTGATTTTATAATTGTAAGGAGTTGTCACTAGCTTGCTTAGCTTGTCATTTGAAACCACGCTGAAAAGAGCCTTCACGGCCTCTAAAGGCTGGTTAAGAAATGGAGACTCATTTTTGGACTCCCCCAAGGGGATTTAAGCTAGTCTCACTTTTTTATTCTTTATTCCCACTCTCTACTTTCTTAGTAATAGTAGGAAGATAGAGCTTAGGGATAATGGGGGAAGGAGGAAGAAGTATGACATTTCCAGAAGGAGGAAGAGTGCAGTCGGCTTAAACATCGACAACTTCCTTTGTCAACTTTTCCTCCCCAGCTAAGATCCGAGTTGTAGGGCTTTTTAAAGTCTTTGGGAAAGAACTCAGCATGACCTTAAAGGAGGGAGGAGGATCAAACCTAGGTTTCTTAAAAGGAGCAAGGTCGGTCTTCTTAAGTTGTTTCCTCTATTTATGCTCCTCCATGTTCGTCCTGATCAGTTCTTGGTTGGGAGCCATCTCAGCAGTATCAGTGGAAGGAAGTTATTTAACACGAGGGCCAAAAATTGTATTTGGCCAAATTCTTAGCTATAACGAGCTCCTTGAAGGACCTTAAACCATGGGCCTCAGCCTGGGAAGTCCGAATTATCTCTTCAGTAAAAAGGAAAGCTTAATATCTTGCAAACACAATTCAGATCAGAAAAAAATTCAAGGAGAATGTTGAAGCAAAATAATGATAGGAATACTATCTAAATAAAACTTACGAGTGTTACAAGAAACGTCCCAAATACGAGGAACTCGAGAGGTATTATTAGAATCCCCTACCAGCTCTCAAGTGTCCCTAGAGACAAAGAAGAAGCTCTCTTTCCAACCCTTATGAGAAGTAGGGAGGTCATAAATGATTGCCTTGGTGAAATACAGGAAGTCTGGAGCTGGAGAAGACTTGAGATGGTAGTAATATGCAAATTTGGATAAAGTGGGAGGCAACTCAATACCACACTCTTGCCAATAAACCAATAGGCCTACTAGAATGTCCCATCCATTAGGAGACAACTGAGCCAGACAAACAGTATAATGACAAAGTACCTCACGAATAAAAGGGTGAATAAAAAACCTAAGCCCAACCTCAAAGGTTTTCACAAAAAAAAGGTCTTACTTCTGGAGGGACATGAAACATTACTTTTGGAGGGAAACTGTACTACTTTATAAGCTCTTGAGCCTAACTATTAGTCATATGACTTCGAGTTGAGGCTACACTGCAGGTTAGGTGAGAAAGATCCTAGAGTGCCTCTTTTTTTTTTTCAAAAATATTGAAGAAGACGAGCTTCCCTTTCTTCCCCCTTTTCCTTTTTCTTGATCTATCGGATAGTTCAACTTGAAGTACCTCCTTCCGACAACCTGAAATTGAGGCCTTGAGGTCTAAAACGAAAATAGAGGAGCCTAAAGGTTGTTCTGAGGGACCTGTCTCGACAGTGCTAAAAGGAATTCTTCTTCTTGAACCTCCTCAAAAGAACAAGAACCATCACCCTTAGAATCGCCCATTTGTGTTTAAGAATTCGAAGGAGTCGACTAAAAGGAAGTGTTTGAAGCAACTCTCACTGTTAGAACCCTACACCTCAAATCAAGGTAAATTTTGAGAAGATGAGAGCGATAGTCTGCAATCGCTCTAAGGTCAAGGCTCCAAAACCTCATTAAAGACAACCTAAACAATAAGGGGAGACTAACAAAGAGGGGTAAAGGTGTGAAAGACCTCGAAGAATACCTAAAATAGCAAAACCTAAGAACCACGAATCGGAACCCAATAGGCCACCACCAAGGGTTAATTCTATCAAGGATGAAGAGAGAAGAAAGAAACGTACCTAACAAGCAGGTGAATTAGGTAAAAATTTAGAGAAGATCAAGTGGTACAACTTTGGTGACTCTTGAAGCTCCTCTTCTCTCTCAAAAGAAAAGGTTGAGTACTTTTCTAAAGTGCAGCGTAAGTTCAAATATCTTCTGGGTTTTGGTGGTTCAAATCCATCACAAGCATTAAATGCACCAGGAAGTCACTAAAAAGTTCTCCAAGGTCCACTACTTGTAAAGGTCAGGTGTACACACGAGAAAAGAACATCCCATCAATTCAGGAAAATGGGGAGTAAACTTCGATTCAAACCCCCGAATTGAAGACAAGGACGATACTATTCGAGCTCAAGTTGGGAGGCAACTGATGATGCCGTATTTCGATCAATCATTTTTGTTAGTTACAACTTAACCTTGAACAACATGATAATGAAGGTAGAAGAGGAAGGTTGGCACCATTTGGAATAAAACATGTCCGAGCCTCCTCGACAGAGAAAGGCATTTAGATCAACAAGCATAATAACCCATAGCTCGTGCATTGTTATTAGAGGTTTAACCCTCTTGTGAAATCACTCCGCCACGTCATAGGCCTTCTCTGGAAATGGTATGAGAAAACACTGTAGCAAATTTTCTTCCCCAAGTAATACAGAGACTCCCAAGGAACAAGATACTCCATTAGAGTGGACTAGTCAAACTTCAATGCTGGTGAACCACCATCTCACTCTAAAGCCTTAAGCTTTTCAGCTAAAGCATCACTCCCACAATTACTTCTCTAATTCGGAATCCTCACACTCAGAAATTAATAGATCATCAGATATAAAGAAATTTACACTATGAAATTGCGAATTAGCATATAGACAAAGACATTGTGTTTCAAGATAATTGGCCGTGCTTGATTTCTATGGACATCAATGCCCGTTGCGATTAAGAAGAGAAGAGTGAAATTGGGTACTAGTTGAAAATTTTTTTAATAGTGCAAAGCAATTGATTTTCGAGAAATATTTTTATTGTTCAAACTGTATCAAAATGATGCCGTTTTTGGCTCACGAACAATGCTACATAGACTAAATTTGTGCACCAAAAGATTACACTGAATCATTGCCGGTGATTAGATTAGCGAGACCTATTATTATCCAACAACTAACGACAATTTGATATACATTTTTTATACACAAATTTAATGCAAATAGAAGTACTCTCACCTTACAGCAGAGAAGGTGCACCCACACGGAAAAGGTGAAGTGTGCACAATAATTAAAATTAAATGCTTATAGGGATTCGCACTGTCACTGAATCCAAGATCTACCAAACCAAAAAAAAAAAAAGAAAAGAAAATCATTCGGTTCTTTAATTCACTCAGAAGCCCAAACCGGCTAAACCGGCTGTACCGGCTGCAATGTTAGTTGATGCCTAATGGGAGGTAGATGAGAATAAATATAAATATAATATATAAACTTTCTGACAGGTATTTTTTTTTGTCTTTTAGGGGAAAGAGGGAGAGCTAAACACCAAAAAGCAAAAGGAAGGTGATGGCAGAAAAAGGCAACAGAGGAACCAACTAAGGCACCGTCCGTAAAAAAAAAAAAGGTTTTGCATTTGCTAAAGTTATCTCCGTTCCCCTTTCTCTCCCTCCGTTTCTCTACCACTACTCGGCTTGTTTGACTTGGTGTCATCAGAATTTCTGCTCTCTGTCTCTATAATTCTCTCTTTTTGGAGTTTCAGTGATGGGGTGATTCTATTATATGAAAATTTGATTGCTCTGTGTGAGGTTAGGAAATGTGTTGACTGTTATATGGTGAACTGGAGATGAAGCTTGTGGGGTACTTGTTCTTCGATTTCCGGGTTTGTTGTTCGGAAGTTTGGGTTTTAATTGGAATTTAGGGCTTGGAATTACTCCAGATTCTGAACTTTTCAGAAGGTAAAGTGTTTCAGGTTTTAGAATCCTAAGCAGTGCAGTGTTCACTCAGTTTCCTGATTAGGCGGTGGATTTACGCTATGTAAATTCAAGCACCCTTTCCGTTGGGATTTTCGATTAATGTTTTAGGGCTTGAAGAAAAATGGCAGCTGAATCGAACACTGGGTTTCCCCCCGGCCAGACTTTGGGCGCTGCACTTAATCGACATGCTATATCGTTTCAATCGGGTGCGATAAACAGCACTTCTGAAATGATTCCTATGGGAAATTACTATGGGCATGGGGTAAATAGTATGGGGGGCATGACGTTTTCTGGGAATTCAAGTATTATGAAGAACAATTCAGGAATTGCGACAGAAGCTGGGAATTCCTCTCCTCTTCTGCTGGATTCCATGCCAGGGCTCAAGCACGATAGGGGTTTCGCTGTGGAGTGGTCTGTTGAGGAACAGTACAAGTTGGAGGAAGACCTTGTCAAGTAGGTAGCTTGTTCCTGGTCTTTATGTTTATGACTTGGTCATATCTTTGATTGAGAACATGCTTTTAGTTGCTCATTAGCGTATAAATGCTCTTCATGGCCAGCTCTTACATTTTTCTCTGGTTAAATCCAATTATGAACTGTTGAGGTAAGTGAATTTTTAAGTGTGTGATGACTGAATGTGACAAAGCAAAGATGATATAGCTCAATTAAAATTTTGTTATTGTTTTCAAGCTGAAAAAGAAAAAAGGACACTGAAGTAGCATCGTTGATTGGATATTCTGTCAGTTTTTCTACAGGAATCCAAAAACACAATTGAAAAATGAACCATACCCAGTTCATCTGATAACTCAAAATTACCATTGCTTAGTCTTCCTGCAATTGAGCGCCCCATACTAAAAAACCTTAAGTCAGTGATGTTTCTGATCTTCCTTCTTGAGTGGATGCTCCTTCTTCATCTTTTTCTACCCATTCTTTTGTTCTCTCTCTCTCTCTCTCTCTCTCTCTCTCTCTTTATATATATATATATATACCCTTTAGTCAATACTAGGAGAAAACATCATCTTTGACATTCTCTGAGTATTAGCTTTGACGATGCCAGTTCTGAACCCATGGACTCCACTCAACTTGAAGAACGGTATCTTATTCACACTTTCAATCCACTTGTGAGACTTGGTTTTGTTGATACTTGTTTTCCTCCTCCTTATTGTGCTTTTCTTACTTATGTTCATTACTCTTTTTTTTTTTTAACTCGGGGTTGTTCATCTTAGATTTAGCTATTAAGGCTTCTTTGATAGATTTCTTACTCCTTCCTGACGACTGTATACTTGTCATCATCCTAGATTGACCTTCTTTAAGAAGTTGTTGATTTACAACTTTAAGCTGTTTAAACTCATTTAAAGGTGAATAATAGGCATTAACCTGGGATCTACCCCTAGATCTGCCTCCTCCGCGACCTCGGGCACAGAAATTACCTCATCCCCTATTCATGAAGAACCTTGCAAAAATTCTCTAGTTAGAAGCAATGTTTTTTACATCTTGTTCTAGAACATTCTTAGCAGAATTACAGTTAATTCTTAATAGAAATTCTTGATTTAACAAGTTATCTTGAAATTTATTAATACATTTTACAATGGATAAAATTTCTTTTTAAATTGTAGAATAATTTAATGGAGCAGTTCCCCATTTTCTTGTGGTAAATCTAATATGTAATTCATTATTAGTATTGGGATCATTTTACTTAAGAATACCTCCATAACTTGTATTTGAGGTATTAGTCTCTACTATCTTATACCAGTCGGGATTTACCAATGATAGGCATGGTAATCTTTTAGGTTTAAGCTTTATTTTTTCTTACTGCTCCAAGGTGAAGATTTGTTCAAAGTGATGGATTCTTCTGAAATCTAGAATATAAAATAACAGTATTTTGGGCAAGATTTTTATAAAAATCTGATAAATAATTTAAACTTCCCAAAAATTGTTGTAATTGCTTCTTATCTTTAATTTCATCAGGAAATTTTAAAGCGAATTCAATACTCCTTTCAATTGGGACCATATTCTCTAGTTCAATATAAAATCCTAAAAATCAAACTATAAGTTGGAACAATTTCATTTTAACAGTAGAAAGGACTAAACCATTTCTTCTTACAACTTGAATAAATGTATGATTTAAATGTTTAAAATGACAATCAATAGAATCAGAAAATATGAGTATATCATCTATGTAAACAATAAAAAATCCATAATAAGGATAAAATATATCATTCATTATATTTTGAAATTCTGAAGGGGCATTTTTAAACCCAAATGTCATTACATTTCATTCATAATGATCAAATGATACTGTAAAAGTAGTTTTATACATGTCTTTCTCAGCGACTTGAATCTGCTAATATCTTGATTTTAAATCAAACTTAGAGAAAATCTTATCATTATACAAACGAGATAATAAATACTTCTTATTTGGAATTGGATATATAATCCACTGCAAAACCTTGTTTAAAGGTTCGTAATTAATAACCAGTCTAGGAATCCCTCTCTCTTTTTCTGCATTGTTATTTACATAAAATGTTGCACAACTCCAAGGAGAGTAACTTTTATGAATTAATGATTTCTCTAATAAAGAATCAATCTTTTTTTTTACAGAGTTCTAGATATTGTCTCATTTTCTGTATTGTTATTTACATAAAATGATGCACAACTCCAAGGAGAGTAACTTTTACGAATTAATGATTTCTCTAATAAAGAATCAATCTCTTTTTTACCGAGTTCGAGATATTCTTTATTTATTTGGGTAGGCCTTGCCTTAGTAGGAATGTCTTTTACATTAAATTCCTTGATATAAGGAAGTGTTACTACATATTTTTTTCTATCCCAAAAGATAGAAAGAATTATATCACAAATTTCTTGAATTATTTTATGTTCTAGTTTTTTTTTTAATTTTATTTTAAACTCATTAGTTTCCATTTTATCAGATATGCTTAAACTTTTAATGTCTTCTTTTAGAAAATTTAGTTGATTTGTTTTATGAATCAAGTTTCTTTTATCTGATCTTATCATTTTTTATTTGAGGTGGAGTTATGAACTCAAACAGTATTTGTTGACCTTAAAGGTAGTTAAAATTCCTTTAGAATTTATTCTTTCTATGAGTTCAATCATAGATAAAAATGGTGTTCCCAAAATTACTAATTGATTTAAATTTGCTATGAACATAAATGTAGTAGGAATGTAAATTCCTAAATTACAAATATAAACATTTGAAAGGTTAAATTTTATATTTAATTTTGAACCATCAGCTGTGCTTAATGACTAAGTTATTTTTTCAAAGTATTTTGTAGGAATTAATCCTTCTTTAATGTAGCTCATGTCTGCTCCAGTATCAATTAATGCAATTGTTTCAATAGTGAATTCTTGGTTAATCACAAGTATAATTTTAACATACCGTTTTTGATAAATTATTTTTTCTAATACATTTATGTATTCACTAGAATAATTTAACTATTTTTGTATTCTCAATTTCTTCCTTGATTACTGGCATTTTTTCCAGTGCTAAGAGCCTTTGCTTTATTATCTTTATTTCAACTTTAAGTTGATTAATTTCTCCTTTAAGGTCTTGCATTGAGGTTTCATTTTCTTTAATTACCATAGTTTCATATCTATTTAAAACATATTTTAAAGAATAAGGTTGCGATAGAGAAGACTTCTTCTCTTTTGGAGTTATTTCCAAATATTGTTCTATAGCTTTTCTTTTAGATATATGATCTTGAATCTGGTCTATAATATCCAGAATCAAAGTTTGTGACTTAGTTAAAGTATATATACTTAATCCATTCATGTATAATAGTTAGTTTGTACTTTACAATGTGATGAACAAGCCTTATCCTGTTCTAATTTATCTTCATCAGATGAAAAATTACTTATTTCATCTTCCATATTACATAGTTCTTCTTCAAAAAATGAACTATCAGAGGACTTCTCTTCTTTTTGAATAAATTATAGTCTTTAAAATTTTATCTTTAAGATTTTCATCGAGAATTAACTCATTTTTTTTGTTTAGTTAGAAACTAGGAGTTTTCCACATTTTTCACACTTAATAGGTTTTTTACCATTTGCCTTATGTCTTTTAATAGGTTTGTTAGTTTTGTCTTTATCATAATTCCTTTTATAGAATTTTATCCTTTTCTTCTAAGGTCTAGAATATGTTTTTCGTTTTGTTTGAGATTTCTCTTTTGGAATATCAATATTAAAGGCAAATTGATTACAAAATTCTCTTAATTCATTATAACCTATTAATCTCTGTCTTTTAAGCTGAGCTTTAAGATTTAGATCATTATATAGAGCTAAACTTTCTGATATACATTCAGAAATTAATTATCCGTAAGTATAATTTTTATAAGGGATTTTCAATCTACCATGTCTCTGTTTTAAACAAATTCTTATTTTTTCAGCAAATAGGCTGAGTAATCTTAATATGAATTTTTCTTTCCAAAATTCATTGTTAGCATCAGTTTTTAATAGGACTTTAGCCAAAAATACATTTTTATACCATCTAAAATGTGTTAAAGTGGAGCATCTTAGATTCATTAATAGTTCTTTACTCTTATCTGTATTCTGTAGGCTTGTCCATACAAAGTATTTTAAAATTGTTTGTATTAAGGTATATACAACGACTTCTTGAGTTGTTATACTTCCATCAACAATTGTTATTATTTTTACTGCATTTAATATTTCAGATCTTTGGGTTAAACTTAAGTAATTATCCCACCAGTCTCTTAATTGACCAGTAAGTCCGGCTATAATAAATTTAGCAGTGTTATGATATGTATTTTAATTGGTTTTACGTACAAATGCATACATAAGGATTTTATGTAAAACTTGATGAATTACATATTCAGACATATTGTCGATATTCCACTCATAAATGAATGAAGCATCATATCCAGTTTGTTCAATAACAAAATTTTCCTCATATAAAATATCTTGAGGTGTGGATCTTTGATAATAAGCCCTCATTGAAGGTGCTTGAGAATAAGTGTTAGTTTGTTTTTTAGGTTTAGAATACCAAGTCTTATTTACTTAAGATTGCTTTTGATGCAGATATTCTTCAAACAGTTGAATTTTAGTTTCAGATTGCTCTACACTCTAAGTTTGAGATATTACATTTAAGGATAAAATTTTTAATTTATTTTTTAGTTCAGTTATGAACTCATCTTCAACATTGTTATGAAGATTAAATTTAGATGTGTTAACTGGAGGTTTAATATTTATTTTCTCAATTGAGAAGTAGAACCTTGTTTTTGTTGATCTTTAATCAAGTTTCAATTCTGGTCAAATGTTGTTCTACAACTTTTAAGCAAACATTTGTATAATTACGTTGTTTAAATATCATTATTTTTTAATGCATATCAAGCATTCATTATTATTTCTCCGGCTCCGTTTAAATCCAATTTAATTTGTTCGGAAGTTGGAGTATAATTACTAGTTATACTTTTTCCCTTTTAAGGTTTCCCATTTTTGTTGAAACTTTTCAATTGCATTTAATTGCTCAACTGTGGGTGGTGCATAATACATTAAAAACCATTCAACAAAAGGAATTATCCTTTTTTCTCTCCTGTAAAACATTTCTTTATATTTTGATAAATCTTCTTTGGTCATATTTTTAAAATACCAAGTTCTAAATTCCTCATATTTAGGAAGATAAAATTCTTGGTTTATTTCATTTCTCTTTACTACTAAATTTATCTGGTTTTAAATCCATAAAATTTCTAGTTACAATTGGGTCTTGATCTTTCTCTAAGGAAATTTCATTATCTTGCCTATAGATTCCATGTGAAATCTAGTTATGCGAGGTGTGGATTCCTTCAATTATGGGTTCTTTTCCCTTTCTTCTGTCAGGAATAGAAGGAATGAACCTCCTGTAAGGAGTATTTTATACTGACAAAGTACTTGATTTATTAGAGATTTTTAATCTTGAAAAAATCTCCCCTGCAAACCTTATTAACACATCACCCAGAGATGATTGGGCGATTTGTGTTCCTTCTTTATTTACTTCAGGTTTCCTAGGGGCAAGAACATCTAATTGCCATGTTTCTGGAAACTGAATTTCTGACCATTTAATAGTTTTAGGAATTTCAATTTTGTTCTTTATCAGATTTGTTTCAATCAGAGTTGGTTGACCTCTAAGATTATAAAGCTTAGCTTCTAGTGATAAAATATGCATTACTTTATAATAGACTTTATATGTGAAGATCATTATTTAAGCTATGAACTACTTGACATGGACATTATTATTGTTCCAAAAAATTGTAAGGAACTTAATTTTAAAAGCCTAAGCAATTTATATACCTAGAAGGGAACTTAGGCAAAAAAAATAAAATAAGGGATATAGGAAAATTTAGGGGTCTGTTTGGTTTGTGTTTCAAAAAATTGTATCTGAAAACAGTTTTTGAGAAGAGTTTTAACAAAGTGTGTGTTGATGTTTTCTAAGATAAAGAACTTGTTTTGTTAGATGATTCTAAAAACAATTTTATAGAACAGAAAACATTAAAACATGTTTGGACAGCCTAGATATATGTTTAGACAATAATTTAAAAATTAATAAAAAGAAAATGAGAAAGTAATTTTTAGATGGACAATTTCATAAAAAAAAAAAAGTTTCAATAAACCAAATTTTAAAATAAACCAATTTATACTTAAATTTTTAATATCACTTTATAATAGATTCAATATCAATTTATATATAAAATAAATAAATCAAACACCAATAAATTTTTTTTCAAAAAAAAAATAATGCCATAAATCAATTTATATATAAAATCAATAAACCAAACGCCAATAAATTGAAAATGGACAAAAAAATAAAAAAATAGAACAAAAAAAGATCAACACAAATTTGAATCCCAAGATCTACTACCAGTAACCAAAGAAAACCGATGCTGGAACCCAGATCAACCCAAATTTGAACACAAAAAAATCGACGTTGGAACCAGATCAACCCAGATCTACTACCAGTAACCAAAGAAAACCACTAAACACTGATGTTGGAGAGAGAGAGAAAACCGATGCTAGAACTGACGTTGGAGCCAACACCGGAGAAAACCAGATCTAAAATCTAGTTTGTGTTCTTCATCTGGTTCGCCGGAGTGGAGAGAGAGAGGGGCAAAAAAAAAGAGAGAAAGGCAAAAAAAAAAAAAAAAAACCTTTTTATAATGGGATTTCTTTTGCTGCTAAGAAGGTTCGAAGGGGAGACCTCATTAATAAGTTGGTGTGTTCTCCGTGTTTTCTTCTTTTATGTCCAAAACACTCAAAAACAAGCCCAACTTGTTTTCTATTTTCTATTCTTTTCATCCCTCTTTTTCAGAAAATTAGAGAACCAAAACTCAAACCAAACTACTTTTCCTTATTTTTAAAATTTTGAGATCAAAAAATTGTTTTTAAAAATCAAAACAAACACGCCCTAGGTATTTCCTTCTATAACTATCCGCTCTACACCACTGTTATCACTGTCCGTGGCCAATATTTTTTTCTTCTAGCTTTTAGGATTCAGATTATTGTATTTCAATGGCATCTCGGCATATTTTCAAATCTGTTTAAGATTTTCAATTTGTAGTTTTTGGATTTTCATTGGGCAATTTTGATATTGTTTGATTTTCCTATTGTCAGTTTTAAAATGGTAAATTTCATATGCTTTTTGTATTCGATCAGGTGATCACATTAATATTTTCATTTTTGTGTATGGAATTTGTAGATTTGCCGGTGAACCTAGTATTATGAGGTATATTAAGATTGCAGCATCGTTGCGTGACAAAACTGTTCGTGATGTGGCACTGCGATGCAGGTGGACGACGGTGAGTGTCACTCCCAGACTTTTCTGCCTAATTGAGTGGTTTGAAAATTTATTTATAAGTTCAATGCCAAATATGGTTCAAGTTACCGATTTTTTTTTGTTTCTTTTGAACAAGGCATCACTGAACTGTTGAAATCAATCCAAACATAATCTCAGACATAATAGCATTCTTGGATTCAAATATTACATAATGACCCATAGGTCTTCAAAACACACTAAGCAATTAAATTTAAGCTACATAACATATAATTATCCAATTAGCTTTGTATTACATTCAACTTGAGCTAATATTCCTTTATAACTCTAGATCAAATCCTCATATACCAACTTTGGACCGTCCATCTTAAGTCCAACAACTCAGGGAGCTTAGGATGACTTTAAGGGCTCACACCTAGGGTGTATCCCACTCCCTCGTTTTTAAATGCTTTCAATCAAGGATAAGAGTAACCTGCACACCTCTCGGGTGCTACAACTCTTGGCCCAGACTTGGCTTAGGGCCTAACACCCAAGGGAGACACAATCCCTACTTGCTAACCCCCATTATGTCACCATCGCCACCATGGCATCTAATCCGCTTAATTCCATGGATCAATCCCAAGAATTTCACAGTACACATCACAATGATGTAACGTAATATGCATAAAATAATCTTACCATGGAAACTTTACATCTTAACATGTAAAATACTCGATTCCATATCGTGTGATATAGTCGTTTTGCACTAACATCAATATTCCTATCCATAAAAAGTGTGTTGCACAGGTTGACACAAAATAAATTATTTATGAAGAATTCTCAACCATTCTTGGGTGTCCTAGTGCCAATTATAGGTCAGATTTCACTAGATATAAAGTTTGACTACATTTTAATTTAACGAGTTACTTTTACTCATGATTTTCTAAAATAGGGCATTGGTTTTGAAGAATTTCTAAAAAATTACAGTCTGAATCAAATCATGAAATATTTTGTGTACAATTCACATAGTTACGCAATCTACGGAAAAATTGGGGTATTAATGTACTATCAAAAGGTAGTTCAAAAACCTACTCAAAGTTACTGCCTGTGTGTTGATTTTCTGGGCGACATCGATGGCCTCTGAGATTTTCTAAAAATTCTATAACTTGAATCTTGTGCCAAAATTTATCCTATAGCAAAGAGACACATATAATTCCTTACTGTAAAAAATTGATATCTTTTACACCTTGGGAGGTCAATCAAACAAGGTTCACAAGTGATATTGCAGGGACAGAAATTTCGGTTACAACAGTGAAGTTTTGGAAAATTGTATAAAATTCTAACAGTAATATTTTCGTGTGAAAATTTTTCTGAGACTTCATTTACATGTCTTCTTTGTTCCCCTAAATTTTCATAGCAAAATTATAAATCCGTGATTTTTAATAAATCACGAACCACACTGCTGTAATTTAGATATTCACAGTCAAAGTCTTTAATCATAATCTTCATACATTACGTATACATCTATTCATATATGTGTAAACATTACAGCAAATGATTACCATAATCATGCCATATTAATGAGAATGAAAGTAGAGAACCAAGAAGTTACTTCCCCAACCTCAAATTAGAGCTTGAACACCAATTGCCTATCTTTTGCTTCCTTAATCCTCCCCTCCTCCTTTCTTTATCTCTTTCCTCTCTTTCTTTCTCTCCTTTTTTTTATTTTTTATTTTTCTAGATGTTGCTCTAGATAGTGCAGACTTCCCATGGTTTTGCTACGCTATTTATGCTTGAGCTTTGGTCATCCTATCTTCCACCTATGTACCCCATCATTATTATTTTTTCTTTCACCTCCATGCCTCGTTACTCCATCTTACACCTTATTTCCCACCTCCCTATGCCTTTACTTGCCAAAGAGTTGGCAGAGAGAAGATTTCTACCAATCCATACTCCATTTTTTCCTTCAGCCAAGCACATGGCTGGTTGCACTCACTCATATTGCACAAAGTTTTCTTTAATTACACTTTCTTCTCCCCAAGTTTGGTTAAATCACTATATAACCCTAATAACTATTCTTTCACTCACTTTGATGTTAATTAACTCGATTATAAAATTATATGCTAGTTATGCACACAAGTACTAATTACAATAATTTTAATATTTTATGCTTTGTACCCCATAGGTTTTTGGTAAGTTACACTTTGACCCCAAAACTATATATATATTGATTAACACCAAATAGCTAGTTAGTAGAGGAAAAATAAACCGATGTACAACATTTCAAATTCTCACAGTGAGCTTTTTACTCGCTGCATTCATATACTTTCTTGTGATATCAGTCGTTGGAGAAACTATAAATATCAACAGAATGAAAAAGATAAATATTCAAATACATTTGTTTCTTTCTTGTTTGCTAACACATGTATTTGAATTGATTGAGGTCTGCCTGTTTGAGTGAAAATGCTTATCTTGGTACAAAATGTTTGCAGAGAAAACGAAGGAAACTGGAAGACCATAATCTGGGGAAAAAACTGAAAGATATGAAGGTATGTGAACTCAATTATCTTTGGGTTTCTGTTGTCAATGACTGTCACAACCATGTGACAACTTGTTGACATGATTAAGTCTGGTAAATCCACTATAAGTCACTTGGGACATTGAGCATCAACGTCTGTGATAACAATGTCAGCAGACATTAACAACCACCATGGTGCCTTGCCCAAAAGGTTTTGAATTTGTGGTTTATTTTAAACTCTGTCATTCTTGTCTAGAACTTTCTCTTTCAGTATACGACTAGACTGTGATACTACTTAGGTTCAAGCGCCCTTTAGAACTTGTTTATCTTGTCATCTTCTTGGCCAATAATGACAAAATAGATTTTCAATGTGGCCATTTCTTTTTCTAGGTTGTGATACTACTACTTACGTTCAAGTCCCGTCTAGAACTTGTTTATCTTGTCATTTCTTTTCCCATTTGATTGATTTTGACATTATTTGTCCTTGTGGCTCTGACCTGCTTGCTGCTTCAGCCGATAAGAATATGTGCTATTGATGTGTTTTGCAAACATCAATTGTCATGATGTTTGGAAGAGTATAGTTATAGTTAGCAATACCACCGTCAGATGAGTACTGTTCTTTCACTTGTTTCCAACAAATTCAAACATGGATTTACTATTGAAAGCAAGTCATTTCAACTGAACTTAGTGCTTACCATTCCACTAGCAGGATTTTTTTTTTGGAATTTAATGAGTCATTAATGTTGTAAGGATCTAATGTTGATTGAAGAACCATCATTATAAGGATCTCGCTTCTTCAGGATAAATTGGTGGAATCATCCTGGAAGACAAATATTTCTTCAGTTTCGCCATTCAAAGCAGCCGCATATTCTTTTGTTAGGAGTCACCGAGACCACAATGTCTGTGTGCCTTGGGGAGGTTAGTGACTTCTATTATTTGTTGAGAAACTTTCTTTTGTCTACTCCCTTTTTCCTTCTAAACCTGCAAAATAGATGTGTAATTTCTTGCAATTGCCAAATGATTACTTTGATCTCCCATTATATTTCAGTTTTATCTCCCCCCTCCCCCCTTTTTTCTCCCTTTTCTTCTCCAAGCAACATGAAGAAAGTGGATGGAAAACTTTCGAGGTCTACTAGAGGATGCATTCTAGTCTTCAGTCTTGTATTGCATGGAGACAAAAAAAAAAAAATGACAAGTTGACTTGGAAATGGTTAGAAGACGATAACAATAATCATATACATGTGTGTGAACATAACAATGAAATTATACTTGGTCAAGGAGATGATGTATCTTCTCTTCTTGTCTGCAATTCTTTTGATTAGACCTTTGTATCTGGTATTCTTTTTTAAAATTGATTATCTTACTTTATTGCCAAATTTGGTCAGTTTGGTTAATTTTTTTCTAGATTTATTCAGTTTATGATTAAAGTTGGCACGATCTTTACTTCAATGCACCCATCATCTCCAAATACTAGTTTAGTTTCCGCTCGTTTTATGCATTGTTGTCATACATATATTCACATAAAGTCTGTTCCTATTTAGGTGTATTTGACAGTTTTCCTCACCTTGTACTGAAGGTTCACATGATTCAGAAGCAATGAAACTTGACAAGTTTGTATATCGTAAGAATGATGGGAAGAAATTCATATGCATTTTGACTGATGGGAGAATGGAATATGATAAATTTAGATTTACTTGTAGTTTAAGATTTTAATGATCCTCAGGAAACCCCACCCGAAACAAAAAACAAAAAGAATGTTTTCTATGAAGTTTATGTTGTTTCCAAGGATTAAAATTTTGTTTTGGTGTATTGTTTCGATCACCTAGAAATGGAAACGTTTCGACTTGTTTAGGAAATGTTTTTAATCCGTTTCAAAAACAAAATAAAAAAAATAAAATATTTAAGAATTATTTTTTCAAAACATTGGTCGAAATATACCAAATTATCTTGAAATACCTTGAAATATTTTGAAACAATAATGCAAATGCATTAAAACATTACAAAATACCTTGAAATATTATGAAACATGTCGAAGTATTTGAGTTTCGATTTTATTACTGATTCGCTTCGATTTCCTTGAAAATGGAAATATTTCGGACATTTCGAGCGTTTTGAAACGAAATTTTGATCCTTGGTTGCTTTATCTTGTTGTTAATGTTTTAAGTTAGGCATGCATATCTACTGTAGAGATGAACCACTACTTTGTTCATTTCTATAATATTTTTAAGGTATTGGTTGTCATTTTACTCTTTTGGTTTGTTGATTCCAGCACTAAGTGACACAACAACGCATCTCTTGGAACAGAACAACCAAGTTCTTGGTCAAATCTCAAATAATCTCTCTACATTGAAGGTAAAAGTGTTATTGGGTCATGTAGCGCAAACCCTGCATTTTCAATGTGATACTCTTAATTTATTGTTGTTTATAACTAAGTAAATTGATGAGGAAAGTGTCACATATAGTTGCAATAGCAATAATTCCATGTTTTAAGACACTTTGCAATATAAAAAATCGAATATTGATTGTACAACATTTAAAATTTATTTTTTATTTTTTTCTCTTTAAGCACATAATTTAAAATTAAATGAACAAAAAATAAAATAAAGAAAGAGATAAGGGAGAGAGAATAGAGGTATAGGTGTGAATTGGTGGGGTTGTCTAGCATTGGGGGTTGTGCAATGAAAATGATATTTTTTAATGGCAAAAAAAAAACATTTGGGATGAATTTTATACCATTGAATCAAAGTAGATGAAAATTAGTTCAATCTTAATAGTTTTTTGCTTTTATAAGTTGGTAATTCAACTTACTAGCTGTAATATTAGATAGATAACAAAATAATATGTGGTCTATTTCTGCTTTTGGCATACTTGCTAATTAACCAACACAACCACTTACTTGCCGGAGAAAAAGAAAAGGCAATATGGGCCGTTTGATTTATAACTCATGTTTCACAACTATTTTTTATCATGTACATGCCTAGATTCTGATAGATAGTAAATTGTTAATATTTTTAGTTAAAAGCAATTAATGGGAATGTATTTCAATAAATCTTTGTCTCTTGACTTCAATTACAAACATAAAATGAAGAAGTTACTATTTTGATATGTATACTTTGTTTTCTATTTTTTTTTTTTTAATTTCGCGAAATATTGTGGGCTATTGCTTGGTGTTGTGCTAGGCTCCCTAGCGAGAACATGGGTTTGGGTCCGATGATTTGTACTTTGTGCAAATGATGCTAAACAAAGGGTTGTACCCAATACACCTTTTCCCATGCCATTGGTTAATAGGGACCACTTTTGGGTTGTGTCTTTGTGGCTTCCCATAGCAGAATATTGTGTGATCAAATTGACTGGAATTGGAAGCATTTTTTTGGGTTTCATCGGATGTATATTATTGAAAGCTAGGCTGGAGAATTTTAGATGGCTAGGCTCGGTTTGGTATTGAGGACGTTGCTGTTGTCAATTGAGAATAATGTGAATCTAGATGCGTTGGTTCTTGCTAGCAAAATGAGTGGTACTTTTCGGTTTAGCCAAAAAAGGCTCAGCAAATATAGCCAATGTCATACCTGGAACAGCAACGAATTTTGTTAGAGTTTTTGATGAATTTTATGAGGTAAGCCGTTGAGTTGTTGATCTGAGTCATCTGACCAGGAGCCGCATGCTTATAACTAGCCTGGACAAATGGTAGTTTAGTGGGTAATATTTTAGCATCCAAATTGCCTGGATTTAAACAATTTAGGCAAACCACCTATCTTTGTAGGCTGTAATTCTTTGATTACTCTAAATAGTAGGAGCCTTAGTAAACTAAAGTCTGTGGTTTTCCTCTTTTCTGGTTTTCTCTATTGTGGTGTCATCTGAAATTTTACCGTTATGGCTTTCTTTGTGTCTCTCAAAGACTGGTAGTAGAATAGTAATCCCACATATGAGAGAGTAAAGATTTCTTAGACTTAATCTCCACTCTAGTCTGTGTATAAATGTCCCTCATTCAAGATTCATTGAGCTTTAGGAAATGAATAATGCTCATCATCAAACTTTGGGGCTCCTTTCTCATATGTAACCATTCTTTTTGCTTTCCTGGCTACATTTGGTTGCCTTCTTATTGATGTCTTCATGAATTATGTTGTGCCAGTTCTTGGTGCATTTTCAATTAATATCACTGTAAGCATTTTTGGTGGATTGTGTTGTTAGAGTTGTTATTTTATGTAGTAGTCATATTTAATGAATATAGGGTAATATTGTAATTACCCTAATTGTTTCTCACCTATAGAGAAGAAAGTGTAAGGCAGCACAACCCGTACACATTATTTCTCTCAATCTTTCTTCTCTTTTCTACTCTTTATGCTAACCCTAATCTCAAGTTTACAATTCAATTTGGTAGCAGAGCATATTTTTCAATAAATAATCACAAGAACAACACAACAGAATGATGCCCTAGTAATTATGGTGATTTTTACAAAATTTTTTGAGACCATCTGAATGGACTTTCAATTTTTTGAATGTATTCTTAGATTTTTTGTGCCGGTTTACGATCTCTTCACTAGGAGCCTTTGGGATGTTTTCTCTGGTTGATTCTAGTCTAGATGTGTTCGATTAAGACTCTAGAGGGAGTTCGTGATTGATCCATTGTGGTTTGGGTCATTTTTTTGGTGTCTTCTATGGTGTGGACAGTGTTGACACTGTGTAGAAGCTCTGCCCAGCCATCATCCAGTGCACTGGGAGTTAACTTGCTGTTTCTAAGTGTGTTTTTGGGAAGAATCTGTGGTGGGTAGTGTTAAAGTATTTATATTATGGGTAGTTTAGGTATTTTACATTATTTTGTTGCCCTAATATATAAGGGCCTACATTGTTTATTCTAGGTTAAGGTTGTATTACTGATTGGATTAGTTTTAATAATATTCTTTTCTTCTTCCTCTTCTTCTCCCCTTCTTTTCTTGCCTTTGATCAATGTTAACTGGTAGTTTGATGTGGTGGTTCTTGGGGCCTGTTTGCTTCGACAATGGCCGGTTTGCTTTGGCAGGGTTTGGCTTGCTTTGACAGTGGCTTTGTTACTTGTTCTCTTGGGTGTTTTTGTTGATTTTGCCTCAATTGTGGTGTGTGTTGTTTATGTGAGGGTTATTGATTTCTTGCTCTCCTATTGCTTGTATTTCTTTTTTGGTGTTCATTATGGCAACTTTGGAAGAGTTAAATGTACCTATAGTCGATGATCAGGTTAGACAGGTTCACTTAGTGGATGATTCGATTAGATAAATTACTTTCGTGAAATTGAATGGAATCAACTACTATTCTTGGTTGCATGCGATTAAAGTTTTCCTATGGGCTAAAAAGAAAGTTAAGTATTTGACTGAGATTCCTTCTTCAGAAACTCTAAAAATTATGAAGATTGGTGGAGTAAGAATTTGTAGATGATGACTTGATTGTGGCTTAGTATGGAATCATTTGTAGTTTTTAATCCAACTTCTTAATACAACTAAGAAGATACGAGATTCTGTCGAGGAGATGTATTCACAGTAACATGTGTCTCGAATTTAAGAACTTTTTGAGCGTATCTAATTGTTGCAAATGCTTACTCTTGCCTCCAGCGTACTGCTCTTACTCATTGGTCTCAAGAGTCCTTTGACTTAATTTACAGTCGTCGTGGTGGTACGCATCAGTGTTATTTAAGGTGTAAAGCGAATCAAAGCGAACCGGGCTCCTGAAGGCCTAGGCGAGAAGCGAAGCGAGAAGCGAAGCGAGCGCTTCATTGAAGCAAAACGAACAATATAAAAAATAAGCAAATATTTTAGTTTCATACTTTGATTACTCCTAAATATTCAAATTTTAACTCTACGAATACAAAATATTTAAATGCAATCAAAATAATAAATATCAACATATTTTAAATAGAAAAGATATTAAATATTGAATAATATTGTATTTTAAAAATAATCATTTGACATAATCAAGTCATCTAAATGTAAAGTTAACAAATGTGGGTTCAACTTCCACCGTGGTTGATTAATATCACCACTAAACAAAGCACTCACAAATTAATTAATCAAATAGAGCATATAACAAATTGATTAATCAATTTGATTAACCAAACAAATTGATTAACAAGAGCATTCACATCAAAACAAAGCATTCAACATTATCTAATCATAATAAGACATGTTGTCATATGATACTGTTACACGAATCAATCAATTTATTTTATATATATACGCATATAACATTATTTCTGCTAGGGTTTGGTTAATGCTAGGGTTTGGTTAATGTTAAAGAAGGAGAAGGAGGAGGAGGAGGAGGAAATAAAAAAATTACAGGTAGGCGTTCGCTTTTCTCGTCTAGCTCGCTTCGTCGCCTAAACTCGCTTTTTCCTCGCTTTACTTAACCTCGCTTTACCTTGGATGTTCAAGGCTCGCTTTGCTTCACTTTTCGCCTAGGTTCGCTTTTTCACAACACTGGTACGCATGCACCTAAAGGTGGTAGAGGCTATGCGGTGGAGGACGTGGCAATCATTTCGAGTGGGAGTGTTTTTATTTTAGAGACACTGAATATATTGAGGATTATTGTTTGGAATAAACATTTGAAGACTAGCCTATGCTAATCAGGTTTCTGATGACTCGACCTCACGTGTATCTCAGTTATCTATCGGTGGATCTGTTATTTCCACGTCTGGATCTCATTCTAAACTTCTCAACTTGTCTAGCAGTTAGTTGGTACATGTGTGCGTTGTACGCCGACTATTTTTAATTTTCGTAAATAAAAATAAATAAATTGAACCAATTTTCTTTATATTTATATGGAGATGGTTATTGAATTTTATGGGACTCACTTGTCCACTTGTTAGTGGACGGTTACGTAAAGTGACACTTCTAACGTGTGGTAACTGTTACGCCTAAGATTTTTCTCGTATTTTAGGTTGTATAAACTGAATTGCATAATGTTAAAAAAAAAAAATTGCATTGCATTGCATTTCATTACATTTAAAAACTATAAATGTTTAACTTGAATAAATGATTAATAGATGGATGACTACTAATTTTTTGGACTAATAAAAAGTTGCTACAATAGGTTATTATTGTCTTTTTATCTTTTTAAGGATAATATTATCAATTAAGTTTTTTTAATAAGTATTGACATTCAAAAATAGTATATAGATTATTAGATCTGTTTAAATATTTATTTCTTTAGTGAATTTGAATATACATTACGTATGTACGAACAAATGATATAATTTGGTGATTATTTAATAAAATTGAGTAGAAATCCATGTGTTAAATATTAAAATCGTCTCTAATCAACTTATTCAAATCAGAACGGATATCTATTTTAACGGACTCATTTATGCATTGTAAAAAATAAAATTCGTTGGACAATTGAATTGGATTCGGATCACATTGTTTAAATTGGATTTAGAACGAATTTATATTTTTTGGAAAGAAGATAATCAAAAGTCAAGCAATGAATTTATTAGTTGAATTAATGCAAATAATAAAAAAAATAAAAAATTCCTCAAAAAAGGATAAAGTAGACATCTTATAATTTTTGAAAGATAAATAAAAAATCAAAATTTTTTCTCTAATTTTAGTTTAAAAAGAATAAAAGTAGACTTTATAGAATTATTGAAGGATATATAAGGAAAGTAAAAGTTTTTCACTTAAGCCACTTTTATTAGTAGTATAAGATTGTCTTCACTTTTTCCCCATTTGTCTACCCCAGCTGTCGGTTTGGCCACTGTTGATTATTTTACAGTGGGTAGCTCAATCAGGTTCACCATCCTGTATTATTGATTCGGGAGCTAGTGCCCACATGTTTGGTATTTCATCCTTATTTTTTAATTTTCGTTATTCTAACTCTTGAATTGTATTAGTTGATTGTTCCTTTTGACCAGTACGTGGGACTAGTGATATCCATCCTACTGAATGTATGTCTTTAACATCTTGTTTATTTGTTTTTCATTTTTCTTTCAATTTATTATTTGTTAGTCGATTAATAAAGTCTCTACAATATTCATCGACCTTTTCTCCATCTTCTTGTGTGGTTAGAACCTTTAGATGATGAAAGTGATTGGTTTGAGGCATGAGCAGAATAATGCTTACTCTTTGGATTACAGCACAATAGTTCTTGCCTTGAGTGCTACTGTATCTCCATTCCATCCAGTGGCATTTTCGATTGAGTCATCCTTCATTGCTAAAGTTTTTGATGTAGGATGGGAAGGACTAAAAATCACAGAATAAAAAGAGAAAAAGAATGAAGAGGGGGTAGAAGGGATTTACCTTATCCTCGTAAGGAATCGGTCAAGAAACACACAAAATTCTCCACAAAGAAATAAGTTTTTATTATATTACTCTCTCTAATAAAAATAGTTGGGATTATACAATTATTTATAGACCAAGTTTCCTACCAAAATAAAAAATTATTCTCCTATTAAAATTCTAAAAGAGTTTTATAATCAAACTCTTAAACTCCTATCCTACTAAAACTATATAATAATTTCCTAATCAAACTTTAACTAATACTCCTAGTCAAACAAATATTCCCTAACTAATATAATAATGGTAAACCAAATAATAAAATTCAATTCTTCAATTTAAGCTCATTCAATCCCTTTTCTATCTCTATCAGTTTCGTTAAGTCATTCCTAGTTTAAGTGTTTCTTTGTATTAAAATGTGAGGCTTTCCAATTAGACAAATATCACCATAGTTCTTTTCGTGTTAGTAGTACAAGTCGTCAATCTAGTCCTTTTGATATTGGTCATTTCTGCAAGAATAAAAAATATTTATAGATTTTATTATTTTATAATCTTTGCTGATGATTATTCTCATATGACTTAGTTGTTTTTTATGAAGGATCATTCTGAATTGCCTAAAGTTTTCACCACCATTTATAATGAGATTTTGGTATAGTTTGATAAACGTATTTTGTTTTGACAATACTCTTGAGTATGACTTCTTGCACTTTTTTATGGGTCTCATTCGCTTAGTTCAAAAGTATACACTCTCATCATTTATGCATATATTTTGTATAGATCATGGTATCATTCATTAAATTACATGTCCCTATACATTCCAGCAAAATGGTGGTGTAGAATGTAAGCATAGCCACTTACTGGATGTTGGTCATTCTCATGTTTAACATGCATGTATCAAAGTCTTATTAGGCCAATGTTGTTCTTACTACAATTTACCTTATTAATCGAATGCCTTTCCCCATTCTAGGTAACAAATCTCCATTTTCATTGCTTTACCCTAATGTATCGCCTTTTGGTCTCACCCTTTGTGTCTTTGGTTGTATTATATTTGTTCACCTTCTTGGTCCGGGATAGGTTCGGTTAAGTATGTTTTTCTAGGATACTCTTGTCCTAAAAAAGTTTTTGTTGTTATGATCCTATTTCTTGTCAGTATTATGGTAGTGCTGATATTTACCTAATTTTGAGTCCTCGTCCTTTTTTGCATCAAGACATGATCTTTCTCCTGATTTAATCTCTACTAGTCGGGGGAGCTCTTGTTGCCTCTCGTACTAGACTGCGTCTCTTTTTTCTCTTTGATTCCGGACCCTCCATTGCTGGTTTATCGTTGATCCACAAACACATAGGTTGTTCCATATGCCTCTAGCACCCTAACCAATGTCTGATTCTCTTAAGGTCCTTCCTCTTAAGTCATCCGTTGAATCACCATCTTCTGATTGGTCCATTACATTGCGAAAAGGTACTCGTACTTGTACTCTACATCCCGCTTTTAATTGTGTCTTTGCATCAACTTTCCTCATCTTTTCATTGTTTTGCATCAACCTTGTTTTTGGTATTTGTTCCTAGCTCCTTGAAACAAGCATTGACATCTCTAGATGGAAACTGGTTGGATGAGGAACTTAAAGCCCTCCATGAAAATCACACTTGGGACCTGACTTCTCTTCCTTGTGATAAGCACCCTGTCATTTGTCGCTTGATCTAAACTATGAAATATAATCTTAATGGTTCAGTTGACCATTTAAAAGGAACAGTTGGTTGCTAAAGGATATACTTCGACATATGGTGTGAATTACTATGAGACTTTCTCGCCTATTGCTTGTCTTTACTCTGTTAGTCTTCTTATATTGTGATTAGTTGTGATTGACCCTTGTATCAATTATATATAATGTATGCCTTTTACATAGAGATCTATTGTAGGAGATATATATGTGGCAACCTCCAGGTTATGTTGTTCTAAGTGAGGAACAATTAGTGTGCTGTTTAGAGAAAATATTGTATGGCTTGAAATAGTCACCACGTGTTTGGTTTGATAAGTTCAGTACATTGGTATTTTGAATGCCATCTGAAGACGAAGGATTTGAATATTAAGCTATGGTTCATACTGTATGTGAGATGTTATGGGTCCGCTCTTTTTTTTTTTGTGATATGGCAATTAATGTGTCTTCCCCCATGAAGATGCATTGTGATAACTAAACAACTATTTTTATTGCAAGTAATTCGGTATTTCATGAGTGTACCAAACACATCGAGATGGATTGTCCTTTCATTCGAGATCTATTAATGCGTTAGGAGATTATCACTCCATATAGTAAGTCTGGTGATCAGTTGGTGGCATTCTTACCAAGTGATTAGCTTAGATTACTTTTTGTAATTTATGTTACAAGTTGGACATTTTTTATATTTATGCTCTATGTTGAGAGGGAGCGTGAAGAGTTTTTTTTTTGCATTAGTCATTTAATGAGCATAGGGTGATATTGTAATTACTCTAATTATTTCTCTCCTATAAATAAGAAAGTGTAGGGCAACACAGCTGTACACATTTTTTCTCTCAATCTCTCATCTCTTCCTCTCTTCTACTCTCGCTGCTAACCCTAATCTCAAGTTCACAGTTCAACTTGAGTATTTGACAAACCACACTATTTCTGTCTATATATCGATGACATATTAATTGAGAATTTTTTGATATCCATTTTCTGAATTTAATTGTTTGGGCTACACCGCCTACACGTCCCTTGTTCTTCACTGGAATCTATCAGGTGAAGCCCTTGAGGTCTAGCACCACAAGGGGAAGGTAGTGTTAGTATAAATAGGGATGAAGCATTTTTTTTTTTGCAAACTATCGTGCTGCAAACCCCCCTCCTTTACCCCCTCTTCCTTTTTTTTTCTGTGGCAAGGGCTGTGTTTGTATTGCGGAAGCATGTTTTGTGGACTTCATCTGGATGCTGAAGTCTGAAGTCTGAATCTAGAATAATCTATCCTTTTCCCTTAAAACTCTTGATCTCTTTCATAGGAGATATTACCTCTTGTATAAGGGCTACTTAAAGCCAAACCAGGTTGCATCCACCTCATTTAAGGTATCTAGTTTTGATGGGAACATTGTTGAAGTTTGCTCGAGTAAATGCATAAAGACTGCAAAGAATTCTGTGTTTCTTTTTTTTTTTTTTCAGTTTACCAAACATATAAGGATTTCAAAATTGGTGAGCTTATACACGGTTGGGCGGGGCTTTGCAGTCTCCAAACTGCCCTCCTATTTATTTGGGACACGATTGACTTGAATACCAAGGCTCAAGATAGCAACTACCCAGTTGGTCTGGCCTTCACTTGACGGCCTGGTAAAATTGAGGTGCTATCTTTGTTTGGGTCTTCACATCATATTATGTTGGAATGAGAACCATTTGTGTGTATTAAAAATGACATGAAAACCCTTATCACAAGATTTAATGAAAGTCGTTAATGAAGTGATTACTTAACCCTTATTTGGATGAATAAAAATTTAATCAATCATTGGAAATAGGGGAAAATGTGGAATTAGAGATTTAATTGTTAGCTCAACAGGAATGTTTCTGGTATTATAAACAAAATTCAGCAGGCTTTATGTAATTTCTGAAAATATGGGGGATTATAATGTGTGTCTGTATATATATGTGTGTGTGTGTGTGTATATGCATATGTATATGTATTTTTGGGAATTCAGGGGTTGCGAGGTAATATAATCCTTTTCATATATTTTTCTAAACAAACATCTTGTTAATGATTGCACAAATAGTGTTGTATAATCAACGGCACTATTGTTCACCAAGATAGAGGATTTGTGTTTACAAGTGTGCTGATAAAGGTTTACACTGGTCTATTGGCTTCAGTGAATTGATATAGTAAACCCCAAAATAAGTAAGTTTGAGTTTAAATCACTGGCCCTTTGAAGTCATCTTCTCCTAGTTAAAGTTTACAATGGCAAATGTTACTGCTCTCACTATGTTACCTTTATGAATTCTAAGAGCTTATAAGTTGTAAACTATTGAATAGGAGCATGTAGGCATTATAGTTGAGATCGTTTTGTTTTTCCAACACAAAATGTAAGGAATAGAAGCTTAAAACGATGGAATCATTTTGTACAGTTGGTCTTGAAAGAGGAGTTATTGGGATTAGTGTTATTAACAGTGTGCCAAGGCAAGAGGCGAGCTCAGGCAAGTCCGGGTTGCCTGGGATACTCCAGGCGAAGTGAGCTTTGAATAAGCGAGGCTTAAGCGACCCGGACGAGCATTTTTCGCTTAAGCGACAAAGCAAGCACCTTAGTGAATTTTTTAAATTGTTTTCTATATCTATTATGTGCCGTTAGATTTCATCAATTGGATAAAAAATTGGATATGCCATAACAGCCAATCACCCCTTTGATCCATGTAAGTATATGTACGTCTAACCCTAAATTATATCGACAGAATTGATTTGAGAATTAGGGAAGCTAGAGACTGGAGGGCTAAAGTCACAACATTCACGCCTTTTTTTCTCATCTTCTCTCCTTCTCCTCCTCCTCTTGCTTCTTCTTCTTTAGTGACAAACGATTTACTGAGGCACATTCATTTGACTCTGAAAGTACTTCCAGAACAAACGATCTGCTAAGGTGCTAGGCTAAGACTCACCAGACAGTAATAAAAGTGCTTCCAGATTTCTTCTGCTTCTTTTTTTTCTTACAAGGTGAGTGCACTTGTCTTCTTCTCCCCTTTTTCTTTTTCTTTGATGGAGCTGAAGCTGCTTTTGCTGGAACTCTGTTTTGCGGGCTCAACGGCCACTGTCGTTGGTCGAACTCTGTTTTTTTTTTTTCTGGAACTGTTTCTTTTTTTTTTTTTAATAGCCTGGGTTGTATGCTTTCTGATTTTTTGTGTCTATATTTTTTACTGGTCATTATATTCTGAAACAGCAAAATAAAATGTCTATTTATATTATGTTATTTTGCTGTTTTTCTGTGTTTATAGTTTGATTTTTTATGTCTTGGTTTTATTCAGTTTTTATGTCACTGCTGTTTTATATTGTTTCTGTCACTACCTATGAAGCACAAATATGGATATGAGATATGAGTACAATACGATACGGATACGGCGACACGACAAAATCTAAAAAAATAGGATACAGGTATGGTTAGGATAAGTCTATAATAAAATATATTTCATATTTTTACTATTATCTACCAACTTAATAATTATATATTTTGATCATTCTTTAACATAAAAAGCAAAATTGACACTTTTTCTTTAGTTTCAAAAAAGTATTTATCATATCATTGTGGTATATTCATAAAGTGAAGTCACTAATTAAAAGTTTCAAAACTAATATTACTTAGTTGGTTTGCTTGGAAGTATTTGTTGCTAAAAGTATAAATAGATTTATTTTATGCTCTTTTAATGTCATAGTAGATAAAACGTAAAAAACTTGTGTCTTTAAAGTCGAATGAATTTTTTGTTGATGTTTTGTATGGTATGTGAATTCGAAAGGAGATGTTTAAATATTAAATTCAAAAATTACATATATTACTCCGTTATAAAAGTATCTACAAAATATCATTATATTTTATTTTTATCGGATACGTAGGAGGTATATTTGATATGTATCCTCGAATATCTGACGAATATCGTATCTGATATTGGTATGTTGACCTCAATGAAGTGTTTGTGCTTCATGGGTCACTACATTTGAATATTTAGAAGTAACTAAACTGAAATATTTGCTTGTTTTTTATGTCGTTCACTTCATTTCGATGAAGCTCTCACTTCGCCTAGGCGTGCTTCGGCTCGCTTTATGCCTTAAATAAAACTAATTGGGATTGTTTTTGTGAAAAGTGCTAAATGTGTAGAAGAAACTTTCCAAATTTAAGACCTATGCATGCAGGTAGATTTTCTTCCTTGCTAGAATGGATTTGTATGGACATTTGACATTAGATCTTTAGACAAAGAATTTCCTAACAAATAATCGATATTTCGAGGTTAGTGAATGATGTCTTCCCTACACGTTTGGCGAGAAGTGTAGGTCAGACCAGCCTGCTTACCTAAGCTATTTGATAGGCGATGTGATTTTATTGTTGATGCAAGATTAATGTCTAAATCAGACTCTAAAGTTGAAAGTCTTCTTCTTTGTTTGTATTTTGCTTACACGTAATTCTCATTGGAGTATAACCTTCCAGTATGTTCTTCATGTGTGCATTGAATGGTGTACATGAGCTCATATATGGTGTAGATGACTTTTACATGTTACTTTATAATTTGAAGTTCTAATTTTGTTTCACCAAAATCTTGAGATCTTACATTGTTGCCCTTCCCCCCTTCCCCTTTCTCTCTCTCTTTTCTCACCATATTGATGTTGATGTAAAGTTTGAAAGTTAGGAATTTGGACAAATCAATTACATACATATTCATGAAGTTATTTTATTTTAGTTTGCATCTGTTCCTCTTTTTTTTTTATATATATTAAAAAACATGTACTTATCTGTTCGAAACTCATTTTGAAAATGGGTTTTTAAGCTATCCATTTGGTGATTTAGTTACTGATTTAACTTAGCTTGTTTATGTATGATATCTCTTTTACTGCGCCACCTTAAACGGGGTATTGGATGATCTGATTGTGTTTAGCAGCTTGCAATTGAAGAAATAGATTCATTTCCTTGTTTCTGAATTTCAGTTTCTTCTTCCCTATCTTAATTTTCATTTTCTCTCCCTTCCTTTTAAGTTTTTCTTTTATCAATTTACCATTGGTTGACATCATGTTTCATATTTCTCAAAAACAGTTACAGGACAACATCGATCTCTTTTTCCGCATGAGGAACAATTTAACTGCAATCGTACAGGAGTATGTGTATGTTTTTACATATTAGTAATGTTGATTGGATTATGAGCTGTATCGATCTTTACTAATAATTGGTTTCATAAAAATGCTATATCGATTTTCGCAGCTTCAGAAATATGCCTGGTGTAATGAGCCAAATGCCACTGCTGCCTGTTGTAAATGAGGAACTTGCAAATAGTATTTTGCCTGACACAAGTCAGGTAATCTCTCTTGCAGAGTCATCACATGCATTTTTTTCTAGCCAGCAGTGGTACATAAGAAAATCACTGCAGTTCTTCACTTGAGCTCTTACCCTTTGACCTTTCGTCAATAATTTCCATATATCCAATGCATATTTTTTGTATTGTAGAGAGGCCATATTTTGCTGCATTGCTTGAATGGGTGATTTAACCATCTTACTTTGTTGTCTCTTTATTGGATGTGCTGTCATATAATGGTCAGTCCAAATAGACCTCCCTTTCCACAGTGCAGATTCTTTTCTGTTCTCAACTTCTGAAACTAAATAAACTGTTGCGATCTTAAGGAAGATTTATATTTTGTAGGGAAGGGTTTTTTTTTTTTTTTTTGTTGTGGGGAGGGGGGAGGGGTAGGCAAGAGCTGAGCTAAGAAATTACCTTGATGATGTCAAAAACCTATAATAATAAGTACAAAAGACTTCAATACCAATTTGTCATGCTTTTGTTAAGTACTTGCGAACTTTTTTTGTGATTTTTTAAATGATTTTTAGGTACCATTTGTTTTTATATATTTCTTTTATTTCCTTGATTGGACTTATCTCATTCTTCTAAGTTTTACCACGTGTAATATGTTGAAGTATAAATACTTAAGTTACACCCTCTGCAACAGTTTAAGTTTTTGGAGTAGATGGTTGATTAACATAGTATCAGAGCAGGGGTCCTGTGTTTGAATCTCGCTGCAACGCTGCCACCTTAATTAGTAAAAGATTTCCATGTAATATGGTCAAAATCTAGCCTGCACGTGAAGGGCGTGTTGAAGTATAAATATTTAAGTTACATCTTTTCTAACAGTTTTGACTTTTGGATTAGATGATTGTTTTATATAATAATATACAATGCACATTATATAAGTGTATTCTTCATATGTGTTTTTACTTTTAAAAGGAAATTATGTTTTTACACAAAAAAAAGTTTTACCAAAGTTAGTTAAATGTTTATCATTAAGTTTTTAATCAAATATTTTTGTAGTCGTTCCTGACTAAGTTTCACAATTTGAAAAAATTGTGATCTCAATATCGATGCCATTATATATATTTTCTTAATATATTGGAATTAACAGCAGTGAGAAAGAGGAGATGATTTGTAGGGAAGGAGAACAAATAGCTTTACGCTGATATCTTGAAAATATGTGAAGGATATTCACCTAAATAAATAGTAGTTAAGTTTACTTAATTGTGAGTTCAGAGATTTAATATCAATATGAAAGATGATTAAGCGGAACAAGGTGCGTGCATCAAAACTTTTTTGAGTGGACAAATTGAAAGATATAGTAAAACATGTATAGAAAAACTTGTTGCACAAAAAAATTGAGTGGTATAGCATTATTACCCATACATCTGGAATCAAGTGAATTTTCGAATATCTTATCACTTATCAAATGAGTTAAATTGTATACTTTATGTTAAGGTTTAGTAGAGAGAGAAAAACTTAACTAAACAAGGTGAAAGTTTATCGTGACCAGGGCCAAGAAAGTGAAAAAATGCAACACAACAAAATATCCAATGATTTAGACCAAAAGGCAATATATCAGGATATAACATGAAAAATGGAGATTTGTTACTTAAAATAGGAGAAGACATTCGATTAATAAGATAGATTGCAGCGAGAACAACATCAATCCAATATGGTTTTGGCATATGCATGTTAAACATCAATGTGCGGGCAACAGCTAACAAATAACGATGTTTACATTTGGCAACACCATTTTGTTGGGAGCTATGAGGACGTGTGGTTTGATGGATAATGCCATGGACAACACAAAAGATTTTCATAAATGATCGAGTATACTCAAGGGCATTATTAGACCGAGAACTTTAACACGAACATCAAACTGGTTCAAAATTTCATTATAAAAAGTGATAAAGACTTTGGGTAATTCAGATCGATTTTTCATAAGAAATAATCAAGTCATACGAGAGAAATTATCAACAAATATCACGAAATACTGAAACTCAGAAATAGTTTTGACTCTTGTAGGATCCTAAATGTTTGTATGAACAATATGAAACGGACTTGACTGACGACTTGAAGAATTAGGAGGAAATGAACTACGGTGATACTTGCCTAATTGAAAAGCTTTACATTTTAACATAGAAGGAGGACTCAAACCAGGAATAACTTCTTGTAACTTTTGTAATGAAGGATGACTCGGTCGGAAGTGCGATTAAAGAGGAGACATAGTAGCACTCAACACAGGAACTGTTGTTCTAGAATCCAAATAGTAAAGTCTATTCTGCTCATGCCCCAAATCAATTACCTTCTTCGTCTGGAGATCTTGAAAAATACAAGAAGATGGAGAAAAAGTCATTGAACAATGTAAATACTTGGTTAACTGACTCACAAATAACAAGTTAATGGGAAACTGAGGGACAAATAAACTAGATGTTTAGGACATAGATTTGGTAGGATGAAGATCGCCAGTCCCACGTACTGGTCTAAAAGAACCATCAGTTAACACAATGAGAGTTAGAAGAACGAAAGTTAGAAAACAAGGAAGTATTTTTTGAATCTCTAAGAAAAATCTTTTATTTTTAATTTCGAATTTTCGTGATTCCTAAACCCCAGACACGTGGACACTAGCTCTTGAATCAATAATCCAAGATGGTGAAGCTGATTGTGCTGCTACATGTGTAGAATTATCTTCAGTAGCCAAACCAGTAGCTGAAGTTGACAACAAGGGAGAAAATGAGGATAACTGCTGAAGAAGTTGACACAGCTGAGAAGGGCATCCGGCGAGCCAGGTCTAGGTCCAATGAATGCAGTAGCAGAGGTCAAAGTTACCGGTGGAGCTGAATCATCAAATGCCTAAATAGCATAGGTTGGCTGCCCATGTTTGTCCCAACAGTAATCCTCAGTGTGGCTAGAAAATCCACGATAAGAAAATTTCCACGCGTAGCAATGTCCACATCCACTACAACCACCCCGACCCCCACAACTAGGGCCTTTACCACCATTATGTCCACCCCACGAAACACCGTAGCCCAGACCATCCAGATCGATCATATCTGAAACAAATCGAACACACCCAGACCAGATCCAGTCAAAGCGGACCAAATCCAGCAAACTCAAATCAGTCGACAACCTGTCCAGCACCAAAAAACAATGGTTTCAGTAAGATAGTAGTCCAATAAGCTACTAAATCCAAGAATCCAGCCAATAATTAAAAAAAAAAAAAAAAGAAATTGTCCAACAAATAGCCAGCAAACAGCTCAACAAACGTCCAGCCCAATAATTTCTGAAGCAAAGCAAGCTTTTCAAGAGCAACCCAAAACAAGGTCCACCACAAACCAGCCAACAACAACCACCAATTTCCACTTCTGTTGAATAGCCAAAGGTCAACGCACTGTTGAACAGTGAACCACAAGAAATAGCAGACACACAACGAAAACCAACGCTGTTCAAGTGGAAAAATAGTGTTATCGGCACTGTTTTTGCTCCTGGAGCACCTCCAAATCAACCCAAAAACAGGTATGCAACTCACAGATCAACCAACACGCCTAATCGAGCCAAAAATCAAAATTGCTGCAGAAACCTAAGCCTGGACAACCTCTCACAGTGCTGCCGATACCACAAGAACCACCAAAAAACAATCGAAATCCACTGGGCAACCTCCAACAACATACCCAAGGTAGATTCGCACCTATCCGGTGCAGATTGAACCAAAAGAAAACCCATAGCTGGCTGAAATCAGCAGATTTGGCCTAATTTTTTAGAAAATATTAAAAAATAGCAAACCCAATTCAGATGGCTTCAAAAAAATAAATAAAAATTACCACAATTATCACCATGGAAAATCGAGCCTGAGTTTGAGTTTTGGTGTCCATACGATGATGACAACAGCATGACGTCATCTCTGTTGGCGACGTCGAGAACAGGAAATCAATAGGAAGTCTTCTACAATGTCCTCCGTGAATATTTTATTTGTCGGATTGGTGCTTTGATACCAAGTTAAATTGTATATTTTATGTTAGGGTTTAGTAGATAGAGAAAAAGAGGAAGAGATGAAGAAAGATTGGGAAGAATAATTGGTGTATATGTTGTATTGCCTTACACCCTCTTATTTATAGTATAGAAACAATAGGGTAATTACAATATTACCCTATACTAATTTAGACATGACTAATACAAAAACTAAGAAGTCTAACAAAATGATCATAATGTTTAAGTGTTGTACTGTCAGGGTCAGTTCTGACATTTAATCTAGTAGCCAGATTGCCAGAGAGTCAGATATGTCGCTAATGTTTGAAATAAATCATTGTAAGGTCGGGTTCTATAGTTGTGTTGTCTCTTACAAGCCCTTCGCAGCAATATGAGGAATAAACAGAAAAGGTTGTCAGTACTCAGTAGTTGTTTGGGGCTAGTATAATTTTTTAATATGCTAGTATAGCCTATTATTTACTGTAGAGTCTGCACAAATAATACTTGTGTCTTGCTTAACTCGGTTAAGCCTCATTTACTCATTGTAATTATTTGGGATCAGCAATCAATTCTCCTTTTGCAGGATATTATGTTTGAGGCTTTAGTTGCAATCAAAGGTCCCTTTTACCGCAGTTCACGGCGTTCTTTTTATTATTATTATTATTATTTTTTTTTGGCAATCATGTCTTGCATCTTAAATTGTATTCTTTTCTGTCCTTCCATTATCATAGATAGGGTTTCTCAACTGATAATTTTCTTCATTGATCCTGATCACAATTGCCCTTACCGTATGCATTGCAGAGATTAAAATCTTTAAAGGCCATCTGCGTTGTCATCATTGGCCATCATCATGGATTATGTCAGGTGAAATAGTGTAATTGAAAATGAGAAGAATATTGACCTGGACACAAAAAAATCGAAACACATGTATTTTTCAAACAAGTTGATCTTGGAATTTTATTTGGCCCCAAACGAGTTAAAAATCATTCAGCTCAAAAAGACACCTTGGCGCAGTAAATGATATATTTGGCAAGCAATGTGGCACATTTTGGATGACATATGCAGACATGATCCTTTGAGGATGTTCCTGACTGAATTCTAAAACGAATTGAATTTCCCACATCAGGCAATTTGTGCAACTTTAAAGCTTTGTTGATTGAATTCCCAAGATCATTCTATCCTTTTGACCAGTACTTCCATTTCATTTTTGTATTCTGGCCATTCCTATTTAATCAAATATTTGTCTTTGCATTACAAGAAACTTCATGTGAAGAAGAAAGTTCATCCATTGAATATGAAGTATAAACTTATTATCCAATCTGAAAGTATTAGTAGTAGTGGACCTACTGGTGTTAGGACTGACCCTTCATTTCTGCCGCATTGTCTTTTGAAATACTATGCTCATTGAAAAAAACCCTCAAGAAACACCTTTCCACCTAATTTCAATGAATATCTTTCTCAGAATATTTTTGTTCCTTTCCATTCTCATGGTTATTCTTTTTCTTCTTTGAAATTTGATCGGTTCATTCTAGACCGTAGTGTCTTGCACCTCATTATTCTAAATTCCATATGTTTACATTTGATATTCGTGATCTTTAACAGTAGATAATTTAAATTCCTAAAGCATTTTAAATGAGTCTTAACACTCGCAATTGTCATGCTTACAGTCTCACTCTTAGACAGTCTTTACTGGAAATAGCATAAGTGGCACACTACTTACAGCCCCAAGTTAAGTTGGAGACTGAGAATACTTAACACAATATGAGAGAGGCTGAGAGTAGTATCAAATTGACTTACCTCTCACTCTTAACTTGTATATATAGTGAATAAAATACCAAAGACTAGTATACCTTAGAGTGGTACACTTATTACAATCGTAACAATATAATAATAAAACTCTCAATACTCCCTTTCAAGCTGGAGTATATATATTATATAATCCAAGTTTGAAATAGATGATTGTAAGACATGTGTGACTCAATGCCTTGGTGAACATATTTGCAAGCTGTTTCTCTGATTTCACAAATAGTGTTGCAATATCTCCATCAAGTATCTTGTCTTAAATAAAATGACAATAAATTTCAATATGTTTGGCCCTCTCATGGAATATGGAATTAGAAGCAATACGAAAAGCTGTCTGATTATCACAAAACATCTGTGAGGAAAGTTGAATTGGGAAACCAATTTCCTGAAGAAAATATGGTAACCATGTCAACTCACTATGTTAACTCACTAGTTGTATGTGTCATTGCTCTGTGCTCAGCCTCGACACTAAATCGTGCTACCATTGTTTGTTTCTTACTTTTCCATATTACAATATTACCTCCCAAGAAAGTACAGTAATCAATAGTTAATCTTCGATTCGGGGGAGAATCGACTCAATCAGCATCGGTATAATCTTCCACTCTAAGATGCCTATTAGCCCAATATAACAAGTCTAGGAGCACGTTTGAGGTATTGAAGAATGCGAATGACTGCATCCCAAGGTGACACTCTAGGGTATCCTACAAATTGACTCACAATACTAACTGCATAAGCAAGATCTGGTCGGATAATGGTGAGATAATTTAGCTTTCCAACTAACCTGCAATACTGACTTGAAGTTTTTAAACAGTGCACCATTATCCATCAAAAGCTTTTGATTCGAGTCCATAGGAATATCGACAGGCCTACCACCCCACAAACTAGCTTCCTCCAGCATGTCAAGTACATATTTTCTTTGACACAAATAGATGCCCTTCTTAGATTTGGCAACTTTAATACCCAAGAAGTACCTAAGCTTGCCTAGGTCTTTAGCATGAAACTGATCATGAAGAAAGATTTTTAATTTTACAATACTCTCAGAATCATTACGATATCATCCACATAAATAACCAATATAATATACCTTGCATTAGTTTTTCAATAGAAAACGTAATGGTCTGCCTGACATTTGAGAAGACCAAACTCTGACACTGTATCTGAGAATTTACCAAATCATGTCCTTGGTGACTGCTTTAAACCATCCCAAGATTTTCCTAGTTGGCACACACTCTTATGATAGTCCCCTGAGCATCAAATCTATTGGTTGCTCCATGTAGACTTCTTCAACCAAGTCACCATGTAAGAAGACATTTTTGACATCGAGTTGAAGTATGGGCCAATCAAAGTTAGCAGCAAAAGAAATCAATACACGGATAGAAGAGATTTTGCCACGAGAGAGATGGTCTTCTTATAATTAACACCATAAGTTTGAGTAAAGCCCTTGACAACAAGTCACACTTTGAGGCACTCAACAAAACCATCGAGATTAAATTTAACGGTATACACCCATTGACAACCAACAGTCCGTTTACTTAGGGTAAAGGAACTAAATCCCAAATGTCATCATGAAGTAAGACATCCACCTTCACTTCCATAGCTTTCCTTCGACGTGTATCAGACAACGCATCCTGTAATATCTTATGAATAGAAATAGTAGACAAGTGAGAATTAAATCAAGAGAAAACAGGAGATAATGTATCATAAGACACAAAATTACTAAGAGGATGATTAATAACACATGACCGAGTACTTTTACTTACGAAGAGCAATTGGTAAAGAATTAGTAGGAGCTGAGGGATAAGGATTAGAAGACGGCAAAGAAGATGGGAATGGCACTGCTGTCGATGATCTCGAACAACGAGAATATACCTAGAGCGGGGTTGGGGAGGGAGCGGGCGGAATCACAGTAGGTAGTGCAGGAATAGAGGGTAAAGGAAGAGGAGGGGTGGAGTTGACTGCCCAAAATCAAGGTTCGGAGAATGAGCAGGAGTTTGGAAATAAGGGTCCGATTCAGTGAAGGTGACATCAACACTGGTGAAGTATCGGTTAAGGATGGGACTATAGCAATGATACCCCTTTTGTATATGAGAATAACCAAGAATGACACATTTTGTAGCACGGGGGTTAAGTTTATTAAAGTTGAGACCTAAGTTGTGAACATAATAAACACACCCAAAGACCTTAGGAGGTAAGGAAAAAAAGGAGAATTAGGAAAGAGGATAAAATATGAACTTTGCTCATTTAACATTGAAAGGGGTATATGATTAATGAGATGATAAGCTATAAGAATTGCATGCCTCCAAAAACGTCGAGGACCATTCATCTAAAATAGAAGTGCGTGAGTCACTTCCAACAAATGATGATTATTACTTTTAGTTACACCATTTTGTTGGAATGTGTAGGCACATGAAGTTTGATGAATAATGTCAGTCTTACGAAGATAATTAGAAAAAGAGTTAGAATCATATTCACGAGCATTATCAGAATGCAAAATTCGAATACGACAACCATAGAGTTTTGATTTCATTACGAAATGTCTCAAATATAGAAAATAATTCGGACGAGCTTTTATAAAAAATAACTAAGTTGCACGAGAATAATCATCTGCAAATGAAAAAAAATAGAAAAATTTATTAAATAAAATATTATTTATTAGAACCTTTACATCATAATGTACTAACTTAAATGGACTAGACATACGATTATCAACTTTGGACGAAAAGGTTATACGGTGATGCTTGCTAAGTTGATAAGCTTTATAAGACACAGACACATTACTAAGGCTAGAAACTTGACGCATTAGGTTCTGGAGAAAGGGATGACAAAGTCGGCAATGCCACTAAAATGGAGATGAGGACGATATCTGAAGTGCATGGGGAGATGGAGAAAGGTAAAAATAATAGAGGCCGCCAACTTCATGTCTCGTACCAATCTTCCTCTTTGTCTAGAGATCCTAAAAAACACAGTAAAAAGGACAAAAGGTTACGAAACAATTAAACAAGTAGGTAATCTTGATAATAGATAGTAAACTGAAGGAAAATTAAGAAACAAATAAAACAGATGATAAAGACATATCTGGATTCAATTGAGTGGTCCCCAAATCTAAAGCCTTAGAAAAGGTACCATTAACAAGAATAACATTGCGAGGGGAAATAAGGGATAATAAGTAGAGAAGACACTAGACGAACCAGTCATGTGGTCAAAAGCACTAGAGTCTATGATTCAGGGACTCTTAGTGGAGGATAGTAAATAAGTGGAAGCAGTACCTAATTGGACAAAAGTAATAGTAGAATGGTATTGCATGTTGCTGAGACATGAACCGAGTATACTCCTCCCGTGTAAAGATAACTAACTCAGAGTTAGGAGGGGTCGAACGTGGTAATAGTGCAAATAAAGAGGAAAAATCTTCCTAAGAGGCGACCTGATTGGCAATGCTAGAGGGATTGCTCTGTAGATCGCAACAATAAGCAACTGTATGGTTAGTACGACCACAATAAGTACATAAATGAGGGCCGCCACGACCACCATTGTTGCCATTAGAGGCTACTAAAGCTGAACGATCAGTAGACGGACCATGATTAATGTTGGAAATAGAATGAGCCTAAGATAAAGTAGCTGTTAGCGCGAAAATACCTCAGGAAGGGATGGAAGGCTAAGCCCACCTAAGATCTGGACACGGATAGGTTCATACTCCGACCTCAAACCAACCAGGAAATAAACAACATCTGAATCCTCACGTTGTTGTTGCAAAACTTGAGCATTAGTGGCGAAAAGGAGATAAATTTGTAATTTCTCACAAACTCCCCTAACCCGAAAGTAGTAGTCCTCTAAGCTCAGAGTACCTTGATCAAATCGAAAATAGTTCTTTCAGACTTCATAAGTATGTGTAAAATTACCAGTACCATCATACATGATTGTCAAATGATCTCAAATTTCCTTGGCAATATCAAGTAAGGTAGAGCTAATATGAGGGTCAATGCTAGTCAACAATAATGAAATAATCTGGTCATCCTCTTGTTCCCACTTATCAAACTCGAGGTCACTTTCTTTGGGAGTTTTTCCACCAAGTACATTTCAAGGCCTTTCTTTTAAGAAATACTTGAATAGAATGAGACCATAAAATGTAGTTACTCCCATTGAGTTTCACTGAAGTCATAGGGGCATTAAAAAGAATCAGTCGGGGAAAGTGTGGATGGCATGGTGGTAGCAAGAGGTGAAGTTTCAATCTTTGGGTCCATAGTAATATCACAAATGTCGAGACAAATGTAAGATAAGCAGACAAATTAGTGCAAAAACCATCACTTGAATAGTGCAAAATCAGAGAACAAGAAGAAGACCCAAGACTAAAGGGGCACTGAACATTGCAAATGAAGCTGAAACGGACAGAAACTGGGCTGCTAGACCAGCTGGAACACGTTGTACCACGAGAATACCATCTGAACCAGGCTGAACCAGTGAAGAAAGCAGCTAAACTGGTGAAGAAAGGTGCTGAACTGGTTCTAAGATAGCCTCCATAGTGGCTGAAAATGGAGAAACCGGCTAGAAACCCCTAGAAACAGTGAGAACCGGTTATGGAATTACCTGAACTGTACTGAACCGGTCTGATTTAGAGTTGAACCTGTCTGACTGTAGCTGAACCGGCTGAGAAAACCTGGTTTTGGCTAACTGGGTTTGGCTAGCTGGACTGGACTGACTTTGTTGGGCTTTGGAAGGACTTGGGCCGGAGTGCAACTAGCTAGACCTGGTTTTGCTGGGTTGGTTGGAACCCTAGCCGTTCACTGCACATGGCAACGCCACTACACCAGACCTTCGGCAACGACAATGACTCTACCCCAAGCCTCTGGCGACCACCACGACGAGCCCAACACAGTCGTCGATCACAGAATATCAGCCCGACACGTGAGTCAACTTTGACTTCGGTATCAACAATGGCACACCCGATCACCGGCGACTACCACGACACAACCAACAGAGTTTGAGCAAACACACAGAACAACACAGCAGCAATCAACACACATTGATCATAGCACAACAGCAAACACTCGAACGACTGCACAAAGGAATTTCATCACAACAACCACCACCCACGACCCTAGACCATGGTCGTGGGGTGCACAGTTACAGGATAGAGGAGGAGAGAAAAGAAATAAAAAAAGAGAAAGAAAAGAAAGAATGAGGAGCAATTTCAAATCAAGATTTTCTTGGATCAATGCTGCTGTGATACTATGTTAAGTTTGGAGAATGTGAATACTTTAACACAATATGAGAGGCTGAGAGTAGTATCAAATTGACCTATCTCTCACTCTCAACTTGTATTTATATTTACTTAATGATATACCAAAAGGCCAGTATACCCTTGGAGTGGTACACTTATTGCAATCATAACAATAGAATAATAAAACTCTCAACACTTCGTAACCCATCGGAATAGATAGATCTGAGAATTCTTGTACACCTGTTGTGGTGGGAAGTCATACAAATGCTAAACGACATAGTACAAACCATGATTGTAACTAATGATGTATATTTGGGTGTTTTGTGACATTGTTGAAACAATTTTACAGTGAGTAGCAATCTTAGGAACATGACTTCAGCTGTTGTTTGATGGATTAATTAAATTTGAAGTGCTCCCCTTTCTTATTGAAGTTGTTTTTAATAGAGAAGATGTAGAGGTCTATGAAGATGCAGTGATTCTTAATTAACGCCTTTTGTTTTTGTCTGCAGAAAATAATGTTTAGCTCATCAAGTGGGATCTATCCAAAGCAGGAACCAAGATGTTGATGCAGAATTTTTGAAGTTGAGTTTGGAAGCACTTGGCGTTTGTTAGTACAGAAATGCTTCCACTGTAAACACATAAAAAGCCAGCAGGAGCTCGTTCTTACTTTTGTGTACAAACATAGTCATTACACATTGGATCGCACCATAACCATCTCTGTATAGATTCCGTTTTTGGAAGCTGGATTGTTTTACCTCTCCAGATACTGAAGCCACGCACCAGAGATTTTAATGAGAAGACTTGTCATCAGTCGAGCACCAGGCAGACAGTCTATTGTCATTTGTCAGACAATCTTTGTCAGCGCTAAATGTGGAAGTACAGCGTTATGTATATAGTTTTATTAGACAAGAAATCTTGTAACGGATTCTTCTTTGGTGCTTGATGTATCCCCAGTTGTATATGGTGTGGTATTTGCTGCTTCTTTTTGTTTTTATCAGCTACATGCGTAGGTTTGGCAAGGTTGAGTTTTTGAAATCTTCATATTGACAAATAATAATCAGCGTTTTTCCCAAATAATCCAAGATTCTTAATTCAAATCCCATGATTTTCTCTGTAGAAAATTTTCTTTTGAAAACTATTCAAGCTGTAGTGTTTCTTTTGAAACTGCGGTAACACCAAGAGCATGGGCGTAGCCCGCGCGAAGTCCTTGACAGTTCAACTTGTGTTCCACCCAATCTGTAGAATCTATCTATTACCATCTTTATCCTTGCGTTTCTCTCTAACCATCGATTATCTAAGTAAATTATGGTATAAATCCGCCCATGATTGGAGCCTCAAAAGATTTTGTTGGAGTTGTCGAGAGGTAACCCATACCCATTAAAGGGTTTTTATTTTTTCATAGATTTTGCCAATTGGTCAATCATTTTTGGGAACAAGATGTTTGGCTTTATGAGAAAGCACAATTATTTTCTTCCCAAACTATTATGTGTTCCATCTAAGTGTTCGTTGAAAAAACAGAGACAAAAACCATGTCTAATAAATTAGGCACTGCAGAAGATCAATTGGATTATTTACATTGACCTTGATTGCCTACTATTTTATTTGAGTAAATTATATTTTATCTTTGTTTTATTTTATACCCTCAATTATAAAAATTTTCACATTGTAACTTAAAGCATCAATTTTATTTTATATCGCTCTAATAGATAACAACAAACTTAAAAATCTGTCAAAAGAATGAGGAAATTCAAAGAGCTTTCCGCCAAGTGTCCAGTACCATTTTATTTTATCTCTTTTATAACCAAATGGTTGTTGGGAAAAAAAAGGTCGGATAGAGGAAGAAAATTTAAAACTTAGGAAGAGTAAAGTCTTGGATATGTATTTTTCTTGATTTTTGACTTACATATGTGCAATAGACAATTTTTATTGGCAGAACAAACCACTCATATGCCCATTTACCTTCAAAAATTAACAATTATTATTTATTGGAGTGATATAAAATTAAATTAAGAAATTTTCTGAAGTAAATCTTTGATTCAATTTCTAAATCATAGAACTAACCCCGAGTGTTTCACAAATTCCCAATGGGCGCTAGTATTCAATTTTTCAAAATGTTAACTAGGCCCCAATAGTTTTTGAAATTACAGTGGGGCAGCTTCCCCCACTGCAAATCCGCCCCTGTGCATAGTCTTCTCTATATATCTTCTAATGTAATTGAATTTCAAATTAGGTCAAAGGAATTTTTTTTTATTACAAATATTTGAATTTAGAACTTATTTCCAAGATGATATGCTTAGGTTACCTTTGCTGATGCAATATTGGATGAACAAGACAGCCCAAACAGTATAGGAAGAAGATTGTAGAACATGGTATTATTTTTGTCACATGGCTTAAACTGTCCACCACATAAATACACATGATGGGCTAATAATACCCAACTTGGTTTGTGGATATTATTGTCCTATAAATAAGTTTTGATAATTCTAAACACGATGAGCAAACACAATACAAAATTGAGATAGAAATAGAGAGTTTATGTTTAACTTTAGTATATTCGAGTGGTATTTGAGTGGAATCGACAGGCTTGCTCAATAACTTGATCAACACGAATTCGACTACGCACAATACGAAACTTGCTAACCACCACAAATATAAAAGACAAACTTGTTATACACAATTACAAATAAATCGAATATAAATTAAATAAATTTTAACACAAGACGAGCCCATGCTCCAATTTTAAATTGTTTGGTGTCATTGTGAAAGATGTGTTTTAATCGTTGACCCCACATAAATAAAATATGGTGAATTTGCATTTTTGCAAATTTCTACAAAAACAAAAAAAAAATGGCAGGGATCCACACAGTACCAGTCACTCTCATGCAAATTGAATCTTGTCCAATTTGATAACGCCAAAACTAGTGAATCCTAATCAAACCCCACCACATTTCTCCTCCCCCAATTATTTTTCCTCCCGAAAAGACAAGTAGATTCCCATTTTGAGAAAGTGATGCTTTTGTCCCTTTTGTTGATACCATAATTCTTACGGTTTAGCTATAAGTTATAAAGGATGGTGTTCCTCTATTAAAATTAGTTGAATGCACGCATGGGGATCGTATTAAATATGGAAAATAATATTTTGATCCTCTCAACTATGTCATTGTCTCACGGTTCCCTTTCTACCATAAATTACTAAAATATAATTATTAGTTTTGTGTTACTCCAGTAGCAGACGTTAATTTCAAGTTAAATAAAAAATTATGTTATTTTGGCTCAAAATTATGCAATTTGTTTCACTTTAAGATAGAATGACATACGTGGGATGTTTCGAAAGTAGATGTTTAGTTTTAAAACAATGTGAAATTAATTGAACTAGTAGAAAGAGTATTATGAGAAATTCAAGAATAAAGAGGTTAAAATGAGAACAAAAACAACATTCAAATCTATCTATTTATCTATATTACTATAACAATCAAATTAAAGGAGAGAGATTTGAGAAGCCCTCCTTCCTCGTTTCCGAATTTTTTAGAATTTTGATTTTTTAAAATTTTTTCATCCAATCTATTCTCAATATTTAGCTCATGCAAGTTATAAACCACCTTTTCACTGTCTTAGTAACTAACCACTTCTCGTGTAAATTTTTTAAAACTTAGTTTTAATCTCCAATAACTTTTCATAATTATTTGAATTGCCAAATAGCCTATCAATTCCAAATAGCCTATCAATTCTCATAATTCTGTAATTTCCTAAATGGCTGGTGAAAGAAAGGGCAGGGAGGCAGTATACAGATCTTGTGCATCACAAGGGTTGTCACTCACTGTCATGGATTTATGTATACTAGTCATCCACCATATTCATTACACCAGAATAAAATTAAATAATATTTTTTTGTTATATTTATAAAAAATATGAAGTATATGTTTAATTAAATTGAATAAATAAATTGTATGTCGGAGAACTAATTCTTAATAAACCTAGTTATTGATCTATACATATATTATACTGTGTTTGGAGGTATTAGAGTTACTATCCTAAAATTATAAGAATAAGTATAATGAATGGCTAGAGACTTAATGATATGTGATAATAAGAGTTTTGATAAAACATGGAAAAAAAAATAATGACATTAATACGGATATGTAGTGTATGATTCAGTTAACATTATTACGTAGAAATAAAATAAAAAGTCAAAAAAACTCATGTATGTTAACATTTAAAAATGGTATAGATAGATGATAATTCTTAAAGATTTTCAGGTTGGTCAAATACCCGTTGATATATTGCAAAAAGAAAAGCATTTGTCATATAAACATCGAGCATCCGATACTTTCAGAGAGAGAGAGAGAGAGAGAGAGAGAGAGTTTCTTATTTGATTGTGGTCGGTATTTGTTTATTTGGGGTGAGATTGAAACATTTAGTGTAACTTGGTCTGCCACGTCCAATGATTCTTTGTTCTTGTCCAAAAACTACCCTTTTTCTTATATTTGGGTAGGTAAGGACATTTATGCTTGTCTCAGGACGGCAACACGTTAAATCATGTTCAAATTCAGGCCCAGGGTCCTCTGGGCGGCAGCGGCGCTATAATTGCGAATAATTCAGGCAGGCCACTTGGCATGTGCTTGGAGAGGAAGTGCCTGCGAAGGCCTGGGGTTTACGCAGTTATCCCGTCTGGCTCGACTCTTGAAACTCAAGTCACAATAGAGTTCCAAATCAAATAGCATATGAAGAGTTTTACATATTAGTGAGGTTGAGAGAAGTTATCAGACAGATGTGGATGTTATCGGAATATAACAAGGTGCATTCAAATATCTAACTCGAGAGCCTTGTTCTAGGGCCTTTTGCTTCCTGATTTTGATGGCATGTTAAATATCTAATATGGAAGAAGTGTTACAGTATTTTAAACAAAAAAGTTTTTTTCATAAAAAATGTTTTTAACGTGGGAAATAAAGTACTTGAGTATATATATATTCTAATGTTATTTAGCCCTTAGTGAAAGTGAGACATTGAAATTCTCACGTGCACATGGAACCCATTAAAGCTCTAATCGTAAATTAATACCAATTAAATAAGAAATAAAACACTTGGAGGGTTATCTTTAATTAAACAACTCAAAACTAACTAGAATACTTTATAGATCAAAACTCTTAAACCCATTAAAACTCTAATTATAAATTAATACCAAATAAAATAAGGAATAAAAAATTTGGAGAGTTTGGGTCAAACTCCAACAACTTCCCTTGAACCAAACTCTTCAATCTTGATCATTCCCATCATCCGATTCAATTTCAAAAAGGCATCAGATTTAAGTGGCTTGGTAAAAATATCTGTAATCTAATCTTTGGACCAACAATACAATATTTCAATCTCGCTATCAATAACCAAGTCATGAATATAATAGTATTTCACATGAACATGATTGGTCTTTCCATGCTGTCTTGTTATAGCAAAAAATCTTTGAAGGAATTTTCTATGCATGCTGAAAAATCCAAGCATACGACGCAACCAGATTGTTTGGGTAGCACAACTGATGGCTACATTATATTCTGCTTTAGTGGTAGAAAGAGCAACAACTTGTTATTTTTTCGAAGATCATGAAAAATTCCCTAAACTAATTTGAAAACAATACCTTGAAGTACTTTTGACTTTTTCCACATCACCTCCCCAATCACTATCTGTATACCCTACAAGGTCACAAGAACCTACCTCAAAATCCATTTAGCAGCTTGTAAGTGGGATTGACGTGGAGACTTCATGTATCTGCTCATAAAACCAACTCCAAAAACAACATCAGGTCTAGAAGAAGTCAAATAATGTACACTTCCTACCAACCGTTTGAAATATGTGAGATTCACTAATCACCATTTCCATCTTTACCCAATTTCAATCTTTCTTCAACTGAAGTCAAAATAGGATTACAAAAATCCATTATAAACTGTTTAAGGATATCCCTAACATATTTCTGTTGAGAAATAAAAATCCCACTATCTATCTGATTAACCTCAATCGCAAGAAAATAGAACACCAAACCCACATCAGTCATCGCAAATTGAGAAATGCTTGATGGTTTCTGTTGTATTCCCTAATCTCTGGACATCATCCCTCAATGTGTGTATGGCTTATTGAGATAGAGGAATGTCACTTTCCCTCGGAATGATACAAGAAATGGGGAAACAGAATAGCGGTGTGGAATGAAATGTGAAATGCGTGTGTGTGTGTACAAAAGTGCTCCCCAAGCACAGAGAGACTTTCAAGTGTCGTGTTTTACTTGGAAAAGTATTCTAAGGTCATCTCCTCAAGGAAGAAGGTGAATTGTGTTGAAGATGATTTTGATAAAAAGACAAAGTGTAAAAATTTTTTGTTGTTTGAAGTTTGATTTGTGATTGTATCTTGATGGAAAATGAATGGAAAACAAGTTTTGGCTAATCCGAAGAGTTCATTCCAATGGGAATGACACATCAACTCGAAACTTTCCTCCAATGGTGTTTAGATATTCGATTGATTCGTGGGAAGCGAGCGACTAGATGGAAATGAGGATCCAAGCATAACCTGTGACAAGTCTAAGGGATATCAAAGACTCACAACCATGTCCACACTCAACCCAGTCAAACTGAATCAATGTACACTACGAGGAGGAAAAAAAAAGAGTTGAAATGACATACCCAAGAGGAGGTATCCCTTGGATTAGCCAACTTAACAACTTAGCTACTCATACTTAAGACAAAGACAATAATGTAATGGAAAGACATTGTAGAGGAATGAAGATTTGAGCTAAGTTAATGCAAGAAAACATAAACTATAGGAAAGTGCATTTAATACCCATCTTATAGCTTGAAAATGAAGAGCTTGAATGCATTAATGGTGAAATCCAAAATGAAAGACTAAACTTGAAATGTGCTTGTAATAAATGGCATTAAAGACAATAAAGGAAGCTTACAAGATCCTTACAAGAGATTACAAATGAAATGGATGGAAGAAATGTAAAAATGTCAAGCTTTCTCTCTCTATGTCTTCTAAAAATCTCAAGCTTTCTCTCTCTACTATGTCTTCTACCTAGAGCTTCTTTCTCTACAATGTAATACATCCAGAATAATGCATAATGAATCCCTATTTTTGTCCATAGAGAGCCCCTTGGGTGTGTGACAGGCCTCCCATCAAGAGTGAGGCTGATTGGATGGAATGTTGTAGGCTAGGACAAGCATAGCCTTTCCATCTCTTTGCCTTGCTCTTCTCTCTCCTCCTCATTAATGCCAAGGCCTTTAAAGTCCAATTAGAGGTGAGGGGATAATTGTAGACATGTAAGGGATGTCAAGTGACCTGTTGCAAAAGTGTACGTGGGACCCCCAAATTGCAGAGCTTGAGTTGCAGGCTATCTGAGCAATTTGGGCAAAACCTTCTAGAAGGTGGACATAAACCTTCCGGAAGGTTTGTGCTAGAACAGTTAAATGAACATTCCAGTAAACAAAACTTTTCGGAAGGTATATGCAAACCTTCTAGAAGGTTCATTCCTGTAGACAAAACCTTCCAGAAGGTTTGTGGCAGTGAATATGCAGACCAAACACAAACCTTCTGGAAGGTTTTCATCCAAAATGCAATTTTCTTGGTTTCTTCACCCTCCAAGCTTTCCTTTTAAGCCATCCTCTCATCTTCCTTGATATCAAACACTTCATTAGGGGTATAACTCCAACCATTTTTGTCTTTTCACCTACATTTACACAAAACTCCATTAAAGCTAAGATTAAACACATTTCTTCCCAATTTTATGACAAAAACAAGTATAAAATGGTTGATTAGCATACAATATATGCTATGTTTTTGTGCTAATCACACCCCCAAACTTGACCTTTGCTAGTCCCTAGCAAACATTATTTCAAACTACGAACTTTAAATTAAAACAAAATCCATTCTTTCCAACAAACATCCAAATACTCAAAATGCATAAATCACATTGCAATTACATAAATGGCTTTGGACAATGATAAACAAACCAAATTTGGTATTTCATTTATCATTTCAAAAAGTTCTTTGCAACGGGTTCAAGTTTCAAAACAAAATGACCAAAACCTAAAGATACTTCTCCCGGCCGATACAAGAAACCCTAACCATGTACAACCACCATTAAAAACAAAAAAAAAAATCCCCAGCCATCCTAAGTCATCTTCCTCATCAAAGGCATCTTCGTCCTCGGTCTCGGACTCGGACTCTAACTCTGACTCCTTGTCGTCGACCTCAATGGTGATGGAAGGCATTGGAATTGTAGTCGAGGGTCTAGCAGGCTATGGTGGAGGTCCTCTGGGGATAGGCTCACTTGAAAAATTGTGCTGGAAGAGTTGAGTTACCATGACTGACAATCCATGCATGGTGGATTCCAGCGCATCCATACGCTGGGCCATGGTGCGGGCTGGAGCTGGTGTAGGTGCTGGTGCTGGGGATGCTAAAGAAAATGGCTCGGTTGCAGATGAATCGGACTCCCTCATCCTAGGTCTCTCACCCCCAGTCCTGGCAGCCTTCTTTTGACTGCTAGACTTCCCTATGGCTCCAGTCTCTAGGGGGAGCAGTGCATCATGTGCGTACATCTTCACTTTGGCATGAGCGCACAACTTGGTGACGAGGCTGCCAAAGGGGAGATTTGCCTTTGATTTTGCGGCTGTGGAAAACTCCCGCATCTCCAATCAAATCAAATATGCCACGTCAATGGAAACCCCAGTCATAAATGCATGAAGTAAAGACAACTTCTCTGTGTTTGGGTTCTTCTCCGAATCCCGGGGCATCAAATTGTAATGAAGAACTTTATTCATTATCTTATATGAGTGCTTAAGGTCCCCAACCAATGTCGTTCCCTTGAATGTGGTCGGGTCCTCATAGGTGAGGGCCACATAGTCATTGAGAGTCCTACCCCCATCCACGTTGTGTGGATAGACCGGGGTGGTCGGGGAGGTCTATCGTAGCCCATCACTGTGGCTATGGTGTCAGGGGTCACCTCAAATGTCTTTCCCCTTACATTGGTCCTTAGCCTTTGCCCCTCATCACCAAACACCGATAACTTTTGGTAGAATTCACGACACAAGCTCAAGTTGTACCCTTTCACCTTCTCAAACCATAATCTCAAACCCCGTTTTTCAATAATTCTCACAACCTCATTTGTAGGTCCAAGAGAGACCCTATCCACATACCTCTCACATGTGTCACCCTTCTCCTCTATTCTTTGTCTTTGGGCGTAATGCTTAGCCTTGGTTCGCCTATCCTCTCTCGCTTGCCCACTTGGGCCCTCTCCACTCCTCTTTCTAGAGCTAAACCCCGTAGGTGGAGGAGAGTCTGGGCCAGTCCTCTTTGTGCGGGCCATGAACATCAACAGTGCCCCCAAAGAGAGAAAAGTCAAAATCATCAACAAAAAACTCTCCACAGGCTCAAAAACCTCCATGGACATCCCATTCATTCTAGCCATTGCATTGGAGTTAAGAGCTTTGAGAAAGATCAAGAAATGGCTTGAGAAACTTGGGCAAAATGAGGACCTAGGGCTTGTGTAGAAAACTTGAAAATTTTGGCTAAAACACTTTAAATTTCAACCCTAATTAAGAGAAAGTAAGAAATTTGAGAGTTGGGGGAAGTGATTTGAAGGTTAGAAGAGAATAAGAGGAGGGGAGAGAGATTGGATGCAAGAGATGGATGGGAAATGTGAAAGGTTTTTCAAAATTTTCGAACTTAAAACCCTTGTTTTTGATTTTCTAGGCAAAACCTTTCAGAAGGTCAATAGAAACCTTCCGGAAGATTTTGCTCACTGCCTAAGACAAAAATTCCAATAGGCAAAACCTTCTGGAAGGTTTTGCCTTTGCTGCAAAACCATTCCAAAATTCACATCCAAACCATTTCTCCTCAACTCCAAAACATTTTAACACCATTTCTAAGACATCTAACCTACCAAGAACTTAAACCACACTTATGAACCACAAATTGGTTGATCATGCCCAAAGTTATTTTTGAAATTGCGACATGATTTAAGATTTTAATGTTGTCAAAGTACAAGGCATGGATTTCTAATTTAAACTACGAAAATGAATACCCAATATGCAAAACATAGATTCAAATTGCAATGGTATTCCTAAGTCTTATCAAATATTGAAAGTTGAGCAATATTAGCCCATCCTTTAAGCAGAAAGCTACCTAACACGTTTAACTGGCAGAACCAAGAACACATGAGCAACACTATGGCTTTAAATACTAGTCTATAGTATGCACCTACACATTCATTTTCAAACTTGTGTGTGTGCAATGAACAAGTAATTTAAGCCCTTACACAATGGAATTTACATTCACACTGGCTATCCAAATTCAGCTTCGATGCAACCTCACCAAGGGTGTCTCTCCACAATGAATCACACATATGCTATCCTGACATACTCTCCATGTGTATATGTGAGATAGAATCTTGTGCACAAAACGAAATATGCTCACATACAATTCAAAAATGATGTTTATGCATGAAAGTGAAACAACCTTGGCATAATCTCATGAAAGAGATGCTAGGGCACCATATAGCAAACCAACTTCTCTTTTTCTTTAAAAGTATGCATCTCCCATGCTTCTCTAGATCATTTAGGACTTCAAGGGTTATAATGGGGCCTTGGGGGGGGGGGGGGGATATTTTAGGCAAAAGAAATGAAGGATATAGGATAACAAAGAGGGTTGTTCTGAGTGACAGATTTTTATTTAAAAAATATCTCCCTTTTTATGGGGTTTTCCTTCTTACACCATCACCACACTCTTTGTTTCTTTTCTTTCTTTTCCTTAACATTTTCCTTCTTTTTTTTTATCATTCTTTTCTTCTTCTCACCCCTTTTCTTCCTTTTCTTGGATTTTCATTCTTTTCAATTCAACTCTTTGAGTTTCAACATCGTTTACACCTTTTGTTTGAGTTTCCACACCATACTTCCTTATCTTTTACAATCACTCATGTTCAACTCTAGGAATAACCAAGGTAAGGTAGATATTTATCATTTTCACTGGTTTGGTCTAATGTGTGACATAGAAACGAATTTCAATTAAGGCTCAATTACGACACTAGGGATAATATTTTTTCAAGAAAAAGGTCAAGGCTCAAAATATTCAAAAATGGCCTAAGATCACCTCTAGATAAACATGAAGGAGTATTATGTATTTCAAGACAAGTCAATCACTACACAAATGAACCTAACCGAAATGAGTATAATGAAACTATTGAACAAATTTAAAATTTGACGAATTGTTCCTTGAGTAAATGTAAGTCCCCTCCAACAAGAATTGACACTAAAGCTCTCATACGTTCTTACTCATCTCTACTATTCATGTCAAGCACTAAAATGTGAATTCAATCCATAAGGTGTCATTAAAGTTGAGTTTAAAAGCAAATGCATATGTGATACTCAAAGCATAAGATGAATCTCTATAATGTGCTCATGTATACCAGATTCAAAGCAAAGATCAATGTATCAACAAACCCATAACACTCTTAATAAGGGAGTACAGATCAACATTCAGATATTTTCATAAAAAATTTTCAAATTGTTCGCATAATTTGCACAATTGTGAAGAAAAAAAATCTGTATGCATATGAAAGGTGAATTTTCACCACAAAAATTGACATTATCAACAAAAAATTCCACAAATATTGGTGTATCATACAAATAGTGCACCTCAACCCCAACTTGTTTCATGCATCATCCTCAATGCAACAAAAAAGATATGATATGCAATGAAAGACTATAAAAAGATGAGTAGGGTAAGAGAATACTTCGCACTTGAGCTTTTGACAAAAACACCAACATCTGAAACTAAGAGAACAACACTATACGAAAAGATAAATTAAATATATAAACAGTTAAAGTAAATAAAAGCAATTGTACACTAAGAATCCTAAGAACAATTATTCCTCCACCAATTCCGAATTTACTGGATCTGTCAAATCCTCCTCCACTCCTTGACCTTCAAAACCCTCAAAGAATGGGTTGAATCTTTGGCCATTGACTTTGAATGTCCTGCCATCCTTAGGATTTGTGACATCCACGGCTCCATTGGGGTAGGTCACCTTGACAAGATAGGGGTCATCTCAACGGGATTGGAGTTTCTCTTGAAAGATCGAGAGACGAGAATTGTATAAAAGTACTTTTTTGCCTGGCTCGAATGACTTTCGTGCAATAAATTTGTCATGAAAGATCTTAGCCCGCTCTTTTGAAATTTTGAGCCTTCATACGCATCTCTTTGGATCTCTTCCAATTCATTCAATTTTGGCTTCCTATGCTCTTTGGCCATTCTCAAATTGTAGTTCAAAGTCTTTATAGCCCAATAGGCCTTGTGTTCCATCTCAACTGACAAATGACAAGTCTTTCCATAGACGAGCCAATAAGGAGACATGCCTAAGATAGCCTTGTAGGCATTGCGGTAAGCCCATAGGGCATCAATTAGTCTACATGACCAATTTTTCTTATTTGGGTTCACCGTCTTCTCTAAGATGTTTTTGATCTCCCTATTGGCCTACTCGGCTTGACCATTGGTTTGTGGGTGATATGAGGTGGATACCTTATGTGTGACAGCATATTTATGCATCAACGATGGAAATGGTCTATTGCAAAAATGCGACCCACCATCGCTTATCATAGCACAAGGCATCCCGAACCTCGAAAATATGTTCTCTTTCAAGAATTTGACCACGACTCGGTGTTCATTGGTCTTGGTTGGGATAACCTCCACCCATTTGGACACGTAGTCCACCGCCAATAGAATGTATAAATAGCCAAACGACATAGGGAAAGGACTCATGAAGTTGATGCTCCAACAACTAAATATTTCTATAACAAGTACAGGGGAAAGGGGCATCATATTCCTCGGGTCACTACCCAAATGTTGACATCTATCACATTCTTTACAAAATAAAATACAATCCTTTATCAGAGATGACCAACAAAAACCTGACTGTAGAATTTTTGTCAAAGTCTTCTTTGCAGAAAAATGGCCATTGCATGCTTCGGAATGACATAATGCAAGGACTTCCCGATGTTCATTTTTTAGTACATATCTCCGCATGACTTGGTCAGGGTAGTACTTGAACAAGTACAGGTTGTCAAAGTAGAAGTACTTCACATCTGCCATAAATCGTCTTCGATCATTCGAGCTCCAATACGGTGGTATTTGTCTTGTTACAAGATAATTACATATGTCAGCATACCAAGGACACACATAATGAATTGAAAGTAAATGTTCATCGGGGAGGAAATTAGGGATAGGAATGTGTTCATCGGCCTCTTGCACCACCAGTCAGGACAAATGATCCGCCACCACGTTCTCCACTCCCTTCTTGTCTTTAATTGTCAAATTGAACTTTTGGAGTAGGAGGATCCACCTGATAAGTCTCGATTTGGCATCCTGCATAGACAACAAATACTTCAAAGCAGAATGATCAGTATAGACTACTATCGGTGAACCAATGATGTAAGAATGGAATTTGTCCAATGCAAACACTACTGCTAACAATTCCTTTTCAGTGGTTGTATAATTCATTTGTGCCTCATTTAGGGTTTTGCTAGCATAGTATATTACATACAGTCTCTTATCCTCCTTTTGATCGAGCACTACGCTGATCGCATAATCACTCACGTCGCATATAAGCTCAAAAGGTAAAATCCCACTTGGGTGGTCGCATAATCGGAGGTGTAGTAAACATGTTTTTGAGTTTTAAAAAAGATGCCTCACAATCATCCCACCACTCGAATGGGACATCCTTGGACAGTAAATTGGTCAAAGGTTGGGCCAATGCACTAAAGTCTTTAATGAAATGACGATAAAAGCCGGCATGACCTAGAAACGACCTAATATCCTTTATGACCTTCGGTGTAAGGAGGTTGGAAATGACCTTAACCTTTGATTTGTCCACTTCGATCCCCTTCGCCGAGATGATATGCGCAAGCACAATTCCTTGTGTCACCATGAAGTGACACTTCTCCCAATTCAAGAATAAGCTCTTCTCCTCGCATCTCTCAAGAACTCTCTCCAAATTCTCCAAGCATCTACTGAAAGAATCTCCAAAGATCGAGAAGTCATCCATAAACACTTCCACTATCTTCTCCACCATGTCACTGAAGATCCCCATCATTCGACATTGAAAGGTTCTAGGGGCATTATATACCCAAAAGGGATGCGACGGCAGGCAAAAGTATCATAGAGACAAGTGAAGGTGATTTTCTCCTGATCTTCTAATGCAATCTTGATTTGATTATAGCCGGAGTCTCCATCTAAAAAACAATAGAATAGATGCCCTGCTACTAGTTCCAACACTTGGTCGAGAAATGACAATGAGAATTGGTATTTCCTTGTGCATAAGTTGAGCTTGCCGTAATCAATGCACACTCTCCATCTAGTGATCACCCTTGTTGGATTAAGCTCATTTTCCTCATTTTCCACCACGGTGACTCCCAAATTCTTGGGTACTACTTGCGTGGGGCTAATCCACTTACTATCAGCAATCAGAAAAATGATGTCCACATCAAGTAGTTTTAGCACCTCGTTTCTCACCACATCCTTCATAATTGGATTCAACCTTCTTTGTGGTTGTCAAAACGGCTTGGAATCATCCTCCAGGTAAATGCAGTGTGTACAAATGAGGGGGCTTATCCCCTTGGTGTCAACAACTGTCCAACCAATTGCTCCCTTATGCCTTCTCAACACTTTCAAGAGATCTTCTTCTTGTTTTGCCTCCAAGGTTGAGCTAATCACCACCGGAAAAGTATGGTCATCCCCAAGATATGCATATTTCAAGTGAGATGGTAGTGGCTTCAACTCCAAGATGAGTGTTTACTTAGTCGATGGAAAAATCTTCTTTTCTTGATATGGGAGCTTCTCGAATGTAGGGGGTCCACTTTTCTACCCCTTTTAAACTCTCCAATTCCTCTTGTTCATCAACTTCCTATATATCAACATTCTCCTCTTCTCCCAAATTTAGCATGCCCAAAAACTCCAAGTGTTCTTCCATCAAGGAGTTAATCTTATTGACTTCGTGCACCTCTTCATCATCGTCCGGTTGCTTGGACAAATTGAACACATTGAGATCCATGGTCATGTTCCCAAATACAAGCTTCATAGGATCATTCCTGCAATTAATCACAACATTAGATGTGGCAAGAAAAGGTCTACCACGTATTACAAGGATTTGGGAGCCAAGGTTTACAATTGGGTGAGTGTCAATCACAATAAAATCAATAGAAAAGTAAAATTTATCGACTTGTACTAAAGCATCCTCAACTTCTCCCCTCAGTGTTCGGACGCTACGGTCCACTAGTTGAAGTGTGATTGGAGTAGGTTTTAATTCTTCGAGCTAGAGTTGTTGGTACACTAAGTGTGAAAGGAGGTTCACACTAGCCCCCAAATCAAGGAGTGCTTGCTCCACCTAGCAATTCCCGATTGTTATGGCAATGGTAGGGTAGCCAGAATCTTTAAACTTTGGAGGGGTGTTTGTCCTCAAAATTGAGCTCACTTGCTCGGTGAGAAAAGTTTTCTTGTGAACATTGAGCATCCTCTTTACCGTGCATAAGTCTTTCAAGATCTTTACACAAGATGCAATTTGCTTTATCACGTTGAGGAGTGAAATATTTATTTTCACCTGCTTGAACATTTCAATGATATCAGAATAATTAGCCACCTTGATGGATGGCTTCAAGCAATTGGGAAAAGGAGCAGGCATGGGGGAAACAAGAACACTTTCGTCAACCATTTTTTTCTTCTCTCGCACCTCACTTTCTTTCTTCTCACTCACCTCACCTCACCTCACCCTTTTTCTTCTCATTCACCTCACCCTCGTCGGTGTCACCCAATGCCTCTTTTTCCTTTGGCAATTTGGCCTTGGGTGAGATCTTTGGCACAACGATCTTATCAATTTGTTTGCCACTATGAAGGGTGGTGACCATTTTGAGTTGCTCACAACTCTCTTTGATGGGCACGGAGGACTCAATCACATGTTGGTCCTTAGAGTTCTCTTGGGGTTGAGCAAAAAATTTTCCCTTCTCTTGTTGTGATATCCCTATGGCATTGGTAATTTTTGTGAGTTGAGCTGAGATGTTGTTGTTAAAGGTGGTCTGGCTTTGATTGAAGGTAGTCTAGCTTTGAATGAAAGAATGAATCACATCCTCCAAACTCCTTTTGTGAGGAGGTTGGTATGTGGATGGGTTGGATGGTCCTTGTTGATTAAAGTGTTGTGGAGGTGGACCTTGAGAGAAATTTTGTGGGGGTGTATTTGATGAGTACCCGTAAGGATTAGATCGGGGGTATTAGGAGCTAGATGCATGACCTTGGGCTTGATATTAATTTTGCTTGGGAGGCACGAGAGGTGTATATGTTTGAACCATGAGGAGTGGGGTTATCATTTTTCTAACATAAGTTTGGGTGATTACTCCAACCTGAATTATAAGTATTTGAGTGATGGGAGAATGATTACCTTGTTTGGTTAAATGCATGGACTTGCTCGTGATACACTTCCTTAAGTGCCAGAATGTTGGGGCATTCTGATATGGAATGCTCCACACTCTCACAAATCGAGTAAGACTCCTCGATATTTGAAATATTAGACACCTCGTGTCTCCTATTGACTTCAAGACTCTCAACTTTTCTTGATAATTTGACAATTTTTGAAAGCAAGTCTTCCTGGTCTCTCAAGTCATAAATATATCCCCCATGAGCTGGACTACTCCCTTAAGGAGAAGACTTTGGTACATCGATGGGATCCGTAATGTCTCATGATTGTGCATTCTGTGCCAATATATCAAAGTATTCTAAGGCCTTATCGGAGTTTTTGTTCAAAAACTCCCCATTACACATCATGTCGATGAACTGTCGATGGCCTGGTGTGATTCCTTCATAGAAGAAACCAATTGCCATGGTTTAAATCCATGGTGTGAAATGGATTGTAGCAATTCCTTGTAACAATCCCAACATTGGTAGAATTGCTCATTGGACTTCTGCAAAAAGTTTTGAATTTATTTTTTTAGAGCGGTGATTTTAGGCACTAGGAAAATTTTGTTTAAAAACTCAGAGAGCATTTGAGACCAAGATGTTATGGACCGAGGCTTCAAGGAATTAAGCCACATTTTTGCCTTATCTTTTAGGGAAAAGGGAAACAATTTCATCCTAGCTATGTCTTCCATTACATGATTGGTGAGGAAGGTTGCAACTATTTTCTAGAACCCCTTTATGTGCAAATAGGGGTTTTTCCTTTCAATTCCGTGGAATGTGGGAAGAAGTTGCAACATCCTTGACTTAACTAGGAAGAGATGAGCTTGGACTGGTAAGAGGATGCATAAGGGTGTGGTGCTTCATGTGGGTTGAAGGTAATCACTCATTGACCTCGCCGGAAGCTCAATGTGGATGTTGTTCCCTTCATTCACAGGAGGGGAGAATTGCATTTGTGGATTAGGCATTCTACGTTTTTGCCCTCCCCCAACCATTTGCATGTTTGGATTGACACCTACGTTCTCAAAATTATCACTAGCATCCTCGGGTGGATCTTAGTCAATGTTCATATTGGGGCTCAAGGGTTGTCTAGCTAATTGGTTTTGTTCATCCCATCCCCACATATAACAAACTATCTACACATAAAAATGTAAACAAATAAAAGTATGTACAAGGAGCAACGTACCTCAGCCCATGATGAACATCACGGGACTTACCTCCACTGTCTGAAAATCACCTTCTCAACTCAACACTTGCCTTCCCCCGGCAACGGCGCCAATATTTTTGTTGTATTCCCAAATCTTTGGATATCATCCCTCAATGTGTGTATGACTTATTGAGATAGGGGAATTCCACCCTCTTTCAGAATGACGCAAGAAATAGGAAAACAGAATAGTGGTGTTGAATGAAATGTGAAATACGTGTTTGTGTGTGTGTGTGAACAAAAGTGCTCCTTAAGCGCAGAGAGACTTTTGAGTGTCGTGTTTTACTTGGAAAAGTATTCCAAGGTCGTCTCCTCAGGGAAGGAGGTGAATCACGTTGAAGGTGATTTGATAAAAAGGCAAAGCGTAAAAATCTTTTGTTGTTTGAAGTTTGGTTTGTGATTGTATCTTGATGAAAAATGAATGGAAAACAAGTGTTGGCTAATCCGAAGAGTTCATTCCAATGGGAATAACATGTCAACTCAAAACTTCCTCCAATTGTGTCTAAATGTTCAATTGATTCATGGGAAGCGAAAGACTAGATGGAAGTGAGGATCCAAGCATAACCCGTGACAAGCTTATGGGATATCAACGACTCACAACCACGTCCGCACTCAACCTAATCAAACTGAATCAACGTACACTACGAGAAGAAAAGAAAATAAGTTGAAATGACATACCCAGGAGGAGGTATCCCTTGGATTAGCCAACTTAAAAGCTTAGCTACTCATACTTATGACAAAGACAATAATGTAATGGAAAGACATTGTAGAGGAATGAAGATTGGTGCTAAGTTAATGCAAGAAAACATAAACTATAGGAAAATGCATTTAATACCCCATCTTACAGCTTGAAAATGAAGAAGTTGAATGCATTAATGGTGAAATCCAAAATGAAAGACTTAACTTGAAATGTGCTTGTAATAAATGACATTAAAGACAATAAAGGAAGCTTACAAGATCCTTACAAGTGATTACAAGTGAAATGGATGGAAGAAATATAAAAATCTCAAGTTTTCTCTCTCTAACTATGTCTTCTTCCTAGAGCTTCTCTCTCTACAACGTAATACATCCAGAATAATGCATAATGAATCCCTATTTTCGTCCATAGAGATCTCATTGGGTGTGTGACAGACCTCCCATCAAGAGAGGGCTGATTGGATGGAATGTTGTAGGCTAGGACAAGCATAGCCTTCCCTTCTCTTTGCCTTGATCTTCTTTCTCCTCCTCATTAATTCCAAGGCCTTTAAAGTCCAATTAGAGGTGAGGGGAGGCTTGTAGACGTGTAAGGCATGTCAGGTGACCTATTGGAGAAGTGTAAGTGAGACCCTTAAATTGTAGAGCTTGAGTTGCAGGCTGTCTAGGCAATCTGGGCAAAACCTTCTGGAAGGTCGACACAAACCTTTCGGAAGGTTTGTGCTGGAACAGTTAAATGAACATTCTACTAAGAAAAACCTTCCGAAAGGTTTTTGGCAGTGAATAGGTAGACCAAGAACAAACCTTCTGGAAGGTTTCTGTCTAAACCTTCCAGAAAGTTTTCATCCAAAATACAATTTTCTTGGTTTCTTCACCTTCCAAGCCTTCCTTTAGGCCATCCCCTAATCTTCATTGATATCAAACACTTCATTGGGGTATAACTCCAACCATTTATGCCTTTTCACCTACATTTACACAAAACTCCAATAAAGCTGAGATTAAACACATTTCTTCTCAATTTCATGACAAAACACAAGTATAAAAGGGTTGATTAACATACAATATATGTCATACTTTTGTGCTAATCAAGAAATCATTGCCTCCCTGAATTTCTCAATTAACTTCAGATTATTCCCTATGAAAGTAAGATCATCTACATACAAACACACAATAATAATATCTTCTTGGGAATTGTTTTGACATACAAAGTGTTCATAGATACATCTCTGAAAATCATTCTCAACAAAATAATAATCAATCTGAGTGTACTAAGCTCTAGGGGCTTGTTTAAGTCCATACAAAGCCTTTTTCAACTTATAGACTTTTCTTTCATCCATTTTATTCACATAACCCGTAGGCTGCTCAACTTAAACTTCCTCCTTAAAGACACCATTCAAGAAAGCATATTTCATATCCATTTGAAAAATCTTCCAAGAATTATTAGCAAAAAGAGAAATAATCATACAAACAATATCAAGCCTAGCAACAGGAGCAAAAACCTCAATATAATCAATACTTGGTTTTTGCTTTTAATATTTTATTTAATTATTTTTCGTCATAACTCCTATATTAAAATTTTAGTTGTTGAATATCAAAAGTTCCAATGGCTAGTATTCCAATAGTCATTATTTAAATTATTACCTGATTAAATGTAAGAGTAAGAATTCCAACAATCATTATTTAAATTATTACCTGATTAAATATAAGAGTAATTACAAAATATTAAATACCTATATTTCTTGCATATATATATATATATATATATATATTCAGTATAGAAAATATACAATCAAATATCTACTACAATCTCTCTATTGTATAGGTTTCTGGGAAATATTCAAGAGTGTCGTGTGAAGCTTTTGCTTCATTCAGTTGTGCAAATCCAAGTAAAGCAATAGTCAATAAGCTGAGTTATTGTATCCTAGGGATGATGTGTTGTTACCTTCTACGTTGTGTTTCTTTCATAAAGGGGTGTGAATCTTCTTAAGAGAGCGATCTAGTATGTGTCTCACCCTACCATTCACTTTATCTTTCACTCCCATTTTTCCAACAAGAAGTTCACATGACTCATTCATTAATAGGAGGTTATTTTACGGAGTTATTTACCGATGTGGTATAAACTTTAATAAACATTTTTTTCTTAATATAATTATGCTCAAAGCACTTTTGTGCACTACTTTACTTTTACCATTTGATGTGTCAATCACAATCATTAAATATTTGAAAGTCTCAATAGAGCTCACTAATATAATAGTTCAAATTAAAAAGGTGCACAATTGTAGCCCACAAAAGTAGTGAACGTAGCGTTATTATTTTTCTTAAACAATGTCTATAGATGCATAGACTTGTCCTCTCGATTTTAGATTTTAGTTTGAGTTATTTATAGCTAGATCATGAAAATAATAAAGTAAAAATTTTATATGTGTCACTTTGTAATTGGCCCCAAAAAAAAAATGATATAAAAAATTACTTTTTCATATCAAAGTCTAACCCTAGTTTTTAACCAGGATGAAACCAATTGGCTACCCCATCCCTAATATGTGTGTGTGTGTGTGTGTGAGAGAGAGAGAGAGAGAGAGAGAGAGAGAGAGAGAGAGAGATAGAGATGCAAAGTTTAAAACTTGTGCATATGCAACTTCAAAAGTTGCACGTATAGTTTGCAACATGTGTTTGGATTTTCTTGTCACTTATGCTTATGAGTTTGCTTTTCATTTGATATTAATATTAATTTGTAAAAAGGTGGGTAAGTCAAAGAGGCAGAATACTGAAATATATAAGTCAAGTATGTAGTAGCTCTTAAAATTCGGACACGTGGATCTCTCACCAGTGGACAAGTAGAATTCTGAGGAAAAAGTGGCAACCTGATATGACAAGATCACATCCTTAAGATTGAGCTTACCTACTCTGTGAGGAAAGCGCTCATTTGCACATTTATCTTCCCCTTCATTGTACATAATTCTTTCAGAAACTTGGCATAAGATGATACTTGTTTAATTGCATCCAAAAGAGGGATATTAATTTTCACCTGGTTAAAAATCTTAAGACTTCAGATGTATCAGATAACTTAGCAGGTATATGTAATCTATGAGGGTAAGGAGCAGGAATAGGACAACTACTTTCAGCAACATCATGTAGCTTAGTTCCTTCTAAATCACGTTAGGTCTCTTTTTCTGTAGACTTAGAGACCTTTGATATGATAGTCTTATCTACTTCTTTACCACTCCTAAGAATAGTAACAGACTTCAATTGTTTAATATTCTCACTGGTCTCAATCATGTGTTGACCCTTGGGATTCTCTTGAAGTTGAGCAAGAAATTTCCTATTCTCTTGTTACGTTGCTCCTAGAGTTGTGTTTTTCCTTGTGATTTATGACCTAATCTCATTTAGAGCCTGAGAAATTTGATTGATGATGTTATTTTGGGCTTGAATGTTATTCTCTAATGAGTCTTCTGTGCTCTTTTGTGGGGTAATTGGTAAGGAGGTACTATAGGTTGACCTTGACAGCCAAACCCTTGAGCTTGTGGTTGTGGTGGTGGTGTCGAATTTTGAACAATCCCGTGTTGTGGAGGTCCTTGCGAAGGGACTTGTTGAACATTAGAGGGATCGGTATAATTTGGTGATGGCTGATGTGTGGCAGGGGGTATTGTTGAGGTTGGGTAGTATTGTCGAATCTCCATCTAAAGTTGGGGTGGTGTTGCCACCCTGGATTATAAGTATTGGAGTACGAAGAAAATGACTACCTTGGCTGATTAAATGCATTAACCTACTCTTGCATTTGCATACACATAAACAGACTTGGGCACTCATTAATAGAGTGTTCAATGGACTCAATTATTGAACAAGGGTCATCAACCTTGGGCACACTGGTCACCTCATTAACCTTTTTAACTCTAAAACCTCCACCTTTCTTGAAAGTTTAGCACTCTTAGCTAAGAGTTTGTCTTGCTCTATCAAAGAATATTTTCTTCCACTAGACGTTTAAGGGGCTCTGATGATGTTAATTGATTAGCAGGGTCTAAGATGTCCCAAGATTGGGCATTCTCTGCCAAACAATCAACATAATCTAGGGCCTCCTCAGGCTCTTTATGTAAAAACTCTCCATTCCACATTATGTTGATGAACTGGCGATGTTTAGGGGTAATTCCCTTGTAGAAGAAAGTCACCATCTACCACGGTTCAAAGCCATAATGTAGAACGGAGTTTAAGAGCTCTTTACATATTTCTCAGCATTCCTAAAACTGTTCATTTGGTTTCTTAGTAAAATTTTGAATTTGTTTTTCAAAGTAGTAGTTTTATGAACAGGGAAGAACTTAGTCAAAAATTCTTTTTGCATTTCATCACAAGTAGTGATCATTCGTGGCTTCAATGAATTTAACCAATTTTTTGTTTTATCTTTAAGTGAGAAGGGGAAAAGTTTCATTCTAGCTATTTCTTCTTACACATTTTGTTCCAAGAATGTACTAACTACTTCCTTAATTTCCTTAAAATGGAGATAACATTTTTCACTTGCCATTCTATGGAATTGAGAGAGTAGTTGGAGCATCCCCGGTTTAACATTGAATTGGTGTGCCTACACTATAAGTACAATGAAGGATGGTGAGAAAAAGTGGGTCGGCTGAAGATAATCCTTCATAGTCCGACCAGACGAAAATATAACCGGATTATTCCCATCATTACCCATGCTGGTACAATAATGGGTGTATCAATGTCATTGTTGTTATTCTAGGTAGCCATACCTACAATTAGTGGTAAGTCTTGTCTAAGTTTAACAAGTCGGTCTTCTCAGTCTCTACTCCACATGCAAATGTTCTAAACCTAAAAATTAAAATTTTAAGAAAACAAGAATTAAATTATAAGAGCTACTTGAATACCTCTGTATTGCCTTAGACTATCGTTAACTTCCTTGACAATGGTGTCAAAAAATGCTTGTCCTCCAAAGGGGTTGTATTTTCACGAAAGCTCCCAAGCGTAAAAGAAAGGTATCGTGTAGTAACTTGAAAAAAAAAAAAGACCAAGGTCGTCTCCTTAGGGAAAGAATTGGAATCCAAAGTGATGAAAAATAAAATGAAAAATTTCTTTTGAGTTCAAGGATTTTGAGAGTTAACTACTAATGAAATTGAAATTCAATAAATGGAAAAACTAAATAATCTTCATAATTCATCCCACTTATGGATAAGAGTTTCTACATTAAATCTATAACTCGTCTACTTTCATATTCAAACTACTACTAACTAATGTAGCAATTCAAAGATGGTTTATGATGGAGGAATCGATAATCTAAAGGTTGTAGGAAACACCATAATTATTTGTACCAAGGCTAATTGCATACAAATAACAGGGCATATGCAAACCAATTTCGAAAGCATAACATGTTCCATCAATCACATAAATGTTCAAACCCTATTTTAAGGCATATGCCCTACTTCATAGGTTTGGGACTCCTTCCTCAAATCATCCAGAAGAAGATTACTCACTCATGATAATGAAAATAACATAAAGCTTTAAAGAAGACATAATTAAATGTAGAAAAGTAAATATATAATTGAAATTGATTTCTTGTATTGACAAGTTGAATGTAAATAATAAAGTTTTGCTGAAATTGAATGTTGTTTGAAAAAATAAATGAAAAGAACTAAACTGAACTTTAAATAAATTCTGTAATGTAACCCAAAACTCTTTGATAAGAAAAGTAAAAGGAAACTCCTCAAGACATACTCTCTCGATTCCTTAAAGGGTCCCTATTTATAATGGTTGGAAGGAAGATCTTCAGCTCTTTGAAAAATATCAATCCCAAATTATCTCCCTCTTATATTGGTTGAGAATCTCCAAACGATTTGGTAAAATCTGATCTTTAATTAAGTTTTTTGAGAATATTTGCCTCGACCTATCGGTAGCAAAGGTAGACCTACCGATAGTTCTCTGTTTGTCAGGAACTTCTAAAACTTTTGTAACTTCTCTTATCAATAGTTAACCCAATAGGATCCTTCTTATAAAAGAATTGAAACTTCAACTACCTGTAGAATATGATACAACTACCATAGAACTTCTCTGATGAAAATTAGTAAACTTCTGTGAGCTCTGCTACTAGTAGAACTGATTTTCTACCATGAGAACCTTGTCTTTCTGTCTTATTATCGGTAGAATACCTACCGGTAGTTCTTCTTTTTTATTCAATTGACTTTGCAAGGCCTCCATCTTCTTCTAATCTTGAGCAAACTTATTGCCACCTTGTTCCTTGCCCTTATATCTATGCTAAAACTCCATATTTATACCTAAAATGCTTGCAACACCAAAATCAAGGCTTAAGCTACAAATGCACTAAGTGAAACAAGTTAGTTAGTTAGCAAGCCTAAATTAGATGTGAAAGGTTATGAAATAGTGAAATATTAAGTGCTCATCACCGCCCTTTCTCGCTTGCCTTCGGCTAGAGCGGTCTATGAACACTTACGGATAAAATCAAGAAAGGCTGACGAGTTAGGTAGTAATGACCACCATCTGGGTTGTTCTTAGGTTGCTCGAGCAATCTTGAAGGCTAATAAGTTGGACAGTAGAGACAACCTTCTATGTTGCTCTCAAGTTGCTTGATCTATCTTGAGACGTCTCGAGTGGTCCTGAGATTGCTTGAGTGGTCTCTACTTTGCCATTTTTGTTTGAATCCTCTTTCCATTCTAATGACAATCGCCCTCTAACCGCCCTCCCACTTCTTGTGGTATTCTCTTTTATGGGTGATTTAAGCCCAACCAATTCATCTGAATGCCTAGATGATTGAAGGGTCAAAATTAAAATATGAAATTTTGAAGATGATTTAGCAATTTAAGCCTTGTGGGTGTCCAAATTAGTAGGAAACTCATTTAAAATTTGATCAAGGAAAAGATCCTAGATGATAAGGTTTTGACATGAGTTTAGTATTTTGGTCAGAACTTTTAACTCTAATATTTGATTCACTTGATTTTTTGTGCCATTGAAAATAAGATTTCAAGAGCTACAACATTGTATTTGTGATGCCCCTAAAATCGGGGGTCCCGTAGACAACTCGTCAACCCGCGGAATGCCCGTGAGTGTCACTTGAGCCGACATCTTACCAATAATATCCCAATACTGGGGATTTTAACTCACACGTGTTACCTGTGTTTCGTTATTTATTTACTCTTATCGAGGTTCAATATACCCCAATAGATCTCTTTTAAGGTCCATTTGTGTCAAGGGAACTAAGGAAACCAAGGTCCAAAGGCATAGCAAGAAATAAGAAATTTTCAAAGTTTGAGGGAGTATACCGGTACACCGTACCAGTACGCTAAACTCTCTGGAAAGTATCATACCGGTACGCTTTGTCCACCTTGCAACCATGTTGGATGTGTGGTAAAGATATGGACACATTACATGAAGATTTGGAGGCTTAGAAGTGAAGAAATCAAGGAGGTCTTTGGTGTTTGGTAACAAAAGCACCAGCACTAGCACTAGCATCGTCTGGTGGAAGTACCTCATGTTTTCTTCATTTTGACCATGATCCACTGAGAATCTGGAAAGGTTTAAAATAGGAAAGTTGTAGATCTAGATGTCTTATGTATTGTGTCAAAATGTTAGCTCAATCCAATGGTTGGATCAAACGTTATGACGATTTTACAAAAACTGATCTGGAGCAAAAATGTTTATGGTACGCCGAACTCTAGGAGGTTTAGTGTACCGGTACGCAGTACCGGTATGCTCTACTGAATGCCCAAAATTTCCTGTTTCATCAATGTTTCATTTTCAATTCATCCTAACTCATTTCAACATCATATAAAACTTGTATAATGATGTTTAATACATAAAACATGATCCATACAAGGTTATTACAACCCATTCCATATAATTACAATGCAAAATGGAATATAACCTAAGTTTTTATACAAAACTTGTTTCCAAAAATCACAAACCGGCTTTTCTTCAACTTTGAGGCCCCGAATGAGTCCTCTACTAGTACGAACCCCGCACCTGAAATATGTTCCCGTATAGGGTGAGCCAATGCCTAGTAGAATATTTCCTACGGAGGCTACTCCCCAACCTAAGTGCATATGCAATGTTCATATACAACATTTTTCAACAACAATCATTCCAACCAATATTTATGAAAATAAATGTTGGAATCAACATGTCATGCCATGATATGAGATGAGACTCACTCATGCAATTTAACCCCGAGCCTTCACCGACTCCCACTACACAATGCAATGCGCACGTGTAATGAATCCGTCAATTGACGAAAAATGCATCCAATGATTGTTTAAAATAAAAGTGATGCATTTGTAAAATCAAATCATTGTGGATGTTACCCATTAAATGGACAATTTTATAAAACAAACTCTTGTATCTTTGTTGGGTAACGGATTTTGGAATCTCACCGTCGGCTCCGTACGCCTTTCTACACTTTTTGGACTTGCACCGACGGAGTGTATGAACCAGTAGCCAGGCCTTGCACCCGAGGACGTGTCTAGCCCTTCTTGCTATACCCAACACAAGTTTTTTTTTTCATGCATCCGTGGAACTTTGTTGAACCGAGGTCCAACAGTACTGAGTCCACTTGTCATCCACCGAGGATGGTGTTTGACCCAAACCATGCACTCACACCCATGAAATGCGATGTGTTCTACGTGCATAATGCAATGTAATAGACCATTACACTATCAACATCATGCTCAATGTAATGAATGCCGATGAGCAATTTTAAGCCACATGTCTATATGTTCCATGGAAATTCATATCATAAACATATTAATTCCATAAATCATCACAATGTCAATATCTCAATGAGCACATATCAACATTTCTTTTCAACACATTTTCTAAGCATGTTATACATCATCATGTCATAACAACTTAATCCACACATAGGCATTTTGGCAAACACCTTCAAGGCAACAATTCATGTTATCCCATAAGAATTTCCACCTCATTCACAAAGCATAATATAAGACATATAGCATGCCCACATAACACTTTTCCCATGGAATTACCAAACAAGCAATTTCCACATCACAATTTCGAGTTAGAAAATTCTATTCCAACCCATTACATACTCGTTTTTCATACCCATTTCACCCATGTCATATACATAAATGAGTGAAATACATGTTCCCTTTTAACCCACACATTTCATATAACACTACAAGTAAAAAATGAACCAAAGTAGGAGAACCCCTACCTCTTGAAGCGTAAAATGACGTTGGGAAGCCCCAAGAATCCAAAATGACCTTGAATCCTCACTTTCACAAAATCTCATTTTTCAACCTTCGGTGAAACCCGTCGTTTTTAGTGTGGTCGCGTAGCCCTTGGCGAGGAGAGCAACTTTTTCTCTTGGCCCGAGTGAATCCGAAGCCCGTGGAGTCGTAGATCGTAGAGAGAAGTGGAGAGCTCCCCCTTTCTTCCCTCTCTTCCCCTCTCACGTTAACCGGCTGAAGAAACTGGCTAAGAAATCTGATTTCCCCCCCCCCCCTTTTTATACCCTAATTTACTTGGCTCACATTGTACCACAAATCCTCTTTTTTTGGGGTCCATTTTCATCCTTAAAGGATTAAATTTCGTCCCGGTTCAAGTTCAAATTAATTTTATTTTAATTTAAATTTAATTATGTCTCAACTTTCAAAATTTTATTAAAAATTCTGTTTTTGAGTCACCCGAAACTTGACTGCCTCGTAAAACGTAAAAAATTCATTTATCTCCGAATTCGATGAAATTTGACGTGACAACTAGATTTTGTGAGACAAATCCAATTGTGAGGTCCGTTTTGTCATTTGAGATCTAGAAAAATTCAAGTTTTCAACCCATACTGTAGCAGCAAAACTACCGTTTTGCCCTTGTTTACAAAAGTTTAAATTTACTGAGTTTTATAGTAATTCATTCAAATTCGTGAATTTGCCTCTAACTATGTCAAAATCGAGTTCAAAGTTGGGCAAATATGATACTTGCGTCAGGACGCACCTTCGAAATATGATATATGAGTTTTGACCTAAATATACTTTTTTTTTGGCAATGAACTATTCAAAGGCCAACCCTAGTGTCCCTAGTATAAATATAGCCTCTTTCGTTAGAGATAGGAATTATTCTAGATCTCATCTTTTATGTTTTTCTTTATTTTTTCTGAGATCTACCCATGGCTAGTGAGTAATTTCATTTCTACTCTTTATCCTAGGGTATGAATTTGTGATTGTTTATTCATATATTTGTATTAGGCAATTATTTTCTTGAATTTAATACTAAATCTTTATTTTTTCAAGATTGATTGAATGTTTTAGGAAAGTTTTATACTTAATATAATTGTTTGATTGTTTATTAACAAGATTGATTTCTTGGTATATTCAATGCTTATAATTCCATGTAAGTTTTATGAAACTAGTTCTTCGGCTCTTATTTTCGTGTCAATCAAATTAACAGTGTGTTTAAAGCTATATTTTCTGGTTGATTACATTGATTTGGAAATCAATTGAAAGTCATTCTTCCAATAGGTATTTACCTTCAAATTTATTTAGCTTGATTTCAATAATTCTTCTGCTTTATAACTGTTTTCCAACGAATTCAACTTTTACAAAAATCAAAGTTGTTCTTCCTATACTTGATTTCTTAAATCCTTCCTAATCCCTATGGTTTGATCTCGAACTTCACCAAGTATATTTATTACTTTTTGATCATCTGCATTTAGGTGTATCCTTTGAGAATCAAGCAAGTTTTTGGCGCCGTTGCAAGGGATCAAAAGAGCAATATGAGAAGAAGTGAAGGAGGAATAAGCCTTCTCATACGATTTACTTGGAAATATTTTTCTCGGTAAATTTGTTCCATTATTTTTTATATATTATTTATTTATTTTATTTTATTGTATATATTCTTTCTTCTGTTTCTAGATTACTTTAAGGAGGTGTCTGGTGTTCCCCTATAGGGACAGTATGCGGGATTTGTGGTATATATGGGCATCCCACTAGGGAGTGTTCAACAATTCTAGTGTTCTAAGAGGGTTTGTTGGATCACACCAATGCAATATCAGTTTTCCAACAACCTTATTTTGACGTTGACTTCAAAACAAACACCCTAGGGGGGGTGTAACTGCCCAAACTTTGGTGGAAGAACAACCAATATCAGCCAAGATTTGATCTCCCTCCATCACAAGGACCTCTCTAGTATCCAACATACCAGCACCCACAAGAAAAGAGCTTAGAGGATACATTGAATCACTTTATGGAAAGCTAAATGAATTTCAATACTCAACTTCATCAAAATTTTTATAATTTAAAATCTCAAAGTACTCTTGGATCAAAAAAAAAAATCTCAAAGTACTCAAACTTTAAATGTTATAAGAGACAATCTCAACACGTTGACCACCGCATTGAATAATCAATCTTTCAACCAAGTACAAAAAAATTCACACGGTTAATGTAATGAGAATGCTTTTTTTTTTTTTTGAATTGTAGTTTGAATATGGTCGATCCATTACTACTCTTAATTATAAAGAAACCATTGAAACTACTATCCTAAAAGAGACCCAAGAGTCTAAGGAATCTTTAATATCAAGAAGTAGTGATGATATTATTGCGTCTAGGTTTGGCGAGGTTAAGAAAATTAATTTGACCGTTATACTAGACAAATATCCAATTTATGTCTCATTTTTTTTTTTGGATTTGTATGAAGGTGCATATGTGTATCTTTTTTGAATTGTTTAAAAGTGTGTTGGGTGAATGAGGGGAAAATAGTATTGGAGAAATTACTAGAACACCATAATTTCAAGCCATTGCAATTGAATAATCGAGCATTCAAATCTGAACTGAAGTTGGATTGATTCACTTGATGTTAATCTGTTGTATATTAGTAGTTATACTACAATTTTTTATTTTATTTGTTTTCTATCTTTTGATTTATAGTTTTTCATTTTTGTTGAGTATTTTAATTTTTAAGTTTTAGAGTTGTTGCGACACTATGTATTCCTAACCCTTTGATATGTGCTCATTATTTTTATTGAGTATTAAGGAATTGAATTTTACATTGGGGAGAATGTTCGATTTAGATTGAGGGGAGTATGTGTATTTTGTGTTGTGAGCATTTTGTTTTTTGTTTGAAGGTTTTTTTTATTTAATAGGGTACAATTTAAAAAAAAAATGCTAATCTAAGGAATATTTGATTGAAACTTGAATTTGTTTACAATTAGGCATGTGATAGAACTTTATACTATATTTTAGTATCATATGTTATATTCCCAATTGAAATTTAAATTGAGCGCACACATTTGACTTTGCTAGTGTTAGAGTTTGGACAACAATATCTTTACTTTGAGACTTGACATACATATTGGAAATGTATTGGTTAACCTTTGTGAGTCTTTGAACTAATCTTTCTTGGACTGATATTGACATTTACTTAAACAAGAATAATTTAATTCAACGAATTTTATTGAATAATCTCATTATTCTTATTTTGGTCAATATTAGTATTGTGAATAATTGTTTTAATACTGAATTATTAGTATATGAAGTGTGTTGCAGTAGTTCTTGAGATATGATTTTAGGTCATTATTGCTTTAATTTGAACCTCCACCTTATTCTTTGTTTAAATTTATCACTAAAAGCTGTGATTCAGAATTTTTTGGAATAATTTCGATTCTTAAGTCAAAACCAAGCCAAAAATATGAAATAGTTTATCTTACCTTGGTTATTCACGAGATTGATTTAATTTGTTATTGTACAAAAAGGGGATGATGCAGGATTTTGAAAGAAGAAAGAAAAAATAATGACAAAAAGAGGTAGAGTTATCATGCTTATGCTATTAAAAGAAAGTATATATGCATAATGTTGAGTTTTCAGAAAAAACAAGAAAAAAATAGCATTCTTCTTGTTGAAAAAAAAGGTAAAAAGAGAGGATAAGTATGAGATTGTGCTATTGAAGTGTGCTTCTAAATGAGGAAAAAGAAAAACAATAGAAGAATATGGTTGAGAAAATTAATGTTCTCTCGGGATATATATATATATTTAATTCTTGAATATCCTTTTTCAAAACCCTTATCCCAATGTCACAATACAACCATAGAAAGACTTATTTGATCTCCAGAGTATATTGATTGATACATAAATGCATGTGAGTTATTTGTTCTTTTGATTTTTATTAGTTCTGCTCATATATGATATTATAAAGGATGAATAATCACTATAATCAGAGTGAATTTTTTGTTTATTGTATACCTTTGTAAGGTTGGCATAAAAGCTAGCCATTGATGGTTAAAGGGGTGAGGTAGTATTGACTAAATTTCTAATCTTGCATGGTTATTTCACATAACACATTAGTTTTGAATGGGAATACAATATGTGAATACTATAATAAAGCATTTAGTTCTATAATGTGGCGTTGTGTTGATTTATCTGGGTTATAATTTGATGTTTTCTTGGCTTAATGTTCGATTTAAGTTAAATGTAGGTTCAGGTTATTAATAAATTGCATGAAGTTTGCAGGTATCTTCACCACAAACCTTCACAAGACTATAATTCATCTATTAGGGTAACATATGGGTTTAAAGGCTTGTTGCATGTGTTAAATGCAATTGAGATTACCTACGAAAAGTGGTATTAGTCTTATGTATTTTACGTTTTTAGATAGTTGTTTTTATTTCTTGAGTTATTATTGATTGCTAGGGACTACTAATATGCTGGTTAGGGGGTGTGATAATGATTGAAAATTAAATTATTCTATTGGTTCAGATAAGTATTATTGAACTTCTTTTAAGAACATTGTTGCATTTTAAAGTGTTCTAATGTTTTCATCTCAATTGGCATGATATGATTCAATTGGTAAAAAAATTTACTTATTGTGCTATTCTTTTTTATAAGGGATTTATTCATCCGAAACGTTAAAGAATTGAAGGGTCAAGATTAAAAGATAAATATTTGAATATGACTCAGAAATTTAAGCCTTGTGAGTGTCCAAATTAGTAGGAAACTCATTTAGAACTTTATTAAAGAAAGGATTCAGGAGATGTCTTCAGTATTTTGGTCATAATGTTTGACTTTGATATCTAATTGACTTATTTTTGCAGCACTGGAAAGAAGACTTCAAGAGTTATAAAAGTGTATTTCATAAAAATTTCTTGAATCGACCTCTAATTAGGTCAAAATAGAGCTCAAAGTTTAGGCAGATACAGTACCAACATCAGGATGGACTTCCAGAATATGATGTATGAGTTTTGACCTAAATGTATTCTTTTTTCGACAAGAAAATATTTCAAGGCAAACCTTAGTCCCCTTTGTATAAATATAGACCCTTTCTTTTGAGAGAGTAATCATTCTAGATCCCATCTTTTACATATTTCTAGGATCTACCCATGTCCAGTGACTAGTTCCCTTTGTACTAAAGCCTAGGGAATGGATTTGTGATAGTTTATTTGGATATTTATATTATACAATTCTATTCATGAATTTAATATTAATATTTATTTTTTTAAAGATTGATTGAATGTTTTAGCAAAGTTTATTAACAAGATTGAGTTCTTGGTATATTTAATATTTATAATTTCCCAAGAGTTTTATGAAACTAGTTGTTTAACCCTTATTTTCATATTAATCAAATTAACTGTGTTTCAAACTATATTTTTTGATTGACTACATTGATTTGGAAGTCAACTGAGATAATTACAAATTGCATACATTTAATTATCTGATCAACACGAACAAATCCAGATCCCGAAGCTAGACGGTCATTCTTCCAATAGTTATTTACCTTCAAATTTATTTACAATTTTTTTCCAACAAATTCAAGTTTTACAAAAACCAAACTTTAATCTTCCTTTACACGATTTCTTAAATCATTCCTAATCCCTATGGTTCAATCTTGGACTTCACCAAGTATATTTACTACTTCTTAATCGCCTGCACTTTGGTGTACCCTTTGGGAATCAAGCACTAACCATGGTATTGGTTGAAATAAGCTAAATTGTAATGTAATTTGGGTTAGAAAGAATAAGAAGAGAAGGTTAGGAAGAAGAGAGAAAAGATAAGGAGAAGAGGGCAGTGTGTTAGGGTTACACACTGAGTATATTTATTACTTCTTGATCGCCTGCACTTGGATGTTCCCTTTGGGAATCAAGTACTAACCATGATATTGGTTAAGGTAACTTAAATTGTAATGTAATTAGGCATAGGAAGAAGAAGAAGAAGAAAAGATTAGGAAGAGGAAGGAAAAGATTAGGAGCAGAGAGTAGTGTATTAGGGTTACACGACTACATCCCAATATATATATATATATATAGCATAACATAACAATCCCCCTCTAGTTGGTACATAAATGTCTCTTATGCCCAACTTGCACATGATGGGATGAAGAAGCTTGCAACTAAGGCCCTTTGTGAAAATATAGGTCAACTGAATTTCTAAAGGACGTGTAAATCAAACCCTTGTTCAGCTTCTCTTTGATGAAGTGTTGATCAATCTCAACATGTTTAGTTCTATCATGTTGGATTGGATTGTATGCAATGTTGATAGCTGCCTTATTATCACCATATAGTCTCATAGGCCCATCAATAAGCATTTCGGGCGCACTTAGTAGAATTTGGAAGCACATAAGCACAAAAACTCCATGTGGGCCATTGCTCTATGTTTAGTCTCTACACTAGACCTACCAATGGGCCTTTGGTCCAATGATATTCCTTACCTTGTAAAGGTCTTGCCTTCTTAAGGTCAAGGGTTCAAGCCCCCCTCCCCCACCCAAAAAAAAAAAAACTAGACCTAGCTACCATTACTTGCTCTTTACTTCACCATGTGACAATATTTCCTCCTATCAAGGTGTAGTAGCTTGAAGTGGATCTTCTATCATCTACTGAACTGCTCAATTTGTGTCGGTGAATGCTTCTAATTTCAAGTAACCATTTTATAAAACAAGATCCCTGACTTGATCCTTTTCGTATACACCCAAGTATAAATGGTCAAGTTGTACTATATCTCAGTGAAGTCCAAGGTCGATTCCTCAAGGAGTTACCTATTGGAAACTTAAACAAAAAAGGTTGAATGAAAACTAGAGAGAAGAATGTGAAATAGTGAATTGTGGTGTTAGATTAGTGAATGAAAAATAAAGTGCTTAAAAATAAGTTTGTTTGCAATAAATTAAAAGAGAGTTCTTTAGTTCAAAAATTGGGACATGCGTGCCATTGCTTGAGATTATGAAAGTGACACTGTACCACAATTAACTCCATGCCAACGGTAAGTTAATCAGAAGGTATTTATATATTGAACCATAACACAGTAACCATTAGGTTTATCTGAAGGTCTATGCACCATACCACAATCAATTACCGTAATAAACTAGAAGGTACATGCAACCATTCCATAGTTCACTTAGGTGATTGATCAGAAGGTTTATGATTCAATGAAAAACATAGCTTCGGATTATATTTAGAATCAAAAGCATTGGATATGGCAAGACTTAACCCGTCTATACTCAATCTCTCATTCCTTGCATAATACACAACTTAGTAACTCATTGCATCAGGCATTTACGTACATAAAATAACATAGATGGAATCAAAATAAACATGAAAACCTAGCTCGGTACTTGCATAATCGTGAGCATAACCTAAGTTGTACATAAGTAATACAAAGTACTAAACATTAAAGAAAAGAACCATCCATCATTTAAGATAGGTATAAAACATTTAAGCATAAAGAGTAAAAGGCACTCACATTACTCCAACAAGATTACACAGGTCTTCACCTGTCACTAAAGAGAAAATGAGAAACTACCCACTCTTCATAACTATGGACTAGCTAGAAAAGTGGGAGAACCTCATTCCTCCAAATGAGGTGTTGTCTTCAAAATACAAGAGTAAAGGCTAAACAATCTCCTCCCTGAGGTTTAGTTGAAACACCCCCACCTTTTTTACCAAGACAAGGTTAGGAAAAGTTAGAGAAGTTCAACCTTCCAAGTAGAAAGAGAATAAAAAGAAATGTAGAAAAGAGAGACTGGCAAGGGAGGTGCTTTTGAGAGAATTTCTTCAAGTATGGAATGTCCTCAAAATCTTAGAGTGGAGGGCTATTTATCGAAATCCCTGGGCGGCAGCTGGTGGCAAGGACAACCAATGGGAGGCTGTCTTGGGGAACAAGGTAGTGCAAGGTGGTTTACCATCGTTTGGACAATGGCCAATGGCGTCTGGACAATCCTCATTTGCTGGATATATTCTTTTCAGCTAGTTGTCTTGGGATTCAACCCTGCTACTCCATTCGGATGGTGTTACATTGTTCGGATGGTAAAGCCTTCCTTGGATTTTTCTCCTTTTTGCTCCTTAGTCCCTTAAGCTTTCCAATTTCCTTATTTTGACCTTGAAAATTTTAAAATATCAATTTCCACCCCTTAATAATAATATAACCTTAGTTTCTCCCTTTTACTTATTTAAATAATTTAACTAAACCTTAATTATATATATAAATGGTAGCTTTTTAGGGTTAATCAGACCCCCCAACCAAAACATTACTAGTCCCTAATAATATAACTATTATTTACACAAAAATTTAAACCGTTAGGTGATCCCCAATGGATGAGTATTACTCCGTGAAGGTTTTCAGTAAAGGTACCTACAAACTTCGATAGTTGGGACAAAATATTATATGCTTTTCACAAGCAAAATTATAACAACATTCCATCTTATCCCTTAGATGCTTCCTTATTCAACTCATTTTAAGAATAACACCCTCCACTTGTGCAATAATTCAACATATTTTTATGAAAAACATGTGTGTGTGTGTCATGTTTCACTATTCTAAAAATCTAGGGAACAACACAGCTCTACTTGCAGCTTCTCAAAATGAGCCTCAACGTCATTCTTTTCCTGTAAATCACTTAGCAAATAATACACTCAAGTTTTAGGGACTGGACTTCCTTAAGGTTGTAACGTGGCCAGGAGTAAGTGGGTGAAGAAATGACGGACATAAGGAGTTCAAAAAGGCTATCTAAATATATTTGAATTATGCGCAGTCTACCCTTTTCCTCGATTTGCCCCTTTAGGAATAGGCTTAATCTTTCATTTTCTTTTCCAAAATCCGCACTGAATTTTGCTTGATGTCTTTTTTCTTTGTAAAATTTATTTTTTTTCTTTCTCATCTTCATTCTTTCATTCCTTTCGTTCTTTTTTTTTTTTTTCCTATTTTCTCAAACCCTTTTCTTTCTTTTCTTTCATTCACCATATAATCTTTTAAGAGAAGTATTCAAAAACCCCGGATGGTAGTTGAGCGTGAACTCATAATCTTTCAAGTACTCAATCCACCTTCTCTATTGGAGATTCAAGTCTTTCTGTGTGAAGATATACTTGAGGCTTTTATGGTCCGAGAACACTTGAAATTTCTCCCCGTATAAATAACATCTCCACAACTTAAAAGCAAACACCACCACAGCCAGCTCCAAGTCGTGTGTGGGATAATTATGTTCATGCACCTTGAGTTGCCTCGAGCCATAAGCCACTACCTTCCCTCCTTGCATTAGAACGCATCCCAAGCCTCATAGTGAAGCATCGGTGTAGACATCGTAGCCTTTCCCACTGCTTGAAATAATGAGGATAGGTGTCGTCGTCAACTTCTCCTTCAAGGTGCGAAAAGCTAGTTCACACGCTTGAGTCCACAAAAATTTCTCCCCCTTCTTTGTAAGGCGAGTCATCGGCATCACAAGCTTGGAGAACCCTTCCACAAACCTACGATAATAGTCGGCTAACCCCAAGAAACTCCGTACTGCCCTTACGTTCTTCGGTGGTTCCCATTTCATCACGGCCTCAATCTTTGCGGGATCAACCGCTACTCCTTGCTCGAACACAACATGGCCAAGGAACTTCACTTCCTTCATCCAAAACTCACACATGCTCATCTTTGCATATAACTTATGTTCTCGCAATGTTTGTAGCATAATAGAGAGATAACGAGCATGTTCCTCCTGAGTCTGTGAGTAAATCAATATGTCATCAATAAACACAATGACAAATTGATCGAGGTAAGGCCGGAAGACTCTGTGCATCAAATCCATGAAGGCTGTGGGGGCATTAGTCAACCCGAACAGCATCACCGTATACTCGAAATGACCATACCAGGTACGAAAAACAGTCTTAGGAATATCCTCCTCTTTAATCCGCAACTGATGATGTCCCGTGCGAAGATCAATCTTGGAGTAATACTTTGAACCCTTCAACTGATCAAATAAGTCATCAATTCTCGGCAACAGATACTTATTCTTCACGGTAACCTGATTCAACCTCCGATAATCCATGCACAATCGTAGAGTCTCATTCGTTTTCTTCACAAAGAGGACCGGGGCTCCCCAAGGTGAAGTGCTTAGATGGATAAGCTCAATCGCCAACAAGTGATCCAACTGCTTCCTTAGCTCCTTCAACTCCAATGGTGTCATCCGGTAGGGAACAATGGATATGGGTTCGGTTCTCGGATAGAGATCGATCTTGAACTCAATTTTTCTATGTGGCGGTAATCTGGGTAATTCCTCGGAAAAAACATCCAAAAACTCTGATACAATTAACACTACATCTGTATGGATTTTACCCCTGTCATCTCCCATCAAGGTAGCTAAGAAACTCAAATGACTTTTCGATTTCGCTTTTAAGAATCTACTACCCGTAGTAGGAAATGGATGAGAAGAATCTCGGTTATTCACAAAACTGAAAATGACTCCTCCTGGCAACTGAAATATAATCCACTTTCAGAAACAATCTATTACCGCCCGAAAAGCGGACAACAAGTTCATCCCAAAAATCACATCATACCCCTTTATCTCTAAAACAATCAAATCCACAATCAATTTGTGCTCCCCAATGTGAAGCACGTAACCCTTGTAGACTCGGCTAGTATCTAATCGTTCTCCCGTGGGCAAGCTAATGTTCATAACATGCTCTAACTTCGCGAAACTTAATCCCAAATCGAGTGCATATGTCGTGCGTACAAATGAATGTGTTGCACCGGAGTCAAATAATATTCGGGCCCAAGAATTGTAAATAAGGACGATACCTTCCACAACGGCATTGGCAATGTCCTCCTTCGGCTGAGTCAAAGCAAATACTCGCCCTTGGTTGGCGCCGTCAGGGGCTTGAGCTTGTATCGGTCGCTACGGTGCAGGCCTTGGTGGTGGTGGTTGCGTTGCTGGTACCTGTCTGGTGCTCTGGATAGGCCCCTGAGGTGGAAAAACTGGACAATGTATCCGAATATGTCCCACACCTCCGCATGCAAAGTAGGATTGTGGGGTAATACCGGCTCTAGTCTGAGCGTCTCCCCTTCCATGGGCTGTCAAAAGTCGTTGTCTACCTGTTTGGTCTGGGCGACGATATGGTGTCGGTTTCTGTGCCCCACTAGTGCTAGCATCCGTCCGAATCGGACCTCCTCTCGAGAAGCCCTGTCGTCGCTGGCTATCCTCTATGTCTCTCTCTACCAGTACAACTCTGTCCACCAAGTCCCCAAAATCACAGAACCTGAGAGCCACCAACTTTTCCCTAATGATCGGCCTCAGACCCTGCTCGAAGCTCTTGGCCCTATCGACCTCAGTAGATATAAATTCCATAGCCTAATGGGAGAGCTTGTCGAACCGCCTCTCATACTCAGGCACGGTCATACTACCCTGTCGTAGTGCAAAAAAATCCACCTTCATTCGGTCTTTAACTGATTCAGGGAAGTACTTATCTTGGAAAAGTTGATCGAACTCTTCCCAAGTGAGTATGTCGGTGTCCCTTCTCCTCTTTATGGCATCCCACCAATAGTCGGCCTCCCCTCAAACAGGTAGGTCGCCAAACCAACTCTCAACTCCTCGACAACTCTCATGTCGTCACAGATCTTCTTCACTCGGTGGATCCATCTATCCGTCTCCAAAGGATTGGAGCTCCCTTGGAAATTGGGGGGTCGTTGTCTTAAGAATCCCGAAGAGCTATCATCCTTCGGTCTCCGTTCCCATTGTCCGGTACTTGAGTGAGAGGATGAGCTCCACCATTGTGGTTTTTGTTACCATTTTGGTTTTGTACCAAAGTGGTGAGCTCCCTCAAGCATTGGTAAATGCCTTGCATGGCATCCGGAGGTGGTGGTGGTGGATTCGCTTGACCTCCATGGCCACGCCCACGTCCGCGTCCCCGTCCTTGTTCGCCGTTCATCTTGCACATCAATTGACAACTTAGTTCATAGATGTACAGGACATCCTAAATATTAGGTTAAGCTAAGGCATAGAACGTGTATAAAATTTCACTCAAGGATTTAATTCACCCTAATCCTAAAGCTCTAGAGGTGATTCCATAACCTACAGTTCTCATGTAAGATCTAAAGCCTAAGCTTTTATACCAACTTTGTAACACCCCAAAACAAACCCTGGATGACATTACATTCTAAAACCATTCATATCATGAAAGCACTAATATAATCCCTTAAGAAACAAGACTTCATTTGTCATCCACGAATATTTACAACATTATCCAAAAGAATAAGCCCAATTCAGGACTATTACATCTCAAAAAATAATTAAAGAAGCGTAGCGGAATAAACAAAAGAAGTTATACTACACAATATTCTAAAAGAATGTCCTAGTCTAGTACAAAAGGAAAGAAGGTCGCTCTATGCGTCCACCTCGGGATCCACACTCCCGTCCAGTGGAGTCTCCCAAGTAGCGGGCTCCTCGATCCTTACGTCCTCCTCCTCAAGCAGTAATTTAAAAAATGTTAGCGATAGAGGGTGAGCACGAAGCTCTGTAGAAAAATTCTCTCAAACTCATACAAGGTTTAGAAAAGCATTTAAAATGGTCGGTCTTAATTTTAACATAACATAGATACATAATTTAAAATAAAGTAGTGACATTTAAAAAGGATCTCAAGTTTATTTAAAAATATTACTTAAATGAATAAACGAGCACCACATACAAATAATAAACATTCATTGTCATAACCAATTCTCAACAATTCTTTCAGTAGGTGGCATACTTTGTGGTAACCTCCACCTCCCTTTAGGTCACCTTTGATTTTCAAGCATCCTTACCGAGAATCTCTTGAGAATGGATGAGCATCCTTATATGGAACCTCTTCACAATCACTATATTGTTTCCCAAGTATCCTTACCGGGAACCTCTTGGGAAGGGGTGAGCATCCTTACAAGGAACCTCTCACTCATGTGCATCACAAACAACCCAACCAAACATACAATACCAACATTTATTCTCAATTTACAAGCATCTATCCAAAATCTCCAAAATATATCATGTAACAATTCCACAACCAACTAAGAAAATACATAAGATCACAATAACATCATTTTTCTATCGAACACAAAGCACTAAGGTTTTGAAATTCATAATAAAGAAAACATTTAGGAAGGAAATACAACACTCTCCAAAAATTAGGGTTTTAAAATTAGAAAGGAGATTTCATGGGTATTAAACCCTAATTTGTTCAAAACATATAATCCTTGCAAAAACCTAAGAGAGGATGATTCCATAGCATATATATACCATTGATAGCCAAACCACACATATATAAATGCCCTAGCCTCAATGAAGTGAATGAGAAAAAACTCATACCTTGAATCCTTAGTTTGTAGGAAGAACTTCAGCTTTGATCTTGAATCTACCCTTAAATCTCTTGTTTTTTTCCTTTTTTTCTTTCTCTCTAATGCTCTCTAGGATTCCAAGAGGTGTGGGGTGAGAATGGAGTGAAATAAATGAGGGAAAATGGGATGAAAATGGGGTTTAAAACACCTCAGCCTCGAAATTCACTGTTCACAGCCTGTTTTGGTTTTTTTCCAAAATTACGGTTTTGTCACTAAAAATCCCAATTTGATCCATATGACTACCCTAAGATTTTTCGACGTTCTGGATTCATTTTTAATGTTATTTTAATCTAAAAATATTTTTTTATGATTTATCTCAAAACTAAAGTCAACGTACACCCAAAATACTAAAATTTTTATTTTACCCATCCGAACCTGCTATTAATAAAGTTTTGCGTTGTTTGTAAATAAAAGGTGATAAAGGGTGCTTTTTAAAGATTTTTATACTTATTTGAAGCCTAAATGTACTCATTATTCTTATATTTTGATTTAGGATGCAAATGGAGACGTTAAATGCAAAACGAAGCTAATTGGACTGTTTTGACATCGCTTCATTATCTGGGCATAACTCTCTCATCCAAGCTCTGATTGAGATGATTTAAGATGATATGGAATGATAAGAAAGAGCTCTAAACTTTCATGTTATTGAGGTTTAAGAGATATTGACTGCATCAAGGTCTAAATCGGGCTTGAAGTTGCAGTCAGTGCACTGTTCAAGTTAATTGGGCTATTTTGACATCACTTCTTTATCTGAGCATAACTCTCTCATCCGAGATCCGATTGCAATGAATCAAGATAATATGGAATGATAAGAAAGAGCTCTACAACTTTTATGTTTTGAGGTTTAAGAGATATTGACTGCATCAAGGTCGAAATCGCACTTGAAGTTGCAGTCAGTGCACTGTTCACGTGCACTATTCATGTCCAGTTTCATCCCTTTTCCGTTTCCAATCCATTCCTAAGTCAACCAAATCCATCTCAAACCTCTCCAACACATATTTCTACACCAAACCTATTTAATACAAGTTCTAGGACCTAAAATTTCATATTTTCACTTATTAAAACAAAATTTCAACTATTATTTCCACTAACATTTTAAATCTCTACTTTTCCAATCTACCAAATTCAAACACACATCACTACACATATCCACATTTTTGCCACAATTATTTACTATATATCTATATACATATATAAAAAAAATTCGGGGTGTGACAATAATATACCCATAGTGCATCGGTAAGGCTTAAAGACCAATATTTGTGATCCAGGTTTATCATTTTTTTTAAAATATGTTTAATTTCTCTATTGGCTAGTTCGACTTGTCCACTTGTCTATGAGTGATATAGGCCAATTACTTTGTGTGAAATCAAATATTTTCTCATTAAGTTCTTAAAAGATGTATTGCAAAAATGTGCACTCCCATCACTTATAATGGCTCCAGGTATTCCAAGTTAAGACAAAATATTTTCTTTTAAAAACTTGATCACTGTGTGGTGATCATTATTGCAAGAAAGAATTGTCTTGACCTACTTTGAAACATAATCAATGGCAACCAAAATATACAGATATCTAAAGAAAGGGAAAAATTATCCCATAAAATTAATAGCCCAACAATAAAAAAATTCAATGATTAAAATAGATTTTAGGGGCACCATGCTTCTTTTTGAAATACTTCATAGCCTTTGGCATCTATCACAAATTGAACAAAAAAATGTATATGTTCGAAAAGGGTAGGCCAGTAAAATCCACATTGCAAAATCTTAGCAGTGGTTTTATTTGAAGAAAAATACCCACCATAGGCTTCAGAATGACAAAAAGAAATAACTTGATTGACTTCGTTATTTGGCACGCAACGCTTTATAATTTGATCCTTACATTATTTAAACAGATAGAAATCCTCTCAAAATAAGTTACGCGCCTCTCTTAAAAATTTATGTTTATCGGCCTAAGTATAGTTGGATGGAATCATACATGTGGCCAAATAATTGGCAATATCAGCATATCACGATAATTCTGCAATGAAAAATAGTAGTTCATTAGAAAAGGTCTCATTAATCGCATTGGTTCTTATTTTATATCATAGGTCAACCTGGATAGATGATCTACTACCACATGAGTTCAAAAGGCAATAACCAGTTAGGTGTTTGCATAACTGGTGTAGAAATTATTATGTCTTTCAGTTTATCAAAAGCCTTTTGGCATGCATCATTTCAAATAATGTATCACGACACAGAAGATTACACATTGGATGAGATATAGAACAAAAATCTTTTATGAATTGCTGTAGAACCCAACATGACTTAGTAATGATCGAACATCTTTCACAGTCATAGGTGGAGGGAGATTTGCTATTAAATCAAATTTTGATCAATCAACTTCAATTCTCTCAGTATAAACAACATGACCTAAGATAATTCCTTGTGTTACCAAGAAATGACATTTTTCTCAATTTAAAACAAGATTTTTTTGCTCACACCGAGTGAGGACTTTTTTAATATTTTCTAAACATAATTCAAATGAGATAGAAAAATCGTCCATGAATACTTCCAAAAATTGTCCCACCAAGTCATTGAAAATACTCAACATGCAACACTAAAAGTGGCTGAAGCGTTACACAATCCAAATGACATTCTTTTATAGGTAAAAGTGCCAAAAAGACATTTAAAAGTGATCTCTTCTTGGTCATCATTTGCTATTTCAATTTGCTTATAGTCTGAGTACCCAAAAGTATGTTCAGCTATCCTTTCAAGAACTTGGTCTAGAAAGGGTAGAGAAAAATGGGTAAGAGAATTTAACTTCTGATATTAAATACACATACGTCAACCTGTGACTGTACGTGTAGGCACTAATTCATTTTCTGGATTTTTTACTATTCTAATACCAGACTTTTTGAGTACTACTTGTGTAGGACTGATCCATTTACTATCAGAGATGGAATATATGATAACTTCATATAATAGTGTAAGTACTTCAATCCTGAAAACATTTTTAAGATGTGGGTTTTTCAGGAAGGTTTAGAATGATGCAATGCAATCTGATCCGTTGAGCATAAATGGAGGTCCTATGACTCGGGCAAAAGCGAAAAGGATGAAAGAAGCATTGAACGGGTTGATTCAAGAAATATGGGCTGATTGTGTAATTTCAAGCATGAAGAGTGCGTTTGGAGGCTTTTCTACCGTGGCATGTGTGGGCTTTAAGGGGAAAAGGCCTCAAGTTTATTTTAATGTAATTCAATTCCAACAAACCTGATTAAGTGGTTGTATGAGCTTATTTAGGTTATTTAGGGATTTTGGGCTAATTACTTGTTTTAAGCCCAACTTTAGTTATTCCTATTTAGACTAGGATTTGTTTTAAGGCTTTATATACACATATAAGACTTAGGAAAAAAGAATTGAATATATTTTTATGAGTTTTGTGAGGTTTCTACCTTATTGTTCTTCCAAGAAATATTCCAAGAACTTATCAAGAATTAATCTTTCTTGTGGCATTCATTGACTTATCACTCAATCTTAAGTGTGGCGTCCTCTTGAACTTTTAACCTTGGGTTCTTGTTTCTTGAAAACATTGGGTCTAGGGTTCTTGGTTCTTATAATCTAGTTTGTGAACGTTCTTGGGGAGTCTTCAATCAATTTGCCCATGGGTTGTTGAATTCATTTAAAGGTTCGCATCAATTGGTATCAAAGCTCTCGAGTTTGTCTTCTCAAATCAGGTTGGTTATCTTTGTTTTGTGCGCATATAATCTAACCAAGTTTGGGTTTCTTGCTTCTGTTTGGTGTTTCTTTTTCTATTTATGCGCGTCTATTTTTTTTTAAAAAAATCATCATACTGTTCATCGCCAGTGTTCATTGCGATTTTTTTTTTGTTCTTCTTGATTTGGGGCGTGACTTGCTGCTGGAATTTCAGTTGTTCTTTTCTATAATTTTAATATCAATTAGGGTTGCATAAAAAGGGCAAAATTGAATACATAACTTGCTTGTGAATCGATTGTGAAGTTTGCTACCCAATTACCGGTAGTTTGCCCTTTTCGTGATCTAATATCAAGAAGAAGAAAAGAGAGAGAGAGAGAGAGAGAGAGAGAGAGAGAGAGAGAGAGAGAGAAGAAAAAAAAGGAAAAGAGAAAAAAAAAAGGAAAGAGAAAAAATTGAATTGAGGCTAATTAGTTTGCTTTAGGGCTGATTTGCGTTGAGATTTGAACAAAAATAAACAAAAGTTGCTTATTCTGATCATTCACGCATTTGTTATCCCAAAATAGGTCATCTATTTGATTTAACCCCTTTCTTGATCCATTTGTTGCTTTTGAATCATTGTTTCGCTTGGTTTTTGTCGAATTCATTTTTCTTTGCTTCGTTGAGTTTCTTTGTTTCTTTTTCGTGTTATCATTGTTATTCTCTATTTTTCATAGTTAATTCTGGTCCTTCCTTCGATATTTGTGTCTTATTAAGTTGATGTGCGTTGTGGGAACGGTTGGTTTTTGGTGGAGTTTTGAGTAGTTTGCGAAAGAATGACAAAGGTGAAACATTTGAGTGTTAAAAGGCTGAGTGTGTAAGCTTATCTTAAGAAAAGTCAATAAGAGTGTAAACATGAGGGTTGAGTGACATTGAAATAAGTGAAACACGTGAGGGAGTGCTTGTGAGGTTATTTCTAACATTGTTTTGCAGGTTATATAAAACATGACTTCCAAGGATAAAGGAGTAGCTGATGAGGGTGGTACTGATGTGCTATTCACACTTCGGGCTATGCAACAACAGTTCGAACGTATGAATATGAGATTTGATGACATGAGAAATCAGTTGGAGGAGTAGACAAATGCGAGTAATGAGTTAAGAACGAATGAGGGAAGAAGAGATGATGGTCATGATAGGCGTGAGGCACCGGTTGAGAGGAGGCAGAATAGGCGACATCAAAACAATATCGATGATGACGAATGGGATCTTGGTGCTTACTTCGATGACTAGGCCACGTTGATTGGGTTTGACCATGGTAGAGGTGGCAAAGGTGGTCGTGGAGGTGTTAGAGATGTTTATCAGAGAGATGGGAATTTGGGTAGCATTAAGATGAAAATCCCAGCCTTTCAAGGCAAGAATGATCCAGAGGTTTATTTAGAGTGGGAAAAGAAAGTGGAGTTAGTGTTTGATTGCCATGACTATTCAGAGGAGAAGAAGGTGAAACTAGCTGTAGTGGAGTTTACTGATTATGCGGTAGTATGGTGGGATCAATTAGTGATGAATAGGAGGAGGAATAGAAAGCGTTCGGTTGATACTTGGGATGGAATGAAGAGTATCATGAGGAAGAGGTTTGTCCCTTCTCATTATTATAGGGACTTGTGTTAGAGGTTTTAGGGGTTGACTCAGGGGTCCATGAGTGTTGAGGAGTATTATGTGGAGATGGAGGATACGCTACACATGGCGATGAAGGTTGAGAGGCAACTCAAACGGAAGGGTTCTACTCGGTTTTGGTAGAATTCGGGTTCTTCATCTTCTTGAAAACCGAATTCTAGTTGGAGCAAGAAGGAAGAGAAATCAGATTCTAAGGGTAAAATTGAAGTTTCCAACAAAGGCAAAGACCTAGAGGCTAGCAAGAAGCGAGATAACTCTGATTCTCAAGCTTCTAGAAATAGAGATATAAAGTGCTTTAAGTGTTTGGGTAAGGGGCACATTACATCTCAATGTTCAAATAAACGTGCTATATTTTTTAGGGATAATGGTGATTTTGAAAGTAAAAGTGAATCTAATGAGGATGTGGAGAGTAAGGAGAATGAAGGAGAGGAATATCTAGTTGAGGGTGAAATGTTGGTCACGGGGCGTGCCTTGAATGCACAAGTGAAGGAGGAGGACAACGAGGCATAACGTGACAACATCTTTCATACTCACTGCCATATCAACAGTAAGGTATGTAGTGTTATCATTGATGGTGGGAGTTGTACTAATGTTGCTAGTACCTTGTTAGTTGAGAAACTTTATTTGCCTACTATTAAGCACCCTACTCCTTATAAGTTGCAGTGGTTGAATGAATGTGGGGAGGTTAAGGTGAATAGCCAGGTATTAGTTTCATTCTTCATTGGGCGTTATGTCGATGAGGTTTTGTGTGATGTAGTCCCAATGCATGCTAGTCATTTGCTTTTGGGACGTCCTTGGCAATTTGATAGGCAAGTTATGCATGATGGATATAGAAATAGATATTCTTTTGTAATGCATGGCAAACCTGTAACACTTGTACCGTTAACACTTAAACAGGTGCATGATGATCAAATGAGGTTAAAAAGTGAGTTTGAGGGAAGAAAAGAGAGTGATAATGAAAAAAAAAAAGAGGGAAATAGAGTGAAAGTGAAAAAAAATGAGGGAAAAAACAGAGAGGCTGCTGAATCTTCAAGGAGTGAAAAGAATGAGAGTTCACAAAAGCAAGAGAGGAAAAATGTGAGTTTCTATGCAAAAGAACGAGAGGTTAAGGGAGCTTTTTATTTCGGGCAGCCGATGATTGTACTTATGTACAAGAAGGCCTTTCTGAATACTAATGAGCTAAACCCTACTTTCCCTAGTGTTGTTAATTCTCTTTTGCAGGAGTTTGATGATGTTTTTCCCGAGGAAATCCCAAATGGCTTGCCACCAGTTAGAGGGATTGAACATCAGATTGATTTCATTCCTGGTGCAATGATTCCCAATCGTCTAGTTTATAGGAGTAATCCTGAGGAGATGACGGAGCTTCAAAGGCAAGTTGAGGAGCTGATGTTGAAGGGTCATGTAAAGGAGAGCTTGAGTCCTTGTGCAGTTCTTGTGTTACTTGTGCCTAAAAAGGATGGGACTTGGAGGATGTGCACTGATTGTCGCGCCGTGAATAAAATAACAGTAAAGTATCGTCATCCCATTCCTAGACTTGATGACATGTTAGATGAATTGCACGACGCTTGTTTGTTTAGTTAAATTGATCTGAAATCTGGTTATCATCAAATTAGGATGAGAGAAGGTGATGAATGAAAAACGGCATTTAAGACTAAATATGGTTTATATGAATGGCTAGTAATGCCTTTTTGGTTTAACCAATGCACCTAGTACATTTATGCGTCTAATGAACCATGTTTTGCATTCTTTTATTGGTAAATTTGTTGTCGTTTATTTCGATGATATCGTGATTTACAGTAAGAGCATAGATGAGCATGTTGAACATTTGAGGCTTGTGTTATGTTCTTTGCGTCATGCTCAATTATTTGCTTACATCAACAAATGTTCATTTTGCACTAGTCAGATTGTTTTCTTAGGATATGTTGTTAGTGCTAAGGGCATTGAGGTTGATGAGGAGAAGGTTAAGGCTATTTGAGAATGGCCTACACCTAAAACCATTACTGAGGTACGTAGCTTTCATGGTCTTGTTAGTTTTTATAGAAGGTTTGTAAAGGATTTTAGCACCATAGCTGCACCATTGACTGAAATCGTTAAGAAAAGCATAGGATTTAAATGGGGAAGGGACCAAGAAGTTGCTTTTAATTTGATTAAAGAAAAACTTAGTTCTGCACCTTTACTTGCTTTGCCTAACTTTTCTCAAACTTTTGAAGTTGAGTGTGATGCCTCAGGTATTGGAATTGGAGCTGTTTTAATGCAGGGAGGTCGTCCTTTAGCTTATTTCAGTGAGAAGCTAAATGGGGCAGCCTTAAATTATCCGACTTATGATAAGGAGCTTTATGCATTGGTGAGGGCGTTAATGACTTGGCAACATTATCTTTGGCCTAAGGAGTTTGTCATCCACACTGATCATGAGTCTTTGAAACATTTGAAAGGTCAAGGTAAGCTGAATAAACGCCATGCTAAATGGGTTGAATTCAGTGAGACATTCCCCTACGTTATCAAATACAAGATGGGGAAAGAGAATGTGGTTGTTGATGCTTTATCTCGAAAGTATGCTTTAGTTTCCACTTTAAATGCAAAGTTGCTTGGTTTTGAGTATATTAAGGATTTATATGCTATTGATTCTAACTTTGCTAATGTGTTTGATGCTTGTGAGAGTTCGGGTTTCGGTAAGTTTTATAGGCATGATGGGTTCTTGTTTCGAGAGAATCGATTGTGTGTGCCTAATTGTTCGATGCGTGAGTTATTAGTTAGAGAAGCACATGGGGGTGGTTTAATGGGACACTTTGGTGTTAGGAAAACCTTAGATGTGTTAGTTGAACACTTTTTCTGGCCACATATGAAATGGGATGTTGAGCGAATTTGTGAGAAATGTGTTGCTTGTAAAAAGGCTAAGTCTAAGGTTCAGCCCCATGGTTTGTATAATCCCTTACCTATACCTAGTTCACCTTGGGTAGACATCTCCATAGATTTTGTGTTAGGTTTACCTAGGACAAAAAGAGGACGGGATTCTGTTTTTGTTGTTGTTGATAGATTTTCAAAGATGATACATTTCATTGCGTGTCATAAGGCCGATGATGCTAGCAATGTAGCTGATTTGTTCTTTAGAGAGGTGGTGCGTTTACATGGGGTGCCTCGGAGCATTGTGTTTGATCGTGATGCTAAGTTTTTGAGCCATTTCTGGAAGACGTTGTGGGATAAGCTTGGTACTAAATTACTCTTTTCTACTACTTGTCATCCACAAACAGATGGGCAAACCGAGGTAACTAATCGTACTCTTTCTACTTTATTGCGTGCTGTCATTGGTAAGAATTTAAAAACTTTGGAGGATTGTTTGCCTTATGTTGAATTTGCTTATAATCGTAGTGTGCATTCTGCTACTAATTATTCCCCGTTTGAAATTGTCTATGGTTTTAATCCTTTAACTCCATTAGATTTGATGCCTTTGCATGTTGATGAGTGTGCTAATTTAGACAGAGAACAAAAGGCTGAATTGGTGATGCAAATGCATGAAAAAGTTAGATTGCACATTGAGAGGCAAACGAGGCAATATGCTACGCATGCTAATAAGGGGCGTAAAAAGGTGTTTTTGAGCCTGGAGATTGGGTTTGGGTGCATATGCGAAAGGAGCGCTTTCCTGCACAAAGGTGTTCTAAGTTGCAGCCTAGAGGAGATGGGCCTTTTCAAGTGATGGCAAGTATAACTGATAACGCCTACAGACTAGATCTTCCTGGTGAGTATAGTGTTAGTGCTACTTTTAACGTTACTGATCTTTCTCCTTTTATTGCAGATGACGAAGATTCGAGGACGAATCCTTTTGAGGAAAGGGGGAATGATGCAATGCAATCTGATCCGTTGAGCATAAATGGAGGTCCTATGACTAGGGCGAAAGCGAAAAGGATGAAATAAGCATTGAACGGACTGATTCAAGACATATGGGTTGATTGTGCAAGTTCAAGCATGAAGAGTGCGCTTGGAGGCTTTTCTACCGTGCCATGCGTGGGCTTTAAGGGGAAAAGGCCTCAAGTTTATTTTAATGTAATTCAATTCCAACAAACCCGATTAAGTGGTTGTATGGGCTTATTTAGGGATTTTGGGCTGATTACTTATTTTAAGCCCAACTTTAGTTATTCCTATTTAGACTAGGATTTGTTTTAAAGCTTTATATACACATATAAGACTTAGGAAAAAAGGACAGAATATATTTTTATGAGTTTTGTGAGGTTTCTACCTTATTGTTCTTCCAAGAACTATTCCAAGAACTTATCAAGAATTAATCTTTCTTATGGCGTTCATTGACTTATCACTCAATCTTGAGTGTGGTGTCTTTCTCTTGAACTTTTAACCTTGGGTTCTTTTTTCTTGAAAACATTGGGTCTAGGGTTCTTGGTTCTTATCATCTGGTTTGTGAAATTTCTTAGGGAGTCTTCAATCAATTTGCCCGTGGGTTGTTGAATTCGTTTAAGGGTTCGCATCAGTTTAGAGTCTTCTACCAAGTATATACAATGAGTACAGAGAAAATAACTTATTCCCTTAATATCGGCTACATTTCAACCAATTGCGCATTGATGATTTTTTATGACTTTTATCAATTGATTTTCTCGTGACTCTAACAAATTTGAAGATATCACCATGGGGTAAGTTTCATCCTCACCCAAGAAGACATATATCAAGTCAGTCGAAAGGGGTTTCAACTCTAGCTTGGGAGCCATAACACTAGGCTCTATAGACTTTGTTCCATGCAATTCAAAATGCCATGAGAAGAAGAAGATTTGCAAGAAGTGAATTGCATTGAGTCAGTAACTCATAATTTGTTTAGGTCATAAAATTTGAAGAATTATCACCTAATGGAACAATAGACATATTTACAATGGACTTAACATTATTTACAAATTCCATTTCACTTACAGACTCAAACAATGCATAAGGCTCTCTTTCTTTCCTACTACATGCATTTTCAAACAAATTATGAGTTACCGACTCAATGCAATTCACTTATTGTAAATTTTCTTTTTCTCTTGGCACTTTGGGAGTATCAAACACTTTCAAATCCAAATGTCATGTTTTCAAACGAAAGCTTCATAATTTCATTCCTATAATTAATCAAAGCATTAGATGTAGCAAGGAATGGACGACCCAAAATGATAGAAATTTGTGTAGCATCATGAAAAACTAGTTGTGTATCCAAAATAATAAAATCCACAAAAAAATAGAATTTATCAACTTGAACAAGGATATCCTTAACAACCCCTTGCAAAATTTTCACAAATCGGTCTGCTAACTGCAATGTGACATTCGTGGGTTTTAACTCACTCAACCCTAATAGGTCGTAAATCGTGAATGAAATTAAATTAACACTTACTTCAAGATCAAGTAAAGCTTACTCAATCTTGAAGTTTCCAATTATACATGAGACTGTGGAACTCCCAGGATCTTTGTACTTCAAAGGGGCCTTGTGTGGGATGACAGCACTAGCCCATTCAATAAAAAATGCTCTTTTTTTGTACATTGATCCTTCTTTTTACTGTGTACAGATCTTTCAAAAACTAAGCATATGAAGATATTTGCTTGATTGCATCCAATTTAAAAATTTCAGCGTGATTGTTTAGTGGTTAAGGCTTCTTGACTCGTTGAGGGAAAGGTAAAGAAACAAGACTTGATTTTCTTTCTCATTAGGTGACTCTGCTTTCTTTTCAATACTAGGTTCAGACTTAACTAGTTCGGTTATAGGACTTGACTCTACCACTAGGTCAAGGGTTTAATAGTTTTGTAAATCACTTTACCACTTATCAATGAGGTAACTAATTGAACTTGACTTGGTGAAGATTTTGAAGATGAAACATTAGCATGGGTTTGACCTTGTGGGGGTTTAGGTTGAAATGAGAATTTGTCCTTCTCTTGATATCATCAATATTTTGTGATGTTTGGGCTTTGAAGTCATTGAATGCATGAGTAGACTAAGTGTGAAAACTCATTTGACTTTGAATGAATTGGTTCAAGATATCTTCTAGAATTCTTTTCTATAGTGTCTTGATAAGGCAAATATGGTTGTTGGGCCTAAGGTTGTGGTAGAGGTAGACCTTGTTGTTGATTTGTAGGCCGTGTGTTTCTCCAATTGAGGTTCGGGCGATTCCGCCATCCTGGATTATAGGTCTCAGAATGTGGGTTGTAATAAGACTTGTTAAAATTAGAAATAACTTGACTGTTCCATCAGGACTTCTTTAAATGCTGAAATGGTAGGACATTTCCCCGTGGGATGTCCTGACAAAACACAAATTCTACACAACTAGCCATTAGGAGATGCAACAGAAACTTCATTGACCTTTTTCATCTCTGGAGCATCTAACTTTCGAGTATAGGTGAAAGAGATATATCTTAGTAATGATAGATGATTATTGTAGGTGCACTTGGGTTGCATTTTTAAGAGAGAAATTTGAGTCTTTCACTAGCTTTAGGAGAATTTTCAAGTAAATTCAAAATGAACAAGGTTATGCCATCGAAAAAGTTGTCAGAATTAGAAGTGGCCATGGTAGAGAATTTGATAATTCTGATTTATGTGAATATTGATAAACATGGCATCATACAAGAATTTTTTGGACCCAAGGCCCCATAATAGCATGGTCCAGTTGCAAGAAACACTAAAGCCATATAAGAAATGACATGGGTCATGATACACACTAAGGGTTTGCCTGAGAGATTTTGGGCTGAGGCTATAAAACACTACATGCTACACTATGAATAAATTATATCTTAGGCTCGAGACATGTCAATCCCCTTATGAGATTGGGAAAAACAAGAAGCCAAATGTGAAGTATTTTCTAATTTTTGGGAGTAGGTGTTAAATCTTGAGAGATCAAGAGAACTTATGAAAGTTTGACTCCCAAATTGATGAAGTAATCTTCCTTGGATACTCCAATAACAATAGAGCTTGTAGGTTGTTTAATGTGAGAATATCTATTGTTATGAAATCCATTAATATAGTCATTGATGACTCAGGAGAAGACCTTAGTAGAGTGCTAGTAAGGTTAAACCAAAACCAACTTTCACCCCTCCTAGGATTGATAATCTTCCCATCACACCCACACCTTCATGGGTTCGAGCTACGCACACACCTAATGACATTTTAGGAGACCTAAACAAAGGGGTAAGGACTAGGAGACAACTTGAGGATGAATTACATTATAATTGATATGTCTCATCCTTTGAACCCATGAATGTGAGTAAGGTTCTTGAAGATGATAATTGGCATGTTTCAATACAAGAAGAGTCAAACCAATTCACAGGAAGTGATATTTGGAACTTGGTACCTAGTCCTAAAGACACCAATGCCACTGGAAAAAAATTGATTTTCAAGAATACATCAGGTGAAATGGTGTAGTTGTGAAAAACAAGGCTAGACTAGTTGTACATGAATGCCCCTAAGTTCAAGGAATTGGCTTTGATGAGACCTTTGCACCGGTAGCTAGACTTGAATTCATGAGATTATTATTTTCCATTGCTTGTCACATGAAATTTAAGCTATATCAAATAGATGTGAAAAGTGCATTTTAGGTTCCTTCAAGAAGAGGTCTATGTGGAACAACCAAAAAGGTTTGAAGACCCACATCATCCTAGGCATGTGTTTAATATAAAAAGGCACTCTATGGTTTGAAACAACCACCCAAAGGTTAGTATGAAAGGATTTCTACTTACTTATTGAAAGAAGGGTTTTCAAAGGGTAGTGTAGACAAGAGCTTATTTGTTAAGAGTGACGATGGTGAACTTGTGCTTGCCTAAGTTTATGTTTTTGATATTGTGTTTGGTTTCACATCTGAGTCTCTTGCTCATGATTTTAGTGATTTGATGGAATATAAATTTGAAATGACCATGATGGGTGAATTGACTTTCTTTCTAGGCTTGCAGGTTAAACAATTAGAGAATGAGATATTAGTCTTAGAGTTGAAATATGAAAGAAATCTAGTTAAGAAGTTTGGGTCAGAGTCAGTCAAGCACATGCCTATTCCTATGAGTACATGCACAAAATCAAGTAAGGATACTCCAGGCAAAGATGTTGATCATACACTGTATCATAGAATGATGGGTAGTCTGCTCTTCCGGATTGTTAGTCGACTGGACATCACGTTTAGTGTAGGTGTATGTGTACAATACCAGTCTTGGTCATAAAGAATCACATATGCTTGCTGTCAAAAGAATTATTAGATAAGTGAGTGGTACTTTAGGGTATGGTATTTAGTATACCTTTGAGATTAATGCTAACATTGCTGGCTATTTCGATGTCGACATTGCTGGCTATTTCGATGTCGACATTGCTGGCTATTTCGATGTCGAAATGTGGATGATTGTAAGAGCACTTTTGGTGGGTGTTTTAACATTGGCAGCCACTTAGTATCTTGGCAAAGTAAGAAGAAAAATTCTATTTCAGTTTCCACTGTCGAGGTTGAGAACATTGCAGCAGCGAGTTGCTGGTCACAATTGCTTTGATTAAAGCAAACGTTTTTTTATTAAGGGATTTCACATGACACTTTAAATGTATATTGTGATAATTTTAGTGCAATAAATATCTCTAAGAATCCCGTTCAAAAATCGAGGACTAAACATATTGATATACGTCATTACTTCATTCATGAGCTTATAGAAAACGAGGTGATATCATTAAAATGAGATTTTTGTTCATGGCTTATGTCTATTTGATGTGTTGAAATATACAAGTTCTTGTGTAGCATATTTTTTAATAGCTTCAGATTTTCGATCATATAGAGATTTAATAGTGTATTAGAGTATGAGATGTTATATTCAAATCTCGTCATCACCCTAACAGACATAATAGATGCAAATGCTTCACCCAAAATCTAGCTTGCAACTGGCAAGTAAGGGTGCAAGTCCAAGAATACAAATATTTATTTACACTATCTATATACAACTTAAACTTTTAAATGAGTTGATAATTTAATATCGTACAAGAATGGAAGATATGCCTCATTCAAATTTCGATGGTACGCCTGCTAATAGTTACAAGACTTAACACATGAATGACCCTAATCTAGCACGCAAGATTAGAGGATGTGTTAAATTTAATAAATTTTTAGACAATTGGTTTGTGAACATTAGTTACCATTGAGATTGATGAGCCCAGATTTTACTAGGTCAGACCCAATTAATAAAGTAAGCCCAAATTAGCTACAAGGAAGGTCAAGCCTAGCTCTTGGATTCGACCTAATCCAAGAAGATTAGTGCACGTGGGAAGCAATCATTGGGATAGTCACTCTCTAAGTTCAAGACTATTTCTAATTGTACCTATCCCAGTTGTACTTATCCTCCTCAATGAATTAGGCATATACCCATCACGTCACTACCTCAACTAAGGTTTTGTGCCTATAAATTGTAAGTTCTCTCCACATGAGAGGGATATATCGCTGCACACCTTACACAACTATCTCCCTCATAGCTACAAAGAGCATACCTTTACTCTCTCTCTCTCTCTCTCTCTCTCTCTCTCTCTCTCTCTCTCTCTCCTACTACTTCATCAATAACAACCACCGGCCACCATTGCCGTCTTCAAAGTGAAGTAGGTCACACAAACCAAACTACTATTCATTTGTGTGTTGGTTGTGTGGATCTCACCTTTATATTTACTGCATTCATTACCTATATAAATTACTCGACTGTTAATTGTACATAAATCCACTTTTGTGCATCATCAGTTTGGTGCCGTCTGTGGAAAACAATTTGATTCTCTTCTTATAGTCTTCCTATCTCCAATGGCAAGAACAATCAAATCCATGAACCACCAAGCACAAGACAACCTGCCACATCATGACGAGATCTCGCCACCACTGACAAAAAGTAGACACATGTAAAATCTACTTTTTCACTAATTTGGGGTTAAAAACTCAAATACTGTGAGAAACAAACATTTTTTGGAGAAATTTGGTGTTGGCTGTTTGTATGTTAAAGATCTTTAAAAAATATCAAAAATAAAAAAATAAAAAATTTGCCTCAAACCAAAAAACCGAGCGCAAAGTTATAGTTGTTCTAAGTTTCGCTATTTCTTCATCATTGTCAGGTATTCCACCCAGTGCCCCTAAACATCTATGCCCAGCGGCGCCCAACACCCCTCCATGTCCTTACCTAGTGGCTCTCGGTGCCCCTTGGCGTCCGTGCTCAGCGGTGTCTAGTGCCAAGCAGTGCCCCGCACCCCTTGACGTTCGTGCCCAACAGCCCCCGGCGCACCTCGGCGTCCGTGCCTAACAGCCCCCGGCGCACCTCGGCGTCCATGCCCAGCAACTCCCAACGTTTCTCGATGTCTGTGCCTAGTGGTGCCCGGTGCCCAGTAGCGCCCGGTGCCCAGCGATGTCTGGCTCCCTCGACGTCCTTGCCTAGTGGCTCTCGATGCCCCTCGACATCTGTGCCCAGCAGTGCCAAACACCCCTAGATGTTTGTGCCCAACGCCGCCTAGTGCCCAGCGATGCCAACTGGTCCTCAACTTTTGTTCCCAAAAGCGCCCAATGCTCAGCAGGGCCCAGGGCCCAAAACCCCTCGACGTCTATGCCCAGCGGCACCCTATTTTCCGCGGCGTCCATGCCCAGCGACACCCGTTGTCCTCATTTTTCTTCCAATTAGTGAAATGAGATTCTATATCTTACTGGGGAAAAGGTGGTCAACCCCGAATACACCTTCCTCGGAATCAAGATTTTTTTGATATCTACTAACAAGCTTTCTCGCAAGCTCTTTTTTGGAATTATGGGACATGAGCTCCACCAGTAGAGTCGAGGCGTCACCACCTAGAACAGCGCCAAGGCATTGTTGTAGAGCCAAGGCATCGCCGTAGAGCCAAGGCGCCGTCCACACCGTCAACTCCAGCGTCGCCTGCCCCAGCCTCTAGGCGCTGCTGCCCAGCCTCCAAGCATCATTGCCCAGCCTCTAGGCGTCACTTACCCTACCTCCTTGCACCTTACACTGCCACGTCTCCGAATTTGCCTGCCCCTACCCGACACCCACTTATTACTTGGCTAAGGATTGACCCGAGACCTAGAGCCCTATTGAAACTCTACTCCAAGTATCAAGGGACTGTTGATAAACAATGCCTCTTGGGGATTGGTGATGAGGTCTATCCTATGTCAACATGAAATTCGAGTTAGTGTGAAACACCGCTTCCTATACCATTATAAATAAAGGTTTTGGGTACCAAGCTTACCAAGACTTCCCCATCATCATCTTTGTTTCGTACAAGCTGGTGATCCTTTGCGTGAATTTTTTCCTGAACAGGGACTTTTTGAAATCGAGCAGGTAGCAAGAATAAAAATCAACCTATAAAACATCTCCTTTCATTGAAGATTTGGCCTCGTATGGATTGTAGAGTTAAACTTATTCTAATCCTTGAGCTAATCGAAAGAATTCGACTAGGGAAGACCCAGCGGTGCTCGCGTCTATGTCCCCCTCTTAATGGCTCTCACGACAGTCGCCAGAAAGCTTGGTCTTACTTTGCCTCTGATCCCACGCAGGGAGCCTCAATCTGTAGCTTAGCATCTCTCTCAAGAATCGCTAGCAAGCTTGGCCTAATTCTGCCTCTACTCTAACGTGGCAACCTCAATCTCCAGCGTAGCATCTCTCTCACTAGTCGCCACAAGTTCAGCCTAACTCTGCCTCTACCCTCAAGCAGACAACCTATGTCTCCAACTTAGCGGCTCTCACAAGAGTGGTCAAAAAGCTTGGCCTAACTCTGCCTTTGCTCTCACGTAGGCAGTCTCAATCTCCAGCTTAGCATCTCTCTCACGAGTCGCCAGAAAGATTGGCCTAACTTTGCCTCTGCTCTCACGTAGGTAGCCTCAATCTTCAACTTAGCATCTCTATCACAAGTTGCTATAAGTTCAACCTAACTCTGCCTCTGCTCTCAAGCAGGCAGTCTATGTCTCCAGCTTAGCGGCTCTCACAAGAGTTGTCAAAAGCTCGGCCTCACTTTACCTCTACTCTCAAGTAGACTATGTCTCTAACTTGGCGTCTCTCACGAGAGTTATGAAAAACTCAACCTTATTCTGCCTCTGCTCTCACACAGTCAACCTCAATCTCCAGCTTATCAGCTTTCTCACGAGTCACCAAAAGCTTGGTCTAATCCTATCTCTATTCTGAAGCAACCTCAATCTCCTAGAAGCTTAGCTTAACTTTACCTGTGCTAACACGCAAGCAGCCTCGTTCTCCAGAAGCTCGGCCTCAAGAGTTGTTGTTTTCTCATAAGCCAACCTCAATTGCCCATCTATAGCCTGGTGCCAGAGCCTCTCTTCCACCAATGCTCTTGACACCTCATTGAGTTTGAACATCCTCAAAAGTACAGAAAAGAAATAGCCATTTGTAAATTTTTGAAAGCTAGAATGTCAGCATGACCAAGCATACAGAAGACTGGGTTCTACATAACAGCGAGGTACCATAGCAAATCCCTCTATCACAGTATCAATGATACCCTTAATACCCCGAGAGCTAACATCCAAGGGTGTCACAAACCTCCAAAACCTCTTCTTAGCCAAAATTCACATCCTGCAGCAGGGACACCAGGTCACTGCTAGAAGTAGGATAATTATGTGAAGAGTTGGGGGCATCAAACCCCACCTTCTGAGAAACATAATGACCATCAAACCTCAGCTAGAAAGCACTGGGGGAATCAGATCTCACCCTTTCTTGGAGGAGGGAAAGTCATAATCCTAGTGACATAAAGAGCTTTCGTTGTTGATCCATCAACCACGAGATCACTTGTGAAAATGAGAATTTTCATAAAACAAAGACAACATCAATTATAGTGTTGTCTATGGCACCGCCCAGGTTCATATCCATAGCACCACCCAAGCTTCTCTTCCTTTCCAAGGCGTCACTCGCTAAAAAATCTCCATCTCTATGCACTGAAGTGTCCATCCTTCTCTTCATCCTCTCTCCAACAATGACATTACCAAATGGAGAAGTAAGCTTCAAAAATGCAATGGAGTGAAAAGCTGAAGAAGCCATCATATGGAACAAGATATCTATTCTACCCAAAGGAAGGAGCTCACTCATGCTCTCAACCCCCAATCACTACTACGGCTTGGGGCATGGGGGCAAATGATGAGCTCAGATTTTACTGTGCCAAGCCCAATTAATTAAGTAAGCCCAAATTAGCTACAAGACATGTCAAGCCCAACTCGTGGATTTGGCCTAATCCAAGAAGATTATCGCACGTGGGAAGCAATTATCGGGATAGCCACTCTCCAAGATCAAGACTATTTCTAATTGTATCTATCCGAATTGTACTTATCCTCCCCGAAGGATTAGGCACATACCCATCACAGTATTGCCTCAACAAAAGCTTTGTGCCTATAAATTGTAAGTCATCTCGACATGAGAGGGGCATCGCACTACACACCTTGCACAACTATCTCTCTCATAGGTACAAAGAGCAAACCCTTGCTCTCTCTCTCTCTCTCTCTCTACTTCATCAATAAAGACCACCGGCCACCATTGCCGTCTTCAAAATGGAGTAGGTCACTTTGATTGAACAACTATACATTTGTGTATTGCTTGTATGGATCTCACCTTTATATTTACTATATTCATTACTTATATAAATTACTCGACTATTGATTGTGCATAAATCCAATTTTATGTATCATCAGAGATCAAGAACGTTTTTCTTTTAGCTAACGATGAGAGAATGGTATGAGTGAAATCTAGGGATGTCAATGGACCGAAGCAGGGACAGGGGGTAAAGTCTTCATCCCCGTACCCACTTCAAAAATCTTCGTTCATTCCCCATCTACTCCCGTTAACAGGTATAATTTTCGTCTACATCCCCGTCCACGGGTAAATTTTTAATCCCCGTCCCTGTTCCCGCTTCCCCCGTATCCGCCCAAGCCCAAATTCAAGTCAACATAATCTAAAATTCTAAATAAATCCAACATTTAAATAATTCAACAACATTTTACCCCTTTTTGTTTCATAAAATATGTTATTCATTTCTCTTTTTATGTATAAACACACTGCATTCTTTATGGTGGCTGGAGATGAGTTAAAGAATCAAAACCAAGGAGTTCCCTGTAAGCATAGAGCCAGCAAACCAGCATCAGCGTAAAATTGTAACCGTTTTTTTTCATCTAATTATATGACAAAAAACTATCAAAATATCATTCTTGAAGAAAGCTATTAGCTCTTACAGTGTGTAAAATATTTATATAAATCTTGAAATGTCATAAATCTTAGAACTTTAGTTTCTTAACTTACCATTTTTTTTGCATTTTTATTTCAATAATCTGTTTCTTAGAGGATTGATGACACGTAATCAATTACCAATCATGAATATCTAAATTGGCTTCAAGTCAGTTATCTAGTAGAACCAATGAAGTAAAGAATTGTGATAAGTAGTTGTGTGCATGTTGCTCGAATGGCAATTGCACCACAGAAGTCATACCAAAAGTACAAATGGATTTAAATTTCTGTTGTGATGCCCTAGAACCATTTTTTTAGCTTTCTTTTTCTTTTTAATTTTTTATGGATTTCTTATTAATTTTAAAAAGCCTGATATTATTTATATTGTTCAATGAAGTTAAGGATTGTTGCTAATGTTTGCACTTATTACCTATGATAATGTATATTACCTATTTGAGTATATATATATAACGGGTAACCGAGACCGGACGGGACGGGGATAAGAGTAAGTCCATCTCCACCTTTATTCTTACACAAATTTATACGAATATTCACGTATACGTTTACGGTCTAATACGTATAATTTATCTCTGATATAAATAAGACAAATTTAGACGAATACCTGTCCTTTCCGATCCCTTGTCATCCCTGGTGAAATCTATTATAGGCCGTTTCACAAGTACCATGGTAATGGGACACCAAACTCTTTTCCAATTCACTAAGAACGGTCGTGACCAATTGCATCGACCTTTTCATGCTATCAAAGTCAAAGAAGAAGTTAGGTTTGCATCATTTTCCCACTACTTTGCTCTTTGTCTTTTCTGCGTCCAATACTTTAAAGAATCTGTGTAGACTTGCTCTCTAGTGGACAAGGTCCCACACAGAAACACTCTCTTTGCGACAATTGTCGCAATTTGGAGTCTACCTCATATTTTCTTGATAAATGTTGCGTTTTTAAAATATTTTATCAAATTTTATATTTCAAGTGACGTGGCATATTAACAGTCATTAGTTAATTAAAATTGGATTAATAGCATTTTTGTCACCGTAATTCTTATTATATCAATTTTATCAATTTAATTCTTAAAATATTCGGTCTATATCATTTTGATCCATAATCAAACAATCTATCGTATTTTTTGACTAAAATAACTATATGTCATTTTTTTAGAAGATATCGCGTATCCAACACGTAATTATTCCTTTAAAAATTTAATGGTCTATCTATGTAGGGATCAAATTAATATGAATCGAATATTTTAGGAATTAAATTTAATAAAACTGATTAAATAAGAACTAAATTAATAAAAAAATACATATTTTAAAAAACAAAAATACTATAAATTAAATTTGTGAGACCTAATAATAATTCACAATGATTCGGGATTCAGAACATACAAAAATTTTGATGGATCTTGTTGTTTTTTTTTATCTGACATTCCCCCTCCCTTTTCCCTCCTCCTCCTCCTCCCCGTTCCCACCAGATAAATTCCCCATTCCTGTCATGCAATTCCAAGCTACGCTAGGTCATCTCCCTCTCTCTCTCTCTCTCTGTGCAACTTTTCTATATCACCTAAGAATAATGCTAGAATCAGATCCACCTCTCCTCCACAACTATGCAGATCTTCTACGCCACTCAGGTGAAAATTATGCAGTTCAGCAAAGTGAAATCATGGAGGAATGTGAACTCCCACAAATAGATCTTAGTGGTCTGAGAAGTGATCATGAAGAGGAGAGAGAAGCTTGTGCAGCAGCAATCTCCAGAGCTTCATCCAAATGGGGTTTCTTCCAAGTGGTGAACCATGGCATAAGCCCTGAAATCCTGGGGAAGATGAGGAGAGAGCAAGTAAAATTGTTCAAGTCACCCTTTGAGACCAAGGCTTCTTGTGGGCTCTTAAATAACTCTTATAAGTGGGGAACTCCATCAGCTACTTGTCCAAAGCAGTTCTCGTGGTCTGAGGCTTTCCATATTCCCCTAACAAAGATCTCAGAGGAAGCTTGTTATGGAGACTTCACCTCCTTAAGGTATTAGTCTGTTATATCTTCCGGTGCAAAGGTAGTCATTTTTCTGGTTGTCTCGTATGTGCCGATGTTTTTGAGTGTTTTTGAAATTTTGAAAATAAAAAATAATTTTACAAAACAAAACCAAACACTCCTTTAATATTTCGCCATGATTTGGTGACCCACGTCTGCCACTCTCTCAACGTGGAATTTTACGTTTGGCCGATCCATTCATCTATTAGTATTTAATGACTTATGCTATATCTATTGGCCGATCCATTCATCTATTGGCTCATTAACTTTTGTGCAAACCAAGTTCTTTTCTCCAGTCTAATAGAAAAACAAGCATCAGTTGATAAAACGTGTCACCTATTGATATTTTGCCATCCTTTCTATTTATCTCCACCCATTTTAGAAACCAATGCTTATATTTTGATGATAATGAAACTTGTGATATCTTACCATCTCGAGATCTTGAGTTCAAGTTGTGAAAGAGAGTATTGATGTTTGCAAGTGTTTGTATGCATCGATCCAAAGTTGGTGTTGTGTCTACGAGCCAAAAGAAAATGAAAACATGGTTGGGATGGCTCGTTGTTATCGAACAAGACATTCCATCACTACTTTCGTTTGCTAGGTTTGTGACGGGCAAAAGAGAACAATGAAATTATAGCTCTGCAAAAGAGTGGTTATTGTTTGTTTCAAATGATGAACACAGGGAAGTAATGGTGGAATATGCAGCTGCAATGCAAGAACTGGCAAGATTACTTGCTGGAGTTCTGGTAATGAACTTGGGACACAAAAGGGGTCTGTTTGAAGAAGTTTGTGATGAAAGCACTTGTTTTCTTCGGCTGAATCGCTATCCAACCTGTCCATTTTCGCCACAGGTTTTCGGTTTAGTACCCCACACTGACAGTGATTTTCTCACTATCCTTCAACAAGATGAAGTTGGAGGACTTCAACTCATGAAGGGCTCCAAATGGGTAGCTGTCAAACCCAATGACAACGCTCTAATCGTCAACATCGGAGATCTTTTTCAGGTAATTTCATATACTAGGTGACAAGTTACTGGGACTTAATTATCTAAGTAATTATTAATGTTATTGGGATTTAAAAAAATAATTTAATTTGTTGACTTAATAATATATCATGATAATTCTTAAATTTTTTCATTGAGACTCCATCACTTGTCACATTATTAATTTAACAAATTAAGTCAATTTTTAAAATCCTAATAACATTACTCTTTTTTAAATGCAAGAGCTTGATCCAATTGGGGCTAGCTTGTATTTTATTACCCAAGTACAGTCATTTTAAACTTATATACAAAACTATCATTGTTTTTTACAAAAAATGTTTTGAAAGCACAAGCTTATCCATTAAAAGCGTATTTTATAAGCACCATTTCCTTATAAAACATTTAAAAGTGTGTTTTAACGCATTTTTGCATTCAAGAAGTGTTTTTAAGAACACTTTTAAAAACGATGATTGGTTGGTAAATAAGTTTCAAAATTATATTTTAATTATTAATTTTGTTATAATTCGAATGCTCAATTATGCTCCTATAGCTCAATGCATTAATTTGTTTACTTTTTCATATTAAAATTAATCCGATAATTCAATTATTTGTGAGTATTTATATTAAAAACATATCATATAAGTGAAACGAATTTAAGTATTTCGAGTGCAATGAAAGAAGCTTAAGATTGGAGGTCGTGTAAGATGGTAATTATAGTTTAAGTGAATTAAGCTCAATTTATTCATTGTACACTATTAAATGGTTTATTGCACGAATCAAAAGTGTTATGCTAGCAACCGCAAAATTATAAATTTGAATTTGAGAACATTGTACAAATACTGGAAAAAGTTATCAATATCTAATGTACTCCGCCTAGTACTCCAAATTAACGCAAATCAGATCCGATAGTGACCCTTTATTATTAGTTGAATTGGAGATAATTTACCTGCTAAAAAAATACCAAAAAGGGTCATTTTCAACAATTGTGTTGGTCGATAAATGAAGCCAAAGTCCAGGTGTTTCGTGAGCATGCTGCCCCAAGGTCGGTGATGGTGCCGTTCTCACGTAGCAGCAATAACTATAATATGCACAGCAACAACGACAAGTCTGTTCATTCTCTGCTGGTGAAATCATACACACCGTATATTGGCACGTTATGTTTGTCTAAACATGTCACAAGTCAAACCTAGCTTGTCTTTGGTTATTAAAAAAGTAAATATATTTTGCTATTGCCAAAGTTATGAGTCAGATCTCCTTTGATTCTATCTATTATCTCTTCAATAATGTTATTTGGGTCACATTATTCCGAAACCTAATAAACATTTAGTTTTCGAATAGAATGAGACAAACGTATCGATGACATTGTCCCTCAACTACATCAATTGAGTTTTGAGACAACGTGAGAAAAGTGAAAGAAAAATTTAAAATAAATAAAACCGATAATACTCGGTGGCCATGCCATGCATGGGGTGGGAAAGGGCTTGCCCTTCTTTTGTATAAGCATTGTATATATAAAAATTAAAGGTAACTCATATTTGAAGGTACAGTGCAATGTAAATGGTTTTCAGAGAGATGTTAGTGACCGTTAAATTAATCTATTTGAAACCGTTAAATGGACTTATCCTTATAATATATTATATATATCTTTTTGTTTAATTTAACACAATGCTCCCTCGATATTGTGAATCTTAAAAAAAAAATCTAAAATTTTGAAATATTTTGGACGTGGTGAATGTAATTCCCCTGTCGTAGAATCATTTGATAACAATTTCTTTTTTGTTGTGGCAATATTTGAAAATGGCAGGCGTGGAGCAATGATGTGTACAAGAGTGTGGAGCATAGGGTGATTCCTAATGGGAAGGTGGAGAGATACTCAATAGCCTATTTCCTCTGCCCTTCGTATGACTCATTGATTGGGAGTTGCAAAGAGCCTTCTATTTACAGGAAATTCACATTCGGAGAGTACAGACGCCAAATTCAACAAGACGTCAAAATGGCCGGCCACAAAGTGGGTCTTCCAAGATTTCTACTCCATGTTCACAATTAACTGGGACCATTTTTGTCTCGCATCAACATCGAAATTGTCTCGAATGTGATGCATTTCGACGGGTTTATGCCAATTTCTTCCGAGACTAGTTCATTTACTGTATATTAGTTACGATCCACTTACATATATTGAGTCTTATTTAAAATTTTCTTGGCTAATCTACCATTAAAAGAAAATAGCAAACGACTAGAATTCAAGTTAAATAAAGATTTGAGACCATACACTCCCACTTGAATTCATCGCGGATGATCAATTATGTTATGTACTCATTTTTAAAAGATTTTTATGTAGTATTTTATGTAGTTATAAGTGAGTTATTTTAATAAGTGGGCCAGTGGTAGAATATTTTGTGGGTAATTTCCTAGATGGTTACTAAAATAGTAGAGTCATGGATCAAGTTAGTTATTTAGGTAGTTTTGTTATCTTACATTTAAATATCTTCCTATTAATGAAATGAATATGTTGTACATTGTATTGAATTTTGTTGTGAAGTTTTGAAGATAGGTTATTTTCGAATTGAAACATTGACGGTTTACACCCCATTGAAGCAAGTTTTCTTCTCCGATTCTATTTTTTCTTTGTTTTACAAATCACCCAAAATCGTGCACGTAACATTTGGTATTAGAGCTAAGCATGGAAGATCGGGTTGATCGACTTGAAGCAAAAGTTTATTCATTAATTGTCGGGCAAGAGAGGATGATGAAAAAGATTCATGAGATATTTCTCACCATTAACAACCGGTTTGAAGAATGAGGGGTCAGTCGAGATCACTGTCTTGAGCAAGGGAAAGGCTCAATCCAATACCATAGAGCAGGGAAGAGTATTGACCACCTATATGCCACTTCAAATGGATCAAGTAATAACTCGATTACTCCCAAATTTGGGATTTTTTAGTGTACAACCACAAGGAAGATGGCCTTACTTGGGTTGGTCTAGCTGAAAAATTCTTTAAGTTCCAATGAACCATTATTGATGAAAAAGTCCCGCTAACACTATACTATCAAAAAAGAGTTTCACTGTTGAGTTATGAACTTCTCAACAAAAAAAAAAAAGATAATGAGTTGCCCACGTGTGTTTTTACCTAATTGAAGCACATGGGCTTGGATCAAGACTATTACACTCATTTTGCAAGATTGCATATCGGTTGCCGAAAGGTGCCTCAACAACAAGATGTGGGGTGCTTTGAAAATGGATTCAAGCATATCATTAGCTTTGATGTTGAAGCTACAAATTCAGTCATCATAACTTTTAGCAACAGCATTGCAGTAATTAATAAAGATTGGAATGCTTTGAAGTTTAACACTGCAATCTGTGAAAATATAAATAAAGTGGATTACAAGGACAAAGAAGTGGGTTGGCTGCTTCCTTTTCTATATGATAAATCAAAATTTGAGGACAAAGTGTTTTTTGAAGGAGAATGGAATGTTTTGTCACTATAACAAAAAGTATTTTTTGCTACAATTTTTTTCGTTGGTAAAATAATAAAATTGTCGCAATTATTTTTTGCGATGTGTTTTTTTTTTCGTCGTGTGTTTGTTATAATATTCTCGTCGTGGAAAGTATTCTGCGATGCACTTTTATTTTCATTGTCAAAAAATAGTTTTTGCAACAAAAAAAAAGTCGCTAAAATTAAAAAAAGCGTAGCTAAAATCTGTTCCGTCATCGTGCAAAAAATAAATAATAATAATTTAATTAATTTTCTACGACTCATAAAAATTGCCTCAAATAAATTATTACCTAAATAAAAAATGTAAACACATTCGCGACACAAAATTAAAAATCGCAAAAAATTATGTATTGGTGACGTAAATATAAAAAAGTCGCTAAAAGGTTCAACCAAAAAAATGTGAATAGCTTTGCAACGTTAAACAACGTCGCTAAATAAACACATTTGCGACGTAAAAATTAATTGTCCTTAAAATATTTGAACCAAAAAACTTGTAAACATATTTGTGATGCTTAAAAAAGGTCACGAAAAAGACATGTTCATACAATATTTTGCAATGATTTTAATTTCGTTGCAAAAAATTTAATTTTTTTTTAAAATAACCTTTCTTAAAAAACAATATTCCTATAAAAAAATTCACATGTACACCAATACGTATGTTCAATAAAAAATTAACACAATTAATACATTTCACCTGTTTTCCATTCAACAACCAACACATACTAACATCAAATACCATACTAACAAAAACACAAAATAGAATACACTTAATAAAAGTTATATAAGTCATCAAAAATATCCAACAACTTAATCTACATACAAGTTTTTCAAAATATTTAGACACATAACAAAGTTAATTCGTCAGTCACTTTGATGCAAAAATTTAGAATTCATCTGTTACAAAAAAAAAAAATACATTAGCAAATTATCAATCAAATTTTTCAAAAACATACAGGTTTCAAACTCTTAGGTGTTAACCTATTTCGTTTTTCATTAAACTCTCAACCCGAGTCTCGAAATGAGATGTTGTCTTTTCCTACAAGTTTACATACCCATATAGTTGTTCTTCGCCCGTTTTCACGATGAACATATTTGAAACAGGCCGATTGACACCCTTAGCTCCAAGTTTTAGGTTTTCTAATTCTTAAGTATTGAACTTTCTAGTTTTTCGTCAAAATCTCAACTCGGGCCTTGAAACGAGAAGCCGTCTTTTCCTACAAGTTTCTAAGCCCAAATAGTTGATCTTCATTTGCTTTCATGGCAAACAGTGTGGAAATGGGCCAATTAGCACACTTAGTGTCAAGTTTCAGTTTTTATACTTCTTAAGTGTTGAACTTAATACGATAGTAAAAAGATACTAACCAAGACTCAAATGACATGTCTTCATTAATTGATGTGCACTGCAAACCACGTTGCATTTGAAGTTGCATTTGCAAAATTTATTTCATCATCTGCTGCTACGCATTTTCAAACTTATTTAGCTTCACCTTCGTTTCATCACGTTCCTTCTAAAAAGAATCAACAACTGCTTGCAACTTTTTTATCTTATCAGTTTGTTCTCGAGACTCAGCAATGGTTCTTAAAGGCTTCAGGCCTTGTCCATATCCTTTGTTGTATCCAGGTCGGCTGCCAAGGAATATGCATGCAATTTCCTCTTGTGTCAATGGCTCTAAACTCTCTTCCGAGTTTTGTGTGAACAATTCTTTAATCCGCTCATGTATTTAAACCTAATGAGTGAATGTATCATAAAAATTTATTTTAAAATAAACATAATTTTCTATAATTTGAAAAACTTACATATCTTGACTCCGCCTCAGGAGAAATCCACTCACTCTTCTTGTTCACATGAGAATCGCGAAAAAAATCAACAATGTGGAGTGACTCATTAGTCGTATGGTCCCTCTGTTATAGTTAATCAAAATATCAACATTCATATTTATGAATTTCCTATATATTAACATTTAGGAAGCAACCATTATATGCTAAAGTGTAGCACTCTTTCAAATAGGGCAGACTGAAATGACTTTAAACCCATGGAGTGGTTGTATGGTAGTTTGACACGGTTTTTCGCATTTTTCTTAAAATTTGCCTATATATAAAGAATATAATTAGTAAAAAATTGGGAATACAAATTGATATTAATTTGCATGGCCTATAAAGGTTACCTAAAATTTTGAATTTTTGTAAAGTGTTTCAATTATGTATTCACAATCCTCCTGACTCACATCACCATATGGCTTGCTCTTTGGGTCAACACTGGACTCAACAAAATCCTTATAGTTCATATGCATATAGTATCAGTGGTCCCTGTATCTTGCAGGAAATTTTTTGTCAATGGCCTTCTTAACCCTAACTTTTTCACGATAATCTTTTATGTTAAACTTTGTCTGCAACAAAATATAAATATACAAATTAATTACAAAATGTTGTCACACTCTATAAAAATAAACATATTGTTGAAACCAAACAAATATGTCTACTAACCAACAACCATGCAATGAGTGGTGCTTTCTCCTCTTATGTTATTTGCTTTTATATGTGGACATTTCTAATAGGGGCAAACATCCTAGCCAGAGAGCCAATCTCTGCCATCACCTTCGAACAATGTACACCCATTGGAACGCCGACTCCATCAGGAATCAAAACATCAAGCGGGCTATGAGCTGCACACAGACGCTCAACATTTTTCTCTCTAGACGGTCTTAGTAAATAAAGTATGCATCAAAAGTTACAACACCTTCCTAGAATTCTTTCAACTCATCAATTAACGGACGCAAGTATACGTCAATCTCCTTCTTGGTGTCTGTGGTCCTGGAATAAGTAATGACATCATGAAGAATGGATAACTCATACATTTCCAAGGAGGCATGTTGTAAGGCATCAAGATCACAAGCCACATACTGTAAGAGTTGCTAATGTTCCCAAAAGGGTTAAAACCATCAGTGGTCAATCCAAGCCTCACATTACAAATGTCTCGAGCAAAATTAGGATATTGCTTATCAAAGTATTTCCATTCTTCAGAATCACTAGGATACCTTGAAAAATTCTCGTCATCTACTCGCTTCTCTTTGTGCCACCTCATATCTATAACCGTTTTTCTTGACATAAATTATCTTTGTAACCTCGATTTTCAAGGAAAAGTATCGTAAGATCTTATGAAGTATCTTTTTACCCTTACTATCATTGTGCTGATATCTTGACTCCCCACGTACTGTACACTTATCCAATTTTTTATTGTCCTTCCAAAAATAGCATACAATCGTATCTACATGCATGAATGGACACGTATCCCAATCCCAAAACACGTAAGAATTTTTTAGCATCATAGACAGACGTTGGAAGAATATGACCTTCAGGTAAAAGGTCTACCAATAGCTCTAACAACAAAGTTATTTACCAAGAATGACAACATCGTTTATTTTTTGCAACCAGGATACATAACACGTTGAGCATCCTTTAGTAATTTTTCAAAATTTTGAACTTCCTCATTATCATCACCCTCACATGTTTCTCCAGCACGAACACCCCCTAAATCATTATCCATTAACATTCCCCTACCAACATCTTCCAACATTTCAGGTATTTTATCTCGATCATCATCTTCATTCTTGGTCTTATCATCCTCGACACTATCAGCATCATCATCATCTTCAAAGAATTGGGTGACGATCATAGGAACGGGTTCCTCATGGTGTACCCATATCGTGTAAGAGGTCATGATCCCTTTCACTTTCAAATGATTTTTCGCAATCTCATTATCATGTCATTCTGCATTCATGCAATTCCTACATAGACAACAAATTTTTCCATCTCGACTCGAATGTTCAGTGAAAAAATTGATAAAATATTTGACCCCATCAATGTATTTTGCATCCAACCTATGCCTAATCGTCATCCAACTCTTGTCCATAACTGATGCCTTACAAAATCACATAGTTATCAATGTCATGTAGTAAGCATCATGTAAACTATGTCGTCAACTCCATCCTATTTTGGTAGGTGGTTCTATCCCATTCAGGAATGCACATTCTATATAGTAGGAAGCATTTCTTATTGCTTCGTACATCTCTAATGGAAATCCGACAGCATCTCCCCATAATTCTCCAAGTACACGACATAGGATAGGTGTCATTGCTACACCCATATAGTATGTACACAGAGAACAATGAGATCTACCACACAGAATATCCAAGAGATGTAACAAATTAAGCAAAGAGATATTAACTATAATATAGACTTGTGCATTCCCAAACTGTTAGAAATTAGACAATTCAAGAAATCTCCACCGGCAAAGAATACTTTGTGTCCGATGTGGATTCTTGAACGGGTACTAAGGTTTCAGGCAGGAATGCATAGAATTGAAACCTTAATTTATATTAAGGTTTCAATAAATCACCAAAATGCATAACTCGCTTATTTCCAAAAATGAAACAAAGCATCAACGAAGCTAAACATATATGATAAGTGATCAAGCTGCCTTACCAATCAAGGTGTGAATGAGGATAATATAAGGTTGATAAAAAGAATCTTAATATTGCAATGCATGTGGATACAAGTATATTTCTAAAGTTTCAAACTCTACTTTTTATGGTAGTTGGATACTAAAAGGTGTCCATGTGGTGTGGTGTCCATACTCTGCTTTGCACTTGATTGTCCATTTGATACTAACAACAAACAACCACCATCATATGGTTTAAGTCTGATTCTTGAATTTTGGTGCTAACAGTGTTGTTTCAAACCATGACATGTTCTATCCAAAAAACTTTGCAATGTGACCACTTTGTGTCTTTAATTAAAATACATTGGCACTACCACAAACGGAGAATTATAGTCTAAAAAAATCTTAGAATGGTTGTGCAAGAAAAATATTTCAAATCGGCAATTTCTTTTTTCTTCGTTTTGTCAAATTACACAATTGTAAATAAATTAGGTTCATTTCTTTCATTTTCTCTAATTTTTCATCTCAATCTAATCAAACCAAATTCAACTCAACAATAAATTAGAAAAGTATGTCTTTATGGCTAACTATGATCCATAATCTAATTTTTCAAATCATACTAAACCCAATCCATATGTCTACACTAAGCAAAGACATTTACTGCTCTTCTAGTTATTCCCTTAAAGCTGAATTTCATTTATGCGATTAAAGAAACACAAAAAAGTCTCACAATTGAAAGTCTAAAAAGCTAAAAAAGGACTAACAGTATAAATCCAATCTCCCAATGAAGAACCATACATAAGATAACTAATTAAGCAACACAATAAAGTAATGGTGCATCAAAGTACTATTTCCTCCCAAAATAACGCAAAGTAATTTTTTGACTTTTTCTGCCCACCAATGGGGCCATGTTTTCTGCCTACTTCTTTGACTCTTGTTGTTAGAGATCAAGTACGAATAGGAAACTAAAAATTATCAGTTTTTTTTAAAAGAACCATACATCCGTTTCATGCTCCAAGTCTCCAAGAAAATTGGACATGACCACCATCTTGTATATAGTAAAACTTTTACTCATTAAAAGAAAACCATTTACAAAGGTTAAACTAATTATTCTGATACATATCAAATGACTAGAAATTTTCCTTGTGTTTTATGATAATTTGTAAAAGATAGAAAAGGAAAGAAAGAACAAAGCAAATGGACTGAAAGGGTTTAAATGCATATATAGTCAATGCATTAGATTATTAAAGGGTTGGAAGTCTTTCCAAGATATGCAATGTAGATTATTTCGGATTTGGGGATAAGTGACTATAATTTTATTATAGAATCAGATTCTAAAATCCTTGTAGATATGTTAAATAACGGCATATTTCCTTATTGAAAACTATGGTATTTTTGATCGAAAATTAGAGATTTTCTCCAAAGAGAAACATTGTGGGTAGTCATGTTACTTGTAAAGGGAATATGGTAGCAGATTTTTTGGCAAATAAAGGGGTTATGGATGGAAACTCGTGGCGGACTAAAGGATATTCCTTTCCTTGGAAGGACTCTTATTCTTCAAGATAATCTACAATGTGGGCAATTACGTAAAGGAAGGTGATTCAATGAATTTCAAGTAAGTGGGAACAAGGGGGCCCATCACTTTGAGCAATTCAAGGATGTTTACCATGTAATTATCAGTAGAAGCATTTCCAAGATATTCAAGACTCCAAACTTTGCCTCTTGGAGTTTATCTTTTAGAAGACTCCAACGTGATACATGGAATTGCCGGGGAGATTTGTTGAATCATGGTTGAATTTTTGGGTCAAAGCATAATCATTGCAAGCATGCAATGTGGTCATTATAAGGGACCCACGATGAAGTCAAGCATGCAAGCACGGAGCCTTTTATAAAAAAAGTAGCCATTTTTCTTTAAATGGTTTTATGGGTATTGTGATTTTGGTGACCTAATTTGCTTCCAATACTCAACACAATGGGTGTTGTCATTTTGTTGGTGGTCTTTGAGGAATTTTGTTGAATGTGTGGTGGGTATGATGGACGATAAGTGTGTGTGACGAGAGACAAAAAGAGTTGTGGTGTGGGGATCTTGGGTGGGGATGGAGTCGATGACAAGGAGTGGATGGGGCTGAGAAGCATAGAGAGAGGGAAACAGAGATGTGGAGTTGATGATGTACAAATCGGTATTGCGCAAAATCAATAGTTGAGTATATCAAGAATATGTAACGGGTGAAATCAATAGGCAATAAACAAACAATTAATGATGAATAAGGGCTAAAACAGTAAATAATGGATCAACACAAAAATTTATAATGGTTCGGTCCGGGTGACCTAATTCACTCTCGAGAACGGTAGCGGTGGCCGGAGGTCTTTATTAAATGTAATCGGGAGAGTAACTGTGGGAGTATTACAATGCTTTTAGGAGAGAAAGAGAAAGAGATAAAAAAAAAAAAAGCGATGGGTGCAGGGGTCTCAAGGTGTAGAGGCCTCAAAAAGGTGATGCCAAAATCTCTCTCTCTGTGGAGAGAACTTACATTATATAGGCTTAGTAAGGCGGTAAAGCGGTGACGTGAGGGAGAGAGCTTTCACTATTTTGGCAAGTACAATTTAGGTAGGATTAGATTTATGTGCGTATCCCGATATTCTCTCCTCGTACTCCTATTTCGTCGAGGAGGATCCTGAGCCAGGTTGGACGTGATCCTGAGCTTGGACTTGAGTTGAAGTGGCAAAGTGAATAGTAATGGGCAATGCATGGACAGTTAAGGGGGCCATGGGTGGCGCCCTTAGGTGAGATGGAAGACTGGGCAAGAGCCCTAGCTATCCTGGGCAAGGGCGCCAAGTATGTAGGCGCTAGGCGGATGGGCGCCAGGCAAGCGGGTGGACTGGCGCCATGGTGCTTTGGGCACTGACTTCTTGATTTCTTTTTTGAGTCCCTCCTAATGGGTTGACCCAGTTCTGATTGGGCTTTTCTTGGTTTATTAAATTGGGCTTAGCCAATTAATTTCGTGCTTATCATTTGCCCCCCATGCCCCAAACCTCTGACTTTTTACAAGAGGAAGGGGTTGTGGGCATGTGCTTCTAGATAGATAAGGGCTCTTTGCTCCCCATGGTAGTCTTTAGCTTTTTATTCCTGCTAGATTTGGGGCAGAGAGTAGGGCGAAGAGTTTACATAAACAAGTGACATTGGCTACATGAATAGGTAATTAACAATATATTGTGGAGTAAATAGGTTATAATAAGGGGGTAGATGCAACAAAGAGTGATGGGTCCCACTTTCTTAGCATAAGGCCTCATTTTTGTTTTTCTTCTTGGGCGCTGGCCCTTCTCCCCTCTTCTTCTTCTTTTTGTTTTTTATTGTTCCCGTTGGATCTTCGTTGAGGGCGCCAAGGACTTGGTCAATGGAGCAGTGGAGCAATGAGGAGACCATGTTGTTGGGTTCTTGATTGGAGACGGTAGAACTTCGGTGTAAAGAGAGGAGAGTGACATGGGTGAGACCCTAGTGGGCGGCGCCTCTGTTAGTCAGGGTGAGAAAAGGAAAGGCATGGCTTTCAGCTCCACGGGCAACGGATTGGCATTCTTTGTTTTTGCCAAAGAGGGAGACTATGATGGCTTTCTACTGTAGTGATTCTTGACCTTGTCTCTGATTTCAGGAACTCCTAACAGAGCAATGATGAAGGTGGAGGTTCTTTGTGTTGTCTTCTCCTCCTCCTAACAGGGTGATGCGCCCCAATGCTTTTCGGCCAACACCTGATGATCAGGTTGCTTTTTGGGAGGCAAATCTAGTGGTGCCCCCACTCCTTCCCTGGCTATGACTTCTGTGTGCGCCGGAGCTAGCCCTAGTTTCGTTGTAGGAGTTGAGACTCTTGTGCCATCTTCTATGGGGATTATAGCTCCACATAGCTGTCCTACTTTGACTTGACTTTGGTCAACGAGAGGCTTTGGAGGTCTGTGACCTTTGGGATATTAGAGAGGCAGGCATGAGGGCTGTTGAAGAGCAAGTATGACTCGAACGGTAGGCATGAGAGGATGTCGCAGAACAAGTACAGCTCGAGTGGTAGGCATGAGAGGATACCACGAAACAGTAGGGGCTCGAGCGACAGGCACGAGGAGATGTTGTCGAGCAAGTAGGGCTCAGGTAGCAGGCACAAGAGGATGCCATAGAGCAGTAGGGCTCGGGCGGCAGGCACGAGAGGATGTCGCCAAGCAAGTAGGGCTCCGGTGGCAGGCACGAGAGGATGCTACAGAGCAGTAGAGCTCGAGCAGCAAGCACGAGAGGATGTCGTTAAGCAATTAAGGCTAGCACACGATAGGGCTGCCTATCTAGAGGCTAACCTTCGAGTAGCACTTTAGATAACTACTAGGGCAGAGGCTTATTCTATGAAGATGAGGAGGGTGCTGACGAGTTAAGGTTTATTCCATTGAGATGGAGATGACGAGAGTGTTGAGGAGCTGGGCGCCTGAGGTGCTAGATGCCTGGTGAGAAGGGGCGAGATCCATCATCTAAACATCATGGGAGGCTCCCAAGGTGGAGAGCTTGTCTAACAGGATCATAGGGGCACCTAGACATCATGGGAGGCTCCCAAAGATGGAGAGCTTGTCTAACGACGTCATGAGGGAGCCCAAAGTGGAGAGGGCGAGACCCCTTGTCTAGGCTACATCATGGGGGCCGCCCAAGATGGAGAGGGTGAAACCCCTAGTCTGGGTGCCTGCTGCTGGGCGTCTGGTGATGGGTGTCTTGTGCTAGGCGTTTGGCACTAGACGCCTTTTGTCTTTTGTCTACCTTTTTATTTGGTCATAAGTTGTTTGAAATCAAAGCAAGACAGTTATAAACACAATAATCTTCGTAAAATTTTATTTCATAAAAAAATGAATAACAAAATAAATCAACTAAAATGATAAAATATAGATGAAATCTTTAGGCATTCAATGACCCATAGACGGGACAATATTTCCCTAGTATAGTTGGAGTTGTATCCCCTTCCTTGGCCCTCAAGAGATCGTCTGAATTTCTCTGAGGGGTTGCTAGTGTTCTCTGTTATCCTGGTCCTGGCCAGGTGGTAGGGCTTGTCCTCTGTCAATAACGTACTGCCTCAATTGGCCACGCTGTATGAGCTCATAGCAGTCATCATTGTCGTGGCCATGGGTCGCGGTGGAAGCGACATTACCTGTTGTGATTTTTTGCAGTTTGGGGCGGACTTCATTATTCCAGGCCAGCGGAGCGTGGGGTCATCCTATATCTGGAATAGGATGTGCTCCATGGAGGTGTTCAGAGGCGTGAAAGACTGTCGTTCTCTCGGAGGGTACGGACTGAGAAATTCCTTGACAAAGACTCTTTCAATTCTCTTTCTCTTGTTCTCCTCCTCCCACTTGTCTTTGCGAGCATCCTTCCTTTTATCGCCCCCATGGGAGGGCTTACCTCGTCTGGCCTTAGTGACATCCTCGGCTTTCATGTATTTTTGTACCCTAGATAGCAGCTCGGGTATGCTGGAGGGCGACTTCTTAAGTACAAAGAATATGAAACTGGAGGTGCGAAGACCAGCGATAAAGGCAGCCAAGACTACCTTATCATTTGGCTCCTCGATTTGGAGCACCTCCTCATTGAAACGGAAAAAGTAGTTTCTGAGGCTTTCATCCTTGTTTTGTTTGATTGTGAGCAGGTAGGTCATTGATTTTTTATGTCGGCACCCCTCAATTGAAGTGGGAGACGAAGGACCTATTGAGTTCTACAAAAGAACGGATGAAAGAGGGTCTGATCTTGGAGAACCACTGACAGGCAGACCCCTTCAAGGTGGTAGGAAAAGCTCTACATATAATATCCTCAAGCACATTGTGGAGTTGCATGAGGGACTTATATGTGTCAAGATGGTCAAGGGGGTCTTTGGTGCCATTGAAGATCTCGATAGTGAGCATCTTGAAGATCAGCAACAAAAGGTGTATCAGTACGTCTTACCAAGTAGTTCACGGTTGCAGGCGCTTGTGCCTTGATAGCATTGAGGGCATCACCGAGTTGGTTTTGGACCTCCCTAATCTTCTCGTCCCAGTAATTAGGGACATCCTCAGTTGGGTGATGGTACTAGATTTCGTAGTCTACGTATTGGTTTTCTCTGTCTTCATTCTCCTGCACAGGTTCATGAGGAGGGGGAACTCGTGACCTCCCTGTGTGCTTAGGAGGGACTGTTGGGCGAGGGGTGCCTTGGCGAGGTCCTAGAGTATTTAGGAGAGGGGCCCCATGGTAGGGGACTGTTTGGTGCCCAAAAGGGATAGGTAATTGTTCCTCTCCCATTGGAGGGAGTTTGACTCCTCCCACGGGGTGAGGGGCGACGCCCCCTTGGGCAAGAGAATGAGTTGGATGATCTACTGGTTTTGGTTCACCAACAGCTGCATGGTTTGGAGGAACTGTTGTCCGACAACGAGGGTCACCGTAGTAGGGAGTTCCGATGGTGTGAGGGGAGGCAGAGCCTTCTCCCGATGAGCCGAGTTGTTGTCTCCCGGTTGTTGACTCATCGATCTGGTAGTGATTGTAATGGATTGGAAGAGTAGAAAAACTAGTTGTTTTCACATACGGCATCAAACTGATGATGCACAAATCGGTATTGCACAAAATTAACAGTCGAGTATATCAAGAATATGTAATGGGTGTAATCAATAGGCAGTAAACAAGCAATTAATGATGATTAAGGGCTAAAAACAGTAAATAATGGATCAACACAAAGATTTATAGCGATTCGGTCCAAGTGACCTACTCCACTCTCTAGAACGACAGTAGTGGCCGAAAGTCTTTATTAATTGTAATCAGAAGAGTAACTCTGAGAGTATTACAATGCTTTTAGGGGAGAGAGAGAGAAGTGATGGGTGTAGGGGTCTCAAGGTGTTGAGGCCTCAAAAAGGTGATACCAAATTCTCTCTCTCTCTCTAAAGAGAGCTTACATTGTATAAGCTTAGTAAGGCGGTGAGGCGGTGACGTGAAGGAGAGGGTTTCCACTATTTTGGTAAGTACAATTTAAGTAGGATTAGATCTCCGTGCGTATCTCAATATTCTCTCCTCGTGCTCTTATTTCGTCAGGGAGGATCCTGAGCTAGGTTAGACTTGATCCTAAGCTTGGACTTGAGTTGGAGTGACAAAGTGAAGAGCAATGGGCAATGCTTGGACAATTGAGGGGGCCATGGGTTGTGCCCTTAGGCAAGATGGAAGACTGGACGAGAGCCCTGGCTATCCTGGGCAAGGGCGCCAAGTAGGTAGGCGCCAGGCAGACGGGCGCCAGGCGAATGTGCGTTAGGCAAGCGGGCGCCATGGTGCTTTGGGCGTTGGCTTGATTTCTTTTTGGAGTCCTTCTTGATGGGTTGACCAGGCTCCGATTGGGCTTTTTTTTTGTTTATTCAAATTGGGTTTAGCCAAGTTAATTTCGGGCTCATCAGGGATAATAACATAGAAAAATGAAGAGAGAAGGAGACTGAGAGTACCTCGATGGTGGCAGTTCATGGGTCTTGCTAGCAGTTCAGTGTTGGAGGCTTCGGCTGATGAAGAGGAGGTGACTATGGTTGTAAGCAAGACGTTTGTGGGGTTGAGAAGTATAAAGAGAAGGAAACAAAGAGGTGGGGGAATAAGATAGAAAGCAGAGAAAGAGGGAGACGGAGAGTACCTTAATCGTGGGTGTTGCTGGTGGTTCGTAGGGTCTTGCTGGCTGACGAAGAAAAGGCGGCTATGGCAATAAATGAAAGTGAGTGAAAAAAGAGTGTGTGGAAAGGGAGGTGGTAAAGAAGAAGGGATTGTTAGGGCCAAAATAACAAAGAATGGGATTGATCTATGAAGTACGGATACTTCGTTGAGATCAGCGTATCCGTATCGGATACGATACTCGTCGAATACTCGAGAATACGTATCGGATACACCTCCTACGTATCCGATAATATTTAAATATTAAGATACTTCACAAATACTTTTGTGTTCAATCAATATATATAATTTTTGAATTAAATTTTTAACATTTCTTTTCGAATTCACTTACCATACAATATATTTACAAAAAATCATACTACTTCAAAGGTACACGAGTATTTTTTAAGTATTATCTATAATTACATGTCAACAGACCACAAAATAAATTTATGACATTATAGTTTTAGCAAAAATTACTTCTAAATAAACCAACTCAGTAAATATTAATTTTAATTCATTTAATTAATCACTTTACTTTGTGAATATATCATAGTGATATGATATATATATTCTTCAAACTAAAAAAATTACTAATTTTCTTTATTGTGTTAAAAAATTACCAAAATATATTAGAATTATGCTGATTGAAAATAATTAAAATATTAAATATATATTATTATAGTTGTATCTTGACTGTACTCATATCTTGCTTTTTTAGATTTTATCATATTGTCATATATGTATCGTATCGTACATGTATCCCGTATCTATACTCGTCCTTCATAGGGATTGATGTTATTAAATACTTAAAACGACGTCGTTTTGGGTATAAATGAATTTTTTTTAGGGCTAAAAAAAGATTTCATTTTGGTTGTTTTGTTTTTTAAAAAATATATTTTGCAACAAAAAGTAAAATGTCACAATTAATATTTTAATTATGATTTAAAATTACAAAATTTAAATTTTGCGACAAATATAAAAATGTCATGAAATAATAATTTTATTTAATACAAAAATAAAATTTATATTTTGTGACAAACTTAGAAAAACGTCGCTAAAAACTATTATCAAAATAAATATTCCCGACAAACTTATAAAAAACGTCGCGAATTAATATTTGTATTTTATTTTTACTTTAATTTTGATTAGAAACCAAAAATTATATTTTGCGACGAAAAAATTAAACGTCGCGAATTAAATATTTTTACATTATTTTAATTTTAATTTTAGATTATTTATTTGTGCGACGAGTTAAAACTATCTGCGACAAAAAATTTTTGTCATAAAAAATTGTCAATCCTTGCCATTTCTCGCACCAACAAAAATTGGGAGGGAATCACCTCTTCTCGATGCACTTAAAAAAAAGTGTCACAAAAAAAATTGCCAAAATAGAAATTTGTGACAAAATTATAAAATCGTCACATATAGTATACTTTTTGTGACGAATTTAAATTCGTCAAAAAAAAAGTCGAAAAAATAATATTTCTTGTAGTGTACTCGTTTTTAATATATTTTTATGTAATAGTTGCAGTAATTATTAGGGAGTTATTTTAGTAAGTGGGCTAGTGGTAAAGTATTTTGTGGGTACACTACAAGAAATGAGTTTTTTTGCATCAACAATTTGCCGACTCAAAAGATCAAGTTGCCGTCGCAAATAATATTTGCGACGGCAACATGATCTTTTGAGTCGGCAAATTGGGAGTGGCAAGCAATAGGCGATGCAACAGATTTGGCATCAACAATTAACCGTCACAAAAGTTTTTGCATCGGCAAAACCCGATGCAAATGTGTCTCGCAAAAAAAATCTTAGATCCAACATTTTTTGTTTGCATTAGATATTTTCGGTGGCAAAAAACTCATGTGCGATGGTTTAAATACGTCGCAAAATGTATTAGTAGCCATAGTTGGGGACTGTTGCAAAAAATCCCATTCGCAATGGTTAAAATCTGTCTCAAAATATACTATTAGCTACGGTAGAGGACCGTCTCAACAAACTCATTTACAACGGTTTTAATCCGTAGCAAAAGATATTATTAGCCATTGTAAATGACAATCTCAACAAACCCATTTACGATGTTTTTTAACTGTCGCAAAAGATATTATTTGCCACGGCTGTAGGCCGACAAAACAAAATGATATTACTCTTTTAATGTTATTTGCGTCAGCAACTTATTTTCATAAATAATTTTAAAAAAAAACATAATTCTCTCTTTCACATGTTTCTCTATACCTGCTTATATATTCAATACATTACTCATAACATCATTTGATTAAAATAATAAGACACATCTCTCAAAACAAAAACATCTAAATTTAAAAAAAAAAAAATATATATATATATATATATATATATATATATATATATATATATATATATATATATATATATATATATATATATATATATTCAACATAAATAAATAACATCCAAAATTTTAAAAACAAAATATTTCAAACTACGTAATGAAAATGTCAATGTATAATATGTTTGGTTGTTATGTAATAAAAAAAATTAATCTCCCAATGCACCATTTGCTCTGTAATCATGCACAATGTGTACTCTCTACCTATGCGTCATTTACTTTCTGCGCTATCTACTCATTTAATAGCACCTGCAATAGATATGATTTGTGTTATTATTGTCAATAATATCTTTGTTTGCTAATTATATACATATTAATTAAGATAAAACATACATCACTAGACGGCCAAATAACACTTTTTTCCACTGCCTGCCCAACAATAATTATACCAAGAAAATGTCTTATCAAATGAGTATTAGACACTATTGCTTCCTCAACATATACGTTCGAAAAATTAGTATAGATAACCGCCACTGTATACAACATGGACACTCAAATCACAAGAGAATGAAACAAAATACCTTGGCAGTAGGATGAAGTTTTGCCGATGGATGAACATAAACATCACCTATAATGGTGGCACTCTTTGTACCATCCCCACTTTCCAAGAGATGGGTTGAGGTGAATTGAAATTGGGCAAGGTACAAGGCAGAGCATTTCAAAGACATTCTGCAAAATAAAAAGTGTTGCATGATTGTCTCAATTGAGGAGTTTTTATTTTTGCGTGGGAGGGGAAGAGGAGGATGTTGGCTTACCCAGGAGTTTTGATTTGTTCCCAGAAGTCCATGGTTTCATAGGTATATAAGTGTTTTTCCCCAGCAAGAGGTGACAGGATGTCTTGATGCAACCCTTAAAATTCTGTTGGAAAACTCATATTAAATGAACTTGTATCAGCATGGAGATTCAAGAAAAATCGAGCTTCTATCAACTCGAGTCTTTAGCAAAGCTATTCAGTGAGCATGGATAAAAATAATTTTCAGTAGTGAGCACGGAGATGACTCTTGGGGCCACTCTTTGACTATTCGAGCAGTATGGGAGACGGCTCGAGTGGTTTGCTCCCTAAAGGTATAGAATGACTTATTTTTCTCTCCAAAAACCACCACACTCATGGCTTGAGCAGTCGTCGAGAATCTGAGTTCTTGGGATTAAATATACTATATTTTCAGGACCTATTTATAGGGGTCGTAGTTCCAACATAAGGTAAGCTTTTATGAATTAGAAAAGACCCAAAACTTTCTTAAGAGCTCCGAGAACAATCCTAGATCCTTAAGTTTTAAAGGCTAAATTCCTTCATTTCAATTTCACACGTTGGAGAAGAAGATCTATCTTAGGGATCTACCATAAACCCACATTGGTACGTGCATATCGAGATTTTTGGGTGCACATTACAAGAAAAAAAGTTTTTATGGCGGTAAAGTGTTGTCATAAAAAGTTTATTTATCGTCACAAATATTTTTTGTGGTGGCATTGTCTCGTCATAATAAGTGTGGTCTTAAAAGGTTTTTACGGCAGCAATGATCTGTCTCAAATAATATTTAAGACGGCAAGATCCTGTCGTAAATAAGTTTTCACAAAAATTCGACATTTTTGTTTTTATCACGGCGGCAAAAGTGCTGCCTCAAATACCATATTTAGCTATCATAAAAAATATAAGATATATTTATGACGGCAACGATGCCGCCACAAAAAAAAAATTATTATGGATCGTTCATAACTAATATTATATACCATGTGCATATATACACTCCATACAATTTTTTTTTTTGTGGGGGAGGGAGGAAGGAAACTTGAACCCTTGACCTCAAGATGACAAAACTTTCACAATGTAAAGAGTATCATTAGACCAAAGACTCATTCGTATTCATACAACTACATATCCAAAAACATAGCAATATTTTCATATAAAAAAAAACAATCCCACGAGTTAAACAAAATGTAAAATATGCACTTTTATAAAACATAACGATCTATGAGTATAAGAAATTAATGCAAAAAGTTAAACATCTTTCCCGAACCATCTACTCTCTCAGTGATATCTGAAAAAAATATAAAATTATTGTTACAATACTGAAATGATATTTATATACATATATATAATAAAGAACTAAAAGAAGTTAAAATATACATCAACAGAGGGCCACGTAATATTTCTCTGAACGGCTTGTCCAATTATGTAAATGGTATATAAACGAGTCATATCGTATACATTTATTTTAACTGGTTTCACCAATACTTGATTTGTTTATAATCGTATCGTGACGAGTTTACTCGTTTATTAAACAGGTGGCTTAAGGAAGACTCAAACCCACTAATTTTATGTCGTGTTAATGAGTCGTATCATATTTTGGCATCCCTAGTTTTTATATAAAAATTTGACTTTGTAGAGTTTAATTTTTTCTCTTTGAACTACAAATCGTTTTTTGATATTAAACTACGTAATTTTATAAAATATTACTTGTAACATGAAAAATAGTTGTGGCCAATACAAATTTTTTTTAGAGTTTTTTTTCTTTAAACTAAAAAATATTTTTTAATCTAAAACAACTTTTTAATGTTTTATGAAATATTATATACGATGGAAAAAATAGCTGTCATAAATATAAAAAATTCTTTTGAATTTATAAAATATTATTTGAGACAAGAAAAACAACTGTCTCAAATACAAAAATTTCTTTTGAGTTTATGACACTATTTTCGACAGAAAAAATAGCCGCCATAAATATTAACAAAAACATGTTTTTTGTGACGACAAACACAGCCGCCACAAAAAATTGTCTCAAATACGTCTTTTGTAACGATAAATACAGCCGCCGTAAAAACTTTATCACGAAAAGACCCTTATTCTTGTAGTAATACTAAAATATTGCTCGAAAGATCTAGACAGTTCATTGTAGTGAGAGTGTTCAAGTAAAACTACTCAAAACTTTGGTGGGGTACATCAGGAGGAGAGATTTACAAATGGAAATGAGCATTTAATCATGGGGATTGGTTGATGTATACGATTCAAGTACTTATAAATTGATTTTGAATTTAATAGATCATGCTCTAAGTGAACTGGGTATCGATTATGCGATTTTTTTTCGAAGAGGATTTTCATGTCAACAAATTGCTCATATTGTGGATAACTTTTATTGCTTTACTTTTCATACATGCAATAGCACACATGAATACTCGATGAAAAAGCTTATTTAGATTCCCTTTTTTTGACATATTTATCAATTTGGTGCTTTGTGAAATTGAGCTTGGAAGGATTTGATTGATTGGAGTGTTGCGCTTGGCGTATACATACATTGCATCTATTTATTCATAAGAGGTTATTTTTATGGGTAAAAGGGATTCAAAGGTCCAATTGACAAATTTAATGTTTAATTTGATATTTGAGGTTGATTAGGGTTTAATTTAGTAACTGTCCAAGTGATTATTTTAATTACATATTCATCACCCTCTAGTTTATGTCAAACAATTCTACCTTTACAATCGTGAGGAAAAGAGTCCACTAGAATCTCCCCCTCTCCTAGAACCCAAATTAGACCAAATCGTCACTTATTGTTACGAGCTCTACATTACCAAACTCGAACTTGTCCAAACTTTCTCACACACCTAGATCTCATATTAGGTTTAAAAAATGACTACGAATTCCTTCTTGAATTTTTATGCTCACAAATTCAAGGTTTATTTTTGATCACTAAATGCAAGTAATATTCTGTACAGAATCTTTTCCAAAGTTTTAATAATTTCAAAAACTGAATGGGCGGCCGCCTCTATTAGGGTTATCACAGAAAACAAACTGCTTACAAAGCAAGTAATCGTCTCAAACGCAAAATTGGGGTTAAAATAGTCATAAAGCTTTGATATTAGATGAGTTATGCTACAACAGGCTGGAGTGGATTTTTTTTTAATAAAAAATGATGAAGTCAACTGAGTTCCACAATAATAGGATTTTTTTTAATCATACAATGCAACAACGCAGATTCTTATTTCATCATTTTCAACAACGAAACCAGTGGTTAAACATATCTTTTAGTAATTCAGATATCTCAAGTTTAATTCATTCTGATACCCTTTGAGAACAAACCATCTTTGTCCCTTTGGAGATATGATTTACACTAATTTAACCCACGATGGTAAGTCGTTGAACTCGAAAGAATAGTCAGCACAAACTTGAATACCCTGTAACCAAAAAAAAAAACACTAGGCTTTTTCTATCCTAAAAGTGGTCTCCGTTAAATCCTCTAACTTCTTACCTTCCTATATGAGCAAAATGGATACAATCATCACTGAGGTGTTAATAGGTAAACGAGCCTTAATTAGGAAGTGTCTTTTTTTTTCTTTGATAATGCAAGACTGACTAAAAAAAAAGAAAAAAAATAATCATTCTTTTGGCCTACTTTTATTCATTTATAATTCAAGTTTTACTTACCAGATTGACTATCACATCATTTAATTCCTATTATTCTATTTTTTTGTCAATCTCACATTGCCCTTTTTTCCCCACTTTTTTTTTTTTTTTTTTTGGGGGGGGGGGGTGGTGTTAAGTTGGACGTGACTAACTAGTATCTGACAACACTTCACAATTTATTTTGCAATAAGAATTTAGCACCAAAATGCTAATGCTAAATCTAGTATACTGCGAAATTTAACAAAAATATTAATTGAAAAATTAAACAAAACGCCATAAATTTATTGTGCTTGTCAATCATCAAGCAGAGTTCCAGCCAACTGCCTCCACAATGAAAGGGTTCATTCCCATATCTAGACATGAAGAACAAATAGTAGTGATTACTCGGGCTTCACCTTCATGTTTGCCAAAATTTGTAAGTATTTGCCTCAAATTGGCTTATAAAGGGGTCCATAGAAAACTGCTCTCTTGCTCCAATGTCCAGTGCACAGATGAAGCTCGAGAGCTCACTTCTCCACCAGGAATAAACATTGGATACCATCATAAATGAAACGATCTGCAAGGGACAAACAACAAATATTATATAACAGAGGATTACAATCGAAATAGAATAAATTTTGATTTTGTCTCATTCTTAACTCTTCCAAAACAAGACAACAATTGTAGCCCCTTCATTGAATTCCACTATATGGTCCTTTGAAACCAACGGTTCCTCATTTTGTTGACCCTCGCTACTGTCGCAGGGTCCATGCTCCATGTTCTTCTTAACGAATGTGCTTTGAGGTTTGTAGGCTGAATTAATGATGTGAACAATTGCATGGTCCAGAGTATCTAGCCAGTACAGTAGTTTCACTCATATGTTACTGGGGATGTAAAGCATATAATGTCATCCAGTTCCAATTCAAGTCTGAATGGACCACCATATGAAATAGTTGGTTCTAATGTAGTAAGGGTATCCAAATTTTCATGATGACTCCCCTTCCTTCCCCCCCCCAAAAAAAAAAACCCACACCCCCACACAACAATACCAACACCAACAAAAAAAGTACGCACTCACAAAAACAAGATCCTAATGAGATTAGAGCTGCTCAACATTCTAAAAGCATACATCGCGGATAACTGAGAGTGGTAAGCAAGGCAGAAGCATGTGCAGGTAAGGGTTTAGAGACCATGATAATGCTCCTACGTGAAATTAGTGATGGTGTGGCAATGGCAGTAATTATGTTCAATTTCATGGGACTATGTTTCCCTCACTTGTTGGAAACCAAACGAAAAATGAGGGTAAGACGTAATTAGGTGAAAAATGGATGGGGCAAAAGGTTTTCCAAGAATTTAAAGTTTCTTCAACATACATGGACCAAAGTATTAGGCAATAACTTACAACTCGGCCAAGTTATATCCAACTCAACACCTTCCTTTTTGATATCATATACGAGCCCCACACGATTCAATCGAGTTGGACGGAATGTCTTTGAGTAATCCTGAGTTGGCTGAGTGATCGTAGTTGAATCAACCAATGCCACGATATGGCATGAATCTCTTATCAAATTCAACTTCTTCTATCTAGCAATTTATGCATATCAATAGGTGAAGCCATGACCTAAGTGTGTCAGTGCCTCCAAGTCGACGGCCGAGATCGTGTCCTTCAACCATACCAGCATATCACATTTTGCACCGGATACTTTCTACTTATTTTGTTTTTTCTCCTGCCTCCTAAGTTTCTTATAGGCATTACAGATTAGCTTTTCTTCTAATCATAGTCCGTATTAACTTAATTGCTTTACTTACTAATATTCCTACATTCTAAGTTTCTTATCTATGCCTACTACCTTGGGCTTGCTCCATTATCTGTTCTATTCAGTGTTTTGAAAAGCTCACCTAGGCGAGAAGTAAGGCGAAGCGAATGTGACTAAAGCGAGGGAAAAGTGGGAAAAGCGAGTGCCTTGAAATTAAGCGAAATACGAAAAAGAGAGCGCCTTAGTTAAGTAAGGCGAACTTGTGTTTTATTTTTATTGTGGACCGTTGGATTGGGACAATTGGAAAAAAAATTATAAGATGCCTATACACCCAATTACCCCCTTATCCCATAAATATAAAACCCCAAGCTCTAATTTTGCTCAAGATCAGATCAGAGTAGACGATCGACTGCTGCTCCTTCATCTCCGATCGACTATTGCTGCTCATCTGCTCCTTCCGAGTTGGTGACAGGTTTGTCTCCTATTTTTCTTTTCTCTTCTAGTTCTCTTCTTCTCTGGTTCTCTTCTTTTTCTTTTCTTTTATGGTTCTCTTCTTCTTCTCTGCTTCTTCTTCTCTTCTGGCCCTCCTTTTCTTTTTCTTCTTTGGTTCTCTTATTTTACTTTTCTCTTCTGCTCTTCTGGTTCTCAGATGGTCTGCTACTTCTTTTTTTTTTCTCCCCTGCTTCTGTTGATGTCTGATAGTGGCATAGTGCTGTAATTTTTTTTTTCTACTGATGATTCTAATTTTTTTTTTCTACTGATGCCTGATTTTTTTTTTTCTACTTCTGATTGTGGTTCTTCTTCTCTCTTATGTTTTTTGTTTCTGTTGCTTCTGTTTTTTTTTTTCCCCTGCTTCTGCTGATGTCTGATAGTGGTATAGTGCTGTAATTTTTTTTTCCTACTGATGATTCTGATTTTTTTTTCTATGTTCTTCTCTCTTCTGTTTTCTGTTTCTGTTGCTTCTGCTGATGTCTGATAGTGGCATAATGCTGTAATTTTTTTTTTCTCCTTATGAATGCTGATGATTCTAATTTTTTAATGTTGCTGCTTCTTTAATGTTTGTATAGCTGATGATTTTGATTTTCTGTAATGCTATTTTGCAAATAGTAGTGCTGATTTTTTGTAATCTTGATGCTAAATGTTGTAATGCAATGCTGAATTATTAGTGTTTGTTTTAATTTAAATGTTTATGGTTTTACTGGCATTTAAATATTTAGTATGTATAAAATTAGAACTTAGATGTTTAGAAATAATTAAACAAAAATATTTATTTATTTTTTTAACTGTTCTATTCGCTTTGCTTCAATAAAGCGTGTCGCTTCGCTTCTCGCCTAGGCGTTAGGAGCCTTGGTCGCTTCGGTTCGCTTTACACCTTAAATAACACTGGTCTTATTAGTAACTCATAAGTACTGTCTTGATCCTTACCCACTTTTCAATCCATCAAAGTACCCTTGCCCATTTTTATGAACAATCAAGAGGCAGGCGCTATGCTCACCTATGGGAACATTCCAGCCCATACTCGTATATTTGCATGTGAACTCATCTTCATAAGGGATCTAACAAAGGTTTTACATCGGCTATCTAATGCAACCCTCCCCCCCCCCTTCTTCTTAACCGAGACCAATTGTTTAAAAAGATAAGACACAAGGCCAGCAGAGGTGTTATTCCCTTTTCCAATAAAAGCTTTCTGACATTCCCTTTGCCAAAAAAGAGATCAACTTAAAAATTTCAGAAGAACTAGCTGACCTCACCCAATATATTGTGTCAAAAAGTTCATAAATTTGAATACATTTGTCCTAGGTAGACTGAGGCACACCAGCAATGGAATAACAATCCTATCTAAAAAAACAGTAATCCTCACACAACTGAGAAGTGAACAGCTTCAGTCCAAGAATAAGAACATCTATAATCCTGAGATACTAGCAAACAAAGAATAAAAGGCCAGCAGGTACAATACTGCAAAACCAATAAGCAGAATGATAATAATGAGAAAAATAACAGCACAGCAGGTAGGTCTTGTTCAGGCTTCTTGATCTATCCTCTGCACCAGAAACTTGTACTCCAATACTTATTGAGAGATGTGTGTCTAATGCAGGTAACAAGTGGTGGCAGGTTTTAACTGAGTAGACATCCAACCAGACTCCCAAAAAGGGAAAAGTTGGTAACTCAGATTCAGATTGACTTGATGATGTAAATAACTATGACCCTTCAAATGACGAGCACAAATTATGACAGATACAATTTACGCACAATTAAGATATTTTAAAGCATATAAAAGAAAACAATATTCCTTGGTTTCCACTATCTTAAAATGAAATGCAAAATCCAAATTCACCCAATAAATGATGATAAAGTGCGGACGGAAAAAATAGTGAAACTGATGGATTTAAATAGGCGCATGCAAGCAGTACCTGCTAGTCTACTCGCACCCAGCAAGTAAGATAAAAAGCTCTTCATCAGTTATTGCTCCCAGCTCCATAGCCCTTTCCAGAGCACCTAGGCCCCCATCATCTTTAATTGATGCCCGTGCACCTCTGAACAGCATATGTTTGGCGCATGGCATAAAAAGGAAATTATCAGGACGCCATAGAGCTACTTATAACATAGTTACCCAAACCAACTGTCAAGGCTTCAAATTCATTTTGAAATTAACTGGCACAGGGGGCGTCTCTCAGTGACTTGCGCTCAGAGGGTTGTTTTACACAAATAGTTGTTTTTAGCGCTTCAAATTACAGATTTAACTACTGCATCCTCTTCCTCCATTAACTCTTCAACAATACAAATAGAACAACAGTAACACCATTATCTCAAGAAAAGTAATAACTTCTAACAAACTTTCAAACAATAACTTATATTAGACAACCATGAAGTATGGACGTAGGTACGTTGCACGGCATGACCAAGTCAACACAAAAACTATAGAAAAAAGCAGGCCAGACGTACACAAGGAGATGGCAATGACTAAATATATTTGTTTGATATATGAAAACAATCATTCCTTCGACAAAACCTGCATGTTTCTATAATCTTTGATAAAACCAGACATTTTAATAGTTCCTATAATTTGATCAATTTCAAAACTGCTCCTTATTGTGCTAAAAGAAAGCAATACCCAGTTTTCAAGCTTTATTGGATCACAAATTGCCATATGTCAAAGAAGGGTAGGAGATGTGTTTAGAAATAGCTTTTGAATTGTGAACAGGGCAAAGAGGCATCATACCTTGTCTATGACTGTCCAAGAAAGTATCAAAGTTCGACATGTGTCTGACAAGGTCATGAAACTTCTTCCTCAGTAGTGTTAAGTTTAGGATTAGAAAGAATTGGTAGAGAATTGTGTTACGTTATGTGTTATGTATTATGTGTTATTTCTAGACGAAGGGTAGTTTAGTACTTTGATGTTATTTATAAAAGACGAGTATAGTTGTGTAACCTAATAACTACCCTTTTCCCATAACCTTATCTCTCTTTCTCTTCTCTTCTCCTAAAGCCTAATTACTCCTTAATCTAAGTTTGTATTAGAGCATTGATCCAAAATTCGAAACCGCAAAGTTATTGGAAATCATCAGAATTTTACTGATCTAAACTTAATAGTGTCAAAAATTTCTAAAATTTCATGAACAGATTCGAAAACTTTTTCTAAGATTTATGGTTATTTTCTTGCAACTTTTTGAAGCCATCTTATGGGTCTTTCCAATTTTTGAAAGTTTTTTGGTTCCAAAGGATTTCAACTTCATTTCTGACTATTTTGGGCAATTTTCGGGCTGTTTTTTGATAGATTCTCTTTGGTATGGTGCTACTAGGGCTACGATGGAGTACCAATGCATATTTGTTGCAACTAGAATGGATCTCGGAGGTTTATTTGGCCAGATCTGCGGTGTTTTTGGGCCTCTGGTCTGTTTTTAGCCTACTGGATTGTGTTCTAACAGCTATTTGGATTGTGTTTGATTACTGGTGGAGGTATTTTCTAGTTTATGGTCAATCCTTGGGCTGAATGTTTTCCCATGATTGCTTGTCGTTTGCATTAATCCAATTTTGGGGACATGTCCGAAGGTAGTGTGCTTTCTACCAACACTGGCGGAAACGAAATAAGCCATTTTTAAGTGCTCTAGCAAACAACCCTTCTCTTCAAATTCATCCAGAAGTTAAATGGAAGGAACTATTTGTCATGGTCACAGGCTTGTTTGTTATCGGTTCAAACTATTTCCTTAGATGGATATTTGACCGGAGAAACTATAAGGCCTAGTGAGTCAGACTCTTCCTTGAAGCAGTGGGCATCCAAAAATGTCTTAATTATGTCTTGGTTGCTTAATTCAATGCAACCCTCTATTAGTCGTGGCTTTCTACTGCTATATACAGCCGTAAGATTTGGATTGTTGTGGCTCACATATTCTCAAAGAGGAAATGATGCCAAGGCATATGATCTTCGGAAGAAAGTTCGTGAGACTAATCAGAAGGACAAGACCTTGTGGCCGGAGCCTGATTACTACCATAATTTTCAGGCAGAGTGTGTTAAGGATGCAACAAAGTTTCAGCAGATGGTGGAAAAGGAAGTGTGTATGACTTTCTTGTTGGTCTTAATATTGAGTATGATCAAATTCAGGTCTAAATTTTGGGTCAATTCCCTACTTTACACAAAGCTTATGCCTATGTCTAGTAGGAGGAGAGCTGAAGGATTGCTATGATTTATGCTCATACTTGGGAACAGTCTGCTTTAGCTGTTATTTCTTAGCGTGACTTGAGTTTACCCTTGCCCAAGTCTATTGAGTGGGTGGCACTGTTGCTAAGGAAAACTAAAAATGTGACTTTTGTTGGAAGACTAGGAAAACTAAAGAGTTTTGCTACAAGTTGATTAGATGTCCTACACTTGGCCAAGGGGGTAATGTGCAACTTCATGCATACATCACTAAATCTTCAGACTCCATTTCAGTATACTCCCTTTAATTTCTCTCAAGAAGAGATGCAGATTCTTAGGAGTCTTATGGTTCGGCTTGATGTTTCCTCTACTACTACCCCTAATCCTACCTCCAGTGATTTATTAGGTAATGAACCTCTAGATGATATTCCTACTATTGATAATCCAGATGTTGATGACTCTGAGCTTCTTATTACAGTAAGAAAGGTTGTTCGAGCTAGTATTCAACATCTTGTCTGTAACTTTGTCTCTTATGTTTCCTTGTCTCCATCCTTTTGATTCCTCCTTTTCTTTTGTGTCTATTTCTCAAGATTGGAAAAAAATTCTCATTAACCCTAAATGGAGAGAAGCTATAGTAGAAGAAATGAAAGCCTTGACAAAAGGTGACACATGGGAGTTAGTTTCTACTCCTCCCCAAATAAGGGCAGTAGGGTGCTGCGGGGCGTGGGCGTTTACTGTCAAACATGAAGTTGATGGAACTGTTGAGAGGTACAAAGCTAGGCTGTTTACTAAGGAATTTACTCAAATATATGGTATTGGTTATCCAGAGACTTTTGCTCCTGTGGTAATGATGAATTTCATACATGCTCTTATATTTTGCCCAACTAATTTGGCGTGGAATTTGCAGCAGGTGGATGCAAAAAATGTTTTTCTCCATGGAGACTTAGAGGAGAAGGTGTACATGGAGATTCCTCCAAGTTTTTCATCTCAGATAACTGAGGGTATGTGTGTAAGTTAAAGAAGTCTCTCTACGGGTTTAAGCAATCTCCCAAAGCTTACTTTGATAGGTTTCTTAAAGTTATGCTAAAATTTGGATATAAACATAGTGGAGAGGAAAAAAAACAATTGGAGACAAAACTTACACAAAACCCCATGTGCCCAACATGTGGAGAGGAAAAAGAAACAATTGAACACCTTTTTCTATTATGTCCCTGGGCCTCTGTTGTATGGCAGGATTCCCCCTTTAAAATAGTCATAAATAGGTATGAAATTAAAAGGATAGAAGTTTGGTTGATGAAACACCTAGAAAAATTGGCAAGGACAAGAACTATGGATTTGCTAAGCCAACCCCTATTAGCACATTTGTACTAGTCCATTTGGCAGGCTTGCAACCAATGGGCATATCAAAGTCAATACCAATGGGTATATCGACCGAGTATGAGGCTATGTTTGATAGCAGTTGAACTATGTGGCCACTCGAATGTGATTCTTGATTTCGTTATCTATGATTCTTAATTATTTGGTATTTGATCATTCACATTTTTCTCGTTGAGCATATTGTTTCCTGTTGTATTGTATACTTCTTCGCTTTTAATATTTTTTTTAAGATAATCTCGGAAGGGATGACCAAAGTTGATATTTGAGGAATCGAAGATGGACAAATCTTGATATAATTTTTAATTTTTATTGGTATTTGGAGATCAAAATTGTGATTATAAATTTATTAAGACAATTAGAGCTATGTTCCAGTATTCTGAGATATTTGTGATTTATTGTGATCGATCCATTGATCTATCAAGTAGCGCGTCCAAGAAACCAGGGCATTACAGTGTGTAACCATAAGTGGCTTCTAATCTTTCTTGAGGAGATGTATTCACAAGAACACAATGTATATCGGACCTATGAACTGTTTGAGCAAATGTTCAATACCAAACAAGGCAATAAATCCCTGACTGAGCATTATGGCACTTTGAAAGAGTTGTGGGAGGAGCTTCTACTTTATCAGCCATTGAGTGTGGATTTAAAAGTACAGCAACGATAGCGTGAAGAGTTTCAGGTTGTATTATTTTTATCTAGTCTTAATTTTGAACATGGGATGTTCAAAGATCAGATTTTGGCTAATGAGAAACTTCCTACTGCTGCCAGTGATTATTCTCGCCTTTAGCGAGCTTCTCTAACTCGTGGGACTTCTTCATCCTCCCTGAATTCCTTTGCATTACTTTCTGGTCATGGGAGCCATGATGGTCATAGTAGTGGTCGTAGTGGTGGACGACCTCCAGCTCAAGGTGGTGGTCGTGGTGCTAGAGGTACTTGTAGAGGAGGATGTGGTAGTCGTGGTGATTGTGGTAATCGTTTTAAGTGAAAATGTTCTTATTGTGATGCTACTGGACGGACTGAGGATTATTGTTAGGATAAATATAAGAGACCAGCATATGTTAATCACGTTTTTGATGAGCTGACACCACCTGTATCTCAACCATCGATTGGTGGTCATGCTCCATCTACATCTGGCTTTCATGATGAACTTTGTCAGTTTGGCCACTGCAGGTAATTTTGCACATGTGGTAGCCCAATCACCTTCACAATCTTGAATTATTGATTCGAGAGCTAATGCACACATGTCTGGTATTTCCTCCTTATTTTCTAATTTTCACCCTTTTAACTCTCGCATTGTGTTAGCATATGGTTCCTTTAGACCAAGGTGTGAGACTGGTGATCTTCATCCTACTAAATCTATGTCTTTACCATCTAGTTTATTTGTCCCTCAATTTCCTTTTAACATGTTATCTGTTAGCCAATTGACCAAGTCTTTACAATGTTCGATGACCTTTTCTCCCTCCACTTGTGTTTTTCAGGACCCCTTCAGATGAAGAAGGCGATTGGTTCAGGGAATAAGTAAAATAAACTTTACTATTTGGATTCCAGAGATGCAGTTCCTACCTTGAGTGCTACCGTATCTCCACTTCAGTGATATTTTCAACTGGGTCATCCTTCACTATAGAAGTTTCGTCAAGTCATTCCTAGTTTGAGTCATTCTGTTTTGTTAGAATGTAAAACTTGTCGATTAGACAAGAATCACCATAGTTCTTTTCTTATTAGTAGTACGAATCATCAATCTAGTCCTTTTGATATTGTTCATTTTGAAATTTGGGGTCCTTCAAGAATAAAGAGTATCTCTAGATTTCATTATTTTGTATTCTTTATAAACGATTATTCTCGTATAACTTGATTGTTTCTTATGAAAGATTGTTCTGAATTGTCTAAAATTTTTTACACCTATAATGAGATTCTAGTACAGTTCAAGAAACGTATTAAAATATTTTGTTTTGATAATACCCTTTAGTATGTACAATCATTTATACATACATTTTGTACTGATCAGAGTATCATTCATCAGAATACTTGTTCACACACATCCTAACAAAATGATATTGCAGAATGAAAACATCGTCATTTATTGGATATTGCTCGTACTCTCATGTTTAACATGCATGTACCCAAGCCTTACTAGGTAGATGCTATTCTCACTATAGTTTATCTTATTAAACGGATGCCTTCTTCCGTCTTCAGTAATAAATCTCTGTTCTCATTACTCTACCCTAATACATCACCCTTCGTTCTTACCTCTCAAGTTTTTGGTTGTTTTGTATTTGTTCATCTTCTGGGTGTAGGACGAGATAAGTTTTCCCCTCACTCGCCTAAGTGTCTTTCTAGGATACTTTTGTACTCAGAAAAGCTATCGTTGTTATGATCCCGTGTCTTATCGGTATTATATCAGTGTCGATGTTACATTTTTTGAGTCCACATCTTTTTTTTTATAGTTCTGAGAATACCTTTTTCCCTCGATTTGATATCTATTACTCGGAGAAGCTCATATTGCCCCTTGTACTAGATGTTATATCTTCTTCTTTTCAGATTCCTGACCCTGCATTTATTGAGTCGTCATCTTTTTTTTCTAGTTCTGGGAATACTACGCGGGGGAGCTCGTATTGGCCCTTGTACTATATGTTATATCTTCTTCTTTTCAGATTCCTGACCCCTCATTGCATGTTTACCGTCGCTTTCTAGACAGACTAGTTGTTCTATATGCTGCAACTCCCCAGGCAACGCCTGCTTCTACTAAGGTCAGTTCTCCTGAGCTGTCTAGTATATCACCTTCGTCTGATTTGCCTATTGCATTACGAAAAGGTACTCGTACTTGTACTCAACACTTATTTTCAACTTTGTCTCTTTGTATCAACTTTCCTCATCTTTTTGATAGAAACTTGTTATGGATGAGAAAATTCAAACACTCCATGACAATCATACTTGAAATCTCACATCACTTCCTTCTGGTAAACAAACTATCAATTGTCGATGGGTCTACTGTGAAATATCACCTTGATGGGTTTGTTGAACGCTTGAAGGCACAGATGGTTGCTAAAGACTATACCCATACTTATAGTGTGGATTACTGAGACTTTCACTCCAGTTGCTCGTCTTAACTCTATTAGAGTTCTTATTTCTGTTACAATCAATTTTGACTGGCCCATGTATCAATTGGACTTAAAGAATGCCTTTTTACATAGAAATTTGTAGGTGTATGAGTCAGCCCCCAGGTTATGCTGTTTCAGGCCAAGAACAATTAGTCTATCAGTTGAAGAAAGCACTTTATGACTTGAAACAGTCACCACGTACTTGATTTGATAAATTTAGTACTATTGTACTTCAGTTTGGCTTTCAGCGTTCTACCTCAGATTATTCAGTCTTCATTTTTCGGTCTGCTGCGGCATTATTATTGTCATTGTGTATGTCGACGACATCATCATTACTGGTAATGACTCAAATGGTATTGTCCGCTTCAAGATTTAGTTGGGAAAGTAGTTTCACACTAAAGATTTGGGTCTCTTTCGGTACTTCCTAGGGATTGAGTTTTTGCCTGGTCAAAGGAGTGCATTAGCCAATGACAACAGAAGTACGTATTAGACTTAGTATCTGAGACGGGCATTCTTGGTGCGCGTCCGATTGATACACATATGAATCTTACAATTAAGTTAGACTTTGAGAGTGGTGAAGTGTTTGATAATATAGGGCGTTATTGAAGGTTGGTTGGAAAATTGATTTATCTCACAATTACAGGCCATGATATTACATATTTTGTTGGTATAGTTAGTTAGTACATGCATGCTCTTCGTCAGCCTCATTGAGAAGTTATCTGGTGCATTCTTCAATACCTGAAAGGAGCTCCAAGAAAAGGACTATTATATCGTTCTTCATCATCCATAGTTATTGTTGGTTTTTCCAATCCTGCCCGGGCAGGGAGTCGTGGTGATAGACAATCTACATCTGGTTATTGTATGTTTATAGGAGGAAAACTTGTTACTTGGCACAATAAGAAGCAGAAAGTTGTTGTCCACTCTAGTGTAGAGGCTAAATATTGTGCTATAGTTCATACCAGTGTTTTGAAAAGCTCGCCTAGGCGAGAAGCGAGGTGAGGCGAGACGAGCTTATCTCGCCTAGAGGACCCCAGGCGAAGCGAACGTGAGCGAAGCGAGAAAAAAACAAGAAAAAGCGAAGAAGCGAAAAAGCGAACGCTTTATTATAAAAAGCGATTCTACTTCACTGTTTTTTTTTTTTTTTTTGATTACAGATTAGTAGTCTCTTTTATTTTTTAATCACTAATAACTTTTTTTTTAGACTATTGCTGGTCTATTTTTTTTTTTTCTAATAAACAATGTTTCGAACAAAACAAATTTCTTTTTTTTTCTTGTGCTGCTGAATTCATTTAGAATATTTGTGGGATGTGAGAGTCAGGCGACTGCATGACAATTATGATAAAAAAAGGAAGCAGGAGTATCAGGAATGGGGATAAATAATAGATTTTTCTACAAAGAAATGTCTCTGATATGTCTTGGTTATACTTTTTCATTTTCTTATATATATACAAATGGTACCAAAAAGTGGTCTATGCTTATACCATGTTTAATTATTTTAGTACATGTGAAATGTGCCTCTGTTCTGCTTTTTTTTATTCAGTATATAATTACATATGAAATTGTTTACAATTGATTCTGCTCCTGTCATGATCATTATGTTTCTATTTTTTTTTTTAGCTCATTCTGCTTCTATTTTTTTTTGTTGATTCTGTTGCTGTTTCGGTTTTGCTGTCCTGTGTTGCTTTTGTTTTTTTTTTTTTTATTTTCATTCTGCTTCTTTTTTTTTTTGTTGCTAATTCTGCTGCTGTCCTGATTCTGCTTCTTTTGTTGTCCTACCCTGTCAATATGAAAATATATACAATTGTTAGTATTTGTTTGAATTTAAATGTTTAAGTTATGACTGTTATTAAGATTTGAGATATTATTAGTGTTTGTTTTAATTTAAATGTTTATGGTTTTACTTGCATTTAAATATTTAGTATATATAAAATTAGAACTTAGATTGTTTAGAAATAATTAAACTAAAATATATATATTTTTTTAACTGTTCGCTTTGCTTCGATAAAGTGTATGGCTTCACTTCTCGCTTCTCGCCTAGGCGTTAGGAGCCTTGGTCGCTTCGGTTCGCTTTACGCCTTAAATAACACTGGTTCATACTTCTTGTGAGATGCTATGGGTTCGTACATTTCTTTGTAATATGAGACTTGGTGTGTCTAGTATTTCATGAACGTACTAAACACATTGAGATGGATTGTCATTTCATCCAATACCTATTGATGCGGAAAGAGATCATCACTTCATATATTAAGTCAGTTGATTAGCTGGGTGATATTTTTATCAAACCATTGACTCGGTCTGCATTCAATAGTCTATGTTTGAAGCTGCGCATTTTTTATCTTTATACTCCAACTTAAAGGGAAAGTGTTAGAGTTTTTATTTTCTTATTTTATATATCTAGTCATATGTTAATTAGTGTAGGGTAATATTGTAATTACTCAATATTGCTTGATTATAAATAAGAAGGTTTAGGGTAACAGAGCTGACACAAGATTGTTCTTTCATACCTTTATTTCTCTTCTCTACATCTTCCTAACCTTAATATTGACTTTTCTACTTCAACTATAAACAACGTAGTAGGACCATTTTTTGTATGTGATGATTGTGAATTTGCCAACTATAAACGAACATCTTATCCTATCTATAATAGAAGCACTACTACTTTTATGGTTACCCACTCTGATGTGTGAGAACCACCCCCTCAATTAGTCTATTTTTTGTTATAATTGATTTGTCAAGTTTTTGATTGTCATTCACGTTTTACTCGGGTTCTACAAAGGAAGACTACAAATAAGCGTTTCGAATACGACACAGTATGGATACGACGATAAGCTAAAATATTAAAAAGTAGGATAAAGATACGGTTAGGATACATTAATCTTGTAATATATATTTTCATGATGAAAATAATATATACAACAAATTCATTAGATTTTATCATAATATTCGGAGTTTAGGAGATAAAACACGTACCAAACTAAAATGATACATGTTGCCAACACTAGGACTGCACAATGGTGTATTTAAGCCAATGTTCAATGTAAGCGTAAAACTGAACATGAGTCGTTCTTCCACAGTCCTTTCACTCTAAGTTAGAATCTAACTACAAAAGACTCCATTCATTTTGTCACAAGCCACAAAAGGTGATTATTCAGCTTAAGCAAGTTGTAAATCATTCTCAAAATTTCATTCCAACACAACTCTCCCTAAGGTGTGTGCGGCCACTCCTCTTCTTCATCAAAACAATTCTTTGTGAGAGGTATGTAAGGAGCTTTAAATCAGATAATCTTCCCTATATTTGTAATCACCACAAATTTATACTACTGGACTACTAAGCACATCGATCAATCCAGATCAACATAAACCATCTCACTTGGTACAAGGAACATGTGTCTAACACGGAGATATGTATATTCGAAGCGTATCCACCAAGTATTCAGCAATGATAAATATTTTATTAATTAATTGATTCGTGTGGAGGTATCCAATACATATCCGTAAGTATCCAACAAAGTATCAATGCTTCAGAGCATGGGTTTACTTACTTCATACTAAAAGTGAGGTTTTCTCTAGAGAACTTTTGTGGGCCCTAAACAAAATAGTGTAGCCGAGCAAAATATAATTGACATCTTCTCAACGTCACTTACTCCTTGATATTTACTATGGATATCCCTGAAACTGTTTAAGGAGATGCATTTCTTTGCTTACCTTTCAGTCCTTTCAATTTAAGTCACCTATTGAGTTTTCTATCAGGGATTTTTTCTGTACCTTTTGTTGCTTCCGTTTCTCCTAAAGTTTTTAGTTGTGTTTGTTTTTTACATGGTTAAAGATCATCTAGGGGAAGTCAATCTTCATTAGTTATACTGATACACATAATGGTGCAGGAGATGTTCATAAAGAAAGGTTGTAGAAACTTGTGGGAAGACTAATATATTTGTTTAATACTCAACCACTTATTGCTTTTGCAGTTTACGTTGTCAGTCAGTTGATACATGATTCTCACACCTCTCACATTTAAACTGTTTACTATATCTTGAAATACATGAAGTCAGACTTGGAAAATGATATCTTGCTCCCCAATCATGGTCACCTAAGGCTAAAAGCTTTTACCAATGTAGACTAGGCAACTTTAGTGGATGACAAATGTACCATGATATAAGGGAACCTTGTCACTTGATGATGCAATAAACAAGCTGTGGTAGCTAGCCTCATGGAGTTTGTGAGCTAATGTGGCTCTAAATCTTACTAATAAGTGGGTTTCCATGATGATGGAAATATGAGACTGTATTAGGATGATAAAACCGCTATGACATTGCTCTTAATCTAGTTCAACATGATATAACCAAATATTTTGAGATTGACAGGAATTTCATCAAAGAAGAGTAAGGAATTTCTGAAATTGAAAGATCTGTTGGCAGAAATTTTCACCAAGGGGCTTAGTAGCACAATTGTTCAGCCCATTCTCTACATGTTGGCAGAAAGCTAGGGTTTCTTCAGATGAGCAAGTATACTACATTCCATCTATACCATTAGATTGCTCATGCTAATACCACACACTTTGTTTACATTTTACTTATGAGGAGGTTAAGTTATGGGGGCAGCTCATAAGACCTCAATGTGCATTTAACAAAAGTGTAGAATTGTGGTAGTGGACTCATGTTGTAAGTTAGCTAATGTAGGCAACCATCATTAGAATCCTAGATATAGGTCCTTACGAGGACTTGCCAGGGTGAACTAGTAGATTGCAGACATCAGAAGAAACAGAACCTGGCATTTACCGGAAGGTACTGTTCACATGAGCAGACTGTTTAGTCACATAGCCTTTGCACAGTTGAGCTTGACTGACTTAATCTCGAATGTCTTTGGTAATCCAAATCCTCACACAACTGAATAAATTGAGCTTATATGATTAGTGAGTGAAATGGACAAATGACCAAACTGCCCTAGTCCAGAAACTCTGAATCAGTGATCAAAAGGATTTGAGCTTAAATTCAGATTCAGGAGAAATCGTAGATAGTCTTATTCAACCCCAACCTCCAGGACTCATTTAAAGTTGAGAATGGGAGATATTTATGCATCAACTTGAAAGAAGTGTTATCAAATGCCTTTTTTAAGTTTTGGGTATTTCATTACTGTGGCTAACTGCTATGTTTGTATGCATAATTTGGAGTGTAGTCTTGTGGACTAACACAATCAATGCTTGGCATACTAGTCTCTCTTTTCCTTCTCTCAATCTGTTTAAGTCAAACCCTAGGACTTCATGATTCAACCAAAAGAAACCAGAAGATGCATATTTTGCAATAAACATGAAATATATTCTGTGGTCTAATGTAGAAATAATGCCAATCATTAAAGAAGGTTTTAAATAAACCAATAAGCGGACAATAGAATTTGTATCACTTGCACGGCAAACACGCAGCCAGATGCTACCTTAGGTAATGTTCAGAATCTGTTATCACATACTTGGAACTCATGGACACTTTTTAATATGTCACCTCCCTGTTATGCAAGATTTCGGATCATTAGGCCTGGATTGTATCTCTTAACCTTAACCAATATATCCAGGCCCCAAAACTGAAACAATAAGTCATTGACAAAATTTAATTTATTGTAAATGGGGCATAAAGAAACATGATTATCTCATCACAATCACTTACGGTTGGTCAGTACGATTCTTGTAGTGAGAGGTTCTTCTCATCACAGAAGGAATAGAAATTAAAAAACCCATACTTCACCAACAAAACAAACAAGTATCAAGTTTTACACCATTTACCTTCTAAGTAGAAATTTTGCCAATTGGTTCTTTCCTTTGGAGATACAATGGTGCAGCGGAGTTCTTCCATGGAAGTCGCACTTGTTTATATCAGCACCGAACTGCAGTAATAACTCGAGCATTACTTGGTTACCACAGTGACATGCCAGATGCAGCAGAGAACAACCTTGAAGACAATTTTCTGGCTCAATAGGACAGGCTGCCGGATCACACTGTTGCTTTTCCAAACTATGAAAGCCACTATTTGAGTGATGCTCATAGACATCATGACACAAATTGGAACTATCCACCTCATTGTAGGTTGTATTGACAATATTCACATCTGATACCACAATAAGGTGGTACACTTCCCGCAGATCGTTAGTCTTAACTGCTTCCCAAATGCTGGTTGAAAGAGAAGGAATGCCAGATTCAGTTGCTTTTTTGCTCACCAGCAGTTTCTCTGCATACTGGATTAGAGCAACCAAAGTTGGGTTAATTTTCAGTATTTTAAGTTTTCCAATGGAATAATGGAAAGATTGATAACATAGCAGATTGCACGATGTACTTGCCTAGAGGTGGCAATCTTAACCCATTTCCTAGTAACGCGCCCATAAATAAATGAGTTGGGTACCTATATTAATTAGTGCGGGTTCTAAATGGGTTGGGTAATATAATTCATTTTAATTAAACGGATTAAGATGGATTACAAATGGGTACCCATTGGGTTAAATATTTATCTTTCTATTAAATAACACAAGTAATAAATTCAAATAAATATACTAATATATCAAAAAATACATACACACTAACACACCAAAAAATATACACATATACACTAAAACATCAAAACACACACTAGCACACCTAAAAACCTCGCACTAATACACCTCGCTCATGACCCGTGAACCGACCAGTGACCGTGGGTCGACCCATGACCTATGAACCATATGTCAACCCACGACCATGGCCCGTAGACCAATCCATGACCCGTGGACCAACCCATGGCCCACAATCAACCCGACCTATTATGTTTGTGTATTTTGATTTTTTATTAAACGTGTTTTTGTTTTTTTGTGTTAGTATTAGTGTGTGTATTTTTGGGGTGTGTGTGTTTTAATATAGTAGTATGTATATTTTTAGTGTATTAGTGTGTGTGTTTTGGTGTATTAGTGTGTGTTTGTATTTTGGTGCACTAATGTGTGCGTGTGTTTTGGTGTACTAATGTGTGTCTATCAAGAATTGTAATTATTTTATGGGTTAATGAGGTTAATCCAACCCATTATAAATTCAACCCATTATAACCTATTTAATATGTAAGTAAAAAATAGATTGGATTTATTTTAACCCAAACTAATTTAACCTGCTCATAACCAACTCAATCCACTCATTTGCCACCTCTAAATTATTTAGTCTTGCCTATCAAGAAATTTGTTCCAAAATTAATAACGGAACCTTATATTTAAAAAAAAAAATCTAATTAGAAGGGATGAAGATCTTTTCATATACAAACCATAAAACAATAAACTTGACAAACCCGTACACAAAAAACTGAAGTATGACAAGGAGTTATGTCACCAGTTATCAGCAACATTATTCCCAATTTTCTAAAATTCAAGGAAAATGATGTAGACCAAGATAGCTTTCATACCAATTGATGTAGACTGTGAAGCGGAATTTAAGAAATAGAATAAAAAGAGGGGGAAGAAATTAGAGAGAGAAGCAATTCTAAATATTGAATTAGTTCTCAAAAATATGGTAGAACAACTGCATATTTTCGGGATCTCAACTGGTCTGAATGGGAGTACAATCCGATTCAAATGCAGATTACAGGACATAATCTGTTAACTTCTCTCAATCAAGTGTTTGTCAATGTTAAAATTGAAGACAACAGAAGGATATTGTGCTTTAATTATCGACCCATGAAAGATTTGACCTTTTGTTTCTCGGCCGGAAAGTAGAGGGATAGCTAGGGTTTGTGATGGTGGACTGAGTGGTGCTATTACATTTCACAACAAGGATATGCTTGTCTGACGCAATGAAGAGAGTTAATGAAGAGTACATAGTCATCATACCGAGGTAGAGGGGGTTGTGCTGAAGGAGTGAGTAGGTCCCATGCTCATCTTACTTCTAATGAGTATCCAGTGGTTTTTTTAGTTTCCACTTCAGATACTCTAGTTATTTTCTAGAAAGAAATTGAGGTAGATGATCCTTCTTCCCTATCTAGTATTATCTGTTGGATGATTGATTCTAGAGAGTTGTACTACATGATATATTAGTCCAAATTTGTTTCCTTATAATAGAAGCTCGATATTCTCCATCCTAAAAAAACGCCCAATTTCAGTTTTCTCATCATTATCTTCATCATATGTTCTACATGTTAGACTGAAGTATTTACCGTTGCACCAAAAGCTATAATTGTTAGTAAAAACACAACTTCTTTCTTTTATTTAGCTCAGCAATAAACGTCTATAGGTCAGGTTGGTTAAACCCTTCCAACGAGCCTTAGGGGGACTTGATACACCTCCAAGCTTTCCCCCTAGCAACTACCCTGTGACTCGAGCCTGTGTCCTTACTCTAATACCAAATTATTAGACCGAAATGCTTACCATTGCACCAAAAGCTATAGCAGTTAGTAAAGGCTCAACTTCTTTTTTTTCGTAGCTCAGCAATAAGCGCCCATAGGTTGGACTAGTTAAACCTTTCCACCGAGTCTCAGGGGGACTTGCTGCACCTCCAGTCAGGCCAACACTTTATGTTCTTAACTTTTCTAAGAACTTTTATCTAGTAATAGGATGACCCTACTCACTTTCTTTCTCAATACTTTGTTATGAAGAGAATGACAAAAAATGGTAGTGAGAAGAGTAGTCTCTACCTCTTGGTAATAATTTTATTTAAGATACAAAACTTCTGGTTTACTAGAAAAGATAAGTTTTGCATCCCATTATAAGATACAAAATTTTCAGTTCACTAGTTCAACTGTTAGTCCATCCGTAATTCAGCTTATTCGACGGCTAGGGGCGTGCAAGAATTTGAAATTCTGACTCCGGTCCGCCTCCGCCTCCATCAGAATTTAATGGAGTCGAAGGAAAAACTCAAAAGACTGATTGTTTCAATTCCTTTTCAAAAAAACTCTGATTCCGACTTTGATTAAATAATAATTTTATTTACATTATATAATATATTTTTATATTTTGAAATAAAACCACATTTAAAAGATGTTTATAAATATATGAGTTAAGAGATGAATTAGAAAAAAGGGAGGAGTAGGGGCAAAAATGAAAAATGCAAGATCTAAAATCCTAGATATGTTTTTTTTTTAGGTAAGAATCCTAGATATATTCTGCAACTTGCTCTCCATTTTCTTTCTCTCTCATAGTCAACAAAAGGTGAACTGCCCCTCCGCCTCTCTCTCTCACACGATGACAACAACTCATTTGCCTCTCTCTCTCTCTCTCTCTCTCTCAGTTGATGACAAACAGCCCCTCCGATTGAAGCTCAAAAATGAGATCCCTGGTCTTAGATCTTAGATTGAAGCTCTCACATGTGGATGGTCTCAAATAGAAATAGTAACTCTCTCTCTATATATATATATTATATATATTATATATATATATATATATATATATATATATGTAATGTGTGTGTGCTTGCTCAATCATAAATATACACACACATATATATATTGTGATGAATATTTGACAAAGTTCTAATTTTTTTTTTTTGGCTTGTCCGAAACTCCGATTGGCGGAGTCAATGTAGCGCGGAGTCAAAGTCAAAGTCAAAGTCAGAGGAGAAAATTCATTCTGACTAAAGTTAGAATCGGAGTTTTGGATTCATGCTCTCCGACTCCATCAAAGTCGGAGCCCACCCTTATTAACGGCATCAGCGCCCTTGAAATCTTTTTTACCTTTATTGTGTACATTATCTATTTTGTTTAAGTTGATGTTTCTAAATTTCATTGCGAAGTGTGTGAACTTGCAAAATATTGGCATTTTTTCCATCCTAGTTTAATAAACGAAAGTTGAAATTCGTAGAAACGGAGTTAGGATTTGTAAGAAAATGAGAAGAAGAAAAGAGAAAAAGAGAATGAGAAAAATCTGTTGAGAAGGCTATGTTGTCCTACACTCTCTTATTTATAATAAACTAATATTATGAGAATTACATTATTAACCAGCACTACTAAAAATATAAATAAGAACTCTACCACTCTCCCTTAAGCTAGAGTATAAAGATAAAAAATGTCCAACTAGGGACAGAGATCATTGAAGACAGATCAAGCCATTGGTTTTGTAAGAATGTCACGCAACTGATCATTAAACTTGATGTATGGTGTGACAATCTCCTTACGTGTTAAGAGATTTCTAATAAAATGACAATTCACTTCAATGTGCTTAGTCCTCTCATGGAATATGGGATTGTTGGCAATGAAAATAGCTAATTACATCTCCATAGACGAGGGCACACTAATAACCATATCACAATAGTGAACGAAGCCACAACATCTCACACGTAGTATGCGTCGTGGCCCGGTATTTAGCCTCTGCACTCGAATGTGCAACCATATTCTGTTACTTGCTACGCCAAGTAACAAGATTACCACAAATAAATATACAATAACTTGAAGTAGGTCGTTTATCTGTATGACTACATGTCCAATCAACATCAAAAAAATCAATAACAATCATGGAGAATGAAGGACGATATAATAATAATTTACTCAGTGCTCCTTTCACATATTAAAGAATACGACAAATAGGCTTTCAATGAGGCTTATGAGCAGCATGCATGAACTGGCTAACCACACCAACAACATAGGTAAATCAGCTTATAAACCAACCTTCAATAACACCCTACATTATCAAAAACTTTACCACTATCAGCATCCAATTAAGTCGGGGAGTCCATGGGAGTATCAACTAGATGTGCACCAAGAGTACTAGTTTCAGACAAGGATCAAAATTTCGATTCGGTATATTGATTCACTCACCTAAAAAATAGAAATATTTCGACATGTTTCGAAAATGTTTGGACCCGTTTCAAAAACAAAATGAAAAAAATAAAAAATTTAAAAATTATTATTCCAAAACATTGGTCAAAATATACTAAAATATCTTGAAATACCTTAAAACATTTCAAAACAATTGTACAAATGCATTGAAACATTACAAAACACCTCGAAACATTATGAAACACCTCAAAATATTATAATTTCGATTTCATCATTGTTTTGTTTTGGTCTCCTTAGAAACAGAAATGTTTCGGATATTTCGACCGTTTCGAAACGAAATTTTGATCATTGGTTTCAGACGATAAATTCAATACATACTTTCGTCCGCACAAACTTTAATACCAAGAAAATAACGAACAAGACTTAGGTCTTTGACATGAAATTATTTCCCCAAATGAATCTTAAAGTGGGCAACACCATCTAAGTCATATTGTCAATGATAATGTCATCAACATACACAATAAAAATAATAACACATGTGAGAGAACGACGAATAAAAACTCAATGGTCTAAAGCAGAGCGCTAAAAATCATACGGAAGTACAACAATACTGATAAGACCATTTATTACTTTCTTCAGAGGACAAACTAACTATTTCTTACTAGATACAACATAACCTAGAGGTTGTACTTTATATACCTCCTCCGGCTGGGTCTCCATATAAAAAAGTATTCTTGATGTCTAGTTGATACAGAGGTCAATCACAACTCTCTGAAATTGAAATAAGACCTCTGACAAAGTTAAGATATACAACAGGAGAAAAAATCTCACAATAATCCACATCATATACCCGGGTGTATCTTTTGGCAATCAAACAAGCATTCACATGCTCAACTAAACTATTTGGATGATACTTCACTGTGTAGACCCAACAACAATTGATAGGAAATTTACCAAAAGGACGACTAGTAAGGCCCTATGTCTAATTCTCATTAAGGACTTTTATTTCCTCATCTATAGTTAGTTTCCAATCAAGAGATGTCAATGCCCGTTTCAAAGAGTTAGAAATAAATAAAGAAGACAAAATCGATGCAAAAGAATGAGATTGTGAAAACCGATGTAAAAAAAAAATTAAAAATTGAATGTTTTACATAATTACGGGTACCTTTACTTAATGCAATAGGCAAATCAGAAGACAATGAACTAGTTGACGATCCAGGAACAAGACTTTAATAGAAATAGGCGATGGCTATGGAGCTGGACCATATGGAACAACCTGTTTGTCCTTAGAACAATGATAAACCTGCAAAGGAGGAGGAAGAAGATACGGGCAACAAGCGCTCCCCCTAACTAGGAAAGACTAAATCTAGAGAAAGTGTATTATTTGACACAGAAAAGAAGGAAAATGACTGAAAAATGTAACATCGACACTGACATATTATTGACCAAAAACAAGATCATAGTAGTAATAACTTTTCTGAGTACGAGAATATCCCCAAAAAACACACTTTACCAAGCAAGACGAAAATTTATCATTACCCAAACCATGGAAATGAACAAATGCAACACAGCTAAAGACTTGTTGGGTCTAAAATGACGGTTTATTAGGATAAAACAATGAAAAAGGAGATTTGTTGTCTAAAATGGGGGAAGACGTGATTAATAAGATAAACTAAACCAAGAACAGCATCAACCCAATATGGTTTTGGAATATGTATGTTAAATATCAAAGTGCCAGCAACATCCAATAAATGACTGTGCTTATGTTCAGCAACACTATTTTGTTGGGAGGTATGAGGTTAGGTGATTTGATGAATAATATCACAGTCAACATAAAATTTTTTATAAACAATTAAGTATACTTAAGGGCATTGCAAGGCAAAAATACTTTAATACAAACATCAACCTCAGGTAGAATTTGTTGCGTTATGCATTAATATTAGAAAAATGGTAGTTTAGTATTTTGCATTGTATGACTATATATATGTTGGTGTAGTTGTTTAACCTAATAGAATATACACTTTTTTGAATCTTTCTCTTTTCTTCCCTCTTATTCTCTAAAACCTTAACTCCATAATAATTCAGATTAATTCAACTTGGTACCGGAGCATCAATCAAAACTTAAAGATTCAAGTCATCGGATTGTTCAGAGAGCTTCAACAGTGTCATCGAATTATTAGGTCTAATATGCCGACGCTAACAACCAATTTTTTCAAAATTTTTTGAAATTTTCATGGGAGATTCGAAATCTTCTTCTAAGATTTATGATAATTTTTGTGGATTTTTCTGAAGCTATTTGGTTAGTCGTTTAATTTTTTTGAAGGATTTTCGATTTTTTGAGGATTCAGCTTGCGATTTGTGATTTCTGCACCAATCCAGTGTTTTTCTGGTTCGAATCACCTCAGAAGGGTGCAAATCAACATATTATACTATGCCCTGACTGATTTGTTGAGTGTTGCTTGGATTTGTGAGGTTTATTGCTCCTTTGGGACTGACAGCACCCTTTTTGACATTGTTCAGGTGTCGGGTGCACTATTACACAGTCAGGGAGCCTTGTTTCACCTTTGGGTTGTGTCACAGCAATCTTCTTACTCCATTTTGGTACAGTTTGTGATATTTTTCAATAGTGGGCTACTTCTTTGGTAGAGTTTTTCAATGAATATTTGTTATTTTGTGTTACTTCTCTTAGGTAAACATGTCCGACAGTAGTGCGACATCAACTAATGTTAGGGAAAGTATTGGAGGAAGTGGGATGAGCCGTTTGGGTACTTTGGCAAATAACCTTTCTCTACAATTAGCCCAGAAAAATTGGATGGGAGCAACTACTTGGCATATAGTCGAGAGCATGTTTATTATCGGTCCAAGTGATATCTTTAGATGTATAGTTGACTGGAGAGATTAAGAAACCAAGTGAGTCTGATCCTTCCTTAAAGTAGTGGACATCTGAGAATGCTTTGATTATGTTTTAGTTGCTCAATTCAATGCAACCATCTATCCACAGAAATTTTAGATTTTTTTAGAAATCACATGTACACAAGTCCAGATCTTCTAAGCAAAAAAAAAAAAATCAGAGAGAAGAGAGCAAGAGACACACCCAGACGAAATTGAAGAGAGAGAGAGACATAGATACAAACTATACAACATAAATTGAAGGAGAAGAGTTCAGTAGCTTACCTTTTTGAGTCTAGATTTGAGCAGACCTAACCTCCATCCACGCAGACCTAGGGCTTGAGACTTAGGTCATCATCGCTACGAGTTATAACCCATGAGCCACGAGCTACCAGGTACCTTCTTCTTCTTCTTCTTCTTCTTCTTCTTTCTCTCTCTCTGCGGCACCGGCATCGCATCGTCGATCGCCATCTCCATCGCCTCTCTCTGTCTCTGTCTATGTTCGTGGGTGAAAGCGAGACCCGATGTATTTTTTTTTTGGTTATAACTATAAAAAATTACATTTAATACCCTCCTACATTATAACTTTTAATTTTTAATTATACATAAGTACCATTAATTTCATTTAATACCCTTCAATATTTTTTTTCCTTTTTATAATTATTCTTTTATGTTATTATTATTTGTTAAATTGGTATATTATTAATTACTATATTAGTATTATAATAAAATATTATTATTAATTAGATAATATTTTAATTTAAAAATATTATACATGTCATATTTAAGTGATTTCTATCTCATGTCAATCATTTTTTTCTACCAATTTAAATTTATTCTTATATAAATAGATGTTAACCCAATAAATATGTTGAATTAATCAATTATTAAACTTATCTTTATAAATAAATTGATTATATTTGTGTTTTCACGTGTTTTCATATTTTTTCAGAATTTTCATTGAATTTGTGAAACGTTTCTATTTTTGAGCTGACCGAAACGATACTTCGAAACGATTTTTTGATCCTTGAACTCGACTTGATGTCTCTACTGCAACTTCTAACCTTGCTTCGTCTTCCAATTTTGCCCACACAGGTATATCTGCTAGTGCATTTACTATGTCATCTTCATGTTCTCCTGGGATAATAGATTCTAGAGCTACAGATCACATGACAGGTTCTTCTAGCCTTTTTTCTTCGTATTCTACATATTTTGTTAGGGATAAAGTTAAAGTAGCTGATGGATCCTTATCTTCTATTTCAGGAAGAGGTTCAGTTAATTGCTCATCGTCTTTATCTCTTTCTTCTATTCTTCATGCCCTCAATTTCTCTACTAACTTATTGTCTGTTAGTAGTATTACAAAATCTTTGAATTGTTCAATGACTTTTTTCTTACTCATTGTCTCTTTCAAGAACTGGAGTCGAGGAAAACGATTGACAGTGGTAAAACACATGGTGCTCTATATCTCCTATATGTTGAAGCCCCTTCCCAGCCAACCTGTCACTCTTTCCCGACAGATGGTGTTTTGGCCCTTTAGTCCTTACATTAGTGGCACAGACGTTTGGGATATCCATCATTTGGTGTTTTAGAGCATTTTTTTCCTAGTCTAGTTAAGCAGTGTAGTAAATAATTTTTTGTTTGTGATACTTGTGAATTTTCCAAGCATAAACGTTCATCTTATCCTAGTACTAATAATAGAAGCACTGCTCATTTATTGTTATTCATTCTGATGTGTGGGGAGCTTTCCATGTTATCTCTATTTCTGGTTATCATTGGTTTGTTACATTTATTGATTGTTATTCTCACCCGAGTTGCACCACTAGGAATTAGGATTAAGGAGAATGAGAGTAGTCAGTCTCTCCTCGCATTACTCATACTTAATTAACTCATAATAAAGGAACGATTACAATAATTCCCTTAATCAAAATAACCTAATATCTTATAGTGTTACTAAGCCTAGTTTCTCACTATTTAAATAGCTTAGGATGCATGTTTGTACATTTCTTTGTTTGTCAGCCCCAAAAGCGAGCCCAAATCCCATGTGAGTGAGAGTGTGTAGAGAGCTTTTATCCACCATAAACTAGTCAAGACCCCCAAGGTTAGTTTATATAGTTAAGAGGTCTTTCCAGTCATTGCTTGTTCATTTTAATTGAATATCTCTAACACTAGATACTGGTGGGTAAGCATATATATCATTTACATACCCAACCAATGTTGTCGGCTTTATAAGCATGATGAGTAAATTTATACATTTGCCACAATCGTCCAATTTAGGGAAATTCTTTGGAATTCTTTGATATCTAAAGTAAGCACTAGGAGAGGTAGTTTGCTTCTAGACATAATCATTTGACACTAGATTCATATATAGAAACAGATTAGGTAGTAGGTGCAATCATGGATACTCAATCCATTTCTAGTGATTTTAACTTTGTTGTAGACAACCTGGTGACTTCATATCGCAAAAAATTGCTAGTTGTTACAAGATCCACAGTCCAGATTGAGTTTAGAGCTTTGGGAAATGGGTGCTTTAGTTTTTATGTTACCAAATGATGCTGATATACTGGAGCTAATTCATCTAGCCCAAATGAGACTATTGTGATTTGTGACCACAAAACGGTCATCAACTCACACATACCCAGTTCAATATGTTTTCACCAAGCATATTGAAGTTGAGAGAATTTCATTAAAGAGAACTTAAACTCTAGTCTTATTTGTACTCGTTTTGTGAAGAGTGATGAGCAGCTAGCATGGGCTTGGAATGTTTGGATTCATACGCAAGGCATTGCATGTGTTTTGAGGGCCCGAGATGGTGCTCGGTGTTGGCATCGCATTCGTGAGTTCCCACTTCATGGCACAACACGATGTGTACCATTATTCACATTATACATATGTGAATAAATGTTTGAAAGAGATTATGATTGTGGGATATTATGCATATGGATTAGGAGGTGATCTTCATAGCAGTACCCTATTGAGCATTGGCTCACCCTTTATGGGAACATTTGTTATGTATCGCATGTGTTTCCACTGAAAGCCCTCCTACGGGCCTGCTTTGACAATGAAGCCGAAGTTTGGCTCACATTTTAAAATTGTAGTCCCATTATATTTATTTTTGGACTTGCAATTATTTATAGAAAGATTTGTATATTTGGGATTAAAGGTATGTTTGTTGGGGCTATGTATCTATTCTTTTCGATAATGAATATGTGTTGTACATGAATGGTTGTTAGTTAATATTCAATATTTTGAATGTTGATATTGGACCCGGTGTGATCATTGAGGATACTTAGGTTCAAGTTGTGTTTTTGGTAAAGCTTCTCGTACAACAGAGACTCCGTCCAAATTTTGTTAAAATTATGGACTCTAATGAATGAGGTATCACCGGTTATTCTGAGAGTTGATGGGTGATCAATTGGTTTATTACGGGCACCCAAATTTTGGGACATCACACATTAAATATAATAAAATAATTTTTTTATGGTTAATCACACCCACCAACCTAAATATTAATAGTATCTAGTATATGGATCCCATAATCTAAAAACTAAAAACTAAACAATCTAAATAAAAATTCACTTTCGTAAAACACAAGATTGCATTTAACGTATGCAATAAGCCTTTAAACCCTAGGTTACCCTTAATGGATGAGTATATATGGTGTGACGTGTAGGTAAAGATTAAAATTTAATTTTGGACTTTCGATGCACAATTTCAGTCAACTCAGAAATAGAAATATTTTAAGAATATTTTCGACACGGAATGGAAAAAAAGAAAAATTCAAAAACTTGTTTTTGGAACTTTGGTAGAAACACCTCGAAATATTCTTAAATACCTCAAAACCAAGGATCAAAATGTCGTGTCGACACGTCCGAAACGTCCGAAACGTTTCGGAATTTCAACACTCCGAAACGAAACAGTAGTTGAATCACAAAATTCCAGTGTTTCGGTCGAAACGGTACTGTTTCGGACCGTTTCGGTCGAAACGGCATTGTTTCGAACCGTTTCGACAAAACAGTGATATATTCGGTTCATTATGAATAATTACATTTAATACCCCATTATAATTACATTTAATACCCACTGTAATTACATTTAATACTCACTATAATTATATTTAATATCCCACTATAATTACATTTAATTCCCACTGCTCTTCTGTCTTTTATAATTTTTTTGTTATAAGAATAAATAATTACACTTAATACCCTACTATAATTATATTTAATACCCATTATAATTATATTTAATACATACTGTAATTATATTTAATACCTCACTGCTGTGCAAGTTTTTTGCTTTTTTTTTTGTTATAAGTATTAACAATTACATTTAATACCCTAATGTAATTATATTTAATACCTACTGTAATTACATTTAATACCCACTGCAATTACATTTAATTTTTAAGTATACATAAGTATCATTAATTTAATTTGATACCCTTCATTATTAGTATTATAATAAAATAGTATTATTAATTGGATTATATTACCGTAATAATATGATTTGGAGTAACTATTGTCATCATATTTATGTCACATATGGAGTTTCTCTAAGTAGCTACCCAGAGCCTACACCGATGTATAAGCCTGCTCGACACTCCACAGGGGAATGGATGTAATCATGTAAGTATGTACTCATTAGCATTTCATGTGTATTATAAGACGTTAATATTATGTAAAAATGTGTTTATTTCATAAAAATTAAGTGTTTGAAACTAATTTAAGTGACTTTCGCCTCAAGTCAAGCCTTTTTTTCCCTCAAATTTAAATTTATTCTTGTATAAATTGATGTTAACCTAATAAATATGTTGAATTAATAAATTATTTAGCATATCTTTATAAATTAATGGATTGCATTTGTGTTTCTATGCGTTTCCATATTTTTTCTGCGTTTCCATTGCGTTTCCGAAATGTTTCCGAAACATTTCTATTTTTGAGTTGACCGAAACGGTACTTCGAAACGAAATTTTGATCCTTGCTCAAAACATAACATGTTTTGGTATTCAATCATTGATTCATTTTGATTTCCACGAAAACCAAAAAGTTTCGATCCTCTCAGTAGAAAAGAAACTAGAATTCCATCCATGTGGGTGTGGATCATGCAACGAAAGTGAAGAACACCTTTTATTCTATTGTCCGGTGGCTTTGAATTTTTGTGGTATACACCTTACAAGGAGTTTAGCTTGAGTTAGATAATTTCAAGAGATTGTATATCGTTATTCGAGACAAATTAGGTCGTTTTTTAGAAGAGATGTAAAGGTTCAATCTTGGAACAATCAGGGGTCATGACAATTCTTTGAGTGGTATTGATGAAAAGGAATAGGAGAATTTTTTATAATAAGAAGAATCTATGGAGTTTTTATAAGTAAAGTTTGCATGTAGTTAGACGATTACTTTGTAATGTCCAAAGTGTGTATAATTTTTTTTCCCAACACTTTTTGTTTTTCCGTTAGGTGGATTTCTTGTCAATCATATTGTGATCTTTTTCTTTTCTTGATAGAAATGCTTCTTACCAAAATCTTGGCTAAATGGGTGTCAAGTAGGGTGTTTCATAGAATATTTGGCAAGTTTGGCATGTGTAATATCTATTTACCAACTTCAGGGAGACGCATGTTGGAATCTATGAAAATTATAATAATTATCAGGAGTCCAAGAATGAAATTTATTATGCAACTCCAGTCCACCAATAGAAAAATTCCTCTCCTTGTCTTCTCTTCTTTTTTTTGTGTTTTTTGATAATATCTTATCTTCTTAAATTGAAGTGATTGGATTTGCACCGATGGAAACCATAAATTTCATACACAATAGAGGAATAGAGATATGATAGATTTTTTTTATTTTGAGATAGTGAATGGAGTTTGTTTTCCATTCTATCCTATTCTTCGGTATTGATCATGGATACTGGAATAATGTTTTCTTTCTTTTGGACCAACTCATTATCTGAACGAGTCTCACATACACCCTAGTCCGACTAAGAAAGCATCTATTTCTCTTATATGGATCCTCCACTCCTAGTTAGTAGTTACACAGTGTATATCAATAGAGATCTTCAGTACTACTCATAAAACAAAATATAAAAGACAAAAGAAAAAGTGTTTCAAAAAATTACAGTTGTATGGTATTTGATATGGTGCAAGATTATAATTTCCATAGGTGCATGGCAGATCTTATATGTACCTTTGCTTGAATGTACTTCTCCTTCTGCTGAATGGTAGCTGTGGAGCTAGGTTTTGTGATTGATAAGAAAGCATTAGATCCATCCATTCTGGGATAATATTCCATTCAACTTAAGTTAAAAAGCATAAAAATATATCTCAAATTATTAGATAATAACGAGCAAGAAGCCATAAACAACAGTCAACATCAACCAATAACCAATTTAATAGGAAAATATTCAACAAGAAGATTATTTGTGATTCTATACATGAGTTTTTGATCACTTCATTGGTTGAGATGCAGGAAATGTAACAAAAACCTATAGACCTTGAGAGGAATGAGCCATACTTGGTAGAATGCCAAGCATGCTATTCTTAACATACACAAACACTAGAGCCACTACCCACAAAATAACCCCATTACCAAGTACCATATAGTCATATCAAAGTGAAAACTCCAGAGTTTTAACCCTCCATTCACTGTCACAATGTACTTTCCATTGCAATCAAAATCGTAGCTAGTGGATATCATTGGTGTTGGCTTTGTGCAGTTGGCTTAATTTGTGCACAGAAGTAGAAGAGATAGGAAGAAACCAAAGACGGGAATAATCATAAGAAAGGGAATTGGTGGACAATGTAAAAGCTTAGGAATCTGTGACACGATGTATCTATCACAAGGCCTGTTTTTCGTTATTTCAGAATAGTCTCATCAGATCCTTAAGATCAAGCATTTAACTGAATAATTCCTACAGCCAAGTAAGGTCACATTCTTTAAATGACAGGGCCTTGAACTTTGTTGCCTGTCTTATATGTTTTGTTTTTTGTTTAGCCAACTTATTTCCTCTTACCTATAAAGTACAAACATGGACACGGAACACATGTGACACAACATAGACACTTTGACACGGAAAATCCACCTGACTGGGCAAGCGAAGAATAATTGTTTTGTATATGAAACTATGTAGTGTGCAAATATATAAAAATACATATTTACACTACTGAAAATAAGATATCAGAAGATATGATAAGAGGATTTGATGGGATCAATCCAACCATTTTTTCAATTGTTATTATCTATTCGATTTTTGTTTATCTTAATGGGATGTAATAATAGGTTTACCCTACATATAGGGTGTAGCCCATTTGTTCTAAAAGGATGTTCTAGTGCACGAGAGTCCCTTCATTGCCCAATGTAACACATTTGTTCCACATACCAAAACTTCGTGAGAAGATGGTCTTTTGGAAGTGGGTCTCAAAGGCCGAACCACGTTAATTTCGTACTCGTTCTTGATTAATTTATTTTAAATTTTGTTTTCATCATGGTACCAAAGAAAACCAACCTTTTGCTCCCAACTCTTTCCACTTCTGCTGATTTGATGTCTCACAACGCTTGGAGCTAATTTTTTATCATTCGTCTTGTCAACTCTGTAACTTATTATAGTGCACCTTTGTCACTTACTTTCAGTTTCCATATTTTGATCAAAGAAACATTGCACCAAAATCATACAGGTCACTGTACAAGAAGTCAGAAGACATATGAAACATATTTCTTCAAAGGTGCTAAGTAGTTGGATAGCATCTAGTTTTCACGTGGGTTAACGTAGTTTGGAAATTTTGCAATCCATTGCCAAATCCAATCGATGATCTTATCTGGATCCAATCCAAACAAACTGTTCTGACCCCTAGTCAAGCTCATTCCAGTAATTGCGCATGGTCAAGTCCAGCACATAGTTGCTATCAAGGGACTAAATTTGCCAGTGTATATGATGTTCATTCCATGCGCATGTTTCGATTTGTTCATATTAGATGATGATCATTCCATGCATATTTTCACCCAATTTGCTTTTAGGGGGAGTTTTATCAAGATAGTCCAAATTTTCACATTTTTCACACAATATATCATTCTGTGCAATTTCAAATACTTGCATTCTTTGGTTCAAATAGAACACTTCAAATCAAGATTTTCGTGTCCACCTTGAGGGGAAGTATTAAAGAAAAGATGATACCAGTAGGTATGATAAAAAGATTTGATGGGATCAATCCAACCAATTTTCCAATTGGAATCCTGTTTATCTCAATGAAATGTGATTCTATGTTCACCATATTTATATGGAGTAACCCACTTGTTTTAAGTAACAAGAATTGAAAACAAAATATAGTCTATTGGGCTTTGGTCCACATATATAAGCCTTATAGACCAAACCAAGTTAGTTCTTTTGTGTTCGTCCTTGATGAGCCTAATATACCACTGTAGTTGATAATCACACACAGCTTGCAGTCACCGTAGAGCAAAGCACCGTAGTTATATTATTTATGTTCATCATCCAAAGTCTCTCTTCTTCATTAAACATTTATGTCTTCTGTTTTTTCCCGATAAATTTTAAGTAGGATTTTGAAAGGATTTGTCTTAGAGAATCACATATTATCCACGATAAAAGATATATTAGTCAAATTTTTGAGCTTTGATAATTATATGCCAGGAAGTGCCTAGGAAGTGTCCACCACATGATCTTGTTTTAGTCATATGAATGTGTTAAGAAGTGTCAAAGAGAACCCTTTGGATACATCAGAAATGGAGACTCTTTTTTTTTCTTTTTTATGACAAAGAGTCCTTACATCTATGCTTCTTCTATACGTACATAAGTAGGAAAAACTTTTGATTTACTATTTTACCCCTATAAAAAGATCAAAGACAGCCAAGCCCTTATATATTTAGTTATTCAACATCACTGAATGTTCAAATGACCCTTCACATGATTCCCTTTCCACAAGAACTATTCCTCATTGTATTTCATACTTACATTCATTTATTCAGCAGGTTAATGACGACTCTAACTCTTCACTTTGTTCGGATTCAAGAGTATTGAGGACAGCACATTAAGGAACGGGGTTGTACGCCTTGTGAATATTTAACTTGGCGCAAAACTGAGGAGTTCCTTTGTCTCTATGAAAATTACGAAACAGCTCTTGAGCCAACAGAATGTTTTCACTAATGTTCCAATCTTTAATGAACGTTGACTGATGGAGACCCACCAACTCATCAAGCACTTCCCTAAACCGATTCGTCAACATTTTCGAGATTTTTTTTATGAGCACATTGCACAATGAAGCAGGTCTGAACTCCTCACAGACCCCTGGGTATCCACCTTAAGGCCGACTTTTTAAGTTTCCAATACACCCATTAAGTGTAGCATAGAATAATATAATACCACTATTACAACTTTGGCTACATAAAGCCAATTATTAACAGAATCATATAACAGTCAAACGCCCATTCACTTTCTATCCACCTTTACTACAATCCTCGCATGTCTTTGTATATTCTGCAAACTTCTTTGAAACAAACAATGCAATAAACAAAATCAAGCTATACGCACAGGTCTACAACATATGAACGCAGTGATCTAGAGTATCAAGTTGAATCATGATCCAACCATATCATTCTCATCATTCATCTTGTTATAATTCTTATTTTATATTATTATAAGTATAGGGTAGTAATATAATTACTCATAATGTCAATTTATTATAAATAAGAGAGTGTAACACAGCCTACACATAGATTATTCTCATTTTCTCTCATTCTCTTCCTCTCTCTTTATCTTCTTTTCTTCTTCTCCTTTTGTCTTAACATAATATTGTGGCCTTTAATTTTTTACTTGATATCAGAGTATTGATTCTAGTTTTTTTATCCAGGATGAACAGTACTGAGTGAACAGTAATCGGCGACAGTGTCTCATGAACAATAATTCTTGAACAGTAACTTCATTAACAGTGATTCTATTTTTTGGGAAAATAGGGTCCATTTTTTAGATCTACTGTCTTGGGACTATTTTGGCTGATTTGTTACTTGGATCTCAACCTATGGGTGCTGATTAGGCCTAAGGAAGGGTATTCTAAATAGCCCAACCTTATTTGGCTGGTTTGATGAGTTTATTGTGCTCCCAGGTGCGGAAAGTCACTGATTCTGGGTTGAACAGTGTCTGACAACACTGTACTTGGCTCTAGTGTTCCTTTGGTGTGTTTTTGATCTCTGTGTTGTGTTTTAAGACCTTCCGGTCTTGTTTGAATTGTTGGGCTGTTTGTGGCTTCCATATTGACATTGTATTTGAATATTTGGGCAGATTTTCTCAACTCCCATTGGTTATTCTGTGTAATTGGAGTGTTTGAAGATTATTGGCTCCCCTTATTCCTTATTAATGCCTAGTCATTGTGTTGTGGGTAATCTTTTTGTGTTGTGGGTTGATTTGTGATAAAGTTGTGGTGGTTCTGAAGAGTGGACAGCCTTATTTTGTGCACTAGTGATTTTGGGTGGTTTTTGGCTTGGCTTGAAAATGTCAGGGTGTGGTGTGCCACAATCAAAGTTACCTTAATGGAGGTTTTGAAAAGGATTTACCATTAATACCATGCAATTTTCTTGATGTTGTAAGCTTACCAAGAGCAATTGAGCAGGATGTCATTTGACAGAAGAAAATTTCAAGCTAATGCGTAACATGACTCACAAACACCTCTCTATGATTCAGAACCTCAACAAACTTATACTATCGTAACAGGCTAAAACGAACAAAAGGAGAGACAAACTTATGGATAGATTCATCCTCAACAGCATGATCATCATCATACTTAGGAGGTATTAAAGCCATCCTCATCCCTATTTCCCTCGGAATTTTTTTCCGGCCACTAATATGATAGATCCTTAAAAAAAAAATACCATTTCCAGTGTACCAACTTCAATCTATGATCATTCTAGGGACTACTTCTAATAAGCGTAGTGGTTCTCATCTCTGTACTAAAGCTATTGATTTAATATACATCAGGCCAAGAGTTTCAAAACTTCCATCGAACCATAATACTTCCAAGGATTATGCTGTAACTTGAAAGCAGCATTTCGCATGTGATTAGGAGTTAAAAAATTCCGCAAGCAAATTTCACTCCGAAGAACAACATTCTACAGTGATGGGTGAAAAACTATAGAATGTCTGGTTATTGTAATTTAGGGTATTATTATAATTTGTAGCTTATTATGAATTAATATAAATATAGGTGCTGAGAGGAGAGATTAATTAACTCTCATTCTCCTTAACCCTAATATTGATCATTTCTCTTCTCCTTCTTCTCTTGCCTCTTCTCAACTCTAAACCCTAAAACCTAACACTTTAAGAATGGGTAATACTATGTGTACCAAATTTGTGCACCAAATGATGTTGGCTGTTCGATTGGTGGATCCCATTGACACCCATTACACATTAAATGAATGTGATGTTGCCACATTATTTGGTGCACAAATCTAATGCATATAGCATTACTCTTTAAGATTCCAACTTGGTATGAGAGCACTCTATTGGCACTTGAGAGTCTTCAAAATACTCAGAAGAACTTCAAAAGCTGTTCACGACAAAGCTGCTGGGCTCGAGATGGGTAGGCTTGATTCTTCTTCGTGAGCATGATGGCATTATTTTGGAAAGTTTGAACCCATCTATTGTGTTTTTTCGATTTTTGAATTTTTTTGGACTTTATGGGTCATATTTTGCGATCTACTATTAAGCTAAGATTGTGACCAACCTAACTGCTCTAAGTAGTGTTATCAAAACCGGATCAGACTTGCTGGTCGAACCGGTTGGACCATGAACCGAGCCCTAGACCGGTCCGATTTATTAATTAGACCGCGCAAGAAATTGAACCGGTGATAAACCACTAAACCAACCGATTTTAAATAAAACCAGTGAATCATACAGACCAATAAAAACCAACAGTTCGGCTTTTAATTGGAAAAAAAATTCACAATCCATTTTTTGGGCAATTTTGCCCTAGACCAGTCGTCTTCTCCACTTCTCCACTTCTCCACTGTGCAGTTTCACTAAGTCTTCTCCTCTCTCTCATTCTCTCTCTCTCTCCACTTCTTCATTGTGCAGCTTCACTATGTATCTCAAACAGTCAAAGTCTTCTCGTCTTCTCCACTACGCCTTAATCTCCTTTGGCTTCGGTAACGGTAAGTCTTCTCCTCCTCTCTCTCTCCCCCTCAGATTAACAAAGGCTTTGAAGACTAGTTTTGCTCTGCCGCTGACCATTGCCTAGTAAAAGGTTACGCCTACAATTACTCTGATCTTGTTGTCTGCGACTCTTGTCCCTATAGTCCATTGAATCTGGGCTGGATACTTTGATATTTGTTTGAACTTGAACTTTCGACCACCCTAAAACTTGAAGCCTTTAGATATGCCAAAAGTCTGACAATTAATGGCTTGCAGATGATTTATAGAACCAATCTGCATGTATTTTTATCATGCCCATGTCCACAAATTTTTACTCCCATTATCATCCGTCTCTGATGGGTTGAAAATAAGATGACTCAAAGTTTTCTTGGTCACATATTTTTGAAAATTCAAACCAAAATGGATCACCATAGGAGGAGTGAAAACTATAACCATCTATAGTTGAAAAACTATATGAGCCTGGATCACACCTTGGCTTAGAAGACAGACCTCCCATGCTTGATCCAAGAGCCTTAATATTAGAAGGACCTAATGAAAATTTGATGAAAGCTTCTTTCTCACCATTATTCGTATCAATAATCCCACCAATATCACTACAATCTCTCTCCACATCTTTTAACTCTGTATTCCTCTTGCTGGTATTCTGTCAAGGTCCAATCATTCAAGGTCTCATATAACGGCATTCATTCAACGGTAACTTTATCTTCATGAACCTTTATTATCTTATCCTTTATATTATCAATGGAAACAATGTCTTAAATCTGGGTTTTGATGTTAACACTGTTATTTGTCGCCATTAGATAACATTCCTCCACATCCTCAACTTGAGTAGTCAAGCATGCTCACCAAAACACAAGTAGTGGCCCCTGATCTCCTTCCACTTGCCCTTCTAAAAGACTTTCATCTTGAACAGCATCATATATAGTTGTCTGATCATATTCCAAGTAAGGCTCCTCTTGGATGTCCTCGCCATTTATGAATAGATTTTTCTAGGCCTATCTCCTTTCCTACAATCTGCCATCCCCTATGGCCTACCCCAGCACACTTGAAGCACTTCATACTGCTAGTTGCCCCCGTGGGTCATACAACTGGCCAACCCCCCCCCGTCTACCTACCACTAGGTACTGGTGGGTTGTGTGGGCAATTGGACAGTACAAAATTATCTTCTTCACCCCAGTGGCAGTACTTCCAAACCAACTATTATTTCTGCCCACTCTTTGACTCAACTATTTTTCCAACTAGAGGGCACATTGATAAGCCTCGGACACAGAATAAGGGTCGAACAGATTTAGGGTCTCCTGAATTTTAGGTCGTAAACCTCCAATATAATATGAAACCAATTGGTCCTCGTCTCTATCAAGTCATTACGTGTTACTAATTGATGAAACACAGTAGTGTACTTGGTGACAGATCCATACCTTGCCATAAATTCTACAAGCTCTAGTATAATACCCTCATGTAATTATACAATCCTGCATATGTTTCTTTAGTTTGTACCACATGTTTATCTTCTTTATTCCTTACCTCTGCAGAGTTTTCTTAGTGCTGCCACCATACAGCGACTCCTCCACGAAATCTCGTTGCCACCGGTGGGACTTTCTTGTTCTCAGACACCTCATTAAACTCCAAAATTTCCTCAACGACGAGGAGGAATTCTTCAGGCTGTAGACTGCCTTCAAAATTCGGCAGGTCAATCTTCAATCCGACTCTCATCGCTGGGAATCAATCTTTGGCATGGTGCCTCACCTTTCCCTAACCCTGGGTGGATGCTCAGTGAAAGGATTATCATCATCATCTACCAAACTCTATGTCTCCTACTCCACTCGTCGTGGATTCTGGGGTTGTCGCTGTAGTTGTGCTTACAATTACTGTTGAACAACGGCAGTTAGTGCTACCATCTATTGGGCTAAAGCATCAATATGTTGTGGTATCCTCACGTCTCTCGCATTGATCTCGGCTTCATAGAGTTCGTCCACTAGTCGTCTTCTTGGCAGCATAGTGACAAGAACGTAATTAGGCTCTGATACCAACTGATGTAAAGAAGCGGGTAGAAAAAATAGTATAAGGAACAAAAGGGAATAATAAAAATAAACCGTTGATTTGCACACAAATACCGATTTATATTTTTACTATAAGTCTGTTGATTCTGCAGAATACCAGTCTTAAAAGGCTTCAATTGATACCAGAATAATTGAGAAAAAAAAAAAGAGAAACCTCCCTCAATTGAATTTAATAATCAAATGTCATTTAGCCCTAAGGCTTACAGGAGTATAAATAGTAATGAAACCCTAAACCAACTAGAAAACTGGAATCCTAATTAAATTAGGAAACCAAATAAATAAAAATCCTAATTAAATGAGAAAAAAAATAATATAATTTCCTACTTAAATTCGGAAATAAAATAAAATCGTCTAGAATTCCATAATAGAACGGTATTGACCACGTTCAATAAAATTCCAAAAATTTCGCCACCAATACTGCATCAAAACCTTAATGGGAGACTTGGGCTTCTCTATTGGTGTACCTATGCGCTTGTATTTTGATAATAACGTTGTCATAACCCAGTTCAACGTGATAGAATGAAGCATATTGAGATTGACAATAACTTCATTAAAGAGAAGTTGAATGGTAGGTTGGTTTGCATGCCCTTTGCAACATCCAAGAAACAATTAGCCGATGTGTTTACTAAGGGGCTTAGTAGTAGAATTTCTCATTCAAATCTATGTAAATTGGGCATGACAGATATCTATACTCCAACTTGAGAGAAAGTGCAGAATGTCAAGTCATTTTAACCAAGAGGATTATTGTAATTTGCAGCTTATTATAAATTAATATAAATATAGGTGATGAGCGGAGAGAGACATTAACTTTCATTCTCCTTAACCCTAATTCTCATTGTTTCTCCTCCGTTTTCTCTTCTCCTTCTTATCTTGCCTCTTCTCAACTCTAAACCCTAAACCCTAAAACAAAAGCAATTTCAATACCAGCCCAGAAATTCAACCAAACATCAAGCAAAATGTTATTCCTTAATCCATGTTGTACAATTGATCCAAATCACAAAGTTCCTGATAATTCGCAATAGATTATATGAAATCTCAACTAATCAAATCAGATTCTTCATTAAAACCACGTTTATCTCAATAGGATTCCAAGCCAAATATTTCACATGTGAATTGTATTAGAACAATCGATCATTACAACAACAAATCTAATGCTATATGGTCCACTGACATGCAAACTTAATGACAGTTCATGTCCTAGGAAGAAAATTTCTTTAGAAGACTTACTTCTTTAGAAGACTTACTTATCATTTTGACGTAAAAGCAATTCCTCCCAGATAGAGTTACAATAAGTATTACCCAATGTGGAAAATAAATCCAAGACCGTAGATTCCCAAACCTTGACGTCTAATGTTATAGACCTCACCTGCATTTAGCGGGACAAAATATGTCATTCATCTGAGTTCCCAGAAGCAATAAATAACCAAATATGTTTTCTACCCGATTATCTTATCTTTTGAAACTAGGGGGAAGTGAACCCAAAAGGTCATAATTTGAAGTAAATTTACAGCTAATCATCATGCATCTTCTTCACTTTGATTCTAAAATATATCTCATAAAAACAATACGGTAAGAGAAGTTACAGCATCCAAATTTTCTAGTCAATGGGCTTGGTTAATTATTTGGAAACCAGCAACAAGCCTGCTAACACCCAGAAACGTGGAAGAAAGGAGAACAACAACGCTGGAGTGGACAAGATAAAACAAGCTGTTTAATCCTCTGAAATTTTACTTGAAAATTGAAACAATGTAGACAATGAGAATTTATACAAACTGGTTCCAGATTTTTTATGGTGGTGTGAGCACTTCATATCCCCAGGAGAAAGTATTATTCTGTTGATCGACTCCAAATGATTTCATAAATATACGTGCCAACTTGGGAGTCTTGAACATGGTGTCGTGTTAAATCAATCACCCAACAAGGCAACAACATTAATTTTTGACTGGTGTTGGTACTTCTTTCTATGTTCCGTAATAGGTAGCAGAACTTAGGCACTACACCAATGTTTTGAGAATGGGATAAGCCAGACCTACCAAGTGGTAGGAGCCATGTCCTTTGTAAACCATGGCACAGGAGGGTAAACCATGGAACAGGAGGGAGCACGGTGGATGTGAAAGTGATGCAATCTGATATCGTCCGGTTAGGAAGAAGTGTTTGTTTTCCTTGGAAGTCAGACTAATCCTTCAGGGTGGTGGTGTTGATTTCTACATTGCTATATTATTGCTTTAATACCTCTTAGTCTGGCATATTGTGATTTATTCAATTCTGGGCTGTCAAACTCACTCCACATATTAACCATGTCAAATGCTCATTTACTAAGGAGTAAAAGTCAACTATGCAATCAAATATTCTAAGAATTAGAGATTGTCAATTTTTCAAGAAGAAACTACAATTTTTAATGATAAAAAAAACCAAAAGTCGTCTACCCAAGTGATGGTTAAAACCGAAATTATAAAAGTATAAACTATGGCTATGAAAGTAACTACAATCCACATGATGCTATTTGACTCACCGCAATACTAAAAAGAGGAAAATTGTCAAACTCCTTGGTCATGGATGCCCAAAAAGAAGCCAAAAAAAAAAAAAAAAAAGGTCCCATAAGTGTTCAACATTCCCCCCCCCCCTCGACGGGTATCTTCAAAGATTCTCGCATTTCTATCCATCCATTAGACCCAATTAGTAACAAAGAAAACACATTGCTAAGGATCTTTCCTCCTCTATTTCCTCTCAATCCCATAAAATCCAAACAAATCATATATAACATAAATCTTGGAGACACCCAACAAAGACCAACTAAGTTGAACAATTTATGTCATAGTGATAGGACAATGCAAAAATAATTGATTCACACTCCCACCATCCCTTTTACACATTACACACCATCAGTATTAATCTTACCAAAAGCAATTATCCACGCACAAACTTGCATCTTTAAAGGAACTTTGGCATTCCAAATCTTGAATGACAGTTGAAATAATTGTAGTGAAGGGTTATCAATTAAAGATTCAAAGTAGGATTTCCAAAAGAAGATACTCGAAGGATCACTAATCCAAAATCTTTTATATAAAGAATTTTGCGGTGAGGAAACACTACTGAACATAGAAAAAAAGTACCAACAATTTGAACATTCTCTATCACTAAGATTCCTACGAAATTCAAAATCAGAAGAGACAAGAAACGACTGATGCAATATTTTTCCTTTGGTAAAAAAAAATATGGTCAATACGAGGAAATTAACTAGAAAATGAAGACTTTCCCCTCTCAAATATCCTTCCCAAAAAAATCTCGGCCCTCTCCCACAATGAAATTCACCCTCTAAAAAAAATTGGGTAACTTCTAAAAAATGAATTTTCATGGACTCTAGAAGGTCAGGTTTCAATCCCGCACCCCACTCATTAGCCTACAACCCATATTTGTTCCTAACAACATTATTTGTTCCTAACAACATTATGCCATAGTGAATCTTATTCCAATAAGAATCTCTAAAGCCATTTTCCAACCAAGGTCATGTTCCATTTCACCAAATTGCCCACCAAAAAGCAAATGATCCTTCTTTCCTTCCCCACTTCTTTCCCAAAGGAAGTCCCCTAATCATCCCTTCACCTTCTTGTCAATTACTAATATTCTTTTTGTAAATTCAAACTATTTGATGAATTCAGTTGTTATAATAGGATTTTAAAGATTGGAAGACTTTTTTTATATTATAGAGGTATTAGTGTTTCATTTTGTATGTAAAGGTGTGATTAGTTCACACACCTGAGTCTGTTTTACCTCACTTTTTTTTTTTTTTTGAATTTTGCAACATCAATTAAAAAAGGTAGACAATGAATTTTTACCAAAAAAAGAAAACTCAGTCATGCCGGTAAATGTATATGAGAGTACCAATCATGATAATGGAGTTTTTCTCCATGCAAGAGGGTATAGGGTGACAATGTTTGCATCTAGGCCGTATACAAAATCAAGAGAACACGAGGTTTGGAGATTTGACTATAGTTTCTATAGGCAGGTACCATCACTCTATGCTTTCCAAGTCGTATGGCCACCTGTTGGACTAACACAAGGCCAACCAAAATGGGGTGGAGAAGAACAGAAACATTTCAAACCACATGTTGACTCAACAGGATATAAGAATATTTTATCCTTGATAAATATGGTAATTTTAGTAGCAATTTCTCCCCTACGTTTGTTTGAAGAACCTAGCCCCCTTGGATTTTGTCGAGACCTAAGATACTTTAACTCCCTTTATATCATGCATTTCTAGCAAATCTCCTTAGTGTGAAAATATCATATCATCACTCACTTCATTAACATTTCCTTAACCTGAACAAATTTCAAGGTTTTAAGAGATACAAGTTTCATAGTTTCAAGTAGTCAAACCAACTCAACTAGAGCTACAATGAAGTCTCATTTAAGTTATTACTCTTTAAATGTCCCCCCACCGAAGGATCAAAAACGCATTTCGAAATGATAGAAATGCATGAAATATTTCGGTAGAAACTGACACAATACGGGGTTAGAATTTAAGAATTCTTCTGTTTGACCCTAAATATCATCGTTTCGACCTTGAAATAGTAACACGATTTCACAAAGGAATTTAATTGCAAAAGGGTACTTTAGGCTTCAACAAAGGAAAAGGAACAAAAAGACTAGAGAGAGGGGGGCACATTGAAGCAAGAGGAGGAGCAGGAGGAGATGAAGTACACTACAAGAGTCGCAAGCAGAGACAGCCCATGCAACACCCACAGACAAAGGCACTTCCAGATCTAAGCCAGTTATGTTCTTCTTCTAATCTCTTTCCTATCTTCTTTCCTCTTCTTCCAGCTACTACTTCATCTCTCCTCTTCCAAGAGTTGTTTTCCTTTTCTTATCCAATCTCTCTGAAACTCCCTCTCTCCCCTTTGATCTACTGATATATCTCTGATTAAGTGTACAAATCATTATAGTACAATTTATTTCTCCAATGACTCAACAAAAATTTATATATGCAAGGCTTATACGTTGTGTAACTAAATTTTAATGGAATGGTATCAATTCGTAACTTAATATCACCATATGATTAGTGCAATCAATTTTGTTGATTGTAACTGATAGATGTTTGGCAATAAACATCCTCAATTAATCTATTGTCTAGCATACCTACGAAAATAGAGATTTTCATATATGTTTCTAGATTGTTTTTTTGTTCCATCCTACTTCTGAAATGTTTCCACCTTGAATCTGATCGAAATAAAATATCGAAACGAAATTTTGATCCTTGCTCCCACCCTAACAAAAAAATATTACAATGTCCGACTACTACGATTGGAAATGAAAAGAAAGAAAAGAAATAAGAAGATCAAAAAATTTGGTTTACTTTGTGACACAAACCCCTTATACACGAACCATTCTGACCAGCAACAAATTATAAAGTAGGCAGAAATAAATACACCCCCAGAGGTTAAGAATTTTTACAATATGAAAATATATATTTAGGAATGACATCCTTGTAATAAGTATATCACTTAAGGGGGTATATAGGTCTTTTCTTATTCTTTCCATACATACATACATATATATATATGGAGTGAGTGAGAGATGTGAATATTGATTCATTACTACTTTGCCTCCTTCTTTGTTCTCTCCAAAACCCTAACTACAACATTCACATGGCATCAAAGCCATCATAATACATCCTTACCAAAATACCTCCCTTTCCTTTTTCCTTTTCTTTTTCCTTCCTCTTCTTTTCCATTTCCGATTTTTATAGCAACCCCTTGGTTGCAGAGTTCTGCGTGTGTTTATAATGTTCTTCAAATCCTTTTTTTTTTTTTAAAGTAGTTAATGGCTGAGTATTAACTTTCCCAACCACCGTCATTGTTTGTCACCAGAGGTGTCGTTGCGTAGGCTTGTCTCACGTGTTTGCTATAATTGCTAACCCATCGAAGTTTCGATTGGGTCTTAATTTAGTTGGTTGTGGTATTTTGTTGACGATTCAATATTGGAAGTCATCTTTTCTGGGTGTGGGTTCCCTGATTTGTTGCTGACAACGACGACATTGAACAATGTTTGGCCGCAAGGATAATGGTTCCTCAATTGGTTTGGCTATCCACGAAGAGGATACCATGTCCAGGTTTGGACTAAATCCAACCCAATTCTCTTATCACACCAATCCATCCAAAAGGTCCAAAGTCCATCTAGAAGGGTCCAGTTCAAAATTTGTTCAACCTTGGCCGGTCCACTCCAGTTCCATCGAGCCAATTCCAACCCTCATCCATCCGATTCAGCCTTCACCTGACTAGTTCAGACTGATTTCTCTTAGTTTTTTACCTATTCAGCTCCAATTCAGACATTTAAGCACTTGTCGGCCGGTTCAGGCCCTTTCCAGCCCCTGTTGCACTACCTCTTCACTTGCAAGGCTTCTTTATGCACTAGTTTGTAATCGACACTTTTTACTATGGGAATGGATTCTAAGGGTAACTCTCCGACACCTCCTTCCACAACTTCATCAACCCTTCCACCAAATTATTCTACTATTTCGCTTTTTCATGCACCAACGACCTCCGTCAAACTCAATGGTAGTAATTATGTGTTTCGTACACATTTAATGGAAGATAAACCTAACAAGAGTGACTCGGGTTTTGCACAATGGAAACAAGAAAATGCACAAATTATTTCCCTTATGTTGAATAGTATAAAGCCTCATATTAGTTCTACCCTACTTTATCTAGACACTACTTGGGAAATATGGGATCAACTAACTCAGATGTATTCTGGTACTAGGAATCTTACTCACATTTATGAGGTGTGCAAGCAATATTTTAGTTTTAAACTAGGTACTTTGAGCCTCAAAGAGTACTTCTCCAAGATTATGGGGACCGTTCGAGAACTTAGGACATATCAACCCATTATGTCTGACATTTCTCGCATGCAACAACAACGTGAGGATCTTGATGTTCAGTTTTTGGTTTAGTTGAAATCCGAGTATGAGCCTATCCGTTCCCAGATTTTGGAAAGTCGTACACTTCCATCTCTCTTGAATGTATTTTAACGACTTTAGCAAGCTACACTATCAAATCATAGCTCCTCTCCTAGTATTGATTATAGTGGTGATCATTCTGCTTTGGTTGTCTCACTGGGTGGCTCTAATGGTTCGTGTGCCAGTCGCGGTGGTATAGGAAGACATAGTAATCATGGTGGTTCTCGTGGAGGTCGTGGTGGAAAGGGAGGTCGCAAATGTACTCATTGTGGACGTAATAATCACATTGTGGATTACTGTTAGCACTTGCACAGTAAACAATCTGGTTTGGCTCATTAGGCTTCTTACCAAGAGGATATTCCTCCCATTGTTCCCTGCCTGGTTCCACTCCATTACCCTCTCTTGATCTCATTGCTATTTCTCACGATAAGTATACTTAGTTCCTATCTCAAAAGTAGGCAATGTCTTCCTCTACTGCTACTTTAGCCCAATTAGGTACGACCTTTGTTCATCTCTTTTGTTCCACCTCCGGTCCGTGGATTATAGATTACGATGCTTTCGATTTCATGACTGGCTTTTCTGGTCATTTATCTGATTTTCGTCAAGTAGCCCTATCTCACCATGTTACACTTGCTAATGGATCATCTTCTCAAGTCTCCGGTTTTGGTACTCTTCAACTTAGTCCCTCTCTATCCTTATCCTTTGTTTTGTTTGTGCCTTAATTTCCTTTTAGTTTGCTATCAATTAGTAAGATCTCTCGTACTCTTAACTGCTCAGTAACATTTTATCCTTTAACTTGTGTCTTTCAGGATCTCCGGACAAAGAAGATGATTAGTATGGAGCATGAATCAGGTGGCCTCTATTATCTTGATTTCAAGCCTCCACCTTGAGCATTACAAACTTCACTGTCCCCTCTTCAATGGCATTGTTGTTTAGGACATCCCTCCCTTCCAGTTTTGAAGTCTCATATTCCTAGTCTTAGTAATTTGTAATCTTTACTTTGTGAAGCTTGTTAACTTAATAAGCATCACCGTCTGCCGTTCAAATTTAGGATTAATAATCGAGTTTCTACACATTTTGAATTAGTTCATTCTGATGAATGGGCCCCCCACTTATTCTTCTATTAATAGATTATGCTATTTTGTGACCTTTGTGGATGATTATTCGCGTATGACTTAGTTATTTTAAATGAAATCTCACTCCAAATTGTTCTCTATCTTTCAACTGTTTCGCAAGCAGATTAAGACACAATTTCACTACAATATTCATGTTTTACGATCTGATAATGCCAAAGAATATACTTCTAATCTCTTTCAGGCTTACTTCGATCAACAAGACATTGTGCATCAAACTTCCTGTGCTTATGCCAAAACAAAATGGTGTGGCTGAGCACAAGAATCGTCATTTATTGGATGTGACCTACGCCCTCTTATTTCACATGCATGTTCCTAATCATTTTTAGGGTGATGCTGTCTTAACTGTCTGTCATCTTATTAACTATATATCCTCTACAATTTTAAAAGAAAAATCTTCACATTCTGTCTCGTTTCCTAACTTTTCTCTTTTACTTTTCCTCCAAGAGTGTTTGAATGTGTCTCTTATGTCCACAATCTTGGTCCTGATTTTGATGAGCTTAACCCTCGGACTACTAAATGTATCTTCATTAGTTACTCTCACGCTCAGAAAGGCTCCCATTGTTATAGTTCTACTCTTTGTAGGTATTTTGTTAGTGTTGATGTTACCATTTGAAAATCAACTCCTTATTTTTTTGCTCCTTCTGTCCCTTTTGAAAGTCTTCTTGAGTTATCTTCAGTGTCTGACCCACTTCCACTTCCAATGTCGATCCCACTATCATTTATTCCTCAGTCGTCCCTGTCTCCAGCTACTCGTCCTCCCACACCCTTTCATGTACTTGTTGGTCACGATCACCTACTTTAGTTCCACCACCGGCGTCCTTTTTGTCTTCGAATCTTCCCTCCTCAGATGTGCTTAATTTTCTTCATATTGCTTTACGTAAAGGTACTCATTCATGTGTTACTAACCACCCCATTACAAACTATGTTTCTTCTCATTTTTCATGCTTTACTTCTCAGTTATAAAAAATTTTTGTCCTAAGACTTTAACAAATGCCTTATCAGATTCGAATTGGCGGATAACTATGGAGGACGAGATGAATCCTCTTCACCATAATCAAACTTGGGATCTAGTCCTGCTACCTTCTAGTAAGTAGGTTGTTGGGTGTTGTTGGGTCTACACCATCAAATTTCTTCTTGATGGATTTGTGGATCAGCTCAAAGCTCATTTGGTTGCCAAATAATATACCCCAACCTATGGCGTTGACTATGTAGAGACCTTCTCTCCGATTGACAAAATCTCTTTCGTCAGAGTTTTGATTTCACTTAATTGACCCTTATTTCAATTGTCAAGAATATTTTCCTACATGGTAATTTAGCAAAGGAGGTTGACATGGAGCAACCACCTGGGTTTGTTGCTCAAGGGGAGTATCAGGACAGTGTGTGTAAATTAAAGAAAGCCTTGTATGGGTTGAACTTGAAACAATCACCACACGCGTGGTTTGGGAAGTTCCTAGAGACAGTGTTAGTTTTTGGCCTTCGTAGATGCCAAACAGATCACTCTGTATTTCATTTATGAACTGATGTAGGTAATATCCTTCTTGTAATTTATGTTGATGACATTCTAATTACAAGTGATGATTCTATGGGTATTGCCAAGTTAAAATAGTTTCTATAAAATCGGTTTCATACCAAAGATTTGGATAAACTTAGATACTTTCTTCGAATCAAGTTGTCAGATCTAAACCAGGCATTAGCTTATCTCAAAGAAAATATGTGTCTAATTTTTTTGGAAGAAACAAGGTTTTCGGATGGTCAACTAGTTGACATGCTTATGGATCCAATTCATAAACTCTCACGAACTGAGGGTAAATATTTCTCCGATCCTACATGGTATCGTCACCTAGTTGGGAAGTTGAATTATGTTACTATTACTCAACCAGATATCTCATATGCAGTGAGCAAGGACTAAATTTTATTTCAAAATGGTTGAAATGTAAGAAACACTTCCATTTTTATGGAATTCAAAACGAATTATTGATTGAATATCAAAATTCCTATATTTCGAAATGTTTCGTTGTGTTTTGGTAGGTTTCGAGGTGTGTCGGCATATTTCGAACTATGTTTCAGTATGTTTTGACGAATGTTTCAAAAATAAATTTTTAATTTTTTCTTCGTTTCCATTTTGTTTTCAAAATATTTCTGACACATTAAAGAAACATTTTTGTTTCAAAGCTAGCCGAAATTATGCACCGAAACAAAATTTTGATCCTTGGTAATGAGTGTGGTTAGTCAGTTTAAGGAGACTCCTAGAGTATTACATTGGGATGTTGTTATTCGTATTATTCGCTATCTCAAGCAAGCCTCCAGACTTGGATTGTTGTATCGGTCGCATGGACATCTTCAATTGGAATGATTCACCGATGTAAATTGGGAAGGTTCTCCCTCAGATAAACGATTCACTACAGGATATTGTACCTTTTTGCCAGGAAATCTGATTACATGGAAAAGTAAGAAGACCGTGATAGCATGATCTAGTGTTGAGGCTGAATATAGGCAATGGCTCATACATGTAGTGAGTTAAATTGCTACAGGACTTCCTTCAAGAAATTGGTTTTCTAGCTCAAATTATGTTTCAGTTGTTCTGTGATAACCACACAACTATTCATATAGTTTCTAATCCTGTGTTTCATGATCGAACTAAACAGATTGAGGTTCATTGCCACTTCGTTCGAGGAAAGGCGTTGCGAGGAGACGTTATCACACTATTTGTCAAGTTTGAGGATCAACTTGTTGATATGTTTACTAAGTCCTTGAGTAGTACTCGTTTGGAAAATATTTGTTCCAAGTTGGAATTACATGATATCTATTTACCAGCTTGAAGGGGAGTGTTAGAATATGGATATCTATATATTTAGGAATGACATCCTTGTAATAAGTATATCCCATTAAGGGATATATAGGTCTTTTCTTATTATTTGCATATATAAATAAAATATTCACAAGAATAATGGATGATATCAAATAAAAAAAGATATTTACTTAGCATTCCAAAAATCAGTGCACCTTTGATATATGAACACCAAGATTCCTGTGAACACCAGAACATTCAATGCACATCAAAATGCCAAGATTTAGAGACGCCCAATCAGGTTCAGGAGCACAGCATTCAGCACAAAGATCATTTCCAGGAATTTCTCTGAGAATCCTAGACACACCATTAGCTGAATTGACTTTCATGTCAGCTGCTGTACTTTCATGGTTATCAGGTGGCCGAAGATCAAGGGAAATATCACTCGAAGGAGTGCTATTCTCCACCAAATTATGTTTCCCTGGATGTAGCTGCAGAAGATACAATGAGTTCTTTTCAACCAATGATAAATTAGTTGCATTTTATTCACAGAACAAAAGTTACAACACGAGCAGCAAAAAGGATAAAACAAAACTTTTTAGAGAAGGGAACAAAGTTTCAGATAGTCTCACTTGCTGCAGTTGAGAATTCAAGAGGGATGCAATAACTCCTGTGATCTTGTTCATCCAATCAATTCTATCTGCTTCATTTTCTGCCTGCACAAACCAGGAAATGAAAAACCTCAATACTCAACTCTCAAAGCATCAAATACAAAAATACACATTTGCAAAATCTATTGAAAAAGAATATCACTTTGCCCCCAAACCGCTTTAAGGGGGCAATAAAACTTCCAAATGTAAGAAGACTAATTTGAAAAAAATAAAAATAAAAAGAACAAGATAAAAAGCAACAACTAAGGACCAATTATAATTGCCAACTACTAGTATGATCATACTAGCAAGTCTGTACGGAACTTCGACAGAATTAAATCAAAAAGAGAACTACTGAGAGAACAAATGTAGGGTTCCACAAAGCCAAACATCAAACTCATCAACCCTATTTTTACCCCAAGACGCACGAGAATCAACTTATTAGACAAAGTGGTAGTTCCATAAGAGTAATGTCTTCTAGCGATAGACCAGAGCATATGCACAACAAAGCACTCTAATGAATCAGAAACATTTTATTTCCTTTTTTGTTACTTTGTGCCCCTTCTTCATATTAATGCATGTTACCAAGGTGCCCTATGTAGCCAATGCTCCAACAGTCACAAGCATGATCAGAAACTGAAAGCCTGAGCCAACAAAATTATTTACCTGCAATGTGTAAGTTTTTAATGGAGAAATCAGTCTGAAGCATAGCCGCAGATCAGTATCTTCAGCATCAAGCTTTATTGTTGAGGTATGAAGATCAACAGTACGACAGCCTAAGTTTTCCTCGCCAAGGGATACCTCCCGATGGTGCCTTGATCGAAATCTGCCAAATACACGATTATTGTGTTCTACCGAAGTAGTTGAATAAAATGATGGAGTGCCCTGCAAATATGTGGACATATAGAGAATAGAAAAATAGGATCAGTTAAAGGCTTGAAGAAGTAAAAATGTTCTTAAAATGCAGATGTACATTTAGATCACCTTAGTGGTGTAGGAGAAAAAGGAGATATCAGGTGTCAACATCTTCTTGAAGCAGACATAAGATGTATTTATTAGATAAGCATCTCTTTATTTCAAAAGAACATGGATACATCTTCTAGAAGCAGACCTAAGATTTATTCATTAGATAATCATCTCTTTATTTCAAAAGAACATGGATCCGGTGTTGGTCTCACTTTTCATACAATTATGGTAGAAGAATTCAGTAGCTTCAGAAAAAGTTAACTAGCTTCTGCAAAAAGTTAATGCAGAAAGCAGGAAAGCGGTCGTAATAGAATGGTGACCAGCGATTGATACGCTCCAAATGGCTCTGGTTCTACTTGCTCTACAATTTTTAAAATGTGAAACTCTGAAGACAATAATTATCAGTGTGTGGACATGAATTATGGCTTAGAATGGTTCCAATCTATGAAACACAACCACTATCCACAAAAGGAGCATCTATACTACAGATGAGATTTTAGATGACATGAAATAAATAATCAATTGTCTCACGTTGCATTAGTGAAAATGCTGTGGAAATAAACCAGGAAATATGGTAACAATGTATGTGACAACAAAAGAGTGTGATCTACTGAAGATAATTTATTCCGTTGCACCAAAACATCTCGGACTACTTATCAAAGGGAGGCAGATTGACTTTGGACACCTTATCCAAATTGCTTACAAATTCCACATCCCTTTTTCCTGCTGCAGCACTATTAAGCTTGAAAGGACTTTTTCCGAAGTGCAATGGGAGATTATAGGTATCATCCAGTAGACTAGGAGCTGTAGGGAAGAATGTGCTGAGCTTAAAGGAGCTGCTTGACTCTACTCTCAACCAAAGCAAGCATCAACCTACCAGAAAAGTGCAGCATGAGGTTGGAATACCGACTGTTTCCAGCATTGAGGTCCACCACAAGGGTACCATATGCTTTTGAATAAGGAACTGTTGTCAGTATGCATCTTGGGTTGCTAATGGGGTGCAACCACATGAAAGAGGGATCTCTCTTATTGTTGACAAGGTAAGCAAAAGCATCAAAACACAGGCTTAAAGCCTTGGGTTGGCTCTTACTTCAATGGCCCTATATTTCATTCATTAGCTCATCAAGCCCAATACATCGCTGGCCGTTTAAGCTAATTCTAGTAATGCTAACATACTTCTCCTATAAGCTTGAAGCATTCTTTGTATGACTTCAATGAGAAACAAGTACCACAAATTATTTGATATATTTTGAAGATTGTCCTGTTCTTTGTAAGCATTCAACGATGGAGTAACTAATAGAGAGTCCCAAATATTTATGCTTACAATAGAACATATCATTTTCATTCGTATATTATTAGAAAAAAATGATCCCTAATTTATTAAACACAAAATCCAAAAAAATGCCATTATGCACCGACAAGGGATGGTTTGATCCTACACTTGTGATTTGACATTTTATGATAAGATCATTCATTAAACTAGGGTTCACAAAGCTATTGAGATGCTTAGTTGTGTATCAAATTAGCATGGCACACATTTGAGCTTTTATGCCAGCACCTGTCTACCATTTCCTCAATCCCTAGTTCAACAGTATTTAAAATATGAAGGCTAAGAAGTCATAGGAGGGTGATCCTAGTCTGACATATACAAATCTGCCTAGGACTCTCCTATAGCTGAGTTAACATACTCACAAGAGTCATGGATATCACAAACAAGGATCAAAATATCGTTTCGGTCCCCTAGAAAACGGAAACATTTCAACGTATTTCATAAATGATTCGACCTGTTTTGAAAACATAATTAAAAAAATAAAAATTTAAGAATTATTTTTTTAAAACTTTTATGAAAATATATCAAAGTATATTGAAAAACCTTAAAACATTCTAAAACAATTGTGCAAATGCATTGAAATATTATAATACATTTAAAAATATTATGGAATATCTCGAAATATCAGAATTTTGATTCCATCACTGTTTCGTTTTGGTCTCCTTGGAAACGGAAACATTTCAGACGTTTCAACCGTTTCGAAACGATATTTTGATCCTTGATCACAAAGAACAATTACTCAACCTTATAAGTAATAGTATATGTGAACATGTATACTTATATGTATATGGACTTAAAACTTAGGCAATTGGATGTGCTGGAGTTCTGGGCAGGGGAGCTGTTGGTTGGGTCGCTGGGTGGCTGGTTGGTTTATTGCTGTCGGTGGAGTCGACTGGGTATTGTTGGGATTTGTTGGCTGCTGTCGGCGGAGTGGGGATTTGTTGACTGCTGTCGGTGGAGTGGGAGTATGCTGGGTATAGTTGGGATTTGTTGGCTGCAGTCAGTGGAGTGGGGGTTTTGCTGGGGCAGTGGGGGTTTCAGGCAGTGGCTGGGGCAGTGGGCTTGTTCTGTGGGTGGCTGTCGGTGGTAAGTTTTGGCTGTTGATGGAGAGGGTGGGCTGTGGCTGTTTGGAGGTTTGGTTAGCAGAAGCTAGGGTTGGGGTTAGGTTTAGGGTTGGTGGCTCTGATACCAACTAGAAATATCTATGAGTGAAAGGGATACACAAACTAAGAGTAGAGTCACATATATATAGTCAAATATAAAGTGACCAGAACATCCCTCTGGTCTAGGCAAAATATAAAAGTCATAGTAAGAGTAAAAAAGGAATAAAAAACCCCAATAAACTAGACTATAACTCCAACAGGATGTTTAGATTCAACTTAAAACTTTGCCAAATTTTGTTTTTTTTTTTTCCAACTTGAAAACTTAGGCAACTACATGTCTAGATTATAGTAGAGCATATCTCCTTTAAACAAACAAAAGCTTCCATCCTGTATTGAAAATAGTTTGTGGCACCTCTTGTCCCTAATTTGTGATGCTCAATCACAATTTATAGTCCTTTGGTATACTCCAAAACCATTCCCAGGCTAAAGCATTTGTTGATCAATCAGCAATGTTATTCATATACTATCATATCAAATTGTAAGGTATTTTATAAGTTGTCAACAACATGCCTATGTATGTGAAAAATGATATCTGCATATTCCCGACTGAAATGGTTTCAACCTGGTTCTTGGTGAAATTCTCTTTCCCTCCATATCATCAAATATATAGCATAACAACTTAAGTAAATAATAGAAGATCCGTGGCAACATTTCAGACTGGTCAAAACAATAATTTAGACAGAATTGAATCACAATGAGAAAGGAGGGTCATACACATCAATAGCACCTGATAACTTAACTGTTTAATCAACTACGGCAGAAAAACAATAACATACCACAGGTTTGGTACCCTTATGCCTATAATAAAATAAAGTCCCATAACTGTCGAGTACAAAGAATCGCCTCTTCCAGTCTGCCCTCAAACTTGAAGATCGTTTTAAGAGATATCCTTGTTTGATTGTCTGGACCTGGAAAGAATTGAACAGCCTATCAAACTACCCAATTAGAAAATATATGTCCACACATACCAATCTTTATTTTATAATATTAGCATGTTGAGTTGAGATGAGTACACAGACATTTAAATACATATATGTATATATTTATATATCCAACTCATAATGGGGAAAGAATTTACTGCCAAACATCAAATAGAAAAACATCTGAAACAAATCTTGTACCCCTCCTTTTGTAGCGGACTGCATAATTGCCTCTATATTTTTGCAGGAGCTCATCCCAACACCATTCATACCAACAGCACTTATCGAGGTTCCCACATTACTAGATGCTTGCAAATGGTCCAACTCTGCTTGTGTCCTGAACTCCTGAATTCTCTTTGCAAGCTTGTCATGCTCAATATTGGCCATTTCCTTGGATTGTTGTGCATAAGTCAACACCTGATTTAAGCAACAGTAACTTTTTAGACATGAACTATATTTTCTGAAGCAGTGTGAATCTGGGACAAAATTATTAGATAGGAAAGGACTGACGGACACTGACAAGCATAATCAAAGATCGACATGGCATACATGTACGCCAGTGCCTGTCCAAACATTGCATATTACAAACACAAAAAAGTGGCTAATGCACGAAGCTCCTGGCACTGCGGATAGAGGATCAGACTGCGTACAATGTTTCCTAGATCGTGGTACGATGCTTCCGATGGGAGTAGGCAACAGGCTTAGTCGGTATACTAATTTGGATCGCAGTTCGTTTTAAAAATATTATTTGCGTTGCTTTCACAAATATAAGAAATTATATACAGGTATAAATCTAAACACATTTAATCAATTAATATTTACTTAATAACTATGATAGTTGTCATTGTTATGTGAAATTTCAGATTTGTATACCCATATAAATTTAGTATTTATTGTATACTTTTATATTATTTTATATTTTTTGTGATGATACCTAAAAATAGAGTGACCAAGAGGACGGGTATGAGCTAGGGTTTGAGAAGAATACATATCTAAATTCATATGGATGCATGCATAGGCAGGCTGGTTGTCTGCTGAATCAATTACAGCAAGTGGTTTTGATACTTTTATCCTAAACTTGTTTTCACATATAACAGCTCATTGGGGATATTTTTGAGTTTTCAACTGCACAAATGCTTTTTTCTATTTGTTTACACCAACAAAGTAACTTTGCATCGTTGCAAACACAATCCTTACTCCTTACTAAACACCAGAATCTTACACATACACGAAAATTTTCACTCGGGTTATCAAAAAAGAAATCTTCGCTGAGACAAAATGTAATCGATCCAAATTAAAGAGTGGCAACGGGAGAATGATCATTATCGATCCAGAAAGATTCAACAATTATTTCGATGGATCAATCTGGGTATCTTACTTCACCCTTTCGTGATTTAGCCTCTTATGGAAATTATCCAGATCGCGAACGTGCCCTGTTTGGAGATGTGCAACCAAGATTGGGGGTCGAAGGATGTCGAGTGAATTTTCGCAACACCGATCTTATCCCCAGCATGCAGAGAGGTTATTTCACACATTACAAACACAGGCATATCAAAATGTGAAGATTGCACCGATAAACAACAAAGTGACATGAATTTCCTAACATGAAAGCAAGCATATCAGAAAATATTTTTCTTGTAGAAGGACTGCTAATTGAGAAATCCAGAGAGGCTTTAAGAACACAAATGCTTTATTGCTTGATAATAGCATATGAAATTGGATCTTTTCAGCATATGTGAAATCATAGCAAAGACAACATAAAGCAATAACACGTATATTGTGACAAGACAAAATAGAATAATAAAGTTCTAGGGTTTCAGGGGAAAGGAGAAGTTGGGGAGAGAAGAAAGAAGGAAGAAAAATGCTATGGGAAGGATAGTTTTTCACCCAGCTGTAACCCAGGTTATATAAATACAAAGATAGAAATACCCTTAAGCTGAAAAATAAAGCATAGCATAATGTTCTCTCTCAAGTTGTTACATAAATATCCCTCACGTCCAACTTGCAAACAATGGGACCAAAAATATTGTTACTAAGACCCTTAGTGAAAATAACGACCAACTGTTTTCTCATGTCATTAGGAGCATGCGAATCAAACCCTTGTTTAGCTTTTCTTTGATAAAATCCCATTCAATTACAACATGTTTGGTCCTATCATATTAAACTGAATTATGAGCAATATTGATGGCCGTCTATTGCCACAGTATAGTCTCATATGTCTATCATCTTGATTTCCTAGCATTCCCACTAAGATGTGGAGTCACATAAGCTCATAAATTCCATGAGTCATTGCCCTATATTCAACTTCTACATTAGAACCAGCAACCACCGCTTGTTTTTGCTCTACCAAGTGACAAAATTCCGTCATATAAAAGTGCAATAGCTCAAAGTAGATCACCATGATCTGTTATCGAAGAACACAACTCCTTTTCCAGGAACTGACTTGATATATCCAAAATAAGAAAAAACAAGTTCAAGATGAGGAGCTTGAGGATCAAGAATGAGCTAATTGACAACAACCAATACATACCCAATATCTCGTTGAGTAGAAGAGAGATTTACCAATCTCCCCACCCATCCCTGCCACGTCTCCTTATCTACTACATCACCAAAACTACCATTCAAACGATGGCTATCTTCAATTGGAGAATTTATAGGTCTACACCCAACATGACTATTTTAAGTTCATACTTCCATTAGCGACAAAAATGCGCTTATTTGATCTTACAACTTTAATCCCAAGAAAGTATCACAAAGAACACAAGTCTTCGATTTCAAACTCCTTAGCCAACTAAGATTTCAGTTTGGTGATTTATGTCATTCACATATTCGATGAGAACAAATATCTCACAATTATCTTGTTTGATGAACAAACTATGATCAACATGACGTTGTTTACATCTAAATTTCACCATAGTTTTGAGAAACCTACCAAATCAAGATCTAGCAGACTATTCTGACCCATAAATAAACTTCTTCAACTGATACAACTATTCTTTAGTTAACAGCGACGAAACACCTAGAACACTTAGTGGGATCTCCACATACACCTCCTCCTCTAAATCTCTACAAAGAAAAGCATTCTTCATGCTCAACAACTGCAAACTCCAACCTAGATTAGCTACCCAAGATAGAAGATCATGTATGGAGTTCATCTTTGACATAGCAACAAAGGTCCCCAGATAATCAATGCTGATATTCTAAGTGAATACCTTAGCAACCAATCTACCTTTGTACCTCAAACTCGTCAAGTTAGCTTGTTGCTTGACATCGAACATCCATTTGTGCCCTACTACCCTTGCTCCAACTGGTGGGAAAACCAACTCTAATATGTCATTCTTTCTCAAGGCTTTTATTTCCTCTAAAATAGGTTTTCCCTTGGGATTAGTGAGAACTTATTTCCAACTCTGAGAATAAATATAGAAGACAATGAAGCAACAAAAGCACGATAGGATAAAGATAATGAATTATAAGAGACAAAGTTAGACATGGGTGTTGATTACAAGTTCTAACCAAGGATCGAAATTTCGTTTCGAAGCACAGTTTCGGTCAGCTCAAAAACGGAAATGTTTCGAAAACGTTTCGGAAACGCAATGAAAACGCAGAAAAAATATGGAAACTAATGGAAACACAAATACAATCCATTAATTTATAAAGATAAGTTAAATAATTGATTAATTGAACGTATTTATTGGACTAACATTCATTTATACAAGAATAACTTTAAATTTGAGGGAAAAAAAGGTTTGACATGAGACGAAAATCACTTAAATTAGTTTCAAACACTTAATTTTTATCAAATAAACACATTTTTACATAAAAATATCATATTTATAATAAATGTCATTGCATTATCAAACAGATTATATTTATTCTACAAATTAAATATGACATGTATAACACTTTTAAATTAAAATATTATTCAATTAATAATACTATTTTATTATAATACTAATAATGAAGGGTATCAAATTAAATTAATGGTACTTATGTATACTTAAAAATTAAATGTAATTGTAGTGGGTATTAAATGTAATTACAATGAGTAGTAAATATAATTATATTAGGGTATTAAATGTAATTGTTAATACTTATAACAAAAAAAAAAAAAAAAGCAGAAGACTTACACAGCAGTGGGGTGTTAAATGTAATTACAGTAAGTATTAAATATAATTATAGTGAGTATTAAATATAATTACAATAGGTTATTAAGTGTAATTATTCATTCTTATAACAAAAAAATTATAAAAGACGGAAGAGCAATGGGGAATTAAATATAATTATAGTTAAGTGAACCGAATATATCACTGTTTTGTCGAAACGGTACTGTTTCGACCGAAATGGTCCGAAACAGGGCCGTTTCGACCGAAACACTAGAATTTTGTGATTCAACCACTATTTCGTTTTAGAGTGTTGAAATTCCGAAACGTTTCGGACGTTTCAGACGTGTCGACAGGACATTTTGATCCTTAGCTCTAACACATTTTGTAACTGCAATAGGAAGTTTAAAATTATCAACAACTAGATTTTCAACAACACGAGTAATAGCATGAAGCACATTACTAAATAACTCAATGGAAGATCCCTAAACAGAAATGGAGAATGCAATTACTTGATAGTACATGGGTAATTTGTACATTTTAATTCTAAGAATAGGTTTTCAGATTATCCTTGTCAATGTCAAAACCAAGTCGACCACTAGTATAACTTCTTTTCTCAATAAGTTGTTGCTAACCCTCACTGATACCCTACTGAATAGGCAGCTAAAATCAAGGCTCCTCACATACAATCTTTCTCTCAATAGTGATATTCTCCCCTGAAAAGCCTGAGAAGTAGGGAAAATGACTCAGATTCCCAAAAGAGTACATCACACAAACATACACCTTTTAAAACTGTGAATGATAGCATTTATACCCTTTCTGGGTAATAGAATAACCAATGAAAACATAATGCAAAGCATTGGGGTCAAGTTTCTCATCAATTAATATAAAATCATGTACGAAAACAAAAAAAACCAACAATGTCGTTTTGGTATATTATTTCGGTCACCTAGAAAAAGAAAACATTTTGACGTGTTTTAAAAACATTTCGACCCGTTTCGCAAATATAAAGAAAAAATAAATAATTTAATAATTATTTTTCAAAAATATTGATTGAAATATATCAAAGTATGACATTATTGAAATACATTGAAATATTTCAAAACAATTGTGCAGATACTTTAGAATATTATAATACTTCTCGAAACATTATGAAAAACCTCAAAATTCTAATATTTCGATTTAATCATTGTTTCGTTTCGGTCTCCTTGAAAACGGACACGTTTTGAGCGTTTTGAAACGATATTTTGATCATTGGGGAAAAAATAATATAAATAGAAAAAAAAACACAGAGAGTACATTATCAGGTGACTCAAAACTGAAGGACACTCAGAGATAAATGAATAATAACACATGCATTTAGAATAAACAACCTCAAGAAGATGGCCGCTTTTTGTTCAACAACACCATTCTATTTAGAAGAACTCACACAAGTGAGTTCATACAGAATGTCATTCTCATTGAGGAATGAACAAAATTCTCATTAGTGTACTTAGTTCTATTATTATTTCGAAGAATTTTGTAAGTTTTGCATCAAATCAGTACTCACCATTTTATGAGAAGATCTAAAGTGAGAGAAAGCTTCACTTTTCATGCAGGGTAAGCCCACCCAATTAAAATGAGAATGGCAATCAATAAAAATAAGAAAACAGCAATAACCAGGGATAGACACCACACGAAAAGATCACCACACTTCAAACTGAATAACTATGAAAGAAGCAGCCCTTCTATTATTATTACTAGGATAAGGTGAACATTTTTGTTTTGCAAAAATTAACAAGCATCACAAGCAAAAAAATGTCTATTACATTGTTTCACTAGACTAGGAAAAATAATTTCCAAGACACCAATCAAAGGATATCCCAAATGTATATGCCACTGTTTTAAGAGCAGAAAAGCCAAAACACCATCTACCAGTAGGGCTTGGAGGGTAGAATGAGAAGAGGCTTCAACATCCAAAAAATTATAGGCCACCATATTCTCCACCAATTGCCAATAGCTTTTCCAACTCTAGTTCCTAAAAGATATAATGAGTAGGGAAGAATATTATTAAAGAATTCAAATATTTTGTACTAAAACAATCAGTAGATTTGTAGAAAATTTGGTGACATGAAGAACTAATGAAAGGGACCGGGATGACAAGCAATCCCAAAAACAAAGAACAAAGATCCATTTGTCGCTCTTACTTTATCCTAACCAAAGCATGCTGAGTAGGAGGTGAAAAACTAGTGGAACCTACCATGTTAATGGCTCCAGAATATATTATCCAAAGAGTATATAAGGACGAGACACTGAATATACTGGCAGATATACATGTCTAAACAAAGTCAAAAGAAAAAGCAAGGTTAGAAGTTATAGTCAAGGATCAAAATTTTGTTTTAGTATATTGTTCCGGTCACCTAGAAAACGGAAACATTTCAACGTATCTTGGAAAAATTTCGACCCGTTTTGGAAACATAATAAAAAAATAAAAAATTTAATAATTTTTTTTCTAAAATATTGATTGAAATATATCAAAGTATCTTGAAATACATTGAAACATTACAAAACAACTATGCAAATGCTTTAGAATATTATAATACATCTCAAAACATTATAAAATACCTCAAAATTCTAATATTTCGATTTCATCATTGTTTCATTTCAGTCTCCTTGAAAACGGAAACGTTTGGACGTTTCAAAACGATATTTTGATCCTTGGTTGTAGTAGATGAAACATCAATCTGAGCCACTAGATGCCTATTAGTCTGCATCTCATCTTGAGAAAAAATAGTAAAAGTGTTGTTTTTTGACTGTTATAGAATCTTGGAAGACTCAGACATCTTGTGTGTATGGTCTTCCGTTAATGTCATATTTCAGTGTATCCTTGTCAATAGTTCCACCCCTGTTAGTAGACTTGGATTGGGATAATTTATGATCATATGAGGAACAACAACTAAAGCAAATTGCTGCTAAGTGATAGTGTGAACCATAATAATCCTCTTTCTCTCCTCCTGTTGAGCATAGGCATAAGCCTCTCTTATAGTAGAAAAAGCACTACGGCCAAACACTTGAATCCGAATCTAATCATACTGCACGTCGACACAAGCAAAGAAATCATAAACATGTTCCTTCTCCACCATATGCTAAAACTTTGTTGCATCGTTAGCACGTGTTTCTTGAAAACTCTGGTACCAATCAAGTTCTTGCCCTAAGGCGGTAAACCTTCCACAATAGACAACAAACAACTTATACCTTTGTTTGATTTCACAAACTCTCTTTCGAATGACATAAGCTTCGGCATCATTATCCTTCTGAGAATAACAATCCCATGTCTTATAAGTTGTATCAAGCAAGAGAAAGTAATGACTCATGGAAGATTGCATTGAATTATGTAGATAAGACATAATTAGGGCATTTTTAGATGTCCATTGCTTAAGGGAACAGCCCAACTCAATAGGCATCTTAGTCACCCCACCCCCAGTCATATACACATCCAAAGAAATAGCTTAGATTGATGATAAACAAGCCCATGACTATGTCAAGTAATTGCTTCCATCTAACTTCTCTTGACTAATTTGAACATAAGGATTGTTTGTAGGAGCTCCAGAATGGCTCAAATCACGCCCTCCAGTCCTACAAGTCACACTACCGTCAGTCATGTCCACACAACAAAAATAGCACTGACCAGGGCAATACATATAGAAAACAACTGCACAAGAAAATTCCATGCAGTTGCTAACCAAAAGAATATAATCAATCAACCCAAATGTAGCCAAGTATAAAATACGAATCCCAAAACCTGTAGCTGACACCATAGTAGTAAAGTCCCACAAAGGACACCCAAATAGTAGCAGAGTCCAAAACAACTGCCAAGTCTCAAAGTCGACTCCAAAACAACAGCTAAATCCCAAAAATCGTAGCACAAACAGGTCTGCCAAGTCGCAAATCTGAACAAAAACATGTGCAATGCAATCCAATCGGCAACAAAACCTTTAGGCATTTGGTTGTTAAGTTAAGGCGCACATAATAGTGAAGTATCAGACCAAAATGAAAGGGCTCAAAACCTTCAAATTTCAAGCCCGACAACTTCAGTTCCGAAAATATTTCAAAACTAGAAAAATCCCCTCAAATAATTTCAAAGAAATACGAAAAAATGAGCATAATTCCTAAAAAAAAATACAAGAAATTCTAACCATGTGATTTTAAACAAAATCAAGCCAGATTGGTGCTAACTTCAGCATGATATGCTGACGTCACAAGCTGTAAAATGTGTCCAGTTGATTCCAATTGCTTCCGATGAGTCCTAAGGGCTTAGATTTTGATTGAATGTTTGATACAAAGTTGAATAATGAAGTTTTAGGGTTCCAAGGGAAAGGAGAAGTTTGGGAGAGAAGGAAGAAAAATATTATGTGAAGGGTAGTGTATTAGGTCACAAAAAAAAAAATTTGTCTCTAATCAATGGGATCGAGATTTTTTTTCTAACTAGTTATGATTTTGTATTATGCAAGCATAATTATGCATAAGATATTTACACTTTGAATCCCATGGAAAAGCATGTTATCCTCATTATTTTAATTTATAATCCTTAGGACTAAATTGCAATTTTTGGAAAATTTATGCCCCAACTATTTTGTTCTAGTGAATTGATTGTAACTAAAGTGTCATGGAACTGATTGGTCTTGATACAAAGTGAACCAGACAAAGTCCAACAAGGCAAGATGCTAGAGGTTGAGAGAGGTTGTAAGGCTATTATTGAGAAGATGAATATTTTTACTTGGCTTTGAATTTTCAGAGGTTCTACTACCATATTAATCATTTATACTCCTTGCTACATGTCATAAAATTGAGTGGAGAAATCATTAGTGATAAAGATTTCAGAGTACGTTTAAAGGCATTAAGATCGTTATTTTCACTGGTTTCAATTTTGAATTATTATGTTCAAGTGAGTTTGTTCTATCTGAAGTGCCATGGAACTGATTGGTTTTGGTAGATATTGAACAACAAACGGTCCAACAGGCCAAGACTTCTGAGACCGACAGAGGCTGTAAGGCTATTATTGAGATGTTGAACTTTTTTACTTGACTCATGTTGTAGTTGATTCAATTGCATTTCGATTGAATTTTCAAATGTCCTACTACAATGTTATTCGTTTATACCCCTCGTCATATTTTGTACACTCCATGTGTAATTAAGATTTCAGAGTATGGTTAATGGCATTGAGGTCTTGTCTTTTCACTTATTTCGATTTTGGATTAGGTAAGGATAATTTATAATATGTTTCCATTTTCAATCTTTTGACAAAGAGTATTATCCTGATTATTGTAAATTTTTAATTCATCATAATTCATTATTATATTATAGTGAGTTTGTTCTAACTAAAGTGCCACAGAACTGATTTGTCTTGGTACAAAGTGAACCAGCCAAAAGTGAAACATTGAAGAAAACAGAGTAAATTTTGGGGTTTATGTGATCAGAAAGTTTTCCAGTCCGCATCAAACTAGATCATCCCATTAGGACCGTTAAGACCAGTAATATGCTCATTAGTTACAGGCGGGATCAGTGTTGCTGCCAATCGTGTTAGTAAAGGACATTCGGTTGCACATTACATTATGTAACACCCATTCCTTGGACCTATGATTCTTACTTGAAGAAAAAAAAATATGAGGAACAGGAAAACAATTGACAATCAGCTCAGTGTTCAGGTTTCATCAATATGCATGGCTAGACATATCCATATAATGCTGCCATATAAAAACAAACTGAATCATGTGTATACCTAGTGACTGCATTGCTAAGTGGATTATGGTTATACCTGGTGAATGAATGGCTCCATTTGGCTCAACAAGTCATATCCCTAAAAAGAGAAGTAATCAACTCTTAAGTTTACATAAAAAAAAAAAAAACAACTCTTAAGTTTGCATAGCAATTCACTTGTAAAGAAGCTAATGTCCAATGATTTCCAATACATACCAGCTTAAAATATCTCAGATGAGCATACATTATTGCACTAAAAGATTCTAGAAACTCGTACTTCTTTTTTGCTTCTATATTCACGAGGGCATTTACCTAAATTCCTTGGGACCAATAAGCAAACATAATTAGAACCCACATGATGGAAGATGAATAAAGATCAGAGATGAAGAATTAAAAAAAGAAGCACAAATAAAAAACCACAGATGTACCAGACTTACAAGATTGAAACGGCTTCTCTCAAATGCGGACTTTGAATTGTGTAGATCCTGTCATAATGAAAGCACATAAGCTCCACAATATTTCCAATTAGAGTGTGCATTACCATGTATAAGTTTTTATAAAGCTGCGCTTGCTGATTAAACTAAAATAAGATTTAAAAGTTACTAAATTGAAATTCAAACAATCCTATGTACCATAAATTAACACTATTGGGAAATCCAATTGATTAAGTTAGTCACAAGGTTAATGTCACCTTCAAAAGATATCAAACAATGTAATTTCAGAATGACTTACCACATAATCTAAGGGAGAAGATGTCACTATTAAAACAAACTACATGGACCTCAATGGAAAGCCTCAAATGTTAAGGCACTTTCCAGCCAGTAATCGCACTTTGTACAAGATTTGTGCTGATCAACATGTTGCAGGTACAATTTAATAAGCAATTAAAACCTGCCTCCCTTCTTTCAAATCACTTATTATAATTTAGTTAAAGGGTGTTCTATGGCATATTGGATCTTTTTCCAATTATTCTTATCTTTCTAAGTCGCACTTTTAGAGGACTCCTAGTCCTATCTTATATTCCTTTTCCCCTTTCTAACTTACTACATCTTTTGCTTTACTATTAAAAAAATTAGCCTGAGGGAACTCCTATGTGGCAATTCAGTAACTAAAACATAAATTTTGTTCCATAAAAGTACAGAAGCAGAAAAGCCACTTGGAAGTAAGTATAGTCGTGAGTAGCAGAAGAGAAGTGGAACACGCCTCTGCAAAGAATGTAGTCTTTGCCATTTTGCGTCCATTTTTGTGCCTTTGTGAGAACTGCATTTCCAATTCACGTCCAAGTAAATCTAGTCTCCATTTGGGTAGAAATAACATTAAATCCAGGGTATTCTAAGCAAATGCAGAGTCCTAAAAGCAAGAATAGCCCTGAAGTAAACAAATAGAAGTTAATTTTCAGTGATAGACAAATTCTGGACATGGCTCTTGTTGCCAATGAGATTGTTTATGCCTATAGAGCAAGAGAAGAGGAAGACGTTATTTTGAAAATTGATTTGGCGAAAGCTTATGATCATGTAGATTGGAATTTTCTTGATTTTGGTTTAGAGGCAAAAGGGTTTGGACAAAGGTGGAGGAGATGGATGAGGGATGCTTGGAATCAATGAACTTCTCGGTAATGATATATGGAAACCGATGGGTAAATTTAAGGCTTCAAGGGTCTGTTTGGTACGTCGGTTTCGGGGGGTTTTAGAACATGAGTTGAGGAATAAACCCCCTCAAATCCATGTTTGGCAAATACACATGTAGTCTAGGGTTTGAAACCCAGTCCGGTTTAGGCCCGGCCATGAAACCTAAGTTCATGGGTTTCATGAAACCCAAGGAGGGGTTGGTTTCATATGTGAGTTAGTGGGTTTAACACGTAAATGACATTTATACCCTCATATATCCTATATACCCCATATATACAAATTAGTTAAGGGGCACAACAGTCATTTATATACAAATATATTATCATAATAGTCATATATTCATGCGCACACCAAACATGGGTATGGACAGCATTAAATGTTGAATCCCATCTTTGGGTTTGGAAGGGTTTGGACAAGTCAATCCAAACCCCTCCCAAAAACCATACCAAACAGCCCCAAGAGGGCTGATACAAGGGAATTCTTTATACCCTTTTCTTGTTCACTCTGGTTGTGGGTGGGCTGAGTAGACTTGCAAAGTGAGTGAAGAGATGTAATTTAGTTAATAGTTTTGAGATTTGTAGGGACAAGATTGTAGTGTCTCACTTGTAATTTTCTGATGATACTAATTTTTTCTCTTTTGGGGATGAAGAGAACGTAAAGAATTTGAAGAAGATTATTGATGTTTTTTGGATTATCTCGAGCCTTAGGGTTAATATGGAGAATAGTATTGTTGTGGGTAATTAACACAAGGCATAATAAGTGGCTGATTGCCCTTTGAAGTATTTAGGGCTCCACAAAGAGGTAATCAGATGTCTAGGTCTTTTGGGATCTAGTCATTGAGAAGGTTTAAAAGTGGTTAGATTGGTGGAGGAAAGCTTTTATTTCGAGGAAAGATAGGTTAATGTTAGTTCAGCCTATTTGGGCTAGCATTCCTACTTACTTTGTCTCTAGTTAAGTTACCTATTTTGTTAGCAAGTAAGATTGAAAGGATGATAAGGGTTTTCTTATGAGAATGAAGGGGAGATGGTAGGAAGGATCACTTGATAGCTTGGGAGGTGGTGTCAAGATATAGGACAAAAGGGGTCTTTCAGTTGGGAATTTGTACAAGATGAACGAAGGTTTGGTTGGAAAATAGCTTTGGAGGTTCCCTTTGAAAAGAAATTCATTGTGGTGTTCCATTATTAGGAGCAAATATAGGTATTACTAGCTAATTAGTGGAATGCAAATGGGGTCAAAAGGGACAGTTTTCAAAGTCCAAGGAAGTTTATTTCTCAAGGGTTACCTCTCCTTTCTTAGAGAATTAACCTCCTTGTGGGTGATGGTATTAGAGTTCGTTTTTGGGAAAGAATATGGGTTAGGGAGTCTTCTTTTTCTACTATGCTTCCTTATCTTTATCGACTCTCTGGGTTTCAAAATCACAATTTTGCTTCTTTCATTCGGTCCTATTCAAATCCTATGTCATGAGATTTTGGTTTTCGTAGGAACTTAATGATAGGCAATGTTTGGAGTTAGTAGACCTTTATTTAGTTAATAATGTTTCGCTAACCAAACATTGTGCGGATAAAAAGTGTTGGGCTTTTGACTCTGCTAGGATATTCTCAGTAAATCCTTCTTTGAGTCTTTAACTGATGATCACTTTATTCCCTTGTTTCTTCCATCAAAGGTGATTTAGGAAGATAAAGTATCTTTAAAGATTCAAATTTGTATATGGATAATTTTAACATTCAATACTTACAATGTGCTTCAAAGAAGACGACTTATGGTGTGTCCTTTACTGCAACTGTGTCAAAGGTGATAGTGGAAATGTGAATCATTTATTCTTACATTGTCCTATAAAAGTTTCACTACGAAATAAATTGTTTATTAATGTGGGTATCAGTTGGGTGGACCTAAGAACTATGTTACCTATGATATGCTTGGATGTTATGGGAGAAGAGATGCAATAGAAGATGGAGTAACTCTTTGGACTTGTGTTTTTTTTCGGCTACCATATAGGTTATTTGGCTGAAAAAGAACACGAGAATTTTTTAGGAACTTGAAGGTTTTTCAAAACTGATTTACTTTTTGGCCTCCTTTTGGACCTCTGTGCCTAAGAAATTAGAGAATGTCCCTCTTTTTTGCATTACATCAAATTGGACAATTTCATGCGGAATGTAATTTTGTTACTTTCTTATATGTATTTTTTGGATTGATTTGTCTTTGGTTTGGACTGCTTGTCCACCTTTGACTACTTTTTGTAACCTCCTTTTACCCCTTATGATTAACAATATTTTTGTTTCTTATCAAAAAAAATTCAAACATATTAAAGTTCATGAATGCCCGATGACTAGAGTGCAACCCACTAAAGTACTTCTAATTACAGCCAATATAAACTCTTTTGTCCCATTAAAAGGGCTTTTTCGATAACCAAACTATTAAAAGTATTTAAGAAATTAATGGCTGAAATCTAATAGGTATCCACAAATATCTAATCAACTTTAGCAAAACTTTTGACATATTGGAACTTTTGAAATTTCCTGCCATATATAAACGATAAATTTTGAATGTAATAACATAGAACACATAATCTGTCGAAGTGGATATGGAATTTGGGACATCCCAGGAAGGAAAGAAGGTCTCTTTTATGGGACAGAAGAAAAACTCTAATCAAATAAAAATAATAAAAGGAATTTTCCCAAAAGAATCAAAAAATGGCTCTCTAACTAACCTCTTTCAAGGATTAGGCTAAAATCTAGCTTCAATGTCACCTACAAAACCTAGCACAACAATAAATTAACAAAACAAAAGAACACTATGGACCCAAAAAATCCAAGTAATAGATGCCTTGTACTAGTATCATCTGTTAACATTGATGAAAGAAGAAAGAAAAGAGAATAACATTTGGAAAATATTGCGGCACGCATAATCTGTATTACACTATTATCAGAAAAATATACAATAGAGACCCTTATTTAGTAGGGCAATATAAAATTAAGTAAACAACTAAATTACCTCTAATACTGAATATACTAGATTACTGAAATACCCGCACCCCCCTTTCAAACTCATGATGTGGTAGAAGAGAACATCAAGAGTTTACCAAGAAAAAATAAATAGAAAGCCGCGAGTGTATGAGACATCAGAAGGAAGAAAGGGGATAGAGATAGTGTTGAGTTGAAGAAGATGGCTCACAAAGTAACAATCAATCTCTATATACTTTTTATGTTCATAGAATATTGAGTTGTGAGTAATTTGAATAGCACTAGTGTAATCATAATACAACAGGTTGCAAGTGACCATCGTAACGAGATTATCTTAGTCATGATAGATGTCATAACACGATACTTAGTTTTAGTTGAGGAACGAGCAACAATAGTTTGTTTCTTACTTTTCTAGGAAATAAAAGAACATCAAGGAAAAAATAGAAATCAGTTGTGGACTTGCGATTTATAGAGTCACTAGTCTAATCAGCATATGAGTAAGCCTTGAGTTTCATAGAAGAAGAGAAAGAGAATAATAGATTTTGATACAGAGTACTTACATGATACTGAAGAATGCGGAAAATAGTAGAACTATAAGATATACCAGACTCCTAAAAATAGTGCAATAAATGATAGGATTAGGCAAGATAGTAACATCAGAAGAACAATAATGAACATTGAGCTCTAAAAGGGCCTTAATTGTCCAATTATCACATAAACAAGCTCGTTGAATAACATCTGAGACATATTTGGACTGAGAAAGAAGATAACATTTGAGAGAGGAAGCAACCTCAATCTCCCAAAAAAAATCGAGGTTGACCCAAATCTTTCGTCTCAAAATAAGTCTGCAACTAATTTTTCAATAGTCATATGCGAGGAGTGTCATCACTTGTGAGAATCAAATCATCAAACAAAGACTAGAGACCTATAGAACCTAAGGAAGTGAACTGCAAAAAGAAACCAAAACCATGATCACCGAAACGAAAACCTATATTACAGATGATTGAAGAAAATTGGCAATCTATGCCTTAGGAGCCTGTTTAAGGCCATATACAGCTGTGTAAAGTCTGCATACTTGACTGAGATTATGAAACAGTCCAAGAGCAGTCACAATAACCTCTTTAAATAAATCTCCATGAAGAAAAGCATTTTCACATTCATCTGAGACAAGCTCCATTAACAAATGGTTACTGTTGCAATCTCAGTATGAATATGAACAAGGATCATCTTAGCAACAGGGACAAAAGTCTTATCATAGTATAGGCCATACTATTAAGCAAATCCCTAGACTACTAACCGAGCTTTGTACTTTTTCAGAGAAAAATCAAATTTGTTTTTGTTAGAGTTCTTATTTTTAATGTTTTATATTTATGTAGGGTAATATTGTAATTACCTACAATAGGGTTCAATATAAATAAGAGAGTATAGGGCAACACAACTTACGCACATATTATTCATTCGTTTTGTTTCTCTCCCTCTCTCTCTTTCTCTCTTCTCATTTTCTGCTAACATAATATTGTATTCTTTACATTTTAACTTGATATCAGAACAACAATTCAAGTTTTTTTTTCAACTGATGAATAGTGTCGCATGAACAGTAATTTTGTGAATAGTGATCGATGAACAATAACTCAGCGTAGTGCGATTCCAGACCTTGCAAGTGTTTTTGATGCTTCAATCCCTACCAGAGAGGTACAACTAGAGTATTGAAGGTTGTTGGTGCACTGTCCAATTAATTTTGGGTGAATATTTGTTGTTTTTTTGGGCTAAGTTGTCAGTAGTGACCAAATTGTGAATGGCCAACTCATGTTGTAGGTAATCTTTTTGTGCTATGGATAATTTGCTACTTGAGTTTTTGGGTCATTTTCGCTTGATGTGATTTTTTGATCTGATATTCTCTGGGTTTCTTTTCTTCGATTCTATTACTTCAAACCAATATTATGGAGTGTGACTAAGGTGCATGTGTACTCAGTTAGGTAATTCATGGCACTTGGATTGATTTGTGAAGAAGTTTTGGTGAGTCGACAATCTGGTTTCCGCCCACTGGTGATGCCTTTCTAGCTGATTTTACATGTTACTGTTATTTTCGTAGTTTTTTTGGGTAACCTATGATGAATTATGGTAATTTTGGTGAGTGGACAGCCTTATTTTGTGCAAAGGTGATGAGATTTTAGGTGTTTTTGGCTTGATTTTGTACCGTGCTACTGTTTCGCTGTAGATAGTTTTCAGCGTTCTTATGGCGCCTTTGAATGGTGGTCGTGGTCATCAATCTGGATGAAAGTGTACTTATTGTAGTGGTACTGGACACATTGAGAATTATTGTTAGGATAAGTATAAGAGATCAACATATACTCATCGGGCTTCTAATGATACTTCTCGAGTACATCGGACTTCTACCAATTGTCCAATTGCTAGTATAGTCGTACTAACTCTTATGATGATCTTTCATCTCAGTTCTGTCAACGCATCCAACAGATATCTTTACTTTCTACACATTTTTGTGTTCTTCCTACCGGCCATACTAATGAAGGTAACCCAGCATATATGGTTGCTCAACCTTTTTTATCAACTTGGATCATTGATTCAGGAGCTAGTGCTCATATGTCTAGCAATTCTTCTCTGTTTTCTAATTTTCATTTGTGTAACTCACATATTCTATTGGCTTATGGTTCCTTTCGACCAGTACATGATACTGGTGATCTCTGTCCTACTCATTCCATGCCCTTAACTTCTAGTTTGTTTGTTCCTAATTTTCTTTTAACTTTTTATCTGTGAGCCAGTTAACTAAATCCTTACAGTGTTCCGTGACATTCTCTCCTTCGTCTTGTATGTTTTAGGACATCAAAACGAAGGTGTTTGATGTGGGGCGTGAGCGTAATGGACTTTACTACTTAGATCTTGATGATTCTATTTCTGCCTTGAGTGCTACTGTGTCTCCTCTTCAGTAGCACTTTCGATTGAGTCATCCTTCCTTACAAAAGTTGCATCAAGTTATCCTTGGTTTGACCTCTTCTTCTGTATTAGAATGTGATGCTTGTCAATTAGTTAAGCATCACTATAGCTCTTTTCCTCCTAGTTCTTCCAATCGTCAACCCAGTTCATTTCCTGTTGTTCGTAAATACATTAGGGGTCCAGCAAAAATCAAAAGTATTTCTGGCTCAATATTTTGTAATCTTTATTGGCGATTTCTCTCGTATGACTTAGTTATTTCTTATAAAAGACCGATCTGAATTGCCTAAGATCTTTACCATCTTTTATAATGAAATTCTAATTCAGTTCGATACCCATATTAAGGTTCTTCGGTTTGATATTGCTCTTGAGTATATTCAATCATTTATGAAAGATTTTTGTGCAAACTGTGGCCTTATCCATCAAACTACATGTCCTTATACCTCCCAACAAAATGACGTTACTGAACGTAAATATCGTCATTTATTGGATGTTGCCGGCACCTTGATTTTTAACATGCATTTGTCAAAACCATATTGGGTTGATGATGTTCTTACTTCAGTTTATCTTATTCATTGCATGTCTTCCCCCACTTTGGACAACAAATCTCCTTCTCATTGTTTTATCTTGATAGACCGCCATTTGAACTCACTTCTCGTGTCTATAGTTATCGTCTTTCTTTTCTACACCAGGACATACACTTTCACCAGATTTAGTCTTTCCCAATAATCAAGGGGAACCTTTGTTGCAGGCAATGTATCTTCTTTCTCCTCGACTACTACATTTCCCTAACAGGTTTCTCATCATTCCAAAGACAGACAAGCCATACCAGACAGGTTTCTCGTAACTATACTAGGCATCTAATTTCTAATTTTGATTCCTTGCATCGACTTTCCTTATCATTCCTTTGTTTTGCATCTACTTTGTCATATGTGGTTGTTCCTAGTTCCTTGATACAGGCTTTGACATCTCCTAGATAGAAACTAACTATGGATGAGAAAATGAAAAATCTTCATGAGAATCAGACTTGGGATCTCACTTCACTTCCTCCTGGGAAGTAACCCGTTAGTTATCATTGGGTCTACACAATAAAATATCTTCTTGATGGCTTTATCAAGCGTTTAAAAGCTCGGTTGCTTGCCAAAGGATACTGGATATACCCAGACATATAGTGTTGATTATTGTGAGATATTTTCCCCAGTTGCTCGACTTTACTTTATTAGAATTTTTATTTCGATAGCAGCTTGCCGAAATTGGCCCTTGTACCAACTGGACATAAAGAATGTATTTTTACATGGAGATTTACAAGAGGAGGTATACATGGTTCAGCCCCCAGATTACATTACTTCGGGTAAGGAACAATTAGTATGTCGCCTAAAGAAAGCGGTATATGGTCTAAAACAGTCACCACGTGCTTGATTTGATAAGTTCAGTATTGTGGTCCTTCAGAATGGTTTTTAGCGTTCTATTTCAGATCATTCAGTATTTATTCATCGTTCTATCCGAGGGATTATCATTCTCATCATATATATTGATGACATTACCATTAGTGGTGATGATTCTGATGCTATTGTCAACTTTAAGCTCTATTTGAGGAAGCAATTTCACACTACAGACCTAGGTCTTCTTTAGTACTACTGATTAAGGTTACTCGGTCAAAGCAAAGTATCAATCTATGCCAACGAATGTACGTATTGCATTTGTTATCTAAAGCCGGTACTCTTGGTGCTCGTCCTGTTGATACTCCTATAGATTCTACAGTCAAGTTAGATGTTGATAGTGGGGAAGTTTTTGATGACATAAGGCGCTATCAAAGATTGGTTGGTAAATTGATCTACCTCACAGTTACGCGTACTAATATTACATTTGCAATTGGATTAATTAGTCAATTAATGCATGCTCTTCGCAGGCCTCATTGGGAGGCTACTTGTCGCATCCTTCGGTATCTTAAAGGAGTACAAGGAGCACTCGGAAAAAGATTATTATATCAGTCTTCACCATGTATAACAATTGTTAGCTTTTCTGATGCTGATCGGGCAAGTAATCGTACTGATAGACGATCTACTTATGGTTATTGCACATTTATTGGTGGAATTCTTGTTACTTGGCGTAACAAGAAACAGAATGTAGTTACACATTCAAGTGCAAAGACAGAATATCGGGCTATAGCTCACACGGCATGTGAAATATTGTGGGTGCGTGCTCTACTTCATGATATGGGGATTAGTGTGTCTTCTCCTATGCAAATGTATTATAATAATCAAACAGTTATTTTCATTGTCAATAATCTAGTATTTCACGAACGCACCAAATACATAGAAGTGGATTGTTATTTTATTCGGGATCTCTTGATGCGAAAGGAGACTACCACTCCATATATTAAGTCTGGTGATAAATTGGGTGATATTTTTACCATACCATTGTATCGAGGTACCTTCAATAATCTTTGTTCCAAGTTGGGCATTTTTTTTCTTTATCCTCTAGCTTGAGAGGGCGTTAGAGTTCTTATTTTTTATGTTTTATTTTTATGCAGAGTAATATTGTAATTGCCCAAGATAGGGTTCAATATAATTAAGTGAGTATAGGACAACATATCTCACACACATATTTTTCTCTCATTCTCTTTCTCTCTCTTTCTCTCTTCTTCTCCTTTTCTCCTAATATAATAGTGTACTCTTTACTTTTTAATTGTTTTAATCTTATAAACTCACTTACAGCTAAAGGTGTGTTTGTCAGGTGATAAAGACACTAACTCCCAACCTCAAGTCTTCTGGGAGATAGACAATTTCTCATCCATACCCTGATGTCAAAGAGGATCAAGTATAATTTACTTATAGGAGGTGGGTTCAGACAAAGAGCGAATAAGAGTGAGAAAGGAACAAAAATCAAAAGAATAACAAGAGTCGGATAAACCAAACCTATCTAGACACTCTGGAGCGCATTGAGGATAGTAAGGAGCATAATCCATATTGTCAGAACCTGAAGGAGAGACAAGAGCAGAAAAGAGAGGCATTTCATCCATAGAAGAGACTTTGAGAGTCCTGCAAACAGTAGTATGTACAAAAAAAGGACGAGTAACAGATAAATCAGAAGAGGAAGAAGATGAGGATAGCAAATTAGACATAGTTAAATCACTAACATATGTATCACGAGAATAGTAGCGGGAAAAGGATCAATGTAAAGGAGATCAAATTTATTTGGGGATGAAGAACTTAATGGAATTGAAAAAAAAAAGGGATATGCTCCATAAAGACAATATGGTGAGGGATATAAAGTTTGTGGGTAATAAGATCATAGCTACGATACCCCTTTTGATCCTTAACATAACCAAAAAAAAAAAATACATAAATTTGAGCATGCAAAAACTTTGGTACAAAGAACACTAGGGAGCAAGACAAAGCAAGTATAGCCAAAACACACATAAGGACAAATAATTAGGTGGTTAACCACACCATTTTTCAAATGCGGAGACACTAGAGGAGAGAATAATATGAAGGCATTTGATAAAATGAATTGTTTGCCCCCAAAAGGAGCTAGGAACGTTTGCTGACAGCAAAAGAGAGCTTGATGTTTCCACAATGTTATTGTACTCGCGCTCAACAACACCATTATGTTCAAGTGTTGCAATACAAGAGGATTAATAAAGGATACCGTTAGATTTTAACAAATCACAAAATTAAGAGTGTATTCACTATTTTGATCACATCGAAAACATTTAATACCAGAAGAATATAGAGTGTGTACCATGGCACGAAAAGCAACGAATATAGAAAAAAATTCATATCGACATTTCATCAAATATACTGAATAGTACCTGGTATAATCATTATAAAAGAGACATAAAATTTAACCCTCATTGAGTAGGAATAGACGCAGGTCCCCATACATCAGAATGAATAGATAAATGGTGCAAGAAAACTAGCAAAACTCTTATCGAAAGGTAAATAGTTAATTAAGCTAACTTACATCCACCAAAATTGAAAATGTCATAACACTATAAACTTCAACGAGAATAAGATACATGGGCAAGGCGACAATATTGCAAGTAAAATCTAGATGGTTGTGGACTCAAACAAAAAGAAAACAATCAACAGTAGAAGTAGCAACTTCTAGAATATGGAGCTCCTCCAACACATGCAGCTCTCCCTTTCTATGGTCTACCCTTATCAGTTTCTGGGATTGTGGATGCTACATAACACAACCAAAATAGGAGAAATGTACTAAAAATCCAGAGTCAAATAGTTTACTGACTAAGCTTAAATTTAAAGTGGGTTGAGGGATGTAAAAAACATCCAAAAGTATCAGTTGGGAAAAAATAGCCTTCCCAACACTAGCTAAAGACATTTAAATGTCATTGGCAGCAGCACAGATACAGATGAAAGAAAGATAATAGATGCAAATAAAGAAAAATCATTGATCATGTGATGTATGGTACCAAGGTCAAAGACTCCGATGGTACAAGATATACCTAAAGGGACCTAAGATGAACGAACCTACTGAGAAAGACTATTAGAGCACCAAGTAAGCCAAAATATAGTGCAAAGCACCTTTCCAAAACAGTCCAATTTAAGGCTTCAAGCAAAGGGAGGACAGCAATCATATGTAGCTTGGGAGACAATGAGGGTGACTAATCCACTAGAGGTGCAACTACTATTGTATGATGATCTTTGGGCTTAAATTGCTAACTTAGTGACTCCCTAGCACTCTTATTCACCAATTTAGGGCACTGGGCCTTCCAGTCCGCCTTCTTGTGACAACAACTACACTCATATGAAGCAGCTCGACATCAATACTTATTCTGTGAATGGAAGTCACCTTATAGCCAGTATAGTCTGAGTAGGCAAAGAAAGAAAACCCTTTCCAAAAAGAATCTTAAGACGGGCTTCTTTAGCCAAAAACTCATTGACCATTGCATCAACTGTGGGAAGTGGGTGTCGATAGAGAATTGAACCACAAAGTCACTCGAAGTTATCTTTGAGTGCCACCAACAATTGCACCATCTGTTGCTCTTCTCTATAAGAGTGGTATACCATTAGTACTCAATTAAACTGGTTTGGTAAGTGCTAACTGATCTCAATATCCAATTATAATTGGGTAGAACTCCAATATATTCTTATAACCTTGACTTGCTTGTCGAATTTCATGCTCGGGTAGATAGTTCTTTGAAAAGTTAGACTGAACAAACAATGTAGCTAAATAATCTCAAATCTCTTAAATTGTGTCAAACTTAAAATAGTCTAATCAACTAAGTTGTTAATCTTAGTAATGATTTTAGCGTTGTTGATTTCTGAGTGTTCTTCAAACCAACGTACATCTTGGCCATAGGATCTGCTGGAGCTTGCGAAACACCAACATAACTTCAAATATCCTTACGAAACAAACATAATTTCACCATTTAGTCTAACACTAATAGCCTGAAGCACTTACCATAATTCCAACAGAAGAGAATCAGCACCCAAACAAGTCCAAAAGACGTAATAGAACTATAACCAATCAAACAGCCCCAAATAGCAAACAATCCAAAAGAGAATCAGATAAGGAACGAGCAACTCCCCCGCCCAAATAGCAGACTTCCAGCAGTTGCCCAGTCCAAATAAAAAGCTTACAGCAACTTCCCAGACCAAATAACAAGCTTCAAGCAATTGCCCACCCCAAATAACAAAGGCACAAGTCCAGCCAGCAAGCCAGAGAGGTGTTGGCAGTGAAGAACAAAAAAGCGATGCCTAGTTTTGCTCAAATCTTAAACAAAAATCCACTCCAAAAGTATCAAATCACACAATACGTCATCAATAACCCCAAATTGCAGCCCTTATGAAGGAACTCGAGCATCAAATTCAAAGAAGGGTGAATCCCACTTTACACCCCAAAAGATTTCAAAATTCTTAATTAGCACTTAATTTTCGACATTGCACCCTCAATGTCATAAAATGGTTGCAATGTGACCCTCACACTAACTTTCATTGTCATTTCCATTAAATTTCATTGCATTTAGTGTGAGGGCCACATATTAGTGTGAAGGTCACATTGCAACCATTTTATGAGGATGCAAATTGAGAACTTTGAAATCTTTCAGGGTACAAAGTATGATTCATCCTTCAAAGAAATTCCGTAGAATTTGCAAATCGAAGAAATTTGGCATAATTTCTTCAAAAAATCAAATTTAATATCACATGGCAACAAAATCATAAATGAAGCATACCAATGTAAAGCACGCAGAAAAAAAGACCAAAATAATGGTCTTGACTAGTCATATTTCATGATGTCATAAGAAGAAATGATGACCATGGCCCTTGAAATTTTTCAGATATTCTCCTTCTATGTTCTACGACTAATTTGTTGGGTTTAGGAATCGACGAATCGTAACTCGCAAGTTAACATTGATTAAAGAAGAAAGAAAAGAGAATAGAAATAAAGAGAAAATATTATTGCAGCACGCATTACCTATATTAGAGCAAATGATCAAACTTTCACTTAGAAACTGTTAAAACAACTGACGAAATGTTTCTATTTCCAAGAAGACCGAAACGAATTAGCAACTGAATCGAAATTCAAATACTTTGCGATCTTTTGAGGTGTCTTGAAATGTTTTGAGGTGTTTCAAGGTGCTTCAGCATGTTCCCACCAATATTTTAGAATGTTTCAGAAGAAAATTCGACCAATATTTTGGAATGCTTTTGAAAGAAATTCTTTAATTTTTTATCCATTTTCAAACATTTCCGTTTCCAATATAAACAAAACGAAATTTTGACCCTTGATTACTGCATAATCATAATAATACACAATAGAAGCCCCTATATTGTAGGGCAACATAAAAGAAAGTAAAGACTAAACTACCCCTAATACAAAATATACTAGACATTATAAACATTTCAATTTCAGATGAAAGAATTCTTGAGTAGAGCACAAGGGCCAAGACCAAAGCTTTACACTTATGCATAAAATGTTAATGCTTGCTAACCAAATATATGATATTGTATCATCATGCCAACTCAATCAAATCAAAACAATTTCACAGGAAGAAACATGATGGCTATGGACATGAGAAAATTAAACTAACAGAAAGACATAACATGAATAGGATCCACCCAAAATAAGAAAATACAAAATCTTGCATGCTGCAGATAGTTCATATAATGCCAATCTTTAAACAGCAACAAAAAAGAATATGCGTGACAACAAGAAGGAACTAAAATTATCCAAATGACAATTAATAACCTAATCTCCATTCTCTGATTTAAAGATAATCACACCAGTAAAATGTAAGGAAATGGCATACTTCTTCTTGTTCAGCAACAATTTCATCCCGTGTACTCTTCTTCAAAGAAGCAAATTTTTCACGAGCCTGGCAATCATTGACAACCAACATGTTGAAGCTCCAATAATACATCAAAAATAGAGTACTAACATAAAGAAACCACAAAACCAAATGATCAGATTCCCAAATCAAGAGTACTAGAAAATGATTTCCAAAGGATTGTACTCAATAATTCATTATCCAACGCTTTATCCAGAAACTTTACAAAAAGATGAATTTTATGTGAAATATGAAGCCCATTTCAAACAAAAAATAAAAAAAGAAAGCTAAGAAAATATAAAAAACAAAACGAAAAAAATGCAAGAAGAGAAAACCTATTACTATTCAAATCCTTATCAATTATGCCAACTGTGGACAGACTCCATCCCTTTGGTCTGTATTCCTCCACCTCATTTGTGTATGCCAGCCCCACTTATATTTGGAGCAAAAAGGCCCTTGACTGGGTTCATGAGACTCAAAGCCTGAAACAGACTCCAATGAAGTGATATGAACATCTAGACACTTCATGACTGAGTATGACTGCTATCGCAATATGATTGTGGAGTTCACTACAGGAAACTCCCTAGCTAGTCATAAATCTACTTCCCAATATATCTGTTGATGACAAGATTTGTGTAGATAATGGCATCAATTTATATCACAGCATTTGGTTAGGGAGGTGACACAGCACATCAAAGGAAACTCCATTCCCAGGTAGGGAGGAGAAATCAGGGATATTTCAAAGAACAGATGATGTCGGGTTGGTGTTCGACTAACCAATTGTTGAACAGAAAGGACAGGATGTTAACTATGCTGAGCAGGTCCACTAACTATGCATAAATCATTAACGTGCTACACCCCCCTTGTTTATATGGCACCTTTTAATGAATACTACTGTAGCAACTCGAAAAGGAAAAAACCAACTCAACTTCTGTCAATTGCTAGATTAATGTGACAATTGTCAATTGCTTTCTCCACCTTAGAAGCATAGTACATTGCATTGATTGAGGCAATCCGAAAAGTTATATAGTTGAATATGTGGTCCTTACACCAAGTATACAGCAGGTTATGAAAACTTCATACTACAGACTGCTAGTTTCTTTCAGCATAGCAGATTATTATGAGGGACCAACCTCATGCAGTCAGATACCATGACTTGGGAGACCACGTCTATGGGGGTTATTAAATTGAGGGGTAAATTACAGTGACATCCCCTGAGTTTTAATAACATGGGGACCCTTTGACACTTTGAGAAATGAAATGGACACCCCTTTTGCGAATCCTCATCAATGAAATAACCATTCTAGCCTTATTGGACTAAGCTGGAACAATTACAAAATAAAATAAAATAAGGGGACATATGGAATTTGAACTCTTAATTTTTCTCAATATCAGCTCGAAATGAGTGTCTCCCTTACAACACATACGTTGTGAATGGGAGAGTGCATGTATCAGGACTTGTGTTGTATCAATGGCAGGTACAACGAAGCTGTTCAGAGCACAGGTCCAACTGTTTAAGTATGGGATGCATTCTATCAGAGGTCTGGTTGGTGTTATTGGATGACAAAAAGATCATTACAATTAGGAAGTCCGGTGACCACACACAGGTTCTAGCACTGACTAAATTCTATTAATATTATAGTTGTTTAATTGGTGTCTGAAGGAATTCAAAAAGCAGAAGGCCACCACCTTTAGTAAGGCTTGAATGAACTCATACCAAAGCTGAGACTTATATAAGAGTGTGATGATCTATTTACTCCTCAACTGTTCATCAAATGTTTAAACAATAAAAAATCTATGGCAAGAAAAAATAAACACCGAGTTAGATATCAGTAAATAGGTACAAGATTCATGGGGGGGTTATTACAGTTTAACCAAAAAAATTAAGATTTTCACACCAGACAATCCAATGTGATAACCGAGAGGCCGTTTGGTAGTGCTGTGTGACACCTTGGAATCAGTTCATAACTGCAACAATCCTTCATTTTCTACGTGAGTATGCCTTATTTCAAGACAAAAATGGCAACAGTTAAAAGCTGTCTGGGATGAAATAGCATGCAGGTTGCTCTTGCAGAAGTTATCCTTGAGAGATTTTGGAAGAAGAAATAAAGTCTTCACAGGAGCTTACCATGACAATGAACAGGATCTGAGTTGTTCCCAAGAACCATTTCATGCATTATTGGAATTTATCAATGTTGTTAGTGCATAATGTTTGATTAGCACTTAGCACACCTGACAGTGTTGTGAAGAAAGCTGTGGGCTTGAAAGAATGCAATCCTATTCCAGATTTTTATTGCTAATAATGCAGACCATAAGAGGCCTGAAGAATAAGAATTTACAGCACAAGGGAAATTAGAAATACCAATTCAATTATATGTATGGACCAGCAAGACCCCATACCGGAGGTTTAGGATATCATAGATTATTGAATCTAATCTCTTTATATTTTGTGATACTGTATTTTTGGCAGATGTAAGCTACCAAGCATTCCACAAGTTCATTCAATCAGGGTGTCTGACATCTCATCGAAAAATCAGGGTGTCAGACAGATTGGATCGTAATAAAATAAATTGGCAAGCTGTAAGAATGTTTCTCACAGTAGGCATAAGTTTTTTTTTTCTAGAGCCACATTACAACAAAAAAGCTTTAGGAAATTATCCAAGTAACTACAGACTTTCTTTATGTTCGAACATAAAAGAATTGCGATGATAATGCATGTATATAATATACTGTTTCTTCATATCAAAACAAAGAGCGGCGTTTAGCACTGCTCTATTTATCATCAGTTTAAATGGTCAGGCCTATTATTGCCTCATTGATTTTGTCTTTTCCCAGATGTAGAATTATTTTCATAAACAGCAAATACTGCATTGCACCATGACGAAGACTGCATTAAAGTGTATAATACAAATGAAGAGAGCTATATAAATTTAAGTCATGCTTTGTTGATTTATTTATTCTTATTATGAATGACTTAATTAAATCTTAGCTTTCACACTAGTAGCTACATATATAACGATCATGGATGCATCCCATATAGTAATATTACATGGAACCATTCACATTGCGCACTGAGTTTATTGATTTATAGGCAGAAACCCAAGATTGCACTAGTTTCATGAAGTCCCCCTTACTTCAAGAAAACTAGAAGAATTCACAATGACAATACGACCACTCATCTGAGTCCTTGGAAATTCATTTGACAGCTATATCACTTTTTATGCCATTCATTCATTATAAAGTTGGAGATTGGTTTAGAATTCACTTTTAAGAGGAGACTTGGAAGGTAAGGTTATTTTTCCATGTCTTTATTGCCTTTCCTCCCTCCGAGAGCCTCGACTTTCTAGGTTTCTTGTTGTATGGGAGCATTTGTTGTGGGTGAGCATTCTTATTCTTCGGATTTTCGTTTCTTGAGGTTCCTCAATAATAGAAAGATAGGATTTAACCTTTTTGCTCGATATTCTTCAGAATCCAAGGATTTCTTGAGGTTCCTCAATAATAGAAAGACAGGATTTAAATCTTCAGAATTCTCATCCTAGTTGTTATGTGGATCATAAGCACGAGATTTTTCTTGTATATCTTTCTATTTTTACCTCAGTAAGCTTTCAGAACACTCATTTTTTTCCCTTTAAATATATATATGTGTGTGCTCAAAATTCCAGATTTATGCTTTGCTCTATTGTCCTCAAAATTGTCAAAAGGTACTTAAAAAAAAAGGACAGGTCAGCAGGCCTCACAAAGCTTTAATTCCTAATATTTGCTCAACTTGTTTCAAGTATGGAAAGTCAAATGACATTGATTTGCTCATTACTCCTTTACTTGGCGTTTGTGGAATCATTTGTTCAGTGTGCTTGGAGAGTCTTGAGTTTGTCCTGCCACAATTATAAAGTTGTTGCAACTTAGTTCCAAGGTTTTGGGAAGACTTAGAAAGCTAAGGGCCTGTTTGGTTTGTGTTTCAAAAACTAGTATTTAAAAAAAAAATTTGAGAAGAGTTTTAAGAAAGTGGTTTTAATATTTTTTGAGATAAAAAACTTGTTTGGTTAGATGATTTTAAAAATAATTTTACAATATAGAAAATAGTAAAACCTGTTTGGACAGCCTAAATATATATTTGAACAGTTATTTAAACATTAATAAAAAAATATAAAAAAATTATTTTTATATTGACAATTACATAATATATATATATATAAATATTATATTATATTATATATATATATATATATATATAAATTTTATATCTGAACATCCAAAATTATTCTCCTTGTTTCCAAAATTTTCAAAGAAAACTCTAAAAACAAGCTACATTTGTTTTCTATTTCTTTGGCTCAAATCTCATTTTTTTCCAAAATTTAGAGAACAAAAATACTAAACAAATAAGTTTTGGGTATTTTTGAAATTTTGAGAACAAAAAACTGTTTCTGGATCACAAACCAAACATGGCCAAGATTCTTTGGAACTGTAACTCAATGGCAGCTCTATGGTGTATTTGGTAAGAGAGCAATGAAAGAATTTTCCATTATCATTACCAACCTTTACAATTCGTCCCGGATAGAATTATATTTTCTGCTTCTTGAAGGACCTTATCCACTAGCATTTTCAACAGGGTGTCTTTGTCAAATTTTCAACGGGATTGGAGGTCAGCTCTCCTATAGTTCTCCTGTTTTTTCTTCTTCGTAGATTGTAATGTTATTCTTCTAGTAGTAAAATATCTAGTCATCCAGACTGTACCTCTTTTCTCTCTTCTTTTCCTTATTAAAGCTCTTCTTCTATCAAAAATAAATTAAGAACATTCTTACCAAAAAAAATTGTGGAATATATCAACCCAAATCTGAATTCAGTAATTAATGTTCAGAGGTGAATAGCTATTTTTCTTTCCTTTTTTATTGGGCAGGATAACCAATACCTGGTCATAAGCATATATATCTTTGTCGAACCGCCGACGGGACTCCTGCAAAACAAAAAGCCAACAAATTAGACACATAAGAGAATATTCAAGAACATTTCATCTCCCAACCCAGCACTTGTCAAGACTCAAGAGGGAGAAGACAAAAATACATTATGGTCTTCTGATTGTAAGAGTATTTTAGTATTAGAGATAGATTAGTCATTTTCTAGAATTGCTTTGCCCTTGCTATAAAGGGGTTTCTCTTTGCATCTTTTATTATCGTGTTGGGAGCAAACTATTAATCGTAGTAATATTCTCTCTTGTTTTCTCTCTTTTTCTTTCTTTGATCATAGTTTTCATGGTATCAACGCATGTTACAATTCCTAAATATGAACAACACATTATAGAAGTTAGCAGGAAATTTTCTGACGAAAAACAGTGGCAGACATCATCATCGTACATGATGACATCACCTAGTCTGTGACAATGGACACCACCATCTTGATCGACTCTTCATGGGCTCTTCAATGGTGTATTTTGTTTTTTATTTTAATTTCATCCGGTAGTTATAATGATTTTTTGAATATTTTTGAAGAAAATATGTCGAAATTCTTCGATCTCCAAATTCTAGGGTTTTTCTTCGAAATTGCTGGTTCAAATCTTGTCTAAGGGAAGTGACTAAGCATCATTGATGACTTATTATGTGATTCAAAGCAATTAGAGGTGATTTGGCTTGATTTTTGGCAAATTGAGGGCTTGATTGAATAGATTTTGGCCCTCCTCTGCTTCGGCTGTTACTGGTTCTTCCAGATTCCTCATCCTGACATCCTCTCTTGCTTTCTGTTGTTTTTGGCATATTTACAAGCTCGGTTGTTGGTTTCTTGGTTGATTACTGTTGTGTTGCTAATTTGTGATGATTTTTGGTGATTCTAGTGAGTGGGCAGCCCTGATTTGTAGTTGATTTTGTCTACTGCTACTGTTTCGCTGCTGTTTTGCTACCTCGTTGGTTTTCTTCACAAATTTGTTGTTTTGCTTCTTCAATCTTCAAGGCTGGGCACTGGGCTTCTATTCTGCGTTGTTCCTGTTAAGGTTTGCCTTGCTTTGTTGAATTCTGCATGTTTTGCAGTGGGAGGAGCAGTGTTTGGCTGAATTTGCTTAACAATAGATCTAGTTGTTTGATATTCCCCACCTGCTCAAATGGTGTGATTTTGTACTGCTGGTGCTTTGATTGAAGGATTTGAAGACTCTTGAATTGATCTGTGCCAAAAGTCAGTGCTTCTCTCTGTGTTGGCTACTCTTTCTGGCCACTGTGGCTCAGGTTCTTGCTTGAAGCTGATGGGTGACTTACTGGATTTGCTAAGTTTGTGCTTTGCTAGGTTGTTGATTGTGCATTGTGACGTGTTGCTGCTCCTACTGTGCTTCGTTACTCTTGTACTGCTTTTGGTGTGGGCTGCTTGCAGGTTTTTTTGAACACTTCGTACTTCTTGCTGATTTTGGAATTTGTTATAATTATGGCAAGTGGAAACTCTAGCTATCAGTGTGAAATCAACTTCCAGCCTGACAATAATTCTTAATCAGTTGCAGAATCTTCTCTCATTCCAGCATCCTAATGCTTTCTCAGTCTCTCCTTCAATAAGTTTGTTCACTTTAGGTCTTTGACTCAAGTGCTACATATAACATGACCTGTGACTCTTCTTTATTTACATCTACTTTCTCTCTATTTATATTTGTACTTACAGTTAATAGTACTCAAATGTCACCTAGTTGGCGTCGCGACTATTACTTCTCCTTACCTCACTCTTTTAGACGAATATTATATTCCTCAACTTACTTTAAACTTGATTTCAAAAAGTTAACTATTTGATCCTGAATTTTCAATTCATTTTTCTTCTTCTGGTTGTATTGTGCAGGATCCACATTCCAAGAAGCAAATTCGGACATGCAGTAGAAAGGAATGATTGTATATGTTGGATGAGCTACATATTCCAAATATTGCTACTACTAGTATTGAATTGTCTTCTTTTCAATTGTGTCCACAGTGTTCGAGTGTTTATTTGTCGCATTCTGGCCTTGATCATATTTCTCATTCTCATTCGAATTATTAGTCTCTACTCGTAGTTTGAGTGCCTCCCTCAAAGTACCGGTCTCATTTTGAAATTGTTGTTCTCATGCAGTGCCTACCTCCTCTTCTACGATCATTCAATCAAGTACTGACAATGTGGATCATGTTCCTCGCTATCCTCAACAAGTTGTTAAGTATCCAAATTGGTTTAGTTTCTCTAAGTCTTGTTATTCTATAGATTTTTGTTCTTTCTTAGCTTCTATTTACTCTCTTTGTGAACTTACCTCCTATAAGTAGGTTGCTCTTGGTCCTCTTTTGGCAAAACGCTATAGATAAGGAACTTGTTACTTTACTCAAGACTGGTACCAAGGGGTTCCTGTGATTACCCTTTAGCGAACACATAGTTGGTTATAAGTGGGTTTATAAAATTAATACTAAGTCAGATAGTTCTATGAAATGGTACAAGGGTAGATTGATAGCCAAGGAATTTACTCCAGAGTACTGTGTAGGTTATGAAAAGACATTTTCTCCTGTTGCTAAAATGACCACTATTTGCACTATGATTGTTGTGGCTGTTATTCACCAATGGAGTCTCTTTCAGATTGATATGAAAAATATTTGTGTTAAAGATATTTAACTAAAGAAGTATGGCTCCTCCTCCTAGATTGTCTCATAGTCCAAGTTAAGTGTCAAACTTCACAAGGCGCTTTTGTTCTAATGACCATAACTCTGTTCTCTTTTTGCAACACTCTCCCACGGACTTTATCATACTTCTATTATACATTAATGATATGATAATTACAAGTGATACTCTGCTGGTATTTTGTAGTTGAAGAATGAAGAGCTAGTTGCAAAATTATCTTGAAATGACAAATTTGGGTCAACTCCAATATTTCTTGGATATTGAGGTTGACTCTTCCCTTAAGGGTTATATGCTTTCTCAATCCAAGTATCCCTCAAATGTTATGCAGCAAGCCCACTAACACTCAAACAGTGGAGATGCCCTTAAAGCTTAAGCTCTTATTCTTCCTCTGGCGGCACCCCATTATTTAATCCTACATTATATTGCACTATTGTTAATAGTCTAGTGTATATTACAGGTACTTGTCCGGACATCTCCTATGCAATTCACATTGTTAGTCAATTTATCCTATGCAGTTCACATTGTTACTCAATTTATTGTCTCACCTAAGGATTAAAATATTGTTTCGAAACATCCAAAACGTTTCCGTTTTCAAGGAGACTGAAGATAGAATCGAAATTCTAATATTTTGAGGAATTCCATAATATTTTGAGATATATTATAATATTTTAATACATTTGCACAATTATTTCGAAATATTTCAAGCTATTTCAAGATATTTTGATATATTTCAATCAATGTTTTAGAAAAATAATTCTTAAATTTTTTATTTTTTTCATTATGTTTCTGAAACGGAACGAAATATTTTTGAAACATGTCAAAACGTTTCCGTTTCCTAGGTGACCGAAACGAAATTTTGATCCTTGGTCTCACCTACCTCTATTCACTGGGATGTTGTTCTCCGTATTCTTTACTATCTTCGAGGCACCGTGCATCATACCTCAAGGCTTATTATGGTGCTAACTAGGCTAACAACTATACAGATTGTAAGTCCATCACTGGATTTTGTCTCTTTTTTTTATGATTTCTTTATTTCTTAGTAGAGCAAAAAACAAACTATAGTTAGTCGTTTTTCTGCTAAGGTCGAGTGCCACAACTGAGAGAGTTTGGTTGCAATGGTTTCTTGCACACAATTCAATGTTTCATGAGCATATAAAACATATTGACATTGATTGTCATTTTGTGCATTCTCATCTTCAACTAGACACTATTTCTCTTCCCTTCCTTCCTTTTACTATGCAATTGACAGACTTCCTTACGAAGTCACAAACCATTATGCGCTTCCGTTTTCTCTTTGGCAAAAACATGATATTTTTTACTACCACATCATTAGTTTGAGGAGAGGTGCTAAAGTGTTTTAGTATTAGAAGTAGTTCAATCATTTTCCAATATTGTTTTGCCCTGTTACAAAAAATTTTCTCTTTGCATATTTTATTATCATGTTTTAAGCAAACAATTAGTCGTAATAATATTCTCTCTCGTTTCTCTCTTCTTTATTTGATCTTAGTTTTCACTTACAACTACCAAAATTAAAAGAGCTCAAAAACTGAGAATCTTGAGCTTAGTTTATTCCCATAGGTTAGAAGAGTTAAGCTTCATCTAAAATTCCAAAAAATAAGAAAAATAATATATGCGCATGCGTGAGAGAGATAGAGAGCACACACTGACACACGCATGTTCTTGTTGCATTAAATTGTTTGTCATGGATACTATGATCATTGTCATGTCAATGCTTTATGACTCTTAGTAATTAATTATTGTCCAATATCTCTCTTCTAGTTTAAGTAGAAAATTTCATAATAGAGAACCTAAAACCCAATTCTGTATGTTCATTACTGTGATGAAAAGTCGCTACCCTTTGGCTAAGACCCATTTGAGGTTTTGGAGGAGATTGGGCCATCTTGCCTTGTATAGGATCAATTCCTTAAAAAGACACAGTTATCCTAGCTCCTTGCCATTGAGAAAAGCCGGCGCCACAAGTCTAAGGCCTACAAAATCTTTGGGGGCATTCTTCTCCATTAGGCCTTAGTGACGGCACTGACCAAGCATAATGGATAGCTCGAGACTCGAGTCTAAGCTCAAGACTGTTGAAACTTGTTGTGGTGAATCTAAATGGCAAGATTAAAGGAGGAAAGTGTCTAACCAAGGACTTGGTTGATGTATATGTTTCTTAACCTTGTAATCAACTTTGAATATAATAGATTATGTTAGGTGGACTACGATTCCCTGGTTTTTCCCGAAAGGATTTCCACGTTAAATTGTTTTGTGTTAATTATTGTCTAATATCCCTCTTCTAGTTTAAGGATACAATTTCAAAAAAGAGAACCTGAAACAATTTTGTATGTTCATTACTTGTGATGAAAAGTTTGTATCCTTCGGCTTAGGCCATTTGACGTTTTAGAGGATATGACGCCATCTTGGTTTGTATAGCTCTTGATCACGCTGCAACTCTGAGATGCTTCCTTGGAGTCCATGGGAGAGATTTAGCTTTTACATTGTAAAGGTTGAGAGAGAGACGTAAGAAAGAATTTGAAGAAGTTACCCTACCTTCCCTTTCAACTCACACACACACACACATATAGATATATATATACATATATATATATATATATATATATCAATTTGACTAAAGACTACTATATCCCTCTTTGGATATACTTATTACATAAAAATGGCATTCTCTATATTCTAACACTCTCCCTCAAGCTAGTGAATATATATCATATAATCTCATCTTGGAACAAATATTTTTCAACTGAGAACTACTCAATGACTTAGTAAATATATCAGCAAGTTGATCCCCATATTTGATAAAGGGTGTGACAATGTCTCCACGCAACACTTTCTCTCAAACAAAATGATAATCAACGTCAATGTGCTTTTGTTCGTTCATGAAACACAGGATTAGAGGCAATATGAATAGCAGTTTGATTATCACAAAACAACTCAATCGGAGTCTTGACTAGGAAACCAATTTCCTCAAGAAAGTGTTCCCAACCATGTTAACTTACTACTCGTGTGAGTCATTGCTCGATACTCAGCTTCTGCACTAAATCGTGTCACCACTGTCCGCTTCTTGTTCTTCAATGCAATCAAATTACCTCCCAAGAAGTTACAGTAACTTGTAGTAGATTGTCTATCTGAGGAGGAATCTGCCCAATTTGCATCTATGAACCTTTTCGATCTAAGATATCCATGAGATTTATACAACAATCCAAGTCCAAGAGCTCGTTTGAGAGATCTGATAATGCAGATATCTGCATCCCAATGTGAAGAGCTTTCATAAATTGAATTACTACACTCACCGCAGATGATATATCTACTCGAGGTGCTAAAGTGTTTCTTAGAAGTAAACTCTTTGTGGATGAAGGTGAATGTTTCTCACAAGTACTAGGTTGATACAACTTACGTTCTTCATAGATGCCCATAACCTTAGAAAAGGTCAAGTTACCCTGCTCAAGGCTAAAATACTGTCGGCATACCTCATAAATATGAGTGACATTACTAGTACCAGAGTACATGTGAGTCAGACGATTCCAAATCTCTTTGGTAGTATCCAAATAAAGTAAAGAAGAACTTATGTGAGACTCAATACTAGTCAATAAGAGAGAAATAATATGTGCACCTGCCTGTTTCCATTGGTTAAAACTAGAATCACTGTATGCAGGTTTATTGTCTACCAAGTGGCTACGAAGCCTTTTATGCTTAAGAAAAATATCAACAACCCGTGCCCACAATACATAATGACTCCCATTTAATTTGACTGAGGTCATAGGAGTATTAAAGAAGGTAGTATAAAAATTGGACGGAGGAACAGAGATTATGGGAGCAGGACTAGTAGTGAGAGGCGTATTATCTAGCTTAGGATCCTTGATGGGAGAAAGAATACGGCAAGAATACCAGAGGCTACCAAAAGAGTTGGCAAGTAGAAATAAAGTCCATGAGGGATTGAACCAAAGCTGGATATCTGCGTGAACCGAAGGAGAGGTTGCTGAACTACCTGGAACTAAAACAGAACTGGCCTAAGGATGGTTGAATCGGTGGTAAACAAAGTAGAATCAGCCTGAGGGTGGCCGAACCGCCTGAAACCGAAGCAGAACCGGCTGGGACACTGCTGAACCTATGGTAAACGAAGTAAAACCAGCTTGGAGATGCCTGAACCGGTTGGGAAACTGCCTAAACCGGTTGGGAAGCTGCCTAAACTAGACCGGAGAACACAGTTGAGATGGACCGGTTTGAGTGGGCTTGGCCGGTTTTAGTGGGCTGGATCGACTGGGTCTATTGGACTAGACCCGGACGCCTAATTGGGCTTATAGATGAACCGATTTGAGTGGCCTTCACTGATTTGAGAGGGATAGACCGACTGGATCTACTAGACTGGACCTAACCACCTAATTGGGCTACTTGACTTGGTCTCGTCTAACTGAGCTTAGTTGTATATGGGCCTAACCCAATTGCCTTATCCAAGTGAGGAATAGGGATGGCTGGACTTGAGTTAGTGCAAACAAGTAGCCAAACGGGGGCCTTGCCCTTCACACCGATGGCAATTAAGGCAACGAACACCACTGCTGCCAGAGATGCCAGAACAAAACCAACTTCGACAACAACACTAGAGGTGCAACTTGGGCAGAGTAACCCGATTTCAACATGAGCCCAACTCGTAAAAATTAGGGATTGGATTAGGATTTTTAATACTTGGGTTGGGCTTGGGTCAAAAAATTTCAACCCGAATTCAATTTGGATGGGTCACGGGTTGAGGCATCAGGTTAACGGGTTGAACCCGAATATTAAAATCGGGCTCAACCCGATTTAATAATCGAGTTCAACTCGAATTAATACTATATAAATACAATTTTATCCTAGGGTTACTATCTAGTCTGTGCCTCCCTCCCCCCCTCACTCTCATTATCTCTCACTCTCACTCTCAAATCTGTGTCAGCCTTTAGCCCTCTCTCAACCTCCTTTCGAAGGAGTCCTTCGTCTTCATCAGAATCTCAGCTCTCTTAGCCTCCTTTGTATGGTTGTGATTGCATTATCTCAAACATTGAGTTCTTAATATTACGGTTTTTATGTTAAAAACTATATTGAAATTGTTGGTTGTTAATTTAGATGATTATTATATAATTTATTTATCAAGTTTAATCTAAACCGTTTAGAACAACAAGCTTATTTTAGGCTCAATCCGAACTCAACCCGAATTAAACTCGTAAAGTAAACCGAAATTAGCCTGAAATCATTAATCCAAATTCAACGTCAGCCCGTCCGAATTAAACTCGGACAGTGCTCGGGTTGAGTCTCTCAACCCGAGGTAGGGTTAGGGTTAGGGTTAGGATTGAAGATTATATACCTAGAGTTGGGCTAGGATTGACTGTCCAACTGGCCCAACCCGCCCGAGTTGCACCCCTAAACAACACCACTCAACGAAGCCAACGACACCGCCAAAGCAACAATGAGACCACAACGATCAGACCAACACCATTGGCACAAAGGCATACCCAAATGCAACCAACGCCGATACCACTATCAACAACTACGAGCAACAGGCATCAATTCCACTCAAATCACAGCGAGAACTAGTTGAACACAGTCAACTTCATCAGCAGAAAAGTCAATACGACACAAGCGATAAGCCATCGACAACACACTGTCGGGAAAATTATATATATTATTATTATTATTATTATAATACGCAAGGGAGAAGAAAAGAGAGACAAGAACAAACCTTAAGAACCTTACTCTGATACCATGTAAAGGTTGAGAGAGAGATAAAAAAGAATTGGAAGTAACCTACCTTCCCTTTCAACTCATATATACATGTATCTCAATATGACTAAAGACTATTATATCCCTCTAGGGATATAATTATTACATAAATGTCATTCTCTATATTCTAACATACATATCGCCGCCAATAAATGTCACATGCCACCTTTCGTGAACAGCTACGCCCAAGAATGATGAATTGTGATATAGAGCCGAATAAGCCAGTGGTTTATTCTACATTCAAAATCCATAAGGATTTTAAGAGAGAGAAAATAGGGGGCCCTATACCATATATCCTATTGCCTCGAGATGATTGCACATTACATCAATAACAACACAACCAAATGGAGGCAGAACCCCTTTAATAGGCTGAGCGCACGCGGTTTATACTAATTAATATAATATTAATTAATGGTTTTTCCCAAAAAAATGAGAATATAATCTCGAAGATCTAGTCGAATGGTAGAAGAATATATAGGTTCATTAGGAATCAATAGTCATCTAAACAAACGAGTCACAGCTGACCAAGAAGAGGAGACATCAACAACGGATCTACTAGCTAATAGTTGGAAAAGAAATGACAAGACCACCTATCATATATTTCTATCCAGATATTCGAATAGCAAATGAAAGACCAAGAGATTGGATCTAGATAGCACTTTCAGCAAGGTTGACAGTCGTATGGCCCTCATTCAGCTAGAAGGAGGAAACCAATCCCGACACAACCGATGACTTAGTCTCCTTCTCCGTGGCCCCTCCGTTAACTAAATCTTCTTATAGCTTTCTTTTATTATTTTGTATAGACCTTAATCGAATTATTCTTAACAATTTTACTCCAAGTTTCTAGGGTTAGAAGTGTCAAACATGGGTTAAAATTATGATTTTTATTTTCAAATTGAAAAGAGAAAATAAGGGTTGGAAATGTGCTCAAGAGTGGTATGATGTGTCAATGTCCAACGTGTGCTCGACAAGAACACTGGGCCATTTAAGAAGTGTTTGTGCTTCTTAGCCTGTCACTACTCAAACAGTTACAGTATTAAGCCTCATACAAGTTTCCAGTTGTATTGCTCAATTTTTGCAGAGTAAACATAATGAAGCTTTCCAGGCAATGATGAACAATAGTTAACGTTATTGATGGAATTCAGGGTTTGCATCTGTTTAGGAGCAATTCATCACTTCTTTTTTTAGCATACAAAACTATGCTCTCTACTGTAATAACGAACCTAGGAAACAAAAATGCCCTCTATATGAAGGATTGGTATTCAAAAGAATCAAAACATACCTGTACCTATGTACAGAAGAGTCATTATTATGACATCATCCAATGAAGCAAAAAAAATAAAGTCTCCATAAATTCTGAAGAAAATTAGAGCACAGGAATACCTTTGCATCTAGCACATCAATGGACAAAAACTGAGTCAAGCGATCAATCAGCACGTGCTCTACCTGTAGATATGATATCCAATCATTTCCTAGAGTCACAAAAAAGTGTATTCAATAAAGCTTACCATAAGAGAAATGGTCCTAAAGTTCCCCTCCAAAAGAATCAAAATTTTATTTTGAAATGTTTGGAAAGGCCAAAACATTTCAGTTTGCCGAAACAAACAAGTGATTAAATCAAAATTTCAATGCTTCGATGTGTTTCGGAATATTTCAAAACATTTCGGCATGTTTCCATTAATGTTTCGAATTGTTTTGATGTGTTTCAACATGTTTTAGTATATGTCAACCAATGTTCAGAATATTTTGTAAAAAAATTCCAAAAAAAATTTTCGGTTTCCATTCTCTTTCCGAAACATTTTCATTACCTAGGTGACCGGAACAATATAGCGAAATGAAATTTTGATCCTTACCCTCTATCAAATAAGGCCACATTATCATGCATCTGTTATAAGTTATAACGGCCAAAGATTATCAAAGACCTTCCTCTTGTTTCATTTGAAAATTATAGAGATAGAAAGCCTTTCTTGCCTAGTTTATTTCCCGATAAGTAAGACCACCCCAGTAATCTGACTTTTTTTTTTGAGGAGCTTGCATCCATTAAAATGGTGATACAAAGACTGTAAGATTAAAAGATAGAAAGTGTTCCAGATAGTTTTTTCAGTCAGAGGGTGCCTGGTCATCGAAATTCAAGAATTTAGTTTGTGGAAACTAAACAATAGGTTTCATAGCCCTAAATCCAAAGTAGGCTGTGCAGGCTCAACAACCAATTTACCCCAGCCCAGCCCGCAATTTGATTAGTATTGCACTGCAATTTTGCCCAAGTCTTGGAAGAGAAAGTCAACCCAAACTGAAACTAGGCTGGGCTTGGGCAGGACTCTCGAGCAATGCAAACCAAGCCAAAACAAATGTCTTAAATATACTATTAAGCGTCTTCTTTAGGTTGGAATATTATAGTGTGCAGCATTATCGTAAATATGGAATTGCTGCCTTCCTAACATAGTGTAGTGCAAACTATCGTAGACTAATTGTTTTCATAATCTCCCTCACTTCTCCTTTTTTTCTCTCAAACCCTAATATCCGAGTATCTTACTTTATAACTTAGCATTCTAGCGACAACCTACAACAACAAATCATACAAAAAATCTCATATTCCTTTCCAACCAAATTATCCAAAGAGTAGCGAAGCAAGCAGACCGCCAAATAGTCTTCCACCGTCTATTTCCCTCGTCCCTAATATCTTCCAAGCATAACATGGAAAACAAGGTTCTCGATGCCACCCAACATATACCTATAAGACTATAAAACCTGTTCCACAATGAGAATGTTGAAGGACAATGTAAGAATAAATGGTTCACACTCTCAGTGACACCTTTACACAAACCACACCATTGTGGTAATAGAGAAGCCATGGATCTCCTTATTTGAAGCACATCACAAGTGTTAATTGTTCCATGAGCAATTATCCAAACACAGATTTGCACCTTTAAATGCAATGATAAATATTCTTACCCAAAAGTATTTTTTATTCCTTCAAAGAAATCAATTCCTTAACAAGATGTAAGGTGATCGGAACTAGGATTCATAATAAAATGAAGGATGAATTGCTGAGAAATTTAAAAGTTAACCAATCAAGTATAGACAATTTTTATGATTTGAAAGAACATCATGTTCCACTTTAATATGACTGGGTGAAAATATAAAAAATTCAAGTTATTTTGTGCCTTCTTTGTCCCTAGGTTGTTAAGGATATTCCATTTACTTTAGTGTCAAATCTCCATATATTTCTCATGTTTGATCTTTAAATTTTTTTATTTATATTTTGCCCCCTCTCATATGAAATCCTGTTCCGCCCTTAGATCCACATTACCTAAGATATTTGTGCTTTTACTTGTACAATTATTTGTATATATGGTATCTTATAGACTTTCCACTACATTTAATACAATCACTACTTCGGGCCACAGAACACCTATCATTCATCCTAAGCCTTAGATTAAAACAAGAAACAAACCTAAGCCCTAATCAAACAAACAGCTTATCCATCTCTTTATCACCATATCCAAAACTAGACAAATTGACTGACAATATGAAACAACAGATGGTTGCTTCGTTGTTGCAAAGACAAAAATGCTACTGCCTTGGATCATGCAAGAGTCAAACGAGTTTCCTTCTATCTTAACAAAACTATACGCCCTCTCTTACCTATTTCCCTTTCTCTCTGGAATTATACATGAACTAGAACTTGTAGCTATATACATATACATTGGAGATCCAGTCTTGTGCTTTGGTTTAGTACTAATTTGTGAGAGAACAGGTATATACTTCGGGCTACCCAAACTCCATCCGGATTCTTGAAATCAAATGCATGTTGAGCTAGGGTTTAGGTAGTCAGGTCCAATCGATCAGTCTCAATGTACCAATATAATATATTAGTATGAACTTAACAGTGAAAATGCAGTTAATTAAAGTAAACAATGACCACAGCTCTGAGAATTGTCAAAGATGATTTCACCAAAACCTCTACTCTAAGCACATAAAACTCATAACATTACCATCGTAAGAACTAAAGGTATCAACTAGACACAGGCTTATTGTGCGCATTTAGAAGTCAAGATGCCACATGAAGTTGTTAATGGATTTCAAAGAAAAATGTACTAATCATGCAACTTAACCTCACATGGTAGATCCTTAACATGGAATGCAATTTGCTCACTTACTTGGGAACGAAGAAGCTCCTTATATGTAGCAAGCTCCCTGAATGTAGTAATGAACTTTGACATGATTGGACCTGGTGTGAAAGAAGTAAATAAGAACAAAAGGAACTGCAGCTATCTCACTCTGGGGATTGTAAGCTTCACATGACATGCTAGTTGGACTGTGTCGAGGCATTAACAAGCTTACTTTTAGCATGTCTTTTAGTTCAATTTTACAATGAATTAAGCAAGCACTCATCAACTTAGACAGCCAACCACAAGCTACATGTTTGACCATTTCACATAGGAACATCAACATTGCTACCAAAATTAGCACACATGTTATCATGGTAAAAAATTAATGTCCATATTCCATGAAGTCAAAGACAATAAACAATACGGGTTAGTCTGGTTTATAACTATTAACCCAGGAGTGGAATGTTTTAAATGATCAAAAAGCAACAGGTCAACTGCATAACTCTTGCAAATTATTTACGGAAAACCTCATGAAAAATATGGTAAAATGATTTGCATCCAGTTAGCTTGGAGATAGATGCTAAAGAAACCCTTGGCAAGAACCTGTTACATGCACATTTTTATATTTAATTGCATACGAAAATTAGAGTTAGTTTTAAGAAGTTATTTGTTAAGTGGGTTAGTAGTGTGAGCAAGGATCAAAATTTTGTTTCGGTACATTGTTTCGATCACCTAGAAAACAAAAACATTTCAACTCGTTTCAAAAATAGAATAAAAAAAATAAAAATTTTAAGAATTATTTTTTCAAAACATTGGTCGAAATATACTAAAGTATCTTAAAATACTTTAAAACATTCCGAAACAATTGTGCAAATGCGTTGAAGTATTAAAAAACATTTCAAAACATTATGGAACACCTCAAAGTTTTAGAATTTCGATGTCATTACTGATTCGTTTCGGTCTCCTTGAAAACAGAAACGTTTCGAAACGAAATATTGATCCATGAGTGTGAGGTTAATGCGTAGTCTATAGATTAATTACATTATGGAGTGATGGATTAGGTTAATTATCAATGTAGTTTTATCATCATGTGTATAAAGGCATCTCTATCAATGAAATATTGTGTTGGATTTTGTATTGAACTTTTTTTTGGAAGTTTTGGAGATCTAATTCCTCTCGAAGCACACCCCCCTTGAAGCGAGTTTTCTATCCCTCAATTTTATTTTTATTTTGTTTTATAAACCTCCTAAAATCGTGATATAACAATTGGTATCAGAGCCAGATATGGAAGACTGAGTTAGTCGACTTAAAGCGAAAGTTCACATATTAAGCGTTAGGCAAAAAAGGACAATGGACGGGATGCAAAAGTTAGTTCTCGCCACGAATGCTCGCTTTGATCAATTACTGGTCGACCAATGCCACTGTCATGAGCAAGGCAAAGGGTCAACCAATCACAATGGAAGTGGCAATAATATTGACTACTCATATTCTGCTCTAGGTGGGTCAACTAACTCGATAATCTCCAAAATTACAAAGATGGATTTTCTGCGATGTGACAAGGAAGATACCATCACTTGGGTTTGTCAAGCCGAACAATTCTTGAAGTCTCAACAAACCATCACAGATGAAAAAGCCCCGTCAGCACCGATTCATCCCAAGGGAGTTGCACCATTGTAGTGTGAACTCATGGAAAACACTGAAGTGTTTACGTGGGTCCTTACCAAATTAAAACATGTGGTCTTCATTCAAGACAACCATATCCATTTTGTAAAGTTGCTTGCAATTTGCATCAAGGTAAATGAGAAAGAATGGGTGGGTGTTTTCACGTCTAGCATTCTTATCCATTGTCGATGTCTCATTAAAACCAATGCAGCCAAACACTATCGTGATTGTTATGAGGACATGGAAGTGGGCTGAACGCCTCTTTTTTATACAAGACAAATCAAACTTTGAGGACAAAGTTTGTTTAAAAGGAGAATGGAATGTTACGTGCACATTTTTATATTTAATTGCATATTTAAATTAAAGTTAGTTTTTAGAAGTTATTTGTTAAGTGGGTTAGTGGTGTGATAATGAGTAGTTTTTAGCTAGTTAATTACATTATGGAGTGAGGGATTAGGTTAGTTATCAAAGTAGTTTTATCATCCCTATCAATGAAACATGATGTTGGATTTTTACTGCACGTTCTTGTGGATGTCTTGGAGACCCGGTTCTTCTTGAAGTGAACCAACGGAGGTATACCCCCCTCGATGTGTGTTTTCTATCCTTCAATTCTATTTTTAGTTTGTTTTACAAATCTTAAGAAATCGTGCACGTAATAGAACCCTTCAACTGCTAGGAAAAACTGAATGCATGAATCATGCTTGATGTTCGCTATAATATTAATTAGCAAGGATCAAAATATCATTTCGAAACGTTCGAAACGTTTCCGTTTTTCAGGAGACCAAAACGAAACAATGATGAAATCCAAATATTAGAATTTTGAGGTATTTCATCATAATATTTCGAGATGTATTATAATATTCTAAAGTATTTGCACAATTATTTCGAAATGTTTCAATGTATTTAAAGATATTTTGATATATTTCAATCAATGTTTTAGAAAAATAATTCTTAAATTTTTTATTTTTTTTATTATGTCTCCGAAACGAGTCGAAATGTTTCCATTTTCTAGGTGCCCGAAACAATATACCAAAACAAAATTTTGATCCTTGTTAATTAGTGTTTCAGATACTAAGGATGCTTTTCCCAGAAAATGCTCTATCCCATGTGAATGCTTCAGCATCATTTATAAGGTCCTACATTCACTATGAATAAAGCAGACTATGGTTGTGGAAGCTTTCAATAACCTCCTATGGATAGGCTGACAGGATCATCTTGGCTACCACCAAATGCTTCTAAAGCTTCTGCGAATATACTGTCACCATTACAGGACTCTCCAAGAGCTTCCCTGGAGAGAGAGAGAGAGATTAGCATCCTCCGAGAATGAATTCACCATAGGCTCTGATTATTGCATAACACAAAATAACTGAAAAAAGAAACAAACAAAAAACAAAAAATTAAACACAAAGAAAAGACATGCAATGCAATGCAAGAGAAAAGCTGCAAGATCAAGGGATAAGCATCTACAGAGATATATTTCCCCTTTTTCAAAAGATCATATTTTCTATCATTTTTTATTTCCAACCTATGAATATACTTTCCTGCTTCTGTGAGCTAAGAAAATAGTGCTTCAAAAAAAGGAGAGAGAGAGAGAGAGGAGTTACATATCCTTGAGCTTTTAAAAATTCCAAATTTATAAAGGCGAAGAACACGAGTGAATTTCAAAGCTAAATATAAGACCCTGAAAACAAGATTACCCTCGTTGATGTACAAACAACTTTTTTTTCTTGTCAGTTGAACATTTTTAAGGCCAACATCCAAATGAAAACACATGAAACGCTCATATACCACTTCCTTTGATGATTTGACTGTCATATATTTCTGCAGTCATTTTCCCCACAAAATCTTTGCTAAACCACTGGATATTACCAGTGAATCAAATCCATTTATCTTAAGTTACAGAAAAACCAGCCAGTAATAGCCACTTGCCGCTGAGATAAGACTAGAGGGCTTTCAAGAGGCCATGGATACCTTCATATGCAGACGGTCTGAAAATTAACAAAAACTTGCCAAAAGAAAAGGCAGTAAGTGAATACATGTCAATATGTTTCTAAAAAAATCTGACAAATGCTGTTACTTCTCATAAATGATCAAAAACCCTACGGATAACAGTATCCATCATACACTAACTCATAAGCAAAATGCTGCTACAGTTTGACTGGCAGAGAACCCCATACATCAACCCTATAATTAAGAAATTCAAGTGTGGGGAAAGTACACGGAAAGACAACTAAAGTAAGATATAGCAATTCACGACATTCAACAATAAAACAAACATCAATATGATATCAGGCAAGAAATTCACAGCCAATAGGACACAAAAGAGGTCCAAGACCAACCTCCCTATAAGAATGGTGTTGAACTCAACAGCACATTCAAAGAATTTCAACAAACCCAAAAATAGTGTTCTTGTAAGAGATGATTTCACTACAAAGAAACTCCACTCACTTGGGTACGAGCCCTCTTTTTGTCTTAGACAGACTAATTCTTCAGAATCTGGCATAATCATTAGAGTGATGGGAAACCTTTGAGATTAAGATTCCCGAACTATTAAAATAATGGACAATAAGGAGGCATCGGCAGCAGCTTACAAAAGGGCTTCATCAGATGATGTGCTCTAGGATCCCAATTTCAAAGATGATTCATGACTGGGAGGTTGAATCAATGGATAAATTTAAAGACCTGCTTCATAATGTCCAGTTAGGACAGAGAGGATGACTGTCAATATGGGTAGCTTCAAAGGGTTGAACTTTGAAATTATCTTATAAGGTACACTCAGGAGGCTCATCAAAATTGTTCCCTTGAAAAGCTATCTGGAAACATAAATCCCTCAAAGGTAGCCCCTTTTTTTGCTGGTGCGCAGATTTGGTGATGATAATATTAGGTATAGTAAGGGGGTTCAACAAATATGTTCGGTTGAAAAGCTATCTGGAAAACAAAAATCCCCAAAAGGTGGCTTCTCTCTTGGCTTTTGCGCAGAATTGGTGAAGATCCTGATGATTGGCAACCTATGGAAGAGGCAAAAGATCATTCCTTATTGTGTTGCATTTGAGGGTACTGTCAATCGTTTGTTGTTATATTATCCGGTAATTGGTGTGTTGTGGTTGTTAAGATTGTATTTATATTTATTTTATTTTTTTATTTTTTGGTGTTTCTGTCTTTCTCTTGTAGTATGGTTTAACTAGTTATTTATTATTGTGGAATATTAGAGAATAGTAGCATGTTTTCTTCTCTCTTCCTTTTCAACACATGTTATTTTCTTTACATGATTTGATCTAGGTTTTCAGTAGTCTAGTTTTCGCTTTAGATGCAGTGTGTTGGGGTGATTGACACCCAGGTTGTATCGGAATTATGACACTGTTGGAGGATGGATTGTCTGAGGAGAAGGTGGATTGAGGTTTCAGTGGCTACCGACCTCTTGTACAATATATTGTAGTTACTCATTACTAAGGGTTTCTATTTTGTTAGAAAGAACAATTCAGCTGGCAGTATGTACAACGTACTTTTTGCTGGTTAATCAATAAGGATACGTGTGAAACCTACAGAGAAATTCCCATCAATTGGAGAGGTGAGTACAGCAAGTAAACCAATCAAGAAATCCTGCCAGAGTGCACAGTCGCAGGACAGAGTGTCCACTCAGTTGAATGCAAATGCAATGAGGGACCAATTTAACTAGTTGGACTAATATCATGCTTGAGAAGGTTTATAATTTCGGACAACCAGAGGTGGCCCAGAATGCAATGAGAGTAAAATGAAAAATTCGATTAGAGAATGAACAAAGATACAAACAACAATTGATATTAAAGAACATGAGAATCAAAGATATAGGCCAAACAACCTAGTTGTAGCTATGACTGAAGATGATCTAGTTATTTTCATAGACAAATGCAGAATAAGTAACAAATACAGAATCCTGCAGCACTCACATAAACTTCTTACACCCTCCATATAATTTTTGACATCGATCTTTTAGGTCCTCTGTTGTCTGCTCGAGAGAACGTATCTGTTCAACAGCAAAAAAAAGGTTTTTAAAGATATGGAAGTCAAGTAATAATAATGACAACAAAGGCTGCTTGGATTAAAAATTAATGAAACATACTTCAGGAGCATCCAAACAATTTTACAAGGAATGTGTCTACCCTTTTCTAAGAGGAAACAAAACATTCATCAACTAATGATAAGAGTACCAAATAGTGGACGAGTAAGCCACTTAGTGAAAAAAAAGAAAAGAAAAATACATCACTGAAGCGACATGACTATAGAGTTAAAAGAGGTGTTCATCTAGAAAAATGCGGTCAGCCAATCAAGTTTCAGGGGAAAAAATGGGAGAGCCTAAGTTCATTAGCAATTGATGCACAGAAAGAAGCCAAAATTTTGCTCTATCCCAAAGAAACTCCATATGTACTTCTTTTTTGTCCAAAAATGTTATTATTCCTTTCAACTACACAACCCGAAAGATTATTGATGGACATTTCCACAAAATTGAAGCTATACACTTCTCAAAAACATTATGATTCGTGTCAATCTCAAACACACAGCCCCTTGGAATAACCCAAACCAAACTAACCTCACTATAAACTTAATACCACATTTTTAAAAACACCGGGCAATGGGGGAAGAGATGATCCGCACTTCCACTGAATTTTTACACATTATGCACCATTGACATTGTGGAGAAAGACAAGAAGTTCGCATTCTCCTCCACAACAAATCGCAAGTGCCAAGCCCAATCCAACATCTCATGAAGTTCAAAAATTAGGGAAGATTGATCATCAATCAAGATGTACAAGTAGTATTTGCCAAAGAAATCTCTAGAAAAATCAAGGGTCAACGCCTATGAAGTACGGATACTTCGTTAAGGTCGATGCATCCGTATCGGTTATGATACTCATCGGATATTCGAGAATATATATTGAATACATACTAAACGACTAACCGTATCCAATAATAAATAAAATATATGGATACTTCTATATGTAGAGAAGGGTGTGTAATTTTTAGTTTTAATCTTTACCCCTTCCTTTTGATTTCACATACAATACAATATATCAACAAAAATCCATATGATTTGGAAGATACATGGGTGTTTTCTAAGTATTATCCATTATCAAATGTTCAAAGAGTATAAATGAGTTAATTACTCCATAATCTTAGCAACAAATAACTTCTAAGCAAATAATATAGTTAAATGTTATTTCTTATTTCTTTAATTAATCATATTTACTTGTAGATGTACTATAGTAAGACGATAGACAACTTTTTGAAAATATAAAATTATTAATGTTGTTTATTATTATAAAAGAATTACTAAAAATTATAACTATAAAGTCATTACATAATAGTACAAATATAAAATATATATATATATAGACGTATCCTGACCGTACTCATATCTTATTTTTTGGAATTTTGTCATATCACTGTATTCGTATCATATCGTACTTGTATCTCATATCCGTGCTTTGTAGGTTCACACTCTTTTATCCTCCACCCCTGGCAATAAAGCGATTGAGTGAAGTAACGACAACAAAGAATAAAGTTCCAACACTTCCCTATCATTCAAATCCCTGAAAAAATTAAAGTTGTACCCATCTTAAGATGAAGTAGCACATTACACGCCGGCAATAGAAGTCTCTTGAGGCCAGGATAACCAAGAAAAACAAGATAAAGACTACGCAAACAAGTAATCACTCACCCATAAATCTTTCCAAAATTGCATCCTCTCACAATTTCTCAAACCCAATCTAACATACTCCATGAAACTATTTAAACCCAGGGAAATGAATTTTCAAGTAAACATAAAAGAACCCCTAACCACCACATTCGAGTCCCAACTTCTAGGAATTTGCTTGTGATAATGACATGCCACAAGCCCTTGGGTCAATTGGAAACTTCCATAACCACTTACCTAGCAAAGCAATGTTTCTCTTCACCAAGTTTTCCAACCCCAAGCCTCCCTCGCATCTAGATCTTGAAACCACCTCCCACCCAACAAAGTAGTCTTTTTTTCCTTCCCATGAAAAGTTTCTCATCAATTTCCTAGTTATGGCCAGTCTTCCAAGGAGTTTGTTTGGTATTATGTGGGAGTGCAAACATGTTAGCAGTAGATTCCTTACCTTGGTCGAAAGTAAGTCAAGGTTGGGAGCTCCAAGGGAGGCTGATACCTTCTCTAACCAAGGATCTTGTCACAGGGCGATTCACTGGCAAATCAAGTTCCAGAATCTGCTTCTTACCCTTGTTACAATTTTTTGAGCGACCTATTGTGAATTATAATCAAACTCATCAAAGGGAGCTTGACACCTTAGACCTCGTTAGAGAGAGCTCCAATCTCTATATTTATGATTAAAATTCGGCTTAGGGTTTTTATTAATTCTAGAGTCCTTTAAATAGGACTAGTCTCCTTACAAATATAGGAAACCTATAAGTTAGGCTCCTTATAACCTAAATCACTAAAAGACCTAATTAGGAGATAAGTCTCCAACTGAGCAACAATAACGTTAAAAACTAAATAACAAAACAAAACCTAAGCCATATAATTCCAGCTACTTATTTGTCAAGCCTTCTATAAGAGTAACCCACAAAGAAGTCTATAACATCACTCTCCCCCTGAAGAAAAAGCTTGTCCGCAAGCTCAAAGTCCGGGTAAGCATGCTAGAAATGTTCACGGCTCTCCCAAGTGGCATTAGCTATGTTAGTATCAACCCAATGCACTAGAAGTTTCCAAGTGCCTCTATTAAGACGAGCCCGCAATATTGAGGCTGGGGTGGGAATGACACGGCCATTTTTTATAGGAGGTAGCTGTGGAATGGAGGGTGGAGGTCGTCCTTTGTAAGGCTTAAGAAGGGAAACATGGAAGACGTTGTGAAGCTTTGATTCAACTGGTAGTTGAAGCTTGTATGCTACGGTTCCAATGCGCTGCAAAATGAAAAATGGGCCATAGAATTTCTGGGACGACTTGTGGCGGGCTGTAGCAGAGATAGAGTGCTGAGGGTATGGCTATAAACGGAGCCAAACTAGATACCCTGCAACATATTGCACATCTCGATGCCCCTTGTCATAAAACTCCTTCATACGACTTTGGGCCTGCTGCAATTTAGCTCGTGTCTCTATCAAAACTTGATCACGAGTAAGCAAGGCCTGATCCACAGCTTCAACTCTAGAGGATCCAGGTATATAAGAAAGGAGACGAGGTGGTTCACGCCCATACACAACCTTGAAAAGCATACTCTGGAGGCCAGTATAAAATGATGTGTTATAGCAATATTCAGCCCATGGAAACCACTCAATCCAGCTTTTAGGCTTATTCCTAATGAAGCAATGGATATACATTTCAATAGTGCGATTCACAACCTCTGTTTGTCCATCCGTTTGTGGGTGGTAAGCTGAGGAAAAGGCAAGCTTTGTACCACTGAGACGGAAAAGTTCTCGCCAAAAATTGCTTGTGAAAACAACATCCGATCACACGTAATGGTCTCCGGAATCCCATGAAGACGGACAATCTGCTCCATAAAAACATGGCCAATTTTGGTGGCAGTATACGGGTGAGCCAGAGGAATAAAGTGAGCGTATTTTAAGAATCTGTCCACAACCACAAAAAGAACTGATTTGCCCCAAACCTGTGGTAACCCATTAATAAAGTCCATGGAAACATCTGCCCAAATTTGAGTGGGAAGGGCCAAGGGTTGAAGTAACCCAACTGGACTCAGATTTTTCTGATTTGTGGCATTGGCAAATTGGACAAGAGGACACATAATCAACAATGTTTAACTTCATCCCTTTCTAATAAAAATCTCCTTTGACGCGATGTAGAGTCTTCTAGATCCCCTCATGTGCACTATCATGATTACTAGACAAAACTGAAGCAATCAAAGGAGAAGAGGGCAGCAAATAAATACGATTTTTATAAAGAATCAGCCCTTCATGAACAGACCAACTAGGATCTTTTTTCCCCTTTGAAACCTATAAAGATAGCTCTTGTAAGGAAGAATCAGCAGTGACTTCCTCACGGACAGCATCTAGAAGCAAAAACCGAGGGTGACTGATTGCACTTAACACCTTTTCATCACTGGAGCGCCTTAATAGAGCATCAGCAGCCCGGTTTAAATAGCCAGCCCGATATTCGATGGTAAAATCAAAACCCAAAAATTTGTTAATCTAGTATTGTTGGGGAGAGGTTGTGATCCGTTACTCAAAACCGCCAAGTTCCATCATACTTCTTAACTAGTAAAACCGGTGAGGAGAAGGGAGATTTGCTTGGTCGAATAATCCCTTGGTGAAGCATCTCAACACACTGCCTTTCGATTTTGTCCTTCTGCAAATGTGGGTATCGATAAGGCCTGACTACCACCAGTCCCGATCCGGGTTGTAAACAAATTTGGTGGTCACAATGGAGGAGAGGAGGTAGGCCAGATGGCTCCTAGAACAAATCAGTAAACTCGGCTAGAAGCTGCTCCAATTCCTCCCGATGAGAATGGGGTCCATTAAGCATGTGAAGCTGCTGGCTGTGGTGGGGCTGCATTCCATGTAATATAATTCTAGTACCTCGGAATGTGAAACTCATGGTCAGAGATACAAAGTCCCAAAGGATGGGTCCCAGAGTTTGCAACCATTTGATTCCTAATACCAAATCAAAACCAGCCAGGGGAAGAACAAAAAATCAGCAGTAAACCCATTATCATCAAGTGAAAAAGTTACCGCATTACAAATTCCCGCACTGTGGACATTTTCTCCATTTGCTACCGAGACACTTGCCCCTGTTTTAGGCTAGGCATTGATTCTGAGGTTTTTTGCAGCTGTTAAACTGATGAAATTGTGTGTACTCCTCAAATCTACCAAACTCCATAAATTTTGATTGTGCAAGATAGCCTTCACTTGCATGGTGCGTGCCCCTTTTTGACCAATGATTGCGTGTAGGGAGATCTCCGGTTCCCCATCGATAGCGGTTGTTGGTTCCATCTCATCTGAATCTGCCAATTCAAGCCAGAAAAGCCTTTTACATCGATGCCCAATTGAGTATGTCTCATCGCAGTTGTAACAGAGGCCCTTAACTCTTCTTTCCGCCATCTCTGCCCTTGATAACTTCTTGATGAATGGCGTGTTCAAGGGTTTGACCTCCGTTTGCCCTCCACTAAGCAGCAGTGGTAGTACTTTTGAGTGGCGCAGTTACTGTAGGTAGTGCCTTGGAGGTGGCGCTAGTTTTACTGTTTAACCATGAACCCTTTTTTGACTCGGTTTCTTTTAGAATACGATGTTTGGACTCAAAGGCTCTTGCTAAATTCATCGCGTGAGCCAAATCAGGTGGGGCGTGAAGCTCCACATCCAGACGAATTGAATCTACAAGTCCCGCGGTAAACAAACTCACATGCTGATCAACCTGAACAACCCTGTTAGCTCTTGCCAATCTTTCTTGAAATTGCCTCTGATAGTCCTCTACGAACCAGTCTATTTCAAGTTCACTAGTTCTCCCAACGGATTGCTTCTGGCTAGCGGTCCAAACCTCAGAGAACAATAGTCCTTGAATCCAGCCCAGCTAATTGTGGGTTGTTCAGATTCTAACTGATGGTACCATAGCTGCGCTTCGCCGAGCATGTGAAAGGCAGTCAATCCCACCTTATCCCCTTCCTATGTGTGTTGAATGGCGAAGAACTTCTCACACCGATGCAACCAGATTAAAGGATCTTCAGAGCCATCAAAGGTTGGAAAGTCCAACTTGGTGTAGCGGGGAACGACACCGTTACCTGGTTATGGTGTTGCACCTTGCAACCGATTTCCTGCATGACGCACTTGGGGTTGCTGCTCTTGTGGGTTGTTGCAGCTTGCAATTCCTTCAAACTCAATTCTTATGCTTCGATTAAACCCAACCAATATCTCCTTGAATTGCGATAACAACTCCTGTAGGTGACTGCCCAATCGCCTTTCAATCTCCACTACCCGTGCTTCGTTTGTGACTTATACCTCTTGTAACATCAATCGCAAATCCTCTTTTGTGGATCACAGATCCTCTTTTGTAGATCGTAGATCCTCTTTTGTGGCAGAGTCGCCCATTGTGTTTGGCTCTAATACCAATTTGATACCTTCTCTAACCAAGGATCTTGTCCCAGGGCGATTCACCGGCAAATCAAGTTCCAGAATCTGCTTCTTACCCTTGTTATAATTCTTTGAGTGACTTATTGTGAATTATAATCAAACTCATCAAAGGGTGCTTGACACCTTGGACCTCGTTAGAGAGAGCTCCAATCTCTATATTTATGATTAAAATTCGGCTTAGGGTTTTTATTAATTCTAGAGTCCTTTAAATAGGACTAGTCTCCTTACAAATATAGGAAACCTATAAGTTAGGCTCCTTATAACCTAAATCACTGAAAGACTTAATTAGGAGATAAGTCTCGAACTAAGCAACCATAACGTTAAAAACCAAATAACAAAACAAAACCTAAGTCATATAATTCCAGCTACTTATTTGTCACGCCTTCTATAAGAGCAACCCACAAAGGAGTCTATAACAGAGGCACAACACATATAGTAGCCAACAAGAATACCATAATGAGAAAAAAAAAAAAAAAAGAGGGGGTTAAGATCAAAAGATAGAACAAAAGATAGCACCTGCCTAAAGGTCCAATCAATCAACGAGTTCAATAGCACTTCTTTCAACTTAGAGACAGAAGGCTCCATATGTCCAAAAAAATAAAAAGAACTCTTTTTATGTGATGTTGTTTTCCATACCTCACTCCTACCCACTTTTACCACGTTGCCCACAATTCAAGATCTCCAACATTTACCTAGAACAAAGCCCAAATCATTTCAAACTCTCTAGTAGTCCGCAATGATGCAATGGATACGTTATAATCATTTATTTCACCCTTTTACTCATAAAACACAAATGTGTAAAGTGATCCAACCCAAAACTAATTGATTCTGGGTGGAGAGACCTCTTAATCATACTAGTAATGCATCACATGAGTTGCACGTAAATAATTTTTATATACAAAATATTAATAAAAAGTATTAGGTATATATATACCTACATTAAATATTATTTCAAGTTTATTAAAATTATATTTTATTACTCGTATTATATTATAGAATTTGAAAAAATAGTTTGTTCCCAACAATTCATTGTTTTAAGTTTAAAAAAAAAGGATAAAAATAATTTATTTGAAATTCATTTAATTATATTTCAACTTATAATTCATTGAATAAAATAAAAATAATTTTTAATATTCTAATTAATGCTTACTATAATTAGTTAGGCTAATAGGGATAAAATATAGGATTAATAACACTTTGGTTCTCTAAAGTTTGCACTTTTTGTCAGTTTAGTTCTCAGTATATAAATCTTATCAATTTAGTCCCTAAAATATTTAATTCTTGTTTAAATGATCCCTAACCAGATGATCAATTAAGTTTTTTGACGAAAATAATCACATATTATTCTGTCAAATAGTATCATGTGATCATTTTATAAAAAAAAAAAACTTAACAGATTGTCTATATATGCATCATTTAAACATTAACTAAATACTTTAAGAATCAAAGACAAAAGTTTCATTCTTTATTAGTAGTATAGATGAAAAAAATTACATATATATAATCATAATGTTATCTATATATTTGAAAAAAGTATGATTTATTGTGAAGTTTTTGAATACTTTATTGAAAACTATAATGATGTATATTTATTTTTTAAGAATAATGTAGTCAATTAATTTTTTTTATAGATATTGATATTTATACAAAGATAATAGATAAGTAAAAGAAATGTTAGAGGGTAAATTCGAGATTTAAATACATAAGGACATGATTGTAATTTAGATATTTAACTATGGAAAGATAATGTGGTAATTAAAAGTTTTTATAAGAGTAAAATAGAAAATCAAAAATTTTTCATTTAAGGTACTTTTATTAGTAGTATAGATAAATCAACCATGGGTGGCCATAACCTTTCGATATATGTTATAAACTCTTTGACACCCTCCCTCATGTTGGGGACCCGAGCTTCCTCATAGGCTAAAAAAATGAATAGAAAAACATGTTCACATGAGATTCAAATAGATAAGAGACTCAACCCACTAACCACCCAAAAGTCTAGAGCTTACCATGATACTATATTAGAGGTATCAAACAAAATTAATTTTCAATAGGTGGAGCAACTTCTCAACCATAAAAATAGACCTTGCTGGCCCTAGTCCTTTGATGTGTACTAAAAACTCTCTTTACATATTGTACCTTTCAATTATGAGCTAAATTATTCAATTTTGCACAAACTCCAGAATATGTCTTACGTCTCCGATGGATGATAAGATTTTTTTTCATTTTCTCTGTGATTGTATTAGAGCGTCATTTTACTATCAATAAATTATCCAATCTTAGGATCTTTCCGAGTTCTCTCATCTTTGCAAAGGGAACAACCTTCTGAGGAGGTATCATGCTTCAAGGGAAGAAAACTAAGAGTTACCTACAAACACCTTGTAAAACAACATTTCTTCAAACATCCCAACAGCCTCCATCTCATCACAATGTTTCCATCCCTAGTAATACTGCATATATGAAGTAACTCGTGTACCATCTTTACCTTTTGGGGATTCAACTCTTTTAACTTGCATGAATTTCTTATGAAGAAATTAAAATTTGATAGTAGAATTACTTTGAATAGAGATCTTTCCTACAATTTAAAGATGCTTGATATGCATTGGCACATCTCTGATAAATCCTATTTTTGTTGATCATTAGATGCAATTGGATCGTTGCTCGTTCTACCCCATCCTTCATATTATTTGGCATTGCGTTTCGCAAGTAAGGATAATTTGATAGGAAACCAGATTTTTATGGCCTCGGTCATTCTTCTATGAAATATCAATTCTATCAATCATTCCATTTCAGAATCAAGTCCCCCATAAATATAAGGCCGGCCCGTGATTGCCCAAACCAGAGCTCCTGGCCATAAGGAATTGTAAAACCAACGACATCAAGATGGAAAAAACTTCCTATGATACTTACCCAAAGAAAGATATGGAAAAGCTTGTAGATGTTATCCGTTCAACTTGCCAATAGAGTCTAAAAACTTGGATTTTAATGTCATTAATATCCTATTTACTCCAAAGGAATCTGATTTACTGTATCGTAAAGAAAATGACGAAAATTGGTTTCTACATCTGCAGTGTACTGATTGAAGTACTCATTGGCATACAAGTCCAACCGTTATGTGAGTATATCATTACATCGAACAAAATTCATTAGTAATATTCCAAATGGAGAAATGTCTTACCGAATTGTGATCCTCAGAATGACACCAAATGGGCAAATCAATACTAAACATCATCATATCACGTACATCGCACAAAGGAAATGAAATTCTGAATTTGTTTTTTTAAAAAGGAAAGTATCAGAACAAATCGAAGAGTCACCTGATTCTGAAACATCGGGGAATCCTCCAGCTTGATAAATGCCGCCATTGCTCTCTCTCTCTCTCTCTCTCTCTCTCTCTTTGCGTTCAGGGAAGCTGAGCCACTATGTGAATCTCTCTCTCCCTCTAAGTTTAGAGTTTAGATGTATACTTGGGTAATGTGGTACTGCTGAGGAATTTGGTAGATCATCAACGCTATGGGAGAACTTTGCATTTTGGTCAATTATAGAGCCAATGATGTGAAACTCGGCCCCGCTGGTTGGGTCAACTCGAAAACCAGATGAATCGATGCTTGCACTTGATCGGTTTTAACATTCGGATTATTTTAACATAAAATTAAGCAAAACCAATATGATTTGCCAAATTTGGGCGAAATTTATTAAACTCCGTGTGAACCAGACAATTCCTTTAAACCCCTATGACCTGGCCAATTTTATTATATTCATAAAATAGTGATAATTGGGACCTGGTGAGAATTTTTAATGAGTTAAAGTTTGGAATTGAGTGAGAATTTTTAATGAGGTAAGTTTAACGGTTAAATATATTTGAGAATAAGTCATATTATAATCTTTTAGTAAGTAATTAAGTTCATAACTTTTTAATAACTTCAAAATACCCTTAATATATCGGTCAATGCAATCTTCAACTTTAAGCTTGTTTCCTAACCAAGAAACGCTCAAATCTACCCCATAATTCACGCTAAAAACTACATGTAAGATTTGTACATAAAATTTAAAATTTAAATCCATATTCATGATTCTTTTATTAAACATTTGTGTCTCAATTTTTTTATAAATCACATTTGAAGTTCAATTTTGCCAGAGTTCTTTACTGCAATTGTTGGAATTTTTGGGTGTCATTGCCGAAATTCATTTTTGCCCGATTTTTTTTACTACGATTGCCAATTTTTTTTTTGTAATTCGATCTTCAGTCTTCTACTCATGCACTGTTTTCTTTTTTTTTGTTCATATTTCCATTCCATGATCATGAAGTGATTAATTTGTTGAGTTCAATTGCCAAATTTTGATTTCGTTTTTGCTTATTTGTCAAGCTATACTCGTTGTGAGTTTGTTCTTCGCTTAATATTGTTTTATCAAATTGTGTTTTTCATGTGTTAATTGTTCAGTGTTCTATTTGGATATTAAACACGTTGATTCAGATTTGTTTTTCTACAAATATGTCAGTTTTTTCTATATTTTTTTTGCCCTGAATGCATTTGTGATTTAGCCATAATGCCATAGAATTTCATTACATTTTTTCATGTTACTATTTTTGGTTTCTTGGAATTAGAATTGCTTATTTCATTTATCACTTTTTTTCCCATATATTTGTTTTCTTGGCAGAAAGAAATGAGGGATACGCTATTGATTTGTTGTAAGTATTCCCTTGAAACTATTGTTACTAAAATTTGTGTTGCGTAGTATTTGTGACAATTGAGATGGGTTGAGTTCCAAATGTATTGTTTTGCGATTCTAGGAAATTCACATTGTGTTTTGTAAAATGATTTTGATCTGAAAAATATGTTTTTAATCGCTCGTTCTATTCTAATGTGTTATGTTGATGTCACAGTTGTTGTAAGAGGAAATGGGGTCCATGAGTTTGAGGGCGAAAAAATGGTGAAAAACGTAACATTATTTGTTGAGGCCTTTGATTGCAAGGATGATCTTTTCTCTCGTTTTGTTCTCGCAATGAGAAGGGTATGTTGACTGATGGATGGTCGAATGGAATAATAGATATGCAATTAAGATTGGTTTCCAATTTAACTATGTTAAAAATTAAAAAAAAAAAAGATTAAAACTGAATGTGGTTGAAAGTACTCAACTAGATGTCAGTAGTTTGTTGTTGTTTCTCTCGAAAAGATTAATGATTGGTTTTACATCAAAAAATTAAATAATTGGCTCACCTTTAGTGTGGCGGCACATACGACAAAAAACAAAAAAATGACTTGTAAGTTGGTTGGAGGACTTATTGTTGACAATATTTGATAACATCCTAATACATATCCAATTGTTGTTTATAAAGAAGAAACCTCCCCAGAGGGAGGAAGAAAAAGATTCCTATAAGATCCTTGAGGAGAGAAAAAAACTCAGTTCAGCACATCAATCCTAACATGTTGGTTACTACAAAAGTAATAAAAATAACTACCACAAAAATAGTAAAAAAATACTCACAAAAATTATAAAAATATCACAAAAGTTGTAAAAGTATGCACAAAATTTGTAATTTTTTTTTTGTTATAAAAATACTCATAAAAGTTTTAAAAATATTCACAAAAATGAAAAAAAAAAATTAGAGGTATGGTAGAATTTTTTTTTTCGTGTCATACTATTCTCCATAAATAATGATTGGATCCTCTTAATTTAGATATTGTTGCTTTCGATCAGATTTACTCAAGTATCATCAATTCATTGACTGTCATTAGGTATGATTAACATTCCTTTTCATGGTCTACCTGGTTTTTTAGTCATTTGTTCTTATAAGAGGCAAAAAGTGAAATCACCCCCCACTAGAATTTTTACTGAAATTTGATATTTTTAGGTAAAGTGTGTTTTTAAACTTGATCTTCCAATCTTTTCTTCCTGTAAAACGAGTAAACTATCTAAGATCGAAGTATTTCGGTCGAAGACACTTCGATACTTAAGTCAGTAATACAACTGATTGAATTGCTAATAGACAAGGAGAGTTCAGCATACCTTTCACCTTGACTCCTTGCGCCTTTTATAGATCCTTATTCAGTGGGAGTTTCCATGATTTTCGATTCAAGGTGGTACACCTTCCTTCAATCAGGCGGCTCTAGTTGGAAAATTGCTGATATCTCTCCAGCAATTCCTCATACCGGGCCTTTAATTTTGTCAATTCATTTGGCCAAAATGCCTGAATTTTAGGCACCTTATTAGCTCTTCATTTATTGTTTGAAATATAGCTCGGTCATGATGTGGACCAAGCTCTTCCCTTTCTCGCCGAGCTCATCAAACAACTCGACTTCAAATTATTGACTGAGTGATTGATGTCTTCATCACGTGTCTTGACTTGTCAATCACGTGAGCTCATTTAATGTCATAATACGTGTAATAAAAGAAGTCACCCCCTTCATTTGCCCCCAAAAAACGTTTGACAAACGTCTTTCGTCTATCAGCTATTTTATGTCCTTACTCCCATCATTACTCACACCTTTAGAATATCCCCCTTTGTTTTAGCGGTGAGTCTAGTCATTTAAATATTGCCTTTTAAAATTCCCTCATTTTATAAACGTTTTCTTTCCCTTCTTTTACTTTGCCTTCTCGGCTTCAGACTTCTTTTTCTTTCTCTATCTTGCTTTTCCACCTCTCTCTTTCTGCACCTTCTTAATCTTATCAAATGACTCTTCTTACGTCTTCAGAGATTCTAGCCTTTAAAACCAAATATAACATTCAAGAGGACGTTGATATTTGAGTGGCTGGTACCAATGAATGTAAGAGGCAAAAAGTGAAATTACCTCTCACTGGAATTTGATATTTTTAGGTAAAGAGTGTTTTTGAACTTGATCTCTTAGTCTTTTCTTCCTACAAAACGAGTAAACTACTCAAGATCAAAGTGCTTCGATCAAAGGCACTCCGATGTTTAAGTTAGAAATGGAAAATTGATTGAATTAATAATAGACAAAGAGAATTTAACGTACCTTTCACCTTGACTTCTCGTGTCTTTTATAGATCCCTATTCAATTAGAGTTTTCATGATTTCCAATTCAAGGTGATATACCTTCCTCTAGTTGGAAAGTTACTGATATCTCTCCAACAATTCCTCTTGCAGGGGCCTTTAATTTCGTCAATTCATTTAGCTAAAATGCTTGAATTGTGGGCACCTTCTTAGCTCTTCATTTATTGTTTGAAATAGCTCAGTCATGATAAGGACCGAGCTCTTCCCTTTCTTGCTGAACTCATCAAACAGCTCGCCTACAGATTATGGACTGAGTGACTGATATCTTCATCACGTGTCTTGTCTTGTCAATCACATGAGCTCATTTAATATCATAACACGTGTAATAAAGAAAGTCACCCCCTTTAGTTCCTTTCTCTGTTTGTTTGCATCCACAATTTCACCTAATAATTAATTAATGTTTTTCCCAACTGTGGGGTATCTACAAATTTCATTTTACTTTAATTTTTATTAATAATGGATCATTCATCATCATGTATCATTAAAAAAATTATTTAAATATGGTTAGTCCTAAATCAATTCACATGTATTTAACAGGTGATTTACTCTAAAGGAAAGTGTATTAGTGACAATCCGACTCTCCAAATGTTATTGGATGAGCCCAAATCCATCAAGGTGAACTATTTTTCTCTATTTTTGTCTTGGAAAACATTTGGATATGGAAAATGTTATTTCGACCTAAAAAATTGACATAATTTGTTGATCTAATGACGTACCTTCATTAAAACCATTGGATAAACACAAAATTCTAATGTTTGATGGAGTCCACAATTAATCCAAAGGTCATAGTGAATTAGATCAACAAATTAGGTCAGTAAATTAGATCTCAATAACATTACTCGATATGGAAATTAGACCATTATGGCTGTAGGGTTTTATTATAATGTCTGAAAATTAATTAATCATGGATCTAACTTGCTAAACACGACAGATGCCATATTTGCTCACAGAATTACCTATTGGATTATAAATATCTTGTATAATTTACAATTATTAAATCTAATTTTTATTTTTCACCATTTATGGAGATATGTATGCTTACCATTGTACATAGTACGCATATCTTTTTAATATTGGAAAACAAAGCAAAAGAGGTAGTATAGAATGAGCTCAAATAGGAGATTTTTTCTTCTTGCTGCGTCGCACAACAATCAAACTTAGACATAAGTTATAAATTTAGACGATATGAGTTCGAATCTTAACAATTTTTTAGGATCAAGTCATGAGAGATTTATCCCTTATGAATATCCTAGTTTCGGCGTGTATGATCTTTTTTTAACCTGATAGGAAAGATGATCAGTTAAAGTACGTGTAAACTAATACGAAAACCTCTCGCTGTTGAACTAAAAAAAACAAACAATCAAACTCAAACATAAGTACATGGTTTGGTTCAATGGTTGAACAATATGTTTATATCCCTAGCTGCAGAAAACTAATGTGAAACTGACGCCAATGATTTGTAAGTGATTAAGTGCCTTCGAAATTAGTATGGCATTATTGAATCCAAAAACCCGTGGTTGGGACTTTTCTTGGATGACAAAAATAAAAAACACAAGCCTATTATAGCTTTATTATGGAAAGCAACAATAAGGAAATCTAGGATTCACAAAGCCCAAACGGAAATCTCTAGGACCATTCTTCACGTGTTATGCATTCTTCATATATATATTTTTTTAGCATATTGCTGTTCAGAGAACTCTTACCATTCTTGATAGAAAAGCCTCTGTATAAAAAGAAGCTTGTGGCCCTATCACATTTCATTTCTCAAATATAACATCAAGTATTTTGTAAATGAGATTCTCTGCCTTTCTAGTCATCTTCTTGACCTTCTGGTTTCTCATTCTCTTCTACTGGTTTCCGCCTGCGAAACCAACTTCTTTTCAAGATGACCAAGAGGACAATCCCTCTCTCAATCCTGCACAATCTCGTTGCAAAGAGAGCGTTTATGTGTATGAATTGCCGGATAAATTCAACCTCGGACTCCTCCGTGATTGCCAACATTTGAACGTCTACACAAACATGTGTCCACATGTGGCAAACTACGGTCTTGGCCAACCACTTCCAAAAATGGGATCAACTAGTTGGTTTGGCACCCACCAATACACGGCGGAGATGATCTTCCACGCACGTGCCGAGAACCACCCTTGTCGCACTTGGGATCCCCTAAAAGCCAACTTGTTTTACGTCCCTTTCTATGGGGGCCTCCATTGTTCAAGCAAGTTTCGCGAGCCTAATCATGCAGTACGCGATGCTTTAACCTTTGAATTGTCAGAATTTATTCTTCAGCAACCGTGGTGGCAAAGAAACAATGGAATGGACCATTTCTTGGTTCTTGGAAGGACTGCGTGGGACTTCATGAGAACTGAAGGTGGGGTTGACTTTGGGGCGAACAAACTTCTACTTTTACCTCCGATAAAAAACATGTCAGTGCTGACAGTAGAAAGGAACCCTTGGGTTGGGTCAAATCAACATGGTATTCCCTATGCATCTTATTTCCATCCATCCACGGTTGGTGAAATGCTGGCATGGCAAAAAAGCATGCGGGAGATAGAGCGGCCATACCTTTTCTCATTCATCGGCGCCCCACGAACCGGCGTGGAAAAGGCGGCAATCCGAGATGAGATCATAAAGCAATGTGACAAATCAACTCGATGTTTACTCGTGAAATGTGGTCATGGAGCAAGTAAATGTCACCTTCCCAGTGAAGTGCTAAAGGTGATGGCAAGCTCTCATTTTTGCTTACAACCGGCTGGCGACATGTTCACCAGACGATCCACGTTCGACTCGATTCTTGCGGGTTGTATTCCTGTGTTTTTCTCACCCCACACAGCATATTCACAGTATGCATGGTATCTTCCTGCTGATCCAAACGCCTACTCGGTTTTTATAGATGGAGAGGGAGATGTTGGGAAGCGTATAGAAGATCATCTTGTAAAAATTCCAATAGACAAAATAGAGAGGATGCGGAGGACAATAATAGATTTGATACCTTCATTGACCTATATGCACCCCAATTCAACCGGTTATGGATTTCAGGACGCGGTTGACGTTGGCCTTGCTTCACTGGCGAAGCACGTAAAATCAAAATTACCTTTGGCAAAGGGGAGTTATTAACACTTTTATGTGTTTCTTGCTTTTTTTCAACGGCTCAACTGTTTATAGTCAGAGCTAGTTCAGAATCCTCCTGCAATCCTTGCGAAACAAATTACCATTGCCCAAGAACACGATCGAAGTTTCACATCTTTTAGTCACTGTAGAGTGTAGACTATGAAAATGTTTCTCACCGCAATTCATTTTTGTGCATGATTTCATTGCGAGGCTTCTTATTATTAAAAACAATGTTAATGGATCTAATTTATTGACCTAATTCACTATAACCTTAGAATTAAGTGTAAGTCCCAGTAAATTAGGTCAAATTTTTAGATCCGAATAGTACAATTCTTTTATTAATCTTGTAAGTCATAACACTAAAGTACTTATCTTGTTTTTTTGGTTCAACATTCATGGGTGTTCGAACCAACTTATGCGCATTTCAACTAATTTATTTCTCAGTTTGGTCAAAGACAAGTCATTCATGTCAGGACTAAAATATTCATGAGGTATAAATCTCTTACCGTTTACCCCTAAGTATTGTCAAGATTTAAATTTAGAACATCTAAATTTATTGCTTACCCCTAAACCACTTAATTTGTCCGTCGTTTTGGAGTTCAACTATCAAATTCTGCTTCGATTTGTGGAATTGATCATTATTATCTAGTAAATGTACAGGAATTTATATCTCTTCCTCCATTTCATTTTAAGATTTTACTTTATGGTTGTAAATTCTCATTGGTGATGAATCTTTTGCCGTATGTTACAAACAATCATTAATAGTAATAATAAACATTTGTCCTCATGATTTGTTTTTATCAAAGAATAATTTTATTAGAACCTAAAAAATTAACCTAATTTATTAACATGATAATGTGGTAAGTGACGGAATTCTAATGAAAAAGTCCAAAAGATAAAATCACAACAATACTATTAGATCACATTACTACCACATTATTAAATCATCAAATTAGATTATTTTTTAAGTTAAAATAATATTACTCTTTACCTAAGGGATAATTAGATCAATAATTCTAACTAGAAAAACTTACCCCTTGTTTGGTACGAAGGAAAATTAGATAGATGAAAAAAAGAGTATGAAAAATGGAGAGGACAGAAAGAGTTTCCCTTGTTTGGTATAAGAGGAAAAGTGAACGGAATGGAAAAATCGGTGGATAGCTGGTCTTTCCCGCCCGCCATTTATTTTCCGTCCAAAAGTGGGCAGAAAAGTGGGGCAGCTGGTATGAGGTTTGTTTAATTATTTTTATGCCCTTCATTGGATAAAACTGGTCAGTTTTTTTATAGCATCCCACATGGGCCACGCGGCTAATTTATGCAATAGATAAATACTGTTTATTATTTTGTCTTTGTCCTTTTTTTGACTTTTTACTACAAAAATCAAATTATTTTTTACACAAATCAATCTTTTTATACTTGAATGTGCTTGTCACAATTTCAATTCAAAATTTACACATTTATCAAGAAATACTTTTAAATATCCTATCAAATATATTATCATTTTAATTAATAGTTACAAATTATTCAAAATAAAATTAATTCCTCCAAAATTAATTTGTAACAAAAATAAGGGGATTAAAAGTTTTTTCAAATTAATTGGATTGATTTGTAATAAAAAATTTACTTAATATATTTAAGGGTAGAATTATAAATTGGACATATATGTTTTTTCTTTTCTTTCATTTTTCATCTAATACCAAACAATGAAAAATATATCCCTTATATTTTTCATCCCTCTTACCAAACTAAAAGGAGGAAAAATAATTTTCTTTCCTTTGTGGATGGAAAGCTTATTCCTTTCACTTTTCCTTGCTTCCTTCTTTCCATGCTTCGTACCAAACAGACCATTAGTGACGCCCATTCGTCCAACGATCTGCATGATTTCTATACGACATTAAATTAGGAAAAAAACTCAACAAGTGCTGAGACATAATGTTGATTTCAATGACAATTACTGACACTCAAAAGTGGACACTGATTGTAGACTTTGTGGGATCTCCAAAGGATACAAGAAATATGGAGGTAGGTAAGCTAAAAGATTCGAGTGTTGGACTCGACTCGTTTTGAATTCGACTCGAACTCATTTATTTAAAAAATGAGCCCTATAAGTTTAGTTCGAACTCATTTGTTTAAAAAATGAGCCCTATAAATTTAGTTTGAACATGCAAAGATCAACTCATTTATATGTAAAATAGTGGAGGTACTTGGACTCTATTTGGGTTTGATTAGTTTTGGACTTGACTCGAGTTTGTTTTTTTAAGAAAAAAAAATGAGTCAAACATAAACACTTTCAAAAGAAGCTCGGCGGATTTAGGCTCGAACTTATTCAATCGGCTCGTTTCCCACCGCTATATGGAGGTAATGGGATGTCGGTGAGATACCGGTCAAGTACTATTTAACTATCAAGTCAAATTCTGTGAACAATTAGAAAAAACCCATCCATCAAAATGTTAATGACAATCATCCATCATAAACCCAATGAACTAAAGCCGCGAAAACGAACCACATCTTGATCCATCTTCCACTCTAGTTCCACATGCTCACCTATAGTGGTGTCTTCCTCTATACAAAAGATGAAAAATGTAAGGAATGGGTGAGCAAATTAGCCCATTAAAGAAACTCTTCTAAACCTAGACAAGGTTTAGAAAAATGATAAAACATGAAAAGTCTTGATTTTTAACAAAATAATGTAAAAAAACTTTTGAAATAAAATATGTGACTGTAACGATAAATTTTGCGTGTAATATAACATAGTAAATAATGTCAAAATTACAATAGTCAATTTGATTGATTCACTACGAGAAATAAGCATTTTAGTTGGTTATATTTGTGTTGGCGCTAATTTATTATATCTAGTGGTGATAATGTCATTTTGGCACAGAAACATACCATTCAATGGTGACCTCTAACTTATGGAAACTTAGGTAATCTATGACAAATTTTACTTTGTCTCTAATAATTTTGCCACAAATAGTAAGATGGGAAATTTCTAGCGCTGGCTGGAAGTCGTTTGGTGGCATACTTAGGTGGTGTTTGATAAAATTGAAAACTGAAGTCTGAAAGTTGAATGTTGAATGCTGAATTTGTGGACTGTTTGAAATTCACTGAAATTTAAGTACTGAATTGAACTAAACTGTTTGATAACTACACAGATCTGACGTCTAAAAGTAAATTAATTTTCAGTTTTACCCTTTCACTCTTTATTTTGAAAATATTTATAAAATATGTCATAACATAAATCATAATCACTATTATTGTATTGTAGTCTACATTTAACAAATATTTGATCAAAATAAATGACATCTGAATAACACAATAATTGAACAATAACAAATTAACATAATAAGTGAACAATAACATTTGATACAAAAAAGAACAATAACTAATAAATAATCAAATAATATTGAAAAATACAATAAATTAGATTTAATTAACAATATGTGTGTACGTCGTGTGTGTGTACAGTCCATGTGTGTGCAGTGCATATGTCTGTGTGTAATTGTGAGTGTGTAGTGCATGCATTTTTATGTGTAATTATAATTATGTATGTATATTTTTATTACAGAAGACAAGGGAAAGAAAAAAAAGAGAAGAAATCGACAAGGAGAATATATAAGTTAGTGGTTTTGGAGAAAAGACTAATTAAAATTTTAATAGGATTGTAAAATATTTTGGGGTATAATTGTCATATTGTAAATATTATTAAAGATGGTTTTGTTGAGCGCTTTCGGCTTTCAGAATTAAGTAAGGGATCTCCTACTTAATATTGTAGCATATTTTTAAGGATTACTTAACATATTAAGAGAGTTTAAATTTTGGTTATCAAACGGACTTAATTAATAAGTGCTGAATATATTCATTTTAAGTGCTGAATTTGAGTTAACAAACACACCCTTAGTTTACTTTGAATAAGTGTTATTCTGGAGCATAACCAAACAAGTTGGTATGACGTATTCGGTTTGAATAAGTGGTTGATTGTACTCGTTTTTACTTTAAGTGTGACAAAACAAATAAATCTCAATAATTTAAATGTTTTCATTTTTATAGATGCATCTCAAGTTCCACTCCAAAACGTTAACTGAGATGTGGATTTTTTTTTCATTATTTTTCTACCTTCTCTTCCTTGATGTTATTTTTAAATGAATGGTTGAGATAATAATGATAGTTCTTAATGTCTGACAGGGGTTCTTACTACTATGGCGTGTTGTTGACATTAAAGGATTGTGTTAGTATTGGATGGAGAATGCAAGTAACAGTAGATGGCTTCATAAATGTTTTTTTTTCTTTTGACTAGTAGGATGTCAAATTTACTTTGGATTATAGTAATGGAAGGTGCAATGACAAAATTTTTGTTTTTTTGGAGAGACAACAGTTTATTTTTTTTATTTTCGTTGCGTGGGACTTTTTTTTTTACTACCCTTTGTTGGAAGATTTTTGGATCTTATGCAATGTATGAAGGTAGTATTGGATTTTAATTTTGTTTGTGATGAGGATTATAGATTTTGATATTTTTGTTGTTTGTCAAATGATTTATTTTTACATAAATTATAAATTATTAAAAATACTATTAAAATGTTATACATCTAGTGGCAAAATAAAAGTTGTCACTAAAAAATACTAGAAAATTTTAGTGACATCTAAAAAATTGTCATTCATTAATAAAAATTGTTGTGGCAATAAAAACTCCTTAATCTTCGATTGACTAGTGTATTCCGTAATTATATGGGAGAATAAAAATTGGTGTAGAAAAGGGCTTGACTAGTGTATTCCTTAATCTTCGATTTGGTGATGTTTTGGGAGATTTGTTGAAGACGAGAGTCAGATTGACGTGATTCTCGTTTTTTGATTTTTGATTTGATGAATTTGTTGAAAACGATGGTCAAATTGACGTGAATCTCGTTCTTCAATCTTTGATTGACTTTGTCGAATCTTCTTAACATTCTATGTGTTGAATGGTTTCAAGATGATTTGAATCTCTTAAAGAAGGACCTTAGCGGTGTTTTTTCTCCTTAGAGATGGATTCGCAAGATCTCAGTCGAGGGTAGATTCCGACAGGGCTTTGCTGCTGATCTTTCCTTCTTCTCCTAAGAGCTTTCTTGATCTTCCCTCCTCCTTGGCTTCCTTTGCTCTTCCTTCTTTTTGCTTACCCCAAACTTCTATTTATAGTGGTAGGAGTAATTATCCATATAAGGGTATTTTTACCTGAATACCCTTATGTAGCTTTAGATAATGGGCTACCCATAAATTTGTGGGCTTTAGTTAATTTATGAAATTTAAGTCCAATCATCTTTACCTTTTAAAAGTTTGTTTAATTTGGCTTTTGAAATTTAAGTCAATTTTAATTTAATTTAATAAGTTTGGTTAATTATATTTGGACTTATATTATTTGGGCTGTGGAATTTAAGTCTAACTGCTTGCAAAATTTAGATCCAACCCAATTTTATTTTATCTAATTGATTCGAGCTCAATTATAGACATTAATTTATTAATTTTTAATATCTATGGTGACATTGTAACGATCTCAATTGTGCGATATGAGAACTATAAATTCACAGCAGAATATAATTATTTTAGAAAACTTTAGCTCTTAGAAAAAATATATCAAGTAAACAAAAAATCATAACAAAGATATTTCATAACAAAAGAACCAAAACAAACATATCTCATGCATATAGGTTGATTAACTGGAATTCAGACATCGATTATATCTGGCCCACATTCGCACCCAAATCATCAAATCTATTCCCTACTGGGCCACAACAATTTAGGTACTATGTATACCGATGCATCAACGAAACATTCGTAAGACTATCATACTAATCCTTAGCCTCGACCACCATGAGTGAATTGTTCAAATTCTTGAAACCTTGCAAGAAAAAGCAACTCCATTACGAGTGGTAGGGAACCTTCAAACCCCTCAGAGTAAAAACTATTCTAAATACTCTGTAATATACATTTGAGCATAATCCATGTTCATCGCACCCACCTATATAATAGATAATATACGAACTTGAGTAATCCAATCAAAACATTCAATAGATTGTAAAAATATATATTCAAGTTGACCATAATCAAGATCTAGGGTTTTTCATTGAGAACATGTAATTTCGATGGTAAATCATGTATTTATTCTCGAAAATGATAGATATGATTGAATAAAAATCAAAACCGTTGTTTATCTCCCATATAATTACGAAATGTAATGAAAAGATACATATGCATAACTCTAATCCTCAATGAATAGATCTCAGTAAGAAACCCCACCTTAATCCGTAGTTAATTGATCCTAATGTGTTATGATGCGATTCTTACACGTTAATCCATCAATATCTTGCCCTTTTTCTTCTCCCCAATTCCTCTTGGCTTCCTAGGGTTGAAAAACTGCTTAGACAGCCATAAAATACGTCCATATGGTATTTATAGGGTTAAAATCTATTTAGTCGCGCGCAGATCTAATCGAGCAGAATTGCGCACTCATGTTGGAATGGGCTTTGCTCCCAATATCTCCTTTTTTTCAACTGAAAACCCACCTCCATGATACTGTAAGCTATTCCAATTTTCCAAGCTAGTTTGACTTAGTTAGAAGTCAATTCATGAATATTTTGTAAAATACACTTTTGTAGTTCTTGAAATCTACTTTCCAGTGCTATAATAATTAGGTCAATTGGACATTGGGTAAAAAGTTATGACCTATGCTAAGAAGTATCAAATTCCTTACAAACCAAATTTCCTCCAATATACGTTTCAACTCCAAAACACCTAATATCACCTATGGCAAGGCTTTTCAATGCTCCCAATTCTTTTTTGAGGTTATTTTCATCTAATTATGTTTAGGATTTCAATAAGTCCATTCCTCCAAAAGATTATTTCCCCGCAATCATAATTCGTTGACATCTTAACAACTCCTACTATTATCATTTAATAATCACATACTTATCAAAACTCCACAATACATAATAATCTAATATAATTTTAAAATAAATGAATGAGAGCTTACAATTTACCCCCCTAAAAGAAAGTTTCGTCCTTGAAACTAGCCTCAATTAGTGAACAAGTGAGGATATTATGCTCACATCTCCGACTCCAGTTCCCATCTAGTTTCTTCCACTCCACGATATTACCAATGCACATTCACTAGGGAGATAACCTTGTTGAGGAGTACTTTCTCTTTGGTATCTAGAATCTTCGCCAGTTTTACTTCATAAGTTACCCCCTCTTGTAATCCAGTTGTCCTGTTCACACTTTTTTAGCATCGACACATCAAGAACATTTTGCACCCTCGACAATTGAGATTGTAAATTAAGATGATATGTCACCCTTCCAACTACACAAATCACCTTAATGAGTCCATCATACATTGCGGCTAGCTTTCCCTTCTTGCCAAACAGCATTACGACTTTTTGAGGCGACACCTTCAAAAACACATAATCCCTACCTTAAAATCCAAAGGCCTCATTATTAGCATAACTATTTTGCTAGCTTTGAGTTGTACATAATCTTTCGCGTATCAATTGAATTTACTCCATGGTCTCCCTCACAATCTTGGGCCTAAACAAATTGTTTTCTCTGGTTTACACCTAACACATTGGTAATCTGAAAGGCCTCCCATATAATGCTTCATAGGGAGCCATCCCAATACTAGTTTGGAAGCTATTATTGTAACCAAACTATACCAAAGGTAGATATTCACTCCAACACCTTTGAAATCCAAAGCACATGCCCTTAGCATATCTTCCACAATTTGAATTACCCTCTAGGATTGCCCATTAGATTGGGGATGGAAAGTGGTGCCAAAATGTAAATCTATCCCTAAGGCCTTTTGCAACCTTTGCCGAAACTTGGCTACAAACCTACTACTATGATCCGACACAATAAGCAAAGATACCCTATAAAGCTTGACAATCTCCCGAATATATAATTGGCTCAATGTCACTAATATATCCATCGTCTTCATAGGTAAGAAATGGGCAGTCTTGGTGAGTCTATCTACAATTAACCAAATAACATTATGTACTTTGGTGGTCCTAGACATCCCAGACACAAAATTCATTGTGATATGATTCCACTTCTACTCAAGAATAGGAAAAGATTGTAATAATCCTCCCAATTATTTTTGATGTTCTAACTTCACTTGTTGGCAAAAAACACAAGTAGCTAAAAATTTAGCTACATCTCTCTCCATTCCCTTCCATCAATATTGCATTTTCATATCTCTATACATCTTGATACTACCTAGATGAATAATGAATTTGGAATGATGACCTTCTCGTATTCTTTCAATTTAGCATTCTTCAGTATGCACAACCTCCCTCAATTACATAACCCTTGATTTTGCAAGGATTCCTCTACTGTTTTCCCATTCTCCAATCAGGTCTGCATTGCTTCTAGTTGTTGATCCAATCGCTCTAAGTCTATAACCCTTTTTCGGAGAATAGGTTGAGCCACTAGATTGAACAAGCATGGTCAGTCTTTCTTCCTACCCAGCAACAGATCAAAATCTTCTAAGGTTTCAATCATCTTCCACTTACACACTGTCATAGAATTAATTGCACCTCGTGACTTTCTACTAAGCACATTTGCTAATACATTAGCCTTCACTAGATGGTAGTTCAAGATAAAATCATAATCCTCAAAATATTTAATCAAACACCTTTGCCGAAGATTTAAGTCCTTCTGAGTAAACCTGAGATTATTCTCCATACAAGTAACATCGCCACAAATTAAGAGAAAACACTACAACTGCATGCTCTAGGTCGTATGCGAGATAATTATGCTTATGGATCTTCAACTGTCTAGAGCCATAAGTCACTACCTTCCCTTTCTACATCAATACACAATCCAAACATCATAAAGAGGCATCCGTGTATACATCATAACTCTCACCAATACCCAGAATAATGAGGACTGGTGTTGTGTTCATTTTCTCTGTTAAAATTGTAAAATCCTACTCATAATCTCCATCCCAAAGAAACTTTACTTTTTTTGTAAGACAGTTCATAGGTAAAGCTAGACAAGAAAACCTTTCCACAAGTCTCCAATAATATCCTGTCAAACCTAGGAAACTATGGATCCTTTTCACATTTTGAGGTTGTTCCCATTTCATCAATGTTGCAATCTTAGCAAGGTTTACAACCATTCCTTGCTTCGACACAACATGTACAAGGAACTTAACCTCCTTCATCTAGAACTCATATTTGCTCATCTTAACGTATAACTTATACTCCCTTATTATTTGCAATACCACCTGAATATGGTGGGCGTATTTTTCAAGAGTCTTGGAGTAGATCAATATGTCATCAATAAAGTTAGAGCATTTTTTTAATTCAAATGACATTATGGTATACGAGAAATGCTCATACCTGGTGTGAAAATTTGTCCTAGGAATGTTATCCTCCTGATTATCAATTGATAATACTCTTTATTCAAATCAATATTGGTGATCAAACAAGTCATCAATTCGAGTTAATGTGTACCCAATTTTCATCGTCAACCAATTTAGCTTTTTGTAATTCGTATACTATCAGAACATCTCATCGTGCTTCTTCACAAAAAAGGGCCTGTGTACCCAAAGGTGAAATACTTAGATGGATAAATCCAATGGTGAACTCAATCTTTCTCTATGGGGGTAATTCGAGTAACCCATCGAGATACACATCAGGGAAGTATGAAGTCAGCCTAAGGTTTCTCCCGTTCGTCCCACAATAAAATATTCAAAAAACTCAAACTACTGCCCGCCTTAACCTTTAGGAATTGTCTTCCCGTACTTGGGAATGGATGGGAAAACTCCTCTAGTTGCTGAAGTTAAATACCACTCCTCTAGGTAATTGACATACCACCTATTTCCTAAAACAATCCATCATGGCATGGTAGAAAGACAATAAATCCATCCCCAATGTCACATCATACCTCTTTCATCTCTAATACCACCAAATCTATACATTACTCTTGCCCCCCAATTTGGAGCACACAACCCTTTACACACTTTCCGTGTGTCCATACGTTCTCCTGTAGGCAAGTCAACACACAATGAGTGTTCTAATTCTTCAACCTTCAAACCCAAAGTAGTAGAATATGTAGTGCATATTAGCACCAGGATCAAATAAAATACATGTCCAAAAATTGTAAATAAGATCAATACCTTTCACAATAGTATTGGAAGTATCCTCATCCTATTGGGTCATAACGAAGACCTGACCCTAGTTGTTGGCACCTTTCATACCTACTCCCTGGTTCTTCTGCTATGGATTTTTTGATGTTGGAGTCTTATTTTGATTCGGTTGTCTGACATCTTTGACTTTCTGCTTGTATGGTCCCCAAGTTGGAAGGAATGGGCAGTTGGTCTTGATGTGTCCAACGCCTCCACACTCATAATATGGCCATAATTCCACTCATGACTTCTCCTATAAACCCATAATTTCCAGAACTAGGGAATTCCTCTGTCTAGTAGTCTAATCTAAGTGATGGTGTAGAGCTACCCTCCATACACCTCCACTCCTGCTATTTCCCTCTAGGTCTCCTTGATATCTCCCTCCACCAAAGTCGCCCTCTCTACAAAGTCCCTATACTCTCGGATGTTGATAGGAATAAGCTTCTCCTAAATAGTAGGCCTCAAGCCATGCTGAAATTTCTTGGCCTTATTTTCCTTGACGGAAACAAAATTCATGGCATAACAGGATAACTCAGCAAACTTGTCTTCGTATTGAGCTGCAATCATTTTTTGTTGTCGCAGCACTAGAAAGTCAACGCTCATCTTATCTTTCATAGTCTCCAAAAAGTATTTACCTTATAATACATGGTAAAAGTGCTTCCAAGCCATATCATCCACATTCCTCATCCTCTTCATTGAATCCCACCAATGATCTACTTCTCTTTCCAATAGGAAAGTTGTCAAACTAACTCGAAGATCCCCAGAAATCCCCATGTTGTCACTCAACTTCTTTACCCTTTCGAGCTTCCTTAAAGAGTAGGTAGGTGTTGCCTTAGAAACTCTCTTACCACCATTATCCTCTGGTTCTTTTGGCCATTCACCTTCCCGAGAGCAAATGGTTGAATAACCCCACTGTGATTTTTCTTATTTCTCGTTTGGTGCTATGCCAGAGTATTTTGCTCTGGTAAACACCGGTAGATGCCACTCATGGCATTTGGAGTGGTGTGGTGGTTGGTTCCCAACTGGTTGAGATGGTCATCCACCAGTTCTTCTTCTATCCATTCTACACAAGTAGACCTAGTTTAGTTCTCTTGAACTCATATAGGCACCAACTCACACTTCACCTACAACAACATTGTTCCTAAAAGACTCAAGTACTTGAAGGCTGACCTCAGGATAGTGGATTACGCTTTAGTGAACTGGCAGAGATTCCCCGCGATTTTTTCTAAGGAGAGTTTCCACGTTAACAAATTGCATGTGTTAATATTTATTATTTTTATATACACTAACAAATTTAAGACACACGTGCACTATGTATTTGTATGATTGGTTGATTGAATATCTATATCATCATAGTCGTGTAGTAAGGTTTGGGTCTTTGGGATTTGCGTTTTATGTATGAGATTGAGAGTTCAAGATTAATTGATAAAATAAACAACATCAATTGACATGGATTCATGGGGTCATGGTGGTTGAAAATGGGTTCTCGTGTTTAACTATTAAATATTTGTGAGAAAAGGTAATTGAGGTAGAATTAGATTTTTAGTTGGTGATTGTTCAAACTTAAAGTTGAAAAACCTATTCACCCTCTCTAGGTAGTATCGTACGCACCGTGTGTATAATCTCATGAGGGAAAATCCACTTCATTCCTCCCCGACTTAGATCAACAATTCGTATCAGAGCATTGTTTCCCTAAGTTGCGTAGACACTTGTAGGCATATCATATTTTGTTCTTACACACCTAGTTTTGCTTGCTAGAGATCTACTAATTACTATGAGTTAGTATCGAATAGAGTCACAAAAGGAAGAAGGTTCAATTCCCCGACCATCATTTTTTAATGGGTCTAATTTTGCATATTGACAAGCTCACATGAGAGCGTTTCTTAAATCTATAGATGAGAGAGTATGATTGTGTGCAAGAGGGTTAGAGCCCTCCCATTGCCACCACATCTGTTGAAGGTGGTGAAGCGTTGATTGAAGTGAAATGCTTGAAGACTTGGACAAAAGTCAAAATCGAGCAACCACGGTAGAACTCAAAAGGCTTGAATGTGATATTCAATGTCATGACACCTAATGGTTTCCAAAAAATCACATATTATGAGACTTCCAAAGAAGCATGAGACATCTTGGTAGGTTCCCACAAAGGGACCACCATGGTGAAGATGTCCAGACTCCAAAGGTAAACATCTCAATTCGAGACTTTGAGGATGTAAGATGATGAAACCTTTAGTGAATTTTAAGCTAAATTGTGCGACATTATAAATTCATCTTTTGCATTAGGTGCCAAAGTGATGAAGTATCCATTAAAGAGAAAATATTGAGATCTATCCTAAGAGATTGAATACAAAGGTTATGTCCTTAGAGACAAGCTTTAACATGGAGTTAGTGTCGATTGAAGACCTAGTTGGGTTGATATTGACTTTTGAGATGAATCTTCCTTCACTAAAGAGAGAAAAAGTTGTTGCTTTGTATTCAACAAGAGAAGAGGGAGGGAAAACTGGGTAACCTTATTAGGAGAGGAGAACCTAGCCTTCATTGCGAGGAAGTTCAAAAAGTACTTCAAGGCTAGTAATATTGAGTCTTCAAGATCGAAAGGTAAGCCTAGTCAACCTATAACTTCTAAGGAGGAAAGAGAGAAAGGGGAAGAAACTCATGACATAAGGTTGAGAGAAAAGGGCAAGACTTCTAATACTTTGAGTGTCAAGGATATGGACACATGGTTTTGAAATTCCCAAACTAAACAAAGAAAAATTTGCCCAAAGAAAAGAGTATAGTATGAAGGCCCGGTGAAATGACAGTGAAACTAAGTCTACATTGAGTGATAACTCCTCTTCTCAAGATGATAAAGAGAATTTTATGGGTTTTTTAGGTCTATGTCCTACCACAATGGTAGAAGATTTGGAAGAAGAAATTCCCACATGTGCGGAGGATGAAGAGTGTTTTGAGGATATACATGATGTGTACGATCAGTTGAATGAGCTATTCCTCGAACAACAAGAGAAAGAGCTTGTCTTGAGTGGCTGGGTAAATTTGAGTGAATAAGAGAGAAAAACACTACATATGGATTTAGTGAAGTCCAAACCTCAAATTTGTTTGCTTAAAGAGGAGAAGAAGCCTCTTCTTGATAGAACTAGCTTCCTTGAGAGAGAGTTTCACGAACTTATGAAGTCAAGAAGAATCTTGAATCAAAATGAACTAAACTTTATGAAGATCTTCATGAATCAAATAAACTCCCTAAAAGACCTCCCCAAAGTAATAAAAATTTTGATAGACTATTATCTATGAGAAAAAGTGTGTGTGACCAACATTTCTTCCAATACCATATTTCTGAAGGGTAATCCCAACCCATCACCCCCAAGATTGAGCACTAGTCCACCAACGACTAAAAATAGTATGGGTAAGAAATTAACAGAGCCGATTATTAAGAAACCCCAAACCAATCATGATTTTTATTTCACTTGTGGAGAACATGACCGTCGTAGTAGACATTTCATAAAAGATAGAGATGTCTTAAATAAGAAGCTCTTCCATCTAACTAACCAATCTAAGGCTTTGAACAACCAAAGTTCTAAATTTTTCTAAGCTTTTGGAAAGTTCAAGTGAGTCTAAGCAAATGCATGCTTCATCCTCTAAAGTCTCACATGCTAGAGTGCACAAAACTCTTTTTACCCCCAAAGTCAAGATTGATCTACACACTTCTAAGGAGAAGAGAGTTAGTCCTGCACCCATTCTTCGACCAAACCCGAGAACTTGGAAACAAAAATAAGTATGAGTGACTAGGAAGGACTTTGAGAGGCTCATCATCTTTACTATGTTGGATGCCCCGAGTGTTTTAAACAAGGTTATGGCAGCTAAGAGGTAGGTGTGATGAACAAGTATGAACCTAGGTCATCATTCATGTATTGCATCAAACACCCTAGGATCAAACTTTGTATATATTTTTTCTTTGTTTATTTTTTATTTTTTCCATAAATGAAAACCCAAAAACAAACGAAAATAAAAAACAAAACAAAAACAAAAAAAAAATTTGAAAAATTCAAAAAGAATTTTGATGTCAAGTTTGGCATTCTTTTTAGGATTTATTGTAATTGTTTTATTTTTCCATTATTTATTGCATGCTTATGCATACGTTTTCCTTGTATATGTTTATTTGAAAATTTAAAAAATATTGCAAAAGAAAGAGCCCAAAAAATATATATTTTTTAAAATTTTTCTTTGGTATTGATTACGGTAATTCACACTTTGGTTTGTAGTATAATGATTTCATCCTTAATAATCAAAATTAAAATGTGCATTGCGATGAGTCATATTAGAGGACTAAGAACTTAATGGCTTTTTATGGCATAATTCATGAATGAAAGTTGTCATGCCCCAAATTTCACAAAAGCGTGACTTAAATAAAATATTAATTTTTATCTAAAATGCTTGCCGGTTTACAATAAGATTGAACACAAAAAATCAGTTGATTTTAATAAAACGCATTTATTTTTAAAAAATTCGACAAAGGTTTGTTTGAAATTTGGGCATTCCAAACTTTGGCAAGAGCAACCAATGAGAGCATTATATATAATTAACTAAATTCAACTAACTATCCACATCATACGAACCATAGACAACTAACATCCGCATCATTCATTCATCACAACATAATCCAATATAAAGTTGGGGTGACAAATGGAGACCCACGAAGTCCTTCCAAACCCAGTATGTTGGAAATAATTTAATTTATAATGTTGATAAAGAGTTATTTGGCCTTATGTTTCACAAGAAGATTTTAATATCATATAAATAAACAAATAAAATAACAACGAACATAAAAAAAATTCATATCAAGATAAGTTTATAATAGCCTGGATTGAGGCACGCTAAAAGCGTTGTCCTAAGAAGAGATACACCCCTTCCGCACAGAGGATTTTGACGTTTTTTTTTCCAAGATACAACAATTTCAGAGAAGTTATGGTGCAGGCATGGAGCTCTCTGTTGCGAACGATCACAACCAAAGTTGCCCACAAAAGCACATATAAATCATACAACAAATAGACGAATATTTTGTATGGAGAAGTATAGAAAGTAGTGTATCTCCTTCATCAAGGATCCTACAAAATGAGTTCTAGTGATAGCCTTACATAGGTTGATTTCAAACGACTAGTTTGGAGCCATTACTCCCAACTTTAATACACATTAAAAATATTAATAATGCTTGATGATGACACACACACACACACACACACACATATATTAAACTATTATATATATATACACACACACATATGTAACCGTTTTTAAAGAATCCTATGAAATATGAATAATGAAAACACTATTATGGTTGGGTATACATAATAATTATTTAAAATTTTCTTTTAATATTATATTATTCTAACAATCCCCCACATAATTTAAAATTAAAATTAAATTAAATTAAATTAAATTTAGGCAATAATACCATGCAATGGGTCATAGGTGTCTTTCGGACTTGAATCTTCACTTAGCCTAATAAGCTTCCATCTGAAAGAATCATAGTGAACAAGTAGTTTTCTACTTGTCAAACACATGGTACAGGTATTCGATCAAGTTCTAATCAATTTTGTGCTCTTATGACCATGCGTGTGTATCTTCATTTTCATGTATGTTCTAATAGGGATTAGCCTATACCCCGTAGTAGCTGCCTCACTACAAACATACATATAAGTGAGAACTCCAAGAGTATTTTGTGATCAATACCTTGCAAAATCTACCTTGGCCTCATTCAGAGATTTACTCTTCCTTTTATTATCATCACAGTTTTAAGCAATGTCACCTTAAAAATGGGATTAGGGAATTTCCCTATTATAATTTTAGTGCTCACCATAGTCATTCTACAGCTTCGTTCTTACATATTGAACCTCCTTCATGGGATCTCCAATCACAGAGGTTAGATATCCACTGTGATGATTAATTTATAGGCTTCAGTCTCATTTCCCTCGATGAATCTTGAACTAGCTTTTGCTAGCCTTTTAACAAAATAGTCTATCCTTATAGTTCCCAATCTCATAAGACCTCTCGAGTCAACTGTCCAACAATATATATTTCTTTCTAATCTCATAGAACCATAAATTCATGGACCCATCATATAAAATAGTCCTTTTATTTGAATTGAGGCAACAGATTAATAGTTAGGACAAGCGAGTCCAATATTTCTTTTAACGAAACCAACATTTTCGAGTCCCAACAATTATAGTCAGTAGTCTTACTATTAGGAATCACAAAAGTGACCAATAGACTAGGACGAGGAACTATTTTTAAATTGCGGTAGTAATCTCTCACTTACTAGGAACCATTTTCAACTATGGTCCGTAGTTCTCAAACTACTACTACGAACCACTTCGTAATTGTAGCTAGTAGTCTTCTATATACTAGGAACCGCTTTTTAGTTTGGCCAGTAGTTTTCAATCTACTAGGAGCCACTCTCTGAAATTTTATTGAGTATCACTCAGAACATTTTATCTTGCACCCCCACATTTCGAATTTCTCTAGATTCGCAATTTTTTGAATTTTACTGCTCTTCATATACCTCCACATTTGGAATCCTTTTAGTCTCAAAATGACATGGAACTTCACCATTATTTATCAATCCCCACAATCTAAAAATTAACAACAGGTTTAGTAAATCTAAAAATTAAATATAATGAAAATTAACTTTTTACAAAGGCATCATTTTTTATGCATTATTGTTGTGGCACATATAAATATTTTAGATTCAAAATCAAATTTCAACACAAATTATAAGTGGATTGCTCGTTTCTAAGACATGAGAGGATTGTCTAAATATCTTATAGTCTTGCTCAAATGTTGTCAAATACTTAAAGACTACCTTCAAAATAATTTCACAAAAGCATACTTATTATGGCAATCAATTTGCCCTAAAAAATCACTCCACATAGAAAGAGATTTAACTGTTCCAATACCAGGACGAGTTCAAAATAGTGTACCATTCCTTTTCCTTCAAGAGTTGGAAATACCCAAGTATGAATTCTAGAAACTTAAAAACTCAATTGCATAAAATAATTACTAACAGAGATTTAAGAGTCTTATTATATTAAAGTTACCAAAGGTCAATAATCTCTTCATTTTTTTTAATTCATTAACAAGTGTCCAACGGTCATATACATGGTAACATACATTTATATAATAAAAGCTCCTCAAGTAACTTTATGAAGAAGAAGCACCAGTTCACAAGTAAATAATTAGTAGTTAATTCGTAACAGTCAAAAACTTTAAAATCTCCCAAATTCTTTTATGTTTTAATAGCCCAAACTTTTTTTTTCCTTTTTTTAGCCCATAACTTCTTTCTCTTTCTTTTCCCTTCTTGTTTCTTGTTTTCTTTCTTTTCCTTCACCTAACTGATGACCTTCAGTAATTATATTTTTAATTACACTTTACTCCTCTTTGTTTTATGCATTATAAAACGGCCACAAAACTTCAATATTTCTTATAATTTCTCCTCAAAGCTCTTAATTTTTTCATACCTAAAATAGAATACTTCTAAAAATTCGGGGGTTTCTTTTTATATTCTCTATGATTTAAACAAATATATAACACATTTAAAATTAAGGAGATCTATCTGTAAGTATTCAAAAACTACCTTCATCTTCTCCAAATGTCCCCTGTACCACCAATCTTTACAGTGTTATCATTGAATTCTACAGTACTTATATTCCAAAAAAAATATATGTAATATCTAAGTAAATGAACTTATATTCCAAATAAAAATATATGTAATATCTAAGTAAATGAAGAAGCAGAATTTTCTATACTACTCTAAACCAACAATATTTATATCTCTTCTTAGATTGTTGGAAATAATTTGATTTATAATGTTAGTAAAGAGTTATTTGGACTTATGCTTCACAAGAAGATTTCAATATCATATAAACAAACAAATAAATAACAATGAACATAATACAAATTTATATCAAGATAAGTTTAGAATAGCCCGGATTGAGGCACACCAAAAGCATTGTCCGAAGAAGAGATACGCCCCCTTTGCACAGAGTATTCTTGTGTTCTTTTCCCAAGATACAATAATCTCATAGAAGCTATGATGCATATGTGAAATTCCCTATTGCGAACGATCATAACCCAAGTTGCCGAGAAAAGCACATATAAATCATACAACAAATAGACAAATATTTTTTATGAAAAAAATAAAGAAAATAGCATATCTTCTTCATCAATAATCCTCCAAAATGAGTTGTAGTGATAGCCTTATATAGGCTAATCTCAAACGGCTAGTTTGGAGCCATTACTCCCAACTTCAACACACATTAACAATATTAATAGTGCTTGATGATGAAACACACACACACACACACACAGATATATATATACACACACACATATATACATGTATGTAACCATTTTTAAAGAATCCTATGAAATATAAATAATGAAAACGTTATTGTGGTAGGGTATACATAATAATTATTCAAAAATTTTCTTTTAATATTAAATTATTCTAACACATTATTCCTACATAAGTTTCATCTACCAAAGCTTAACACTAAAGACATAACTTTATATTACAATACCCAAAAGAATAACCTCTCATGAGGTAACTAAGTTTACATCAAAAGCTCCTCAAAATATCCTTCAAATAAAATTTTGTGTATAATCACATTTCTATACAACATTCTAAGAGTAAAAACAAAAAAGTTTCCAAAAGGAATCTCTTCTAGTCCAAAACTCTCGCAAGTCTTCATCAACTAAGTCCCGGGATGCACGCTAGTCTCTGATTTTAATAGGTGATGAGCAACCATAGCTCAATAGGATAATCCTTTTCCCAAGGTTTTAAATACCAACAGTTCACAACCATAATAATAGGTAATGAAACAATTCATTAATAAGTCTAGGTACACGAAAAGTTGTAAGCATTTTTTAAAGTACACTACACACAATCATTTGAAATACATAAATGAAACATCAAGAAATTTACCACATCGGAACCAAACCTAAAGGTTATACTATAAAACATTTCTTCTTAAATCATAATGCAACACAATTAATTTTATAAAGTACAAAGTGAGAAATATTTATATAAGTATATGGATAATAAATCTGGTAATGTAATTATTTCTTGTTTTGAACATAATTTCGTAAATTTATTCTTTCCAGGTTAATTTTCAAAAATATTAACTCCGTGTTATTTTGCCTCAACCTCACCTCACCTCACCCCACTCAAGAGGTTTGTTAGAATATTGATTTATTGGTTTCTTGGTACCCAAAATCCATGTATATTATTTACATAGACAAATATTATCAAACCAACACCAATTTACGAATGAAGCATCCCCGGGAACCTTTTGAGACTTGTACCCTAGGGTCTCATCACCTTTCTTATTTTCTAAGGGGAATGTGTAGGGCACAACTTATGATATCACACAAGCTGTCCTAAAAAATCACTACCATCACCAATTCCACAAGGACTAGGAGTTGTCTTAGCAACCACCTTTAAAGGCCCTAACCGTCAATAAAATATACAAGTTTCAAACCATAAGTTCACAATCACTTTCCATTCCCAACACCAACCACAATTTTGCACTTTTTAAACAAAATACGTAGTTTTTCAAAATCTCAAATTTCTATTTCCAACATAACAAATTTTTGAAATAATTCACACACACCAAAACTATATTTGTACCCTTTTATAGCAAAATCAATAAATTAAAGGATTGAGAAGTTATATACATCAGCACCACCTTTTTCATACTTTAGAATAACTCAATAATATCCAAAATCATAGTAAATAACTTAATCATATCATAAGAATCAATACATCTTTCCATAATTCATTATTTCAATACTTATATTCATTTTGGTATTTTATCAAACAGATGATAGACATAAAATCTCCAAATACACATTTATAAAGTAACATAACCATTCTTAAGAGACAAATTAAATATAGTATATACAAAATCATATATACTCTAAAGAACCCAAAATCTTAAATTCAATCAAACACCCATAATAAAAATCAAGTTAGGGTTTCAAACCCACAATACCCAAATTCATTTAATACATGTAGGTTTACAAATGCATAGCAAACTCGTCATTTAATTAAGACCCATAGTATAAAAACATATATTTAGCTCATATTAAACAAATAGATATAGAATATACAAGAGATGCATCAATTTTTATGCAAGAGAAACGAGAATCCTACCTCAAAACTCAAGAACCCAAGCTCCATCTTCAAATCTCAAAGTGAATTCAAGAATCCCAAATAATGTTCCTAGGTTTTCAAGCAAAAGTGCAAGCTCTAATGACATTCTTCTCTTATTCTCTCTTTCTCTCTTTATTTTTAAGGTTTATGTAGTATTGGGTGAGTGGGATAAGAAAAATGAGAGAAGTGGGGTCTTATGACCAGAAAATTCCCGTCTTTTACTATTCACTGGGAAAAAAATGCATTTTTCTCCAAAATTATGACTTTACCCCTAAACAGTTTCAATTTGATCCTCATGACTATCCTAAGATTTTTTGACATTCAAGATTCATTTTTAATGTTATTTTAACCTAAAAAATTTATTTTTATGATTTATCTCAAAACAAAAGTTCATTTACACTCAAAATATTAAAATTACTATTCTACCCGTTCAAACTGTTATATGAGGTAAATTTCTACTTAAGGTGTCTTGACCTCCCTGATTCAATGGTAATGTTATTTTGACCTAAAAAAATTAATAATTTTACTTTGTTACCTTGATCAACATTAAAGACCTCAACATTTAAAATTGACCTGAAACTCAAACTTACACGATTTTTCCTTTAATAACGATTTGAAATTCATCTCATCATTTTAATCATTTTAAAATATACTAGCAATTTAATATCATTTATATTTATATAAAATACGGGATCTCACAAAAGTATCTTTCATCCTCACTTGCTTCGATAGTGTTTACCTTTGAAAAATGTATAATCAAGTGCACACCAAGCATTCACCTTCATACTAAGGAGTCTTGTTAGTTAAACTATAAATTGCCTTACATGATTCTAAGTGTTGGTGATGGGTGAATACATGGATAAATGTTAGTTTTTCACTTGAATTATTGAGAGTACTTATGCTTCATTCTAATTGCTCATTCGTAAAGTTCATAGAACTTATGCTAAACGAGCTTAAAAGCATATTGATAAAGTTCAAAATTCATAAATGTGTTAATTGAAGCTATAAGAGAATATGAGATAAAAGAAAGGGGGAGTTATCTAAAAAATGATTAGGATAGTCACTAACCAGTCACGTAATCACTTAGAACGGAATCCTAACTATGCTGGAGTTTTGTTTCACGCACATTACACTTGAATTAGTCAAAATTGAACAAAATTTGAACATGCATGAAAGTAATTGAACCAAGTGAGGGAAAATTGCTCTAGAATGCATAAAATTGAGTTCAATATTTTTAAATATGCCTTAGAGCAATTTAATGACATGATGAAATTTGGATGGATTTATTATAATGTGAACATATGTAATGATATTGTGAATTGTAATGTTAAATTGAAAATTGTATTACATTTAGTTCCAATTTCATCCATGCAAGTGTAATTAATTGTATTTAGGTTGTACATACATCTATGCATGCATTTGAGTCTTGAAGGATGGCCTATATGAGTGAATAAAGGGTTAGATTCGTCTGTGGAAGCGTTGAGATTAAGCTATCAAAAATTGATAGTTTCAGGGACCACTCGAGCAGCCCTGAGTAGCCTTGTGATCAATCGGCCCCCTAAGATTTTAAATTGATTTGATGGCCCTTTTTCATTCCAAACACTCCCAGACGTATCCCAGGCCTCCCAATTCCCAAAACTCTCAGACCTAGACATTCACAAACACAATGATATAATAAAGAAATAAAGACAAAGCTCAAACTCGAGAACTCCTATCATGGGTTTTTCCACATTCCTTGAGAAACTTATAGAATTTTTGAACGAGTTTTAATAATGCTATACTTAAATTACAGATTGATTCACTACTTGATTTGTCAAATCTTCATACTGAGACCTAGATTCATAGAGTGTTTGACAAGTTGCCTCCACATGAAGATAAAAGGCCTAGGGTTGAGGAAGTTCCATACGAATTTAAGAAGAACATTGATAAGAGCACTCGATCTTAGGATCATGATTTTGTAAAGAGATACATGTAAGAGTTTTCTCTGGGGCCAATTATGGTTGACCGAGGGGTTAATTTTACAAAGGTAGATTTTAGGATCCCTACCAATTTTGCCAACTGATGGTGGACTAGATTGTTCGAGGCATTGAGGCCATCAAATTATGATATAGTGAGAGAGTTCTACACACACATATGAGATGCCTACGTTAATTCTAACCGCTTTGTCATGCATGTCTGGGGGATTGAGATAATATTTTCAGCTACTTTCATAGCCACCATTTAAGGCTTACCCAAGGAAGATAATGATTGTCTGAGTGTGAGATCTAAGGAATGGTTGCCTCTTGCTTATTGGCTACTAATTATACGGTATTTCTCATCCTCATCATTGGGCTACACAGAGATTTTATCAAAAATACTTGATTCCAGATTATAGGATGTTGAATCTAATTGCCAACTATAACCTTGACCTGAAATCCCATATTTTTGATTTTCCTGTCCATAGAACACATGCGTTTCATGCTATAGGGACTTGATTATATGTTGACCTAACCTTAATGATATTGGGATTGATTTGGAGAGCCTTTGAGGAAGGGAGAGTGGTTGATGGCCTACCTTTTGAGTCACTGATTACTCACATTTGTAGAGCCAAGGGTGTAGTAGTTTTGCTAAGGTATAAGAAGCATTACCCTAAGAGGATTTGAATAAGAGCACCTTAAAGCTAAGCAAGGTCTAGGATATTTATATAAAAGTTGTTAAGTATACAGGAGATGAAATGAGGACTCCACATATGAAGACTAGACCTCATGATCCACTACCAGTTCACCTAAAGGCTAGTTATTCTAGGCCACCACAAACTTGAGTCAGGTTCATACATTCTAACAACCCAGTTGGCATCACTAATTGACATGCTCAAGAGAGTAGAGTGTACTATTGTAGAGCATTAACGCCTCATTTCTCAGAGGTTAGATGCATTAGATGTATGGATCGCGAGCCTTAAGAAGACCTAGCAGTCTGTGATGGGATCAGTTGCACGCAGAGTTGAGAGACTCGGGAGATTGCTGAAGGGCAAGAAAATTGAAGGTGAGCTAGTGCCATATGACACTAATTTAGATCTGGAGTTAACCTTCCGAGATGGTGGAGATGATGCAGCCATTAGAGCTACCTAAAGACTTTAGTACACGACCATTTGGGAGTTTGAATATTTTTATTCAATTCATGGTTGTAGTTAAAGCACTATATTTTTTGTTGACTTTTTTTATTTTGTTAACTTTTATTTGTTTTGATTATTTTTTATTTTTGTGACATACTCTTAGTCTTTGTTATTTGATGCTTTATCATTTAGAGTTTGAGTTATATGCATTGTTTGTCCTTTGCTTACTTTACATGCATAATTTGACTAGTTGATTTGTATTTATACCTTCTTGTTGTACCATGCTTCTATGCCATGCTTGTTATGAGTCTTTATTGGATTGAAATTTATAACAAATAAGGAAAGAATATTTTGGGATGTCGTGATTATGTACCTTGATTGTCATGGGTCATCATTAGATTGACATTTGTGACAAAAAGGGGGGAGGGAGAATATTTTAGGTACATACGGGAAAAATTGGGGAGATTTACTCTTGACTAACCTAGGTAAATTGCATATTCAGGGGGAGTACATTTACAAAATTTTCATGAAGTCACTTATTTTGCTTTGTTTGTTTTACATTTTTTATTTTAATTGTGAACACCAACTAAGGGAGAGAACTTGATGTAATTAACATTGCTATATTAATAGGTTCTCAAGTGTATTGGGAAAAATAGTTCTTACAAGTGTTACTTATTTGCACTTGCATGATCTTAACATGAATATGTCCTATGCTTATCTTGGTGCTTACTATACCTGTGATTATATTGTGTATTTCTCTAACATATGATGCTTTTCATTAGATTTTGGTTTGAGTGGTAATGTGCATTGCTATGATTTTCAAGCTACATCTAAACAAGTAAAACTTGTACTTAGAGATTTAGGACGTGTACATAAGTGTTGAGATTAGATTTACAATTCGTTTGGTTCAAAAGTTTGTGAGTTGTAATTTTAGTTTCTTGTGTATTTTGTCACAAAATTTCCAAAGGGAGAGATTGTTTAATCATATGTTTATAATTGGTTAATTTCATGGAGTACATGGAAATCTCAACATATTCCATGGTCATAATACTACAACAATGAAGATCTAAAAGCGTCATTGAAGGAAGGAGATCATGCGTCAAAACTATATCAAAAGTACTCTGATTGCACTTTTAAGCTTAGGACAAAATTAATGACCAAGATACCTAAGATTATCCCAAGGTTTAATAGAGTTAGGATGATTAGTGTTAAAATGGAATTGGTTTTAATCCGAGTATGGCTCACAGGTGCAAAAAGATTTCTAAAACCTTTTGTGTTTTTGAACATATAATTTGAGCCATTAGCGAACCCCTATTGAGCAACACCCTTTAGTGCTCAAACGGACAAATTTTTTACTTAGTTTTAGGCTTAAAAAAATCAATAAAGACCACCCTATGTTCGCTAGTTTTAGCTAGAACGGTATCTTTATGACTTAGAAAAGAAAAAAAAAAGGGAAAAGGTCAAATGGAGGAGAAGAGGGCACATCCTTTGGGGTTGCTAGAGCGGTCCCCATGGTTGTTTGAGCGGTCTGCTCTCCTAGGCTGGATTGAAACAAGTTTTTCATTTCAGTGACCACCACCCTATGACCGTCTTCCCACCGATCGAGCAGTCATTCACGAATTTGAATTTTTCTTGTTGTCCAAGATTACCCTTGTTTTGGGTCTATAAATAGGAAGTGTCTTTCCCAAACAAGAGTATCTCTGTTGGGAGATGAATTCTTGCCTCTTATACCTTAGTGATTACACCACAATCCTAGATCCCTAAATCCAAAGGCTATCATCTAGAGATTATACTCAACCTCACAACTTGGTGTAGAAGATCTTGATTGGTTGAAGACCAAATCCATTGGTGTGTGCATTTCAAGTATAATTGGTGCGCCTGAGATTGCTCAAGGCTTAGAGGATCCTCGTAGAGGTGAATCAACATGAAGTTATCCAAGACGTTGAAAAGGCCTTTGGTGGAAAGGATTATCGAAGGAAGGAGCATTTAACCATGGTATTTGTGAAATCCGAGTAAATTTGAATTTTTGTGAAAAAGGACAAAACGATAATTTGTTACTACAGTACTATTTGAAAAATTCAAATTTTTTTGAAACTCGGATAACGAAACAGACCTCACTGTTAGATTTGTCTCGCGAAATTTAGTTACCCAGTCAAGTTTCGTCGAATTCTGAGATAGTCAAATTTTTTACATTTTACGAGGCGATCGAGTGTCGCATGACCTAAAAAAATAAAATATGAAATAAAATTTTAAAAATTGAAAAATAATTTAGAAAAAGTTCATATAAAAATATTTTAAACTTGAACCGGGATGAAATTTAATCGTTTCAATTCAAAATCGGACCCAAAAGTAAGAGACGTGTGACACGGTGAGGACCAAGCATTTAAAGGGTATAAATAGGGAGAAAAATCAGATTTCTCCCCATACCCATCAGATTATCCAAAAAATAGAAAGAAGAGGGAGAATTTCTACCTTATCTCTACGATCTATGCCGCTACGTTGATTGAATCGACTCAAGCCAAGAACAAAAGTTGTTATCCTCGTTGAGGGCTATGTGACCATACTAAAAAGGACGAATTTCACCCAATATTCAAAAGTAGAATTTTGGAAAAATAAGGCTAAGGCTTCATTAGTGTTCTTGAAGGTTTTCTACCTTTGTTTTACGCTTCAAGAGGTAGTGTTTTCTCCCAAAATAGGTTATTTCCAACCTAAGGTTGTGACATGAAATGAGTAGGTTGTTAGAGATGTATAACACTTGCCTATTGTTGTTAAATTGATGAAATGGTTATTAAAAATGAGTAAAAATTAATTCTAGCTTGAATTGGTGTGTGAAAATTGCTAGCTTGCAATTTCTTAGAAAATGATGTTATGTGGGCATGCTATGTGTTTATATTTTGTCTTTGTAAATTAAGTGTGTTATTGACATAGATTATGGAATAACATGCTTGGGATTGATGTTGGTATATGCATATGATATATTAATATCATGATTATTGATGGTTATTGAAATGTTCATATTGTGCACATGACATATGGAACATGTTAAAATTGCAATTGAGATCTTAATTGCATATGATGATAATTGCAAATTGAACATATACATTTGCATAAGCACGGTAAACATCGCATTTGTGGGCATTTGACATGAGTGTGGGTGTGTGTGCATGTTGTTGGATCAAACACCATCCTTGGTGGTTGATAAGTGGGTTCGGTATATTTGGACCAAGGTTCATGAAAGTGTATCGATGTGCGAAAACAGCAGTGAGACACCAAAATTTCGCTACCCAATAAAGACACATGATTTATTTTTAAAAGGACATTGGATTTACGACATCCATGGCAAGGGCTTGAAATGCCCAGCCTTATACTCATGGCATTGCATGGGTGATGGGAGCCGGAAAAGGCTCGGGTTGAGTTGCATGTGTGAGTCTCATCTCATAACATGACATGACATAGAAAATCCATTATAAATTGCATATTCTTGAGTGGATTGATTGTTGTTTGTTGAATTTGCATGTGAACATTTAATATGCATATAAATTGGGGAGTAGTCTCTTTAGGAGATACCCTATTTAGCGTGGTTCACTCTTTATAGGGACAACATTTTAGGTGCAGGATATGCGCCGGTAGACGGCTCTCACTCGGGCCCTCATTGATGAAGAAAAGTCGACTTGTGGTTTTTTTGTTAAACTTTTATGTAATTTAATTTTAGGCATGTAATCTTATGCAAATGGTTGTAATCAAACTCATATAGACTATGTTAAATGTAAAACTTCATGATACATGTGTTTGGATTGATATGGAATGAGTTGAATGAATTGAAAATTAAAAATTGATGAAATGAACAAAACTGGGCACACCTACCATAGAACTTTTGGTTCTTCTACCGGTAGATGTGGTCCAATAGGCAGTTTCTACCAGTAAGTTTAGCCGATAGAACAGGGACTTCTTCTACTGGTAGGTTTTCACAGATTTTCTAAAACCTGAAGTCCAGTACACAACTTCTACCGGTAGAACTTTAAACACTTATACCGGTAGGTTTTCTTTAAACTTCAAAATTTTTAAATGTTTTACTAAGTCTTCAGGCATCGATTCCTTGTACTCAAAGAGGTTGTATGAGATATTAATGACTCTGAATTGATATATAAAGGACCACGAATTAGTAAATGATAAAGTGTATGAAGGTTACACATGTGAATTATGATCCCGATTAAGGGAATGCTATTGACGTGATGTTGGGTTGTGCGACAATCACGGGTTTCGGGTTGATGGGTGATCAATAGTTGATAAAGAACCCCTAGTTTTAGGAGCGCCACAATATTAGTTAAGATATAAGACACACACACTTGTAAGATGACTTAGTGAATTAGGCTTTGGTGAACCAGTAGAGGTTCCCCGCAGTTTTTTCCAATGAGGATTTCCATGTCAAAAATTACATGTGTTAATCTTTTTTATGTTCGTATGCACTTGCAATTTAAGCGCACACACAGACTATGTGTTTGTATGACTGATTGATTGAATATTCATATCATCATAGTTGCGTTACTAGGGTTTGGGTTTCTCATGTGAGATTGAGTGTTTGAGAGTTGAATTAATAAAATTAACAATATCAATCTATGTGGTTTCATGGGGTTGTGGTAGTTGAAAAGGGGTTTTCATATTTAATTGTTAAATATTTGTAAGAAGATGTAATTGAGGCAAAATTGGGTTTTTAATTGATAACCCCACCTCTAGGTAGTGTTGTGTACTCCATGTGAATAATCATGAGGGAATATCCTATTTATTTCTCCCTTCCCGGATCAATAATAGGGAACCTTCAAACCCCTCAAGGTACAAAACTTATGTAAACACTCTAAGATATACATTAGAATGTAAACCACGTTCATCACTCCTGTCCATATAAGAGATGATATACGAACTTTCAATAACACCCACGAATCTCAAAATTCGTAATTCCACAATTTTTAAAATAGAAGAATAATCCAATCAAAACATGCAAGAAATCGTAAAAATATATATATATATATATATATATATGCAAGTTGACCATAATAAAGATCTAGGGTCATCAAGAACATGTAATTTCTATAGTAAACCATGTATTTGTTCAAGAAAACAATACATATGATTGAATAGAAACCATAACCGTTGTTTATCTACCAAATAATTACGAATTGAAATCAAAAGATGCATATACATAACCCTTATCCTCAATGAATAGATCTGAGGAAGAAACCCCATCATAATTCATAGTTAATTGATCCTAATGCATTTTGATGCAATTTGTACGCATTAATACTTCAAGATCTCACCCTTTTTCTTATTTTCCAACTTTTTTTTTGGCTTCCTAGGGCTAAAAAATTGGTAAAACTACCCAAAAACATGTCCCTAGGATATTTATGGGGTCAAAAAATTATTTAGCAACGTGGATCTAATCGGGCTGAGTCACGCACTCGCGTTCAAACGAAGCATTTTGCATTCGAAATTTCTTACTAGTAGCATCCTCGATGAGATACTTAGCCTCCAACTTGTCCCATAACTTTTTGGTAGATTCCACTCCTTGATAAAGATCTAATAGGGAGTCAAACATTGCATAGATAGTCATCTTACTTCCAATTTGACTAATTTAGTGCATTGGCCACTATTTCATTCTCTTCTTCTACAGGTTTTGTGTGGTCAACACATAAGCAATCTTCAATGTTGTAAGTAGGAATTGTAATTTCCTTTGCCAATGAAGGAAATTCTCTCTATCAAATTGATCCAACTTTACGAAACTTTTCCGTCATGTGATGGAGTGATTTTGCAGACGAAGAAGAATTCATGAATAAATACTATTTTCAGATTACTGAATAAAAACTCTGGGGTCGTTAGTATGTACTTGATTGTAGGGACTGCACAGCAATACTAAAAATTGCTTTAACTCATGTACGAGAACACTTTCCTAAAAATAGTATTTGTCCCCACTAGTTGTTTAGAAAGGTGTGTACCAAAAATTTTGCAAATCTGTCCTTAATACACAACAAAGCTTTTCAAATTTGTCTGAATATTGCACTTACGAAGACAGTACTCAAATACTTTAAAGAAATCAAATAGCCAACTTCAAGTATTCTAACTATGTAGAAATACTAGATTGAATAGAAAAAAAAATAGATGTATTTAAATTTGGGAGAATGAAAATAAAAAGAATGAAAGAGCAATTCTAGTAGGAAGTATATAATTGTTCAATTGTATATTTTTGGAGTGTAAGGTATTACTTATTTATAGACTCACTAGTGGATTTTCAAAAAAAAAAAAAGGTGCAACCATTTGGATTGGTATCTTTAGCCAAAAGTAACGAACTTTGAATTAGTAGCTTGTCATGCCATTTTTTTTTCAAACCTTTTGAATTTCTCTCAAAAGTCCCAAAGAGTTTTTCAAAATAAACACACCCAAAATGCTTTTATTTGGAAAATAGTTTAATATATATCGGGTTTAAATCCATCATTATTGCTTATCAATCAAAAAATATAAGTAAGTTGAGTTGTATTACCAGTTATCTAGAAATTGTCCGTGTCTAAAGATACTTTACACCACCAAAAAAAAAATTCGTAGTAAAAAAAGGAATTGAATAAAATGGAATTGGATATATAAATCTAAACCCTAATTTATTTTTTTTTTGAAACAATATTAAACTTTTTTAAGCGAGAAAAACTTTATTTATAAGCAAAGAAAATAATTGGGAGACCTAGAGTTTTACCTCGATATTTTAAGTTTATTCCAAAGGTAACGATATTCAAAATTTAATTTGGCATCCAAGCAGGTAGTTGATCCATCCTGATTCTTCTTCTAAAATTTTGGCAAAATTTGTTGAGGTTTGCCATTTTAAAAGGTTGAAATTAATATTTTCGGTAAGGTATAGATAATGAGTTTGAATTCTAAAATATTTCATGCTATTAGAATCTCATTCAATGAAAAAATAAACGAATCCCTTTGATAGCATACCAGGATTCTCCAGTTTCCAAAACCATCTTGATTCGACAAGATCATGATTCTTGATTCTCAAAAGCTCATTGGCACTAGCAACAAAGCCAGTGATAGGACCTCTCCCTCTAAGCTACACACATATATTGCAAAGTTGTGATTTATATACAATCCGAAATTCTCTTATTTTTTTTATATGGATTCCTGATTTGTGGTAATTTTGGTTTTTGGGTATTATTTTTTGAATAATTTTAGACCTCAATTCATGGAGTATATATAGAAAAATGTGGCGTTGTATCAATTCCATAATGGAATTTCGTTGATTATTGCAACTGTTGCAAATTTCACCCCAAGCGAACTCGCCATTACCTACCTTGCGAAAGGTTGTAACTAAGGATTTATGTTTTTGGGCTTTGCATTTTTTACTGTTACTTTAGTTCACTATCTTTGAGTTCAGTGTCTTTCATCATATTGGACATATTGACATACTAAATTTCGACTAGTTCACTGTCTTTGATTTCATTAGTGGTGCCTGATCGAAGCTAACCATTTTTAAATTGCACAAACAAGACCTTAAAGTTCAAAGAATTCAGAGTATGGATTGAGAACAACAATGGGCTTTCTATTTGTTGTGAGAGAGGTAGGTGGGTTTCCTTTCATGTAAAAGGAAAGTGAGTTTGAGGTGAAATGAAAAATATGGCTCTATCCTTTTTGTTTCTGACTAAAATTATAGGTGGTATTACACTTAAATTAGGAGTTTCAGTCTATTAAAGTTCACTGTTTGTAATTTACTGTCTTAAATTCACTGTCTTTATGCTCACTGTCTTGAGTTCGTTGTCTTCGAGTTCATTGTCTTTTTATTCACTCTTTTTAATTCAGTGTCTTGGGTGGTGGTGGGCGACAGTGGTGTTGGTGTTGGTGTTGGATGATGGTGGTGGGTTTAAGTGGTGGATGGCAACAATGGATTTTGGGTAATGCTAGTTTGGGTAATGATGATTGGCGACAATGGTGGTGGTGGTGACAGTGGGTGGTGGCAGCAAGTAATAGTAGTGGTGGTGGGTGGGTCACTGCAGATAATGGTGAGCGACGATGGTGCGTGGTGGTGGTGGTGGTGGTAGGGTTGGCGAATGGCAGTGACAACGGTGGGAAGATGGTGGTAGTTGTAATAAACATAAGAATGTGATATGGTGGAAGTTTTTAAATAACTTCATTCATTAAGAACATTTTTGTCAACTGTGTATTTTATAAATCTTTCGTCTTACAAGTATCCAAGTTAAACCTCTCGCTTAAAAAGTGCACGATTGTGTAATTCTTGTCAAATCTCCCTAATTTTCACTATTGATTAGATTTTGGATTAACCTGAAATGTTATTTTATTTTATAAGAGATTTAAATTCAAAAAACACTCTTTTTTATTATGTAGATTTGGACCTCAAACCTCCTAGTTAGAAGTGAGGTATCAGCTATCCAAACTTACCCAAGATGCATTTGATCATAGAACAATTAGACTTCAATTTCACAGAAGACACCCGTTGGTGTGGTTTTTAGGGGTTCAACCCAAGTTGCATTTGTAGCACCTAAATAATCTTTAATTGTAAGTGTTGCCTGATTATCGGGTTTAAATTCATCACCATTTGAAAATCAATCAAAAAATATAAGTAAGCTGAGTTGTATTAATAGTTAATAATAGGAAAGATAACTCAAAAAATATATTATTGAGACATAATTTGAGAACTTAATAAATGTGGCCGTTCAATTATTAGTGGGTTCCAGCATTGAATGAAATACACAAAAAAAAAAAAAAAAAATGAAATACACTATTAACCTAATGATCTCAGTGTATTAATAGTTTTTTAAATTATGTTCCCAAATTATTTGTCAATAGTATTAATATAACTAGAATCTATATTCCCTATAATACTTGTTTTATTCAATTCTCGTCATAGCGGATCATCCGTTATTGATAAGTGAGGGATTCATTTTTATACAATGTACTCCACTTAAATACAAAATAAACAGAAAAAGAGAATCAAAGAAAAAATGTATCACAAATATTCTTAGTCCCTATAACTCAAAAGCTGATCCACTATAAATTGACTTGTAGCTTCGAATTGCCATATACCCAAGAATACGATAATTTTAAAATATTGCAAATTGCCTTCTAATGCGAATCCAATTATGTCATATGCGCGCCATAAAAAAAAAAAAAGCAAAAGTCAAGTGCAAAGAAAGAGTTGGATCAAAAAGAAGTGCAAAGAAAGAGAAAGGTTCCAAAAAAAAAAAAAGGTTAATCATAAATTACACCTGATAGATTTCTTAAATTTTAATTTATATACTCAAAGATTAAAAAATTTAACTTACATCCTCAAAGATATATATTTGTATCACTATACACCTTACTTGAAGTTAACAACCGTCAGTTAGTCATCTAGAACTAAATAGATAAATTACACGTAGATCCTGTTAAGTTTGTGACTTAATCATTAGATCTCCTCATATTTAGAATATTATACATACACTCCTTGACGTTTGTGCGTGTGTAACACAACCCTGTCATCAATATCCATTTATGTAACCATTAAAAAACGTGATGTCATCCTAATAAATTACTATAATTTCCATACCACCCTTTATTTTGTGGGTCTATTGTACTTTAAAATTCAAAATCAAGCTTATTTTTTAAATGTCCAATACAATACAGGCATTATAGCATCTCCAACCATAACCCCATTTTTCATTCTAATTTAAATTAACATTTGTGTAAAAAGCTTGATTTGATATAAAAGACTTCAATGTACAAACTCAATTTTAAAGAAGGAGAGACTCAAATTTAAATGAGGGCAAACCCAAATTTAAAAGTGAATAAGAATGACCATTAGATTTTTAAAAGATGGTAAAATCTCACCATTAAAGATTTGAGTCTCCTTGATTTGAGTAAAAAAATGAGTCTCCCTTGATTTGGTATAAGTTTGATTCAAGTGTTGAAGCAAATTTTTTAGACTTTTTTACTCAAATTTAAATTTGAGTTTAAATTTGGGTAAGGGTTGGAGATGCCCTTATATAATGTTCATGAGTATTGGTATTATATAATATTCTTTATATCCAATGTAATACATCACTTGAACAGAATTATTTAGATGCCCAATCAGGGAAACACTTTTAGTCTTATTCGGATTCTTAAATGGTAATTTGCCCATTTAGTTTTACACCGCAAACTAAACGACTGTTAGCTTCAGGTACACATTGATATTGATTTATATCTTTGAGGATACAAATTAAAATTCGAGAGATCTTTTGGGTGCAATCTATGACTAACCCAAATAAAAAGTGCAAAGAGAGAGGAACAACTACCATACTGAGTTTGAATGCCAAAAGTTACTACCAAATAAGTGTCATCTACAACACAATTTGCATCAAGTTGAAATCCTAATGGTCAAGTTACCACTAAAAAAGTTGGGATCAATCTTTGAAAAAATTGGAACAGATTCCAAAATGTAGTAGCAGAATTGCAACTGATACTCTGTTCTGGTGGATAACTATATCTGTCTTCAAATTAAGTCTAGAATGGCTCCCTATGAAGATGGTTCCCCCTGAACTAAAGTGAAGATTGTCCTTTTGGCCCCTCAAATTACTTGTATCCAGTTTTTTATTTTTAAAATATGTGTCTAATGTCGAAAAGGAATAAAAAAAGGTGACTCAGTAATGTTAATTTGCTATTGAAGTGAAAGAACAGCCTCAGTCTCGGGTGATAAAATAGTATACTTTCAGACTGAAATTGTTAGATTCTCCCCCACAGGTGAAAAAAAATCTTATTGCTTAGCGGATGCCCTTATCATCGTAACTTGACTATGCCTTCATTAATCAAACCAAATAAGGGAAAAATAAATCAAATCATCATCTAAATATATAGGTATGGATGATCACCGTATATTACAGGGAATATCATTCAGAATAATGCGATCATGTGCCAATCCAAATGATTGAAAAATAGGTTTATCTTGCTTAACTAATCTTAACTATGTACATTAGCACACATAAATGCTGAAGCCTTCTCTACAACCCAACACCAAACAAGTCTCAGGATATACACACCTATGATGCAGCAGCCAGATCCAATTTGTTCTCATTTCCTCCAAAAAAATTTGCCACAATTAAGCCCACATCCTCCAAACCAACACCAATGTAGAGAGGATTAGTTGGAGTCCTGACGGAGTCGGCTTGAATCCCCCCATCATTACAGACCCTCACATTAGGACCATCCCTGCACTTGCCCATGCACTTGCACCCAGAAACAGCAGTTTCAACACCAACCACCTTCTGAAATTCCTCCAGTAGTGCTGCTGCACCAGATTTCTTACATTTACCACCCATGCAGACTTCAATTGCCTTCATTGATGCTCCTGTAACTAAGCTATGTCCATCATCACTACCAACACTGCCTAAATTGCTACAAATGGTACTTGTTCCACTGCAGCATTCTCGCTCAGAATCATTTAAACCGCGAACTTCAGGACACCTTTCTTCAGCCAAGTTTCCGCCTCGGATCAGTGTGCTAGGAAGCATTAACACTGCTTCTTCACTAACTGATTGCATCTGTGTCAAACCACAGACATCAAGAACCCCTTGGGTCGGAGTGCTTGGAAGCGTTAACACTGCTTCTTGAGTAACTGGTTTTATCTCTGTCATGCTTCCTTCTGAGGTGAACGTACTAGAAAAGGTTGATGTCGCTTCTAGTTGTAATGCATTTGGAATTGGTTGTGGTAGGCCTCCACTTCTCAGGCGGCTCATGTCAACAACCTCGCCACATTCACTGTTGCTTGATTCTGAAGAAGAGTTGGACGATTCTTCACATTCAAGCCTGGTTTGCATACGCATAGACTTCAATTTGGCATTTTCTTCTTTCTTCTTCCTCTTCAATTCTTTCTCCTCTGCTCTTATACGTTCTAGTTGTCCAAGCAATAGCTCTGCTGCTTCCTATAAAAGACATAATGTGGACAACGTTAAATATGGTGCTTGAAGTACTATGAATAATTCAAACGACCAATTCTAATAGAGCTCTATTCAGAACAAATTAAAGACATCTAAAGTACAGTAAAATGGCAAAAATAAGGCAAAGTAGTAAAAAATAAATACAAAATGCAGATCCTACCAAATTTGGCAAACAGAATCCTCATCAAAGATATTGAAATCGATTAATCGCATCCAGAGTCAAGTTTGTCAGGTAATAATTCAATATCAGGATAACATCAAATCATAACTTTTAAATACAATTCGTCAAGGTGATCAACCATGATTAAAAATCTTGGAACTAAAAGCCACCACCAAAATTGTTTTAAATATCAATTCCATGAAACATAACCAACAACTTGGGAGCTCTAAAAGACTAGAATACGGTTGTAAATCAATTGAAATCCAAACGTAAAATTCTCAATCCAACATGGATATAGAAACTTCACCTTTTTTCCTCTTTAGGATGCTCGTATCTTTTAAATAATTACAATGCAAAGATTAATCACTGAATCAAATGATTAAAGAAACAACTTAACAATGATGCAGAGAAGTAGAAGAACGCAGAAGTCCAGATTAAAAGCTCCTAAGTCTTACCGATATCATCTTCCCCTTCACTTGATCAACCAAACCATGATCAGGATCCAAGCCAAAACCCATCTCAGAGAAAGTGGACAGGTCCCTTCGCAACCCCTTCAGCAATTTCAATCTCTTCTTCATCTCCTTCGCCATGGTATCCTTTACCTTTTCCTTCTCCTTTGCTTTCTCTCTCTTCCCACCACTGCACCTGATCGTAGACGTCGACCCAGAGTAATACTGTACATGACCGTCATCACAAAACCCCGAACTCGAAAACCCAGAAAACTTTCTGGATTTCACAGAAACCCTCGAGTCTCGATGAACCAATGACCGAAGTTCGCCGGAAAACCTAGCTCCGGCGTCGACAGACAAGCTGGTGAAAGAGGGTTTTGAAGGAGAGTAGTGATCGTTGAAATCGACTCCGGCGCCTGAAAAGCATGGAAGTCGCCGTAAAACAACCCCGGAAACCTCCATTGTTCGAATTCGGACGCTGAAAATCAAAGCCACCGAGCCCTAATAAAATAAGAATACGCAGTGTTACAGAAGGATTGTAATGATTTGTGATCGGCAAGGAATGTAGGATGCTTCAAATTAACTGCTTTGGCCACGTGGGTGTCTTTGATTGGTTCTTAGTGGGGTCTATCTGACGTGGCAGATGAGTTTGGTAAGCAGACGCGCGCCTGTGACGGTTATCGGTTTTCCATGCGCTTTCTTCATCCATACACACGTATTATGTCAATCCCGACAGTTGGTTTTTACGGGGGGGCCTTTGACGGTTCAGATTAAGCCATGCGGTGACACGTAGGTTGCCACGTAAGCAATAATGCTTTTTCTCCGAGCAGCTTTGGAGTGCTAAGACAAGCACTTCGAATATCCGAGGTATTATGCTTAGAACAGAAGGTGGACTTTCTAACTGGTTAACACTCGGGTTACTCTCAAATTTCCCCGAGTGTTAATTTTAATTTGTATTTTTAAAAATTAAAAATTTTAATTTATACTTTCAAAAATAAAAATTTATATCAATGTTCATCCCAAACTAACAATAGTCATTTTAGCATCTAAAATAAATTGATAAATTACACTTACACCTCTTCATGCTTGTCACTTAATTATATAGATCTCTCACATTTAAAATATTATACCTATATCCCTTAAGAATTCAAATATGACTAAAAATAATTTTTCAATTGAGCATTCAAATAATTCTGCTTAAGTGATGTATTGCATTAAATATAAAGAACATTATATAAATACCTGCATTATATTAAGCATTTAAATACTAAGCTTGATTTTAAATTTTAAAGTATAATTGGCCCACAAAATAAAGAGTAGTATGAAATTATAATTTTTTATTAGGATAAAATCATATTTTTTAACAGTTATATTAACAGATATCAACGACCAGGGGTTATGTGTTACACGTTCACAAACGTTAAGAAATGTAGGAATAATATGTTAAATGTAAGGGGATCCAAATGATTAAGTGATAAGTATGAGAGTATCTAAGTATAATTTATTCGTTTAGTTTTAAACGACAAACTGACCGCTATTAGTTTTAGGTGCGCATTGATATAAATTTTTATCTTTGAGGATAAAAATTAAAATTTTTTATCTTTGAGGGTATAAATTGATATTCGAACAATCTTTCGAAATATAATTTGCAATTAACCCTTAACACTTTAACTCTTACCAATAATTTTCAAGCTTGGTCTTCATTTTCTCTTTAGTAATTTTAATAAGGTTTTCTGAAACGATAATCTCAGATTATTTGGTAAATTTGTTAGACACAAAACTCATGAATTTCACTCAAAAGTAAGAAGCTCGAGATTTATGATGGAAATAAAATATATTCCTCATTAGGTCCGCTTTCATCCTCTTCTACCTTAAAAGTGAATTAGACTTGTCACTATGTATTGAAAAAACTCACTTTGGAAAGGAAAATCTAGTAATTGTATGTAAGTTACAACCATGGAAGACGGAAAAAAAAAACATTTTTGTTTTGTAGTTTTTACAAGTTATTATATGATATGCAAGACTCATGATCCAAATATAAATATAACAATAAGAAACTATTTTAAGAAGGTATTTCACTATACCCTTCACTGTTTTTTCTGTTGGTTTTTTGTTTTCAAAAGAAAAAGGTCTTGCTTTTATTTTAGTTTTTTTTTGTTTTTTTGTTGGCTTAGAGGTTAAAGGGTTAATTTTAGACAAAAAAACATGAATGACTGGATTGAAGTACAATAATTTCAAAGCTTTAGTCAGTTTTTTATTGTTCTATCAAAACTTATTTTGAGGCTCAAATCAAACATATATGCGAAAAAAATTTGCATAAACTCTCACTCAAATTCTAGATAATAAATATCCCCAAAAAAAACTTTATATTAAGATAACGGATGACAAGAAGTGGGCACAAGAATGAGACTAGTGTTGACCCTAGGCATACACGACTAAGGTGGTTGATTAGGGCCCCAAAAATGTCTTGCAAGTTAAATTGATTGATTAATCCATTGGCTAACACCTTTTTTACAAGGGTTGGATTTTTGGATTAATTATTTTTTAACAAGTACTAAATGGCCACAAAATAGAGTGAACAATAATACCTTGATATGCAAAAAATAACTATTGATATTGATCTAGCTAAATATTGTTAGAAATAATGGTATATTTAATTAAAAAATTATTAAATAGTGAACGAGAAATTATTAGTCTTTGTGACTTTTGGGAGCAATTGAAAAGGTTGCTATGTTGAGAAAGTGGACTTTTTGCTGTTAGTGTTTGAGTTGTTAGGATTTATTTTATTCTTGCTGAGTCAATAACTCCTATTTATTAGGAAATCTTTTATTTACATTCAGTTAGGGTATTGACCCTTTCTTTAGGTATCTACCACAATCTTAGGATTGTAAATCATGAGCTGCACCTGTTTAACTCTGCTTCAGTGTAATGGCATTATATGAGCCAAGATTATACTCAGTGTTAATAAGAATCATTCTCTACAGTTTGATAAAACTGTTGCTTTGAGTTTGGTTTTTCTACATTTTTGGTATCAGAGCACCTACTAGGGCCTAATTGTGAGAGAAGAAAGAGAGAGAGTGTGTGAGAGTTATGGCTGCAGAAGGGAATTTTGTTCAATCGGTCATACCCAAATTCGATGGTCACCTATGAAGCACGGATACTTCGTTGAGGTTGATGTACCCGTATCCGATATCATATCAGATACGATACTCGTCGGATACTCGAAGATACGTATCGGATACATCTTCTACGTATTTGATAATAATTAAATATTATGATACTTCATGGATACTTTTGTAGTCGAGCAACATATATAATCTTTTAGTTGAACTTTTAACATTTCTTTTCGAATTCACATATCATACAATACAATAACAAAAAATTCATATTATTTCAAAGACACATGAGTGTTTTTTAAGTATTATCTACAATTACATGTCAAAATATTATAAAATAAAGTTTTTACATTATAATCTTAGTAAAAATTACTTCTAAATACTAGGTAAATATTAGCTTTGATTCCTTTAATTAATCACTTCACTTTGTGAATATATCACAACGACACGATATATATTTTCTTGAAACCAAAAAGAATTACTAATTTTATTTATTATATGTTAAAGAACTATCAAAATATATAAGTATTAAGTTGGTTGAAAATAATAAAAATATTAAATATATTTTATTATCGCCGTATCTTGGCCGTACTCGTATCCTATTTTTTTAGATTTTATCGTATTACTGTATCTGTATTATATCGTTCTCGTATTCGTATTCGTGTTTCATAGATGGTCACTATGACCTTTGGTCGATGTTGATGGAGAACCTTCTTTGTTCGAAGGATTACTAGAGTTTAGTCGATCAAGGAATCACTGTGCTAGCTAAAGGATTGGAACCAAACGAGGCTCAGTGCAAGATGATTGAGGATCAAAAGATTAAAGACCTCAAAGTCAAGAACTACTTGTTTCAAGCTATTATCGAACTATAATGGAGACAATACTCAACAAAGACACGACTAAGAGTATTTGGGACTCCATGAAATAGAAATACCAAGGGTCTACAAGGGTCAAAAGAGACCAGCTGCAAGCGTTAAGGAGAGAGTTTGAGGTGCTACAGATGAGGGAAAGTGAAAAAGTGGATGAGTATTTTGCTCAGACACTTACTATTGCGAATAAGATGAAGGCTCATGGGGAGAAGATGGAACAAATGATAATCATAGAAAAGATTTTGCGGTCAATGACGAGGAGGTTCAATTATGTTGTCTATTTAGTTGAGGAGTCAAATGACCTCGACAAATTGACAATAGATGAGTTTCAAAGAAGCCTCTTGGTGCACGAGCAGAGAATGAATGGACAGCACAATGAAGAACAGGCACTGAAGATCACCTCTAAGAATAGAGTTGAAGCAAGAGGCAGAGGAAGAGGTGACCACAGAGGGAGAGGACAAGGTCAAGGAAGACAAAGCTTTGATAAAGCTTTGATTGAGTGTTACAAATGTCATAAGTTAGGGCATTTCCAATATGAATGTCCTAGCTTGAACAACAGGGTTAATTATGCTGAGTTGGACAAAAAGGAGGAGTTGATACTAATTTCCTATGTAGAGCTTCATACCATAAGCCGAGAAGGAATATGGTTCCTTGATTCTGGATGCTCAAACCACATGTTAGGCAACAAGTAGTGGTTTCTTGATTTTGATGAGCATTTCAAGCACTCGATGAAGCTTGGAGATGACTCAATGATGCCGGTGATGGGAAGAGGAAACATCAAGCTGGAAGTTAGGGGAATAACTCAGGTAATAACCAATTTCTTCTATATTACTGATTTAAAAAATAACTTACTTAGCATCGGTCAGTTGCAAGAAAAGGAGTTGACTATCCTGATACAAAAAGGAGTGTGTAAGATCTATCACCCTAGGAGAGGGCTCATAATGCAAATAAGAATGTCAACAAACAGAATGTTTGTATTGTTGGCAAAAGTGGTACCTCAGTCATCAACATGTTTCCAAGCAACTGCTGACAACATTACTGACCTGTGGCATCAAAGATATGGTCATCTGAATAACAAAAGCCTTAGAACCTTACAGTACAAGCACCTAGTGAAAGGCTTGCCTCAACTCAAAGTTGCAAACACTATATGTATTGTCTACAATATGGGAAAACAACATCGAGAAGCAATGCCAAAGAAAAGCCAATGGAGAGCATTACGAAGGCTGCAATTGATACATGTTGATATTTGTGGCCCCATTACACCAATATTGAATAGCAACAAGAGGTACATTTTATGCTTCATTGATGACTTCAGTAGGAAAACTTGGATTTATTTCCTAGCTGAAAAGTGTGAAGCATTTACAATGTTTAAGAGTTTTAAAAGTCTTTTTGAACAGGAGATGGGGAGTTGTATATGTTGTCTAAGAATTGACCGAGGTGGTGAATTCATTTCACTGGAGTTCAACGAATTTTGTAAGGTTCATGGCATTAAGAGACAACTTACAACAGCTTACACCCTCAACAAAACGGGGTAGCTAAGCGTAAGCATTGAACCATTATGAATATGGTGAGATGCTTACTTACAAAGAAGGAGATGCCAAAGACATTTTGGCCAGAAGCAGTTCGATGGACAGTGCATGTGTTGAATAGGAGCCCTACTTCAGCATTGAAAGACAAGACACTTGAAGAAAGCTGGAGTGGAATCAAGCCAAAGGTGGAGTACTTTATAGTATTTGGGTGTATCGGCCATGTACACATACCAGAAAACAAGAGATTGAAGCTAGACAACAAGAGTTATAAATGTGTGCTTCTTGGTATTAGTGAAGAATCCAAAGCCTACAGACTCTACGATCCTATTGTCAAAAAAATTGTGACAAGCAGAGATGTGGTATTTGAAGAAAATGAAGGCTGGAATTGGGGGAGGAATAATGAAGAGGTCAAGCTTGATTGGGGAGATGATGACTATTCACCGATTGATTCTGATGAAACCGATGAAGACAGAGATGAGGGTCACCAAGAAGAAGCAGCTGCCTTCAGCGACTTAAATGAAGGAAGTGATTCAAGTATACCAGAAGGAAGCACACCAGATTCACTTGAAGGAAGGAATAGAAGAGCACCGGTATGGATGCAAGATTATACTGGTGGGAAAGGCTTGTTTAAAGGGGAAGATGTGCAGAATTTAGTGTTGTACATATCACATGAAGACCCAACCTGTTACGAAGATGCTGCAAGGAGTGAGAAGTGGAGGAATGCAATGGACTTGGAGATTGAAGCCATAGTAAAGAATGAATCCTGGGAATTGGTGAATCTACCTGTTGGAGCAAAAAAAATCGGTGTCAAGTGGGTGTATAAGACCAAGCTTAATGAAAGTAGGGAGATTGAAAAATATAAAGCTCGTTTGGTCGCAAAAGGCTACGCACAAAAGCATGGAATAGACTATGATGAAGTGTTTGCTCCGGTCGCACGATGGGATACTATACGTATGGTTTTGGCCATGGCTGCACAAAAAGGTTGAACGGTGTTTCAGTTGGATGTGAAGAGTGCATTTTTGCACGGTGAGCTCAGTGAAACCGTATTTATAGAGCAACCACAATGATATGTGCAAGAAGGTGAGGAAGACAAAGTTTACAGTCTTAAAAAGGCTCTATACGGATTAAAGCAGGCACCTAGGGCCTGGTACAGCCGGATAGAGGGTTATTTTATCAAGGAAGGGTTTGTGAGATGTAGTTATGAGCCTACTTTGTTTATTAAGATCGAAGAAGGAGGTAAAATTTTAGTGGTAAGTCTCTATGTTGATGATTTGATATATACAGGGAATGATGTTGGCATGTGTGAGAAATTCAGAAATTCTATGAAGCTGGAGTTCGTCATGACAGAACTAGGAAAGATGAAATACTTCCTAGGTGTTGAGATACAGCAAAGCTCTGAAGGCATTCACTTGTGTCAGAAAAAGTATGCCAGGGAAGTACTTGACAGGTTTGTAATGGGAAGCTACAATCCGATTAGAAATCCTATTGTTCCAGGGACTAAGTTGTCGAAAGAAGCTGGAGGTGCTGATGTAGATGCTAATTTGTTTAAGCAAATGGTTGGTAGCCTCATGTATCTAACGGCTACCAGACCATACATGATGTATGTTGTATGCCTGGTAAGTAGATACATGGCTAAACCAAAAGAGGCACATATGTTAGCTGCAAAAAGGGCACTTCGGTACTTAAAAGGAACCTTGAATAGGGGGTGTTTTACAAGAGAGGAGCTGAGGATGTTTTGCTTGCCTACACCGACAGTGATTATGCCAGTGACTTAGATGATAGAAAGAGTACGCCAGGATATGTCTTTCTGATGTGTGAATGAGTTGTATCGTGGAGTTCAAGGAAACAGGCTATTGTAACATTGTCTACAACCGAAGCTGAGTTCATTACAGCTGCTACCTGTGCATGCCAAGGTGTCTGGATGAAAAGGACTCTTTATCAGCTCAGTCACTCTCATTGTAAGTGCATTTCAGTATTTTGTGATAATAGTTCTACGATTAAGTTATCAAGAAATCCTGTTATGCACGGTAGAAGCAAGCACAACGATGTGCAGTTTCATTTTTTGCATGATCTCGTAAGAGATGGTGTTGTGGAGCTGAAATACTGTGGTACTAATGAACAAGTTGCAGATATTATGACCAAATCGTTGAAGTTGGAGACCTTTGAAAAACTTCGTGATTTGCTTGGAGTTCGATCAATTGCAGAAGTAAACTGAATGTTGTTAGCAGTTTAGTTTAGGGGAGGAATTGTTGAGAAAGTGGACTTTGTGTTATTAGTGTTTGAGTTGTTAGGATTTGTTTTATTCTTGCTGAGTCAATAACTCCTATTTATTAGGAAATCTATTATTTACATTCAGTTAGGGTATTGACCATTTCTTTAGGTATCTACAACGATCTTAGGATTGTAAATCGTGGGCTGCACCTGTTTAACTCTACTTCAGTGTAATGGCTTTATATGAGTCAAGTTTATATTCAGTTTTAATAAGAATCATTCTCTATAGTTTGATAAAACTGTTGCTTTGAGTTTGGTTTTTCTACATGTTAAAGTTTGAGTGACTTTTGAAAACAATTGAAAATGTGTGAAGTGAATAAGACATGAAAGGCTATTAATTTAAAATTTGTGACTTTTGGTTAAATATATCAATCCAAATAGTTATATCTTTTCATAAAGTCACTATTAACACATTTTGGTTAAAAAAACATCATTACAAATAGTTGCAACTTCTCATAAAATCATCATTGATATCTCTTGGACTAAAAGACACTATTTTCAATGTTTGTACCTTTTCATAAAGTCACCATGAACAGTACCGACCCAATGTTTAGGCCACTTAGGCCATTGCCTAGGGCCCCCAAATTGGAAGAAAAATTTGGGGCCCTAAAATAAAATAAACAATGATATATAATTAAAATTTTAGAATATAATTTAAATACTCAATATACTTTAATCATTGAATTAATAGTGAGTGCTAACTTTAAACAAAATTTACTATTTATCTAATGTACTTGGTACTCAAATTATGTGCAACTAGTATTATTGTAAAAATTTTAGAACCTCTTTCAATAAAATTTAGGGCCCTAAAATTTAACTTATTTTTTTATCTCACCTCATATTAATATTATATATATTATCACTTTACAGTCTTACTATTAAAATCAATTGTATATCGTATAATATGTACGAATAATAATTTTACATTTGTATAAATTAAATTTGATGTCATTTTTTAATAATTTTTTTTACAATACACAATATAACTATAAAATAGAGTAAGTAGAAGTAGTGCACTAGCGATCTTTTTTATTTAAAAATAGCTATCTTTTTTGTTTACAATATCCGTGCATGAAGACACGATTCAACGTAAGTGAGAAGTGATAAATTTAGGAGAAAAATTCAATTTGAATGATTTTGAGAATGTGTTGGTGGTCATTAAATAAGCCTATTTGAGACAATCAGATGGATTTTTTGAAATCTGTTCTATTTTATATTATAGATGTCTCATTTCTTTTAGAGCTACTCAACTTATATTAATTCCTATTTTTATATATGTTTAGAAAAAAAAATTATTTTACTAGTCAAACTAATTTTCAACTATGTTTCTTTTTTATCTTAAACAAGTAGTATGTATGGTGTTTGATCTTCGTATTTGACTTTGATTATCACAATTTTTCTTTGTAAAATTTAAATTTAAAATTTGAATCAGTATGTTATATCTCAAAAGGAAAAACAAATAATTTGTTTTTCCAATAAACATAATTTAGTAAGTATTTAATATTATTATTATTATGGAATAAATATTTATAGAACCTCATATAATATTTTTACCTAGGGCCCCAAACTAGGTTAGGCCGCCCCTGACCATGGATACCCTTTGGTTTAAAAGGTACTATTAAATATGCTTACACACTTTATGAAAAGCCAATAGGTAGACTATAAATAGGTGATTCATTGCACTCCCAAAACATACCATTTGAACAATTCAAGAATTTTTCTCTCATTCTCGTTCTCTCAATTATCCAAAATACTGAATTTAGTATTCAGTCTTTCTTATCTTTCTCTTTCTTTGCATATTGTTGCATTATTATTTCAAGTTTGATTCAAGAATAAACACAGAATTGTGTTGGTTGGATAGAAGTCAATGTTGTGAATGACAATTACAATGCAAACGGTTAATAACCAATAAGCTATAGTAAATTATTACTGTAACGTACCTAAGTCTAATGTTTAAAGTACTAAAGTAGAACATATCTCATCATTTATCAAGGTTATTTTTCTTGCAAAGCTTGCTTTTGTCAAATGATTAAGTGACAAGTATAAGGAGATCTAAGTATAATTTATCCATTTATTTTTTTATGGCAAACTGACGGCTGTTACTTTCAGGTGTGCATTGATACAAATTTTTATCTTTGAGGGTGCAAATTAATATTTTTGATCTTTGAGAATATAAATTAAGATTCAAACAATCTTTCGAAATATAATTTGCAATTAACCCTTAACACTTTAACTCTTACCGATGATTTTCAAGCTTGCTCTTCTTTTTCTCTTTAGAAATTTTAATAAATTTTTCTAAAACAATAATCTCAGCTTATCTGGTAAATTTGTTAGACACAAAACTCTTGAATTTCACTCAAAAGTAAGAAGTTCAAGATTTATGATGGAAATAAAATATATTCCTCATTAGGCCCGCGTTCATCCTCTTGTACCTTAAAAGTGAATTAGACCTGTCACTATGTATTAAAAAACTCACTTTGGAAAGGAAAATCTAGCCATGGAAGACGGAAAAAAAAAACTTTTTTGTTTTGTAGTTTTTACAAGTTATTATATTATATGCAAGACTCATGATCCAAATATATATACAACAATAAAAAACTATTTTTAGAAGGTATTTCACTATACCCTTTAGTGTTTTTTTCTGTTGGCTTTTTGTTTTTAAAAGCAAAAGGATCTTGCTTTTGTTTTAGTTCTTTTTTGTTTTTTTGTTGGCTTAGAGGGTAAAGGGTTAATTTTAGACAAAAAAACATGTATAATTGGATCGAAGTACAATAATTTCACAACAATAGTCAATTTTTTTATTGTTCAATCAAAACTTATTTTGAGGCTCAAATCAAACATATATGCCAAAAAAATTGCATAAACTCTAACTCAAACTCTAGATAATAAATATCCCAAAAAAAAACTTTATATTAAGATAAAAGGTGACAAGAAGTGGGCACAAGAATGAGACTAGTGTTGACCATAGGCATACACGACTAAGATGGTTGATTAGGGCCCCAAAAATGTCTTGCAAGTTAAATTGATTGACTAATCCATTGGCTACCACCTTGTTTACAAGGGTTAGATTTTTGGATTAATTATTTTTAAACAAGTACTAAATGGCCACAAAATAGAGTGAACAATAATATTTTGATATCCAAAAAATAACAATCAATATTGATCTAGCTAAATATTCTCATTTAAATGTGACTCTATTTCTCTATGATTTTCGACCATTTACAAAATCGTGCTTACATTTGTTCAAAAATAATTCTTTTTCTACAGAATGACGGTTCGACCCTGTCCTTGGCCTCGAGGAGTGGTGAGCAGTACGGAACTTGAATCAATCAAATGGCATATAGGGGGCTTTCCTTTGTAATCCACAGACAACATTTTGGAATTTCCAAACCAAAAAAATGTAACATGAGAATGAGCTTTTTACGTTACGCTTCAATAGAATGAATTCGATAAGGGTAGAATGCGCCCTATGGTTCATTGAAGGTCCTGTGTCAATTGAACTCAAATCTATCTTACCTTCAATCCATCTCAAAATAAATTTTAATTCTCTTTTTCTATATCTTACTAATTTCAAACTTAATTACATTTGCATTTGAATTCAAGTTTGATTAATGGAGATTTTAAAAAACTTATGATTATTTTTCATGGTAAAAAATAAGAAAAAACGTTTGAACGAAAATATTATAATATAATAATTATTATTATTTAGTACTTTCTATATTATTGTAGCTAATCCTTTTAGGGTCTCATTTAATGTTTTCACTTAAGGTTTCCATTTGTTTCGGCCACCCCTTCATGGGAATAATAAAAATTTTTATGCTAAAAATGGTTAAGATAAAGATTGATAAGAGTAAAATTTTGGGCATGGACCACCAACTAGCCCGAAGCCCAAAAATCCATGTGGAACAGGAGGAAAAGTCCATTGGCCCAACCGAGAGTACCTCCTGCTAACCCAAGACGGAGAGCTGAAAGGACGAGCTCTGACGAGTGCCTGAGGGTCAGTGGTCCAAACCTGGCCCAATCAGGTACCAGCTAAAGAACAGTCCAAAGAAGAGAAATCGGAACTCTGCCTCGGAGTCATACTGCCATGCCACGCGTCCAAAGGATAGGAGGACCATCTCTGAAACCTGAGATGGCTACATCCTCTAGTGGGCAGAAGAAAGTGGAGCATAACGCCCCAGAGATCGTGGGCACAGTGGCGCCAACTGAAAAAGGCTTTTGCAGGCCAATGACAGGAGGTCCCCATAGGATCAGTAAAAGGTAGAAGAAACCGCTAGAAACCTCAAAGAGAAACGACGGATATATAAATAGAACAGTACCTTACAAAAAGGAGAGAGAGAGGGGAGAGCATTGAGAAACTGAGTCCATAATATAAGCAAAAACCCCAACTCCTGTAAAGGCCCTTCGCCTGAATCTCACCTGTGTACATCGGAGCTTTAATATATAGCATTAAGGAGCAAGAGACTCTATTACAGTGGACGTACCCTCGGTCTATCGGCTGAGGCAAATCACTTATCTTCTTCTTTTCCCCTTTGATTAAATAGTTCAACCAATTAAACTTGCTATGACTCCAAATCCAATAACTTCACTCACGTTGGGCTTGGGCTGTAATTTTCGAGACCCAATCAGTTGGCTCCATCTGTGGGAAACATTGTCATCATTTTCCTACTCGTTTTTTTTTTATTTACTTGATGGTTTCAACTCAGAACATGAGCAAAGCTCCCACCAACCCTCAAGCCCACCAAAAATTATCGAAGGATTTTCCGGTCCCTGAGGTAAACACCGAGGACCATCCTCTAGCAGTGAACCACCCTCCACTTGGTGAATTGGACACCTATCACCAAACTACGATGCAACTAATAAAGCAGAACCAGGAGCTGGTGGAGTGGATATGAACACATCAGCTCCCCCATTTCTCGTCAGCTCGACAAGAGCCCCCTCCACTCCCAACAGTGCACGACGCCCCTCATTAGGAGCTTCAAGCCCCACCAAACGGAGTCACTGAGCTCCATGAGTGCAGCCATTTTGGAGAAAACTAGCGGAGGAGACACTTCAAAGAACGAGACGAGGATAAAGCCCACAGTCAGGCCAGAGCAGCCTTTCGGCAAGATAGACCCCACCCTCCGCTGGAGTTACACGACCGCGCCTAGGAGCAAAAAATCCACGAGCTCCAACGGGAGCTGGGTGACGTGAAAGAGGTGGTTAAAGGAAGGGTCCTAGATACCATGGATGCTTTGGTCTAGCAAATCGAGTCGCCTTTCCCTCCCGAGGTCCTTCACTTTCCTCTCCCCCAAAAGTTTCAGATGTCGTCAATAAAGGCGTTCGACGGGACCAAATATTCTATTGACCATCTAAATTATTACAAGAATAAGAAGGAACTACAAGGGTATCTAGACCAGATTCGGTGCCGAGCTTTCGCCATCACCCTAAAGGGGTCGACAATAGCCTAGTTCAACTGGCTACAGCCGGCATCGATCTCCTCCTTCAGGGAACTGTCAATACAATTTGTGTCACACTTTATCGGAGCGAGGACGTACAGAAAACCATCCTACCACCTGCTGAGCATCAAGTAGGGACCTAACGAGTCCCACAGGAGCTACGTGCAGCGCTTCAACTAGAAATCTCTGAAAGTGGAAAGTGTGGACGACAAGTTCGCACTAACCACCTTTATGTTGGGACTTGGAGTACAATCCAAGACATGTTCTTCTCAATTGCAAAGAACCTACAGGCCACTATGGTCGAGCTATTGGCAAAATCTGAGAAGTACATCAATGGCAAAGAGGCCCTCTACTTGAAGGGAAGCTCGACAACAATAGAAGAAGACAAGAAGAGAAGGGACAGTAGTCCCAAGAAAGAGAAAAGGTGCGACCGGTCCCTGAAAAGAGACTGATCCCCGAGAAGAGGAACGGAGCCTTCTCCTAAAAGGAGGGGCAACGTCCGAGATCGCCTAGGACCCCATCCGTAGGAATTACAGTCGCGATTCACCCCAGCGCGACTCCCACCCCTCATCACCTGGATCGCTCAAGTCCTCCACGAGGTCCAAAACAAAAGGTTCATCCAATGGCCACCACGAATGAAGTCCGACCCCAGTAGGCGGGATGCCACTAAATATTGTGAATACCATAAAAATACGAGCCATGAGACAAACGACTGCATCCAGCTTAAAAAGGAAATTAAATACCTAATCCAGATATGACACTTGTGCCACCACATGGTGGGGGAAGGGAGAGCACCGAACAATCAAGGGTGGGAAGATCAAGCTGTCGTGATGCCCCCTCAACAGCACCAAGAAGCTTTTAGTGAAATCTGGGTTATCTCGAGGAGATTTGTAGGAGCGACAAATCCAAGTCGACGAGAAAGGCACACCGTTAGCAAGGCACCCTCCTGCCAGAATGAAAAGATCAACTTTTTTGATGCAAACCTCGAGGGATGCCAGCACCCGCATGACGACCTCTTGGTCATCAAGGCAATCATCGCAAACAAAGCAGTACATCGAGTGCTCATCAATAAACGGAAGTTTGACAAACATCATTTTCTTATTTGTCTATGATTAGCTTGGCATAGGGAGGTCGATGCTCGAACCCGTGAAAACCCATCTTCTGGGTTTCTCAAGCGAAAGAGTCCTGCCAGCCAGATTTATCCAACTCATGTTTACCATAGGAGACCAGCCCAGCCAAGCTACAACCACCATCTGTTTCCTAGTAGTGGACACACCTTCTACCTACAATGTCTTGTTAGGGAGACCATCCCTCAATGTTATCAAGGCAATACCGTCCGCTTATCATCTAGTGATGAAGTTTCCCACCGAGAATAGGATCAGCGTGGTGAGGGGAGACCAGCGCCTGGACAGGGAATGTTATGTGGCATCCATGAGACAAAAGGATGTGGAATCAATATAACTGGAAAACTTAGATATGAGGGACAAGCTGGAAAGTAGACCAACCCCCACATAACAACTGGAACCGGTACAGGTGGACGAGGTCCCAGAGCACGTAGTCTTCATGGGTTCCGTGCTACTCCCAACACTCAAGGAGAAGCTCATCGCCTTTTTGAAAGAGAACATCAACCCTTTCACATGGAGACAAGAAGATATGGAGGGGATAGATCCCGCAGTGATTGTGCACCGCCTTAGCGTTGATCCCGGATGCAAACCAGTGCGACAGAAAAGAAGGAGCTTTGCACCGGACAAGCAGATGGCAGTCAATGAAGAAGTGGCAAAGCTGTTGCGAGTCAAGGTTGTCAAGGAAGTAGATTACCCAACCTGGTTAGCCAACGTTGTCCTCGTTAAAAGGGTCAACGGCAAGTGACGACTCTGCATCGAATTCACCGACTTGAATCAAGCATGCCCTATGGATAGCTTCCCTTTACCACAGATACATTTAATAGTTGACGCTACAAGTGGTCATGAGCTCCTCAGCTTCATGGACGCCTTCTCATGATATAACCACATTTGGATGGACTCGAGCAACCAAGAGAAAACCTTGTTCATCACGAAACAAGGGACCTTTTGCTATTAGGTAATGCCTTTTGGACTGAAAAATGTTGGGGTCACCTACCATAGGTTGGTCAACAGAATGTTTAGAGAAAAGCTCGGTTCAACCATGGAGGTGTATATAGATGACATGCTAGTGAAATCAATCCGAGCTAAGTTGCACGTCCAACACCTTAGAGAAGCATTTGATATAATGCGACAATACAGAATGAAGTTGAACCCGATGAAATGCGCCTTCGGGGGGTCGACTAGGAAGTTCCTAGGGTTCATAGTCAATAGTTGGGGAATCGAGGCAAACCCCGACAAGGTGAAGGCCATCATCGAAATGAATTCCCCTGCCAACACCCGTGAGGTACAACGCTTGACTGGAAGGATAACTGTGCTCAATCGATTCATCTCGCATTCCAATGACAAATGCTAGCCTTTATTCAAGGTCCTAAAGGTCGTGTTTCGGTGGGATAAAAAATGCGAAGAGGCTTTCCAGGCCCTCAAGGCTTATTTGGCCTCGCCACTAGTGCTAGTTATCCCTCGAGAATGAGAGGTCCTAACACTCTACTTAGTTGTATCAGACTCCTTGGTTAGTGCCGCCCTCGTAAAAGACAAGGAACGGATCCAACAACTGGTTTGCTTCTGCAGTAAAGCCCTCTGAGGAGTCGAGGAAAGATATCCAAAGATGGAGAAGCTCGTGTTGGCCCTCCTGGTAGCATCCCGAAGACTAAGGCCATATTTTCAAGCACATACCATAGAGGTCCTGACAAACCAACCAATGAGGCAGGTCCTGCACAAGCCTGAAGCTTCGGGTCGACTGGTGAAATGGACAATAGAACTTAGCGAGTTTGACATTAAGTTCAAGCCCAGGACCGCAATCAAAGGACAAGTCCTAGCGAATTTTCTCGCTGAATTCACCTCGCCACTAGGAGGGGACGAGGAGAATCAGGAGGACATCTCCAACGTCCCAACCTAGAAATTATTCGTGGACAGAGCGTCAAATTCTCAAGGAAGCAGGGATGGCCTCATCTTGACCTCACCAGAAGGATATGACCTAGAATACGCATTGAGATTTGATTTTCAAGCATCTAATAACGAAATCGAGTATGAAGCCCTCATAGTTGGGCTAAACCTGGCCTTGTCGATAGAAGCACAACAGATCATAATCCACAGCGATTCACAGCTGTTGGTCAGACAAGTTGAAAAGGAATACATTGCTAAAGAAGAGAAATTGGCGCTCTATGTGATGAAAGTGTGCAGCTTGCTAAGGAGGTTTGTACGGATCAAGCTAGTCCAAATATCGCGAGAGGCAAACGCCCGGGCAGACGCTTTGGCTAAGCTGGCCACTGCGGCTAACCATGACCTGCCAAAAAAATACCTGTTGAAATTCGAGCTCAGCCTAGCGTTCGCGTAGAGAAGGAGCAAGCCGACGAAAACCAAACCATGCTAGTCGAAGAGAGCACCTCGTGGATGGATCCCATCGTGTCCTTCCTACAAGGCGGGGTACTGCCAGACGACCCAAAAAAAGCTTCAAAGACGAGAGCCCGAGTGACTAGGTTTACTCTAATCCAAGGTAACCTTTATAAAAGAGGATTTTCTTTTTCGCTTATGAAATGTGTGCCAGGTGTGGAAACAGGCTATATTTTGAGGGAAATCCACGCAGACATGTGCGAAAACCATATTGGTGCCAAAGAGATAGTAAAAAGATGCCAGGTCTACGACAACCTGTCCCACTGTCTGCCCGAGCTGCTCACTCCAATGGTCAGCCCTTGGCCATTTCAATAATGGGGGCTAGACATCCTAGGACCCCTTCCAATTAGGGTCGGACAATGCAAATTCATCATAGTCGTAGTGGATTATTTCTCTAAATGGGCAGAAGCTGAACTACTAGCCAAGATTACAGCGCAGAGGGTCAAGAACTTCGTCTGGAAGTCACTAATCTGTCGCTTCAACATTCCTAGGGCCTTAGTTACAAATAATGGAAAGCAATTTGATAATCCGGCATTCACAGGTTTCTGTGCCGAGCTAAGAATCAAAAACTATTTCTCAGTGCCCGCTCACCCGCAATCCATTGGGCAGGCCGAAGTGACCATCAGGACAATCTAGCTGGCCCTAAACACCAGACTTAAGGCATCCAAGTCTCAATGGATAGACCACCTTCCAATTGTGCTATGTGCCTACCGAACAATCGTCTGCACTGCGACCGGCGAAACCCCTCTCAGTTTAGCATTTGGGACAGAGGCAATGGCCCCCATCGAAGTCGCCGTGCCCACAGCAAGGGCCAAACTCTTTGATCCAAAGTAGAACGAGAGGTCCCTGCTGATAAATCTCGACCTTTTAGATAAAAAGAAGGGACGACGCACTGCAACGAACATTTTCCTATCAAAGGAACACGGCTATATTCTATAACAAGTGGGTAAGAGGAAGAAATTTCAAACCGGGTGACTTGGTGCTAAAAAAATTACTTCCAGCACAAAAGGACCCAACCCATGGAAAGCTCGGAGCTAACTGGGAAGGACCCTACATCGTGAAAAGGATAGTCCGACTTGAGAATTATGAGTTACAAACTGAAGAAGGAAGGGACCTGCAACACTCATGGAACGCAGAGTATCTGAAGCGATATTACCAATGATACTCCCTAGAAGCCTTTTGTGAAAAGCAACTTACCGTAAAACCATTCCATCTTTTGACATCAATGAAATTTTCAAATTCCTCACAGAGAAGAAAGCTGGCATCGAACTAACCACAAGAGCTCGTAAGCTCGGACCAACAAGCCTTTTTCAACCTATGAGCTCGTAAGCTTAAGAGCTCGTAAACTCGGATCGACAAGATTTTTCAGCCTAAGAGCTCGTAAGCTTGGGACCGACAAGATTTTTCAGCCTAAGTGCTCGTAAGCTCAAGATCTCGTAAGCTCGGGATCTATAAGATTTTTCAGCCTAAGAGTTCATAAGCTTGGGATCGACAAGACTTTTCAGCCTAAGAGCTTGTAAGCTCAAGATCTCGTAAGCTCAAGATCTCGTAAGCTCGGGATCGACAAGGCTTTTCAGCCTAAGAGCTCGTAAGCTCAGGATCGACAAGATTTTTCAGCCCAAGAGTTCGTATGCTCAGGATCGACAAGGCTTTTTCAACCTAAGAGCTCATAAGCTCAAGATCGACAAAGCTTTTTTAGCCTAAGAGCTCGTAAGCTCAAGAGCTCGTAAGCACGGGATCCACAAGACTTAACAAGCTAAGAGCTCGTAAGCTCGCATTAACAAGACTTTTTAGCCTAAGAGCTTGTAAGCTCGAGATCCACATGGCTCAACAAAGTAAGAGCTCGTAAGCTCGGGAACGACAAGGCTTAACAAGCTAAGAGCTCAAAAGCTCGGGAATGACGAGGCTTTTCAGCCTAAGAGCACATATGCTCAAAAAGGCAGGTTTTTTGGCCTAAAAGGAGCCCATATGCTCCAAACAACATATTGGCATGAAGCACAAAAATGCAAAGTCAATAACCCAAAAGACTGTGTTTCATTAGTATCTGGAAGGTTCACTTTTCAACAGTCAAGTACATAAAAAAAACAATCACAGACATGGGAACAACACTAATCGGGACATAGAAGCAACACCATCTAGGACATAGAAGAAACACCATCACAGACACCTCCTTCCCATCGCATACTCCTCTTTTCCTTTTGGGTCCTCCCCGGCAATGCCCTTCAGTTTACGGTCTCCTTTCTCCAGCTATGCATTCACCCCCTTAAGACGGGTGTTATCTTCCTTTAGAATGTCTCTCTCATACTCCACCTCAGCCAGCTTCCTCTTCAGAGTTCCCACCTCAGCATCCCTCTCGTCGGATGGTTCTGCCTCCAGGTCGCCAGAAGGGATATCTGAATCAGGGGAAAAGGAAGGCGCAAGCCGAATCCGAGTAAAACTTCCCCCTATCCCATAACGAACAAGGTTCTGAGGAGTAACAAGGGCAGAGTAGGGAATGGGGGGAGGCCTTCTCAACCATGCGAACGTTGAACGCCTCCAGCGGAGTTAAACCATGAATACTTGCACAACGCAATGCCAGCAAAAAAAGAGGTTAGCACGATATCTACCAAGGGATGATTACCAAAGATCAGCAAGAGATGATTACCTCTCTCTCGAAAGCTTCCTCAAGAACAAGGGACCCAGATAGGACAGTCTGTCCCCGCAACAGGCTCCCATGAGTCCCTAGAGACAAAGAAAATGGGGGATGAAAGTATCACTTCAGGGGAAGAGGGAATGTCAACAACCAATGGTGGGTGAAAGTACTATTTAAAAGAGAGAGAGCTGAAGAAAAGGGGGAAGTGGGGAAGTTGAAGGAAAGATCAAGGAAATATAAGAACTCTGAAACAGTAGGGAAGGTCTCAAAGCCCTGCATATGCCAAAAAATGAAGAAACTAACCAAGGCAATCCACCCCTCAGGAGAAAGCCTAGAGGGACACATGTCATGATGAGAGAGAACCCAAATAAAGCCTCGATGAAGGGGGAGCCGGAGACCACTTTTGAATACTCCTTCAAAGAAAACAACCTCCCCTAGAGCAGACATGCTATAGGGTTCGTCGGGCATAGGAGCCCTAACCCCAGACTGTCGGGGAGGTCATACTGACCCTTAATGGGATCAACATCTATAGCAGTAAGCAAAGATGGGAGCAAAAAAATAGAGTACTACTCGCCCTTTAGAGACTCCCGGGCATGCTGTTTGGAAAAATCGAGAGGGAGCCGTTGAACCAAGAGGTTAAGTGGCTAAACGTCAAAAGGAATCAAAAAGTTGAAGAAATGAGATCTTTGAAAAACAGTGGGATGCAGGGACTCAAGATGCATGTGAATATATAGCCCCGAAGGAAGACTGTTGGAATCCCGTAGCAATAAATGAGGGCACAGAATTCGAAAAAGTTGTTGAGCCACCTAAAGTCCCACTTAAATGAATAGCCGCTTCACATGAACAGACGCCGGCTACATTACCTAAAAAACACAAGGATGCGCGTGGCTAGGCAAATGAGTAAACCAAAGGACAATATCACTCCAACCAGGCCAAAGCCTCCTTGGAGTAAGGGGCAAGGGAATACAGCACCTCTGCTTCGAAAAAAAAAAAAGAGAAGCAAGTTTTCATTGTAAAAGAAAATGTTTACAGATGCTAAAAAAAAAATAAGAAAAATAAGAAAACAGCAGAAAGTCAATAGTGAACAAAGTGATGGGTCTGGTCTTCTAAGATTGGCCAAAAGAGGAAGCAGAAGGAGCAGCATCAGAAGCCCCACCACTAGGGGGAACATCAAAACGTGGTTGAAACTGCTCAAGATCTAAGCCAAGGAATTTCTCAATCGCCTGGTCGGAAAAATTGAAGAACCCATCTACAAAGGCCCTGGCCACTTCCACCCTGACTCCTTCAATCTCCTTTCGCTGATTCTCACTCAGCCAGCGCTCAGCATCCAGGGACCTACTCAGTTCAGCAATAGCAGCTTGGGACTCTTTCAACTGCTCCAACAGTACAATTTGAGAGATGGAAGAGTCTAGAAAGTCCTTCATCCGAGCATCATAATCCTCCCTAACGTGAGCTAATTCATCCCGAAGGGACACTTCGAAGAAAGTACTAGCAATCAATTACTGAAAAGTCTGAGCCCACAAAGTAAGGAATTGCTCCAGCCCTCTCTCAGTGGCCAAACCCCAGCTCAGGAGCTCGGAGCTTCATAGACTAGCCTCCTGGAGCTCAGCCGTCTTCCGCTGATCGTCGTTCCTCGTGATGAAAATCTCCCTCCTAAGTGCGCAAACATGTGTCCCTGCCTACAAACAAAGGAAAGAGTCACAATGCTACAAAACCCAAAAATAATGAGGAATACAAGGGAAGGAGACACTTGCCTCAAGAAGGGTGTGGAGTGTTTCCCGGCTTCAGGTCTAAAACGGGAGTTCCACAAAATGCCTCAGGTCGGCCTGGGGGATCAGTTCCATCAATGCCCGACTACTCAGGCCCAAGTTTCTTAGCAGGCTCCCCTCAAGATCATCGTTCAAAGAAGATTAAGCTCTTCCCGATCTGGAACCAACCCTATCGGCCTGAGAAGGACCTAGCCGAATTGAACCGGTCACCGAACTGCCCACAACGGTTCCAACCGTGGCAACAGACATGGGCTTGCACCTAGTAACTCCACCAGCCCGAGTAGGAGTTGGCAAAGACACAGCAACATCCCCACCAACGCCAGGAGCCTCCGGGCTAGAGCCAGCACCTGATGGATGAACCGAGATGACATCCCCCAACCTGGCCCTTTTCGCCGCAGGTTTTGAACTCCTAGCTCACCTCTTTTGACCCATTTGTTCCAGTATCTCCGTCTGTTGGGTGGCCAAGTATGAAGGAACTGCACAAGTGAAATGAGAAAGGGGATGAGTTTACAAACAAGAATATAAGCAAGGAAATTTAGGCGGAACGTCGAATACTCACGACCGCTTGGCAATGAAGCCAGCTCAAGGTGCATCAGCTCAGCATATAAAAATGGCAGGCGAGGATGGGCCTGATTAACCTGAATCAATTCTTCCTTGAACAACAGTGGGAGCTCGCCTACAAAAAGAAGTGAAAATACAAAGAATAATAGACAGAGAATATTTTCACCAAAAGAGACTAAGAGAAGCAGCAAAAAGGGATTACGGGCTAGCAGGGACTCACCCAGATTCCTGCGCTGCCCCCGATCTATAGGAACCCTCACAGATGCCAGAAAAATGGCCCCATACTCCTAGCCATCCCCAGAGACAAAGAAGTATCTCTTCCTCCATCCTTCCAACTTTGGAGGAAGGTCTAGGATAGGAATTTCACCCGCTCGTCTACGAATGAAGTGATAAAACTCAGAAACCTCCTCGAGACGATAGAAGTGGAGAAAATTCGATATGGTGACCCTAGACTGGGAAAATTGCTTTCCCCATGCAGCTGAGAAGGCCAGCAAGATTGCCCAAGCCGCCGGAAGAAGCATGGCTAGGCAAAAATTGAAGAAGTACAAAACTTCTCGTATGAAAGAGGGAAGTGGAAAGCAAAGCCCTAGCAGAAAAGGAGCCTCGAAGAAACAAACTTCACCCCTAACTAAGAAATGGAATTGACGTGAGGCGGCAGGGCGCATAACCACCCCAGGAGGGAAGTCGAAACACCTAGCAAGGTTTTAGGCCTCTTCATCCTCGACTTTGTTGACTTCGACGTTAGGATAGAACTATCACATCACTTCGCGTGGTAAAGAAGGAGTCTTAGCCATAGAAGCAAGAGACAAAGAAATCGAAAGAAGAGAGATATCACACCAGTAAGAGGAGACAAGGATTCTCTTTTTGGTGCCTAGATAGAAACGATCATTCCCTGGGGACGTACTTATAGGTCCCACAGGCTCACTCCTACAGCTTTTACCAGAAGAAGTTAATACACGTCTCTCGCATTTAATAAGAAAAACACGTGGCGCAACAAGGAGGTCTTCAAGGCACCATGTTCGAAGAACCACTTACCTCCCCTGATGGCGCACGATCTAAAATGGGCGAAATCGTCACGTCTGGAATACACAAAAAGAAAAGTGAAAAGACCCAGACAACCCTGAAAAACCAAAGCAAGACACGTGGTAGGGTTCAAGTTCCGAACAACTCGAAAATCCACGAATTCATCCATCATAACTACCAAAAGATAACTCGACCCCAGGGATTGAAGTCTTATAGACAACAACAAAACTTACGAGGGCATAGTCAGGACCAAACATCCGGCACTTCGGGACTAAACAATAACACAACAATTCGTCCATAAAAGAAAGAGGGAATTAGCAGCAAAATTTTTGAGAAATACAGGAATATGTCATCCACAAAGATTACATGACCATCAATAAGAAAAGAAGAAGTCATCAGTAGCCAACTTCAGGGGGTATCTTCCTCACCACCAATAACTCCCTCCCCAGCAACTTTCGCTTCAGGCACAGACTCTATCTTGGCACGAGATGCTTCAACATCCTTGGACACCTCGAATCTCTTCTTGAAATTAAGATGTGGCCGGATTAAGTCCAAGTCAAGGAGAGGATAAGAATCGCTAACTTGGTCAAAACAGTTCAGGAATCCCTTCACGAAAGCTGAAATGTTTTCCTTTAAAAGATCAAACACTTTGGCTTTTAAGGATGCCAGCTCCGCATCTTTGGCTTTGAGCTCGGCATCCTTAGCTTAGAACTCGACTTCTCGATCCTTTGCTCGGATGTCCGACAGCTTTACGAAGTCCTGGTGACGGGCGTCTAGTTCATCATTGATCCTCTTCAACTCAACTGCCTCGCTCACCAGAATCTTCACCTTCCCCTTAGCGTTATACTTGCTGACCCTTATGGTGTCAAGAGCCTCCTTGGCCTTTTGGAGGTCCTACTCGGGGTGAAAATCCAGCATTTTCACACAAGCAAGTGACTATATATATATATATATATATATATATATAAAACAAAGAGATAGGTTAGCATATGAAACGGACAGGGAATTCAAAAACTGAGAGAAAAACATGAGTAACAGTAACGGCCACCTCAACCAAGCCTTGGATGATATGATGAACCTTCCTCTTAAAAAGAACCTGCATAGCCGCCCTAGGGTCCGACGTGGAGATCAGTTTGGACAAGGCAGTCATCGCAACCTCAGGATCGCTAAGGAAATCGTTCCCTTGCACCTTGGACTTTGGAGGGACGGGCTCCCCCTTTCTGCCCTTCTGAGAGGCCGCCTTCCCGAGAGGATGGGTAGCCTCGACCCCAAGCTTGCCTGCTACAGCCCCCTCCAAGCGAGTATAACCCTTGGGAACCTCAGGAGGAAACGAAGATACAGCTACATCCCCACGAGAAGAAAAATCCTCGGGCATCTGTTCTGAGGGAATGGATGCCGACCCGAAGACCGATGCCTCCTTGGAGGACAGTCGTGGCCCCTTCAACAGTTTCCTCCTTTTCCTTGACTGCTAAATATTAGAGAACATCGACATAATCAAGTCCTGATCTATGGGGTCGGACCGCTTAGTATCAGATGATAATGCAACCACCAGGGCCTCGTCAACTGTGGGCCCTAGCTCTTATATAGCAAGATTCTAGTCAGTCACCAAGTCAAAAAATGATCACAACCCCAAACCTTCAGCCCTAGCAACTCTAGCGATCTCCTCCTGGTTAAACGTTGGGCAAAAATCTGCAAATCAGACCAGATTGTTAATACGGACAACATAATAAGAACAAAGAAGGAACTCATAATCGGTAAGACACCCTTACGCGTATTCCTTGGTACCCCCCAAACTCGGGGGATACGAGGAATGTCACAGGGCTCCCCTTACCACTCCCAGGAGTCTCCTCTAATGAAGAAAAAATTTGGCTTCCACCCCTTGTTAGAAGAAGGTAGCCCAGAAATCAGGGACTTCGCCTTTACTCTCTTGCAAAAGTACAAGAAACCCAGCGAGGGAAAAGACTTTAGATGGAAGAGGGAAACGAACTCTCGAATGGAGGGATAAGAATCATTCCCACTCTTGCACCAATGGACAAGGAAGCTAACCAGGAGGCCCCAACCGTTGAGAGAAAGTCGGACTGGACAAACATTATAAAAACCAAGGATATTTCGAATAAAAGGATGAACAAGGAACCGAAGACCAGCCCGAAACACTGATTCAAAGAAATAGGTCATCCTGCGAAGCGAAGAATTGCACCTTTCGTGTTTTATAGGCGAATGCAGTTCCACAGAGTCAGAAAAATGGTACTCTCGCCTCAGATCCTCTAAGTTGTCATCATCGAGGCAACTAGGGGTCTGTTCCGCACAACAGGTCAAGTGGGAATGATCTCAACGAACTCTTTCCCTGGGAATAGAGGGTGGTTCTGGTTTAGCCTTCCCTTTCCTCAGTCTAGAAGAGGCGGTGAGGGCCAGAGAGGAAAGAGGGCGTGCCTTGACGGGGAAGGACAGAGAGGAAACCCCAGGGACAGACCCAGAAGCCACCTCGTCAGTAGTAATAGAACGACCTCTGAGAGAGCCAAAGGTGCTTTCTCTGACCTCCTCACTAACCAGACCCTTGGAACCTGACTCAGAAGAAATAACAACAAACCTCCCCATCACAGTTTCAACTGTCAACCCAGAATGTAGAGAAGGCAAATCCAACGCACAGTCCGTCAAGAACAAGGGTCTCAAGCACCAATCCCTAAGAAAGGATACCGTAACTGAGGAAAAGGAGTCTACGAATTGTAGAAGAAAAGAGAGATCGTTGGAGCAACTCCTAAAATAACTGAATCTCCAAATCAGAAAATGAAACCCGAAACCCCACCAAGGAGGGTTGAAGTGATCCAGGCCGAACAGAAAAGAGAAGAAGTGAAGAAAGACGTACCTAGTAGAATGCTAGAAGCAGGCAAGAACTGGGAGCACGAAAACCCTAAGTAGTCAAAAGAGCCAAGAACAAGATGCCTCGAATGTTGAAGGGAATGAGAGAAGACAAAAAGAGAGTTTTCAAAAAGGAGAGGAGTGTAAAGCGGGAAAGGTAGGAAGTCTTCCCCCTTACATACACAGCATTTAAAGCTGTGACAAGCAGGCGACAAGGACACGCCAAAGAACCTGCACCACTCGGCTCGCCCGCTGGTGACACGTATACGAGCCATTATAACTGACAGATACTAGCGCAGCCTAAATCATATCAAAAACAACCGCCAAACTTCCCTGCCACATAAGAAAAATGAGGAATGTGGAAAGGACATCTTTAATCCCAGGTCAGAGATGACATCATCCTCGTGACCAGGGGCTGGGGGCAATTGATAAGGGTAAAATTTTGGGCATGGGCCACCAAAAATCCGAAGCCTAAAAAGCCACGTGGAACAGGAGGAAAAGTCCATTGGCCCAACCGAGAGCACCACCTACTAACCCAAGACGGAGAGCTGAAAGGACGAGCCCCGACGGGCGACCGAGGGGCAGTGGTCCAAACCCGGCCCAATTAGGCACCAGCTAAAGAACAATTCAAAGAAGAGAAATCGGATCTCTACCTCAGAGTCGTCCTGTCATGCCACGCGTCCAAAAGATAGGGGGACCATCTCTGAAACCTGCGATGGCTACATCCTCCAACGAGCAGAAGAAGGTGGAGCATAACGCCCTAGAGATTGTGGGGGCCATGGCACCGACTGGAAAAGGCTTTTCCAGGCTAATGACAGGAGGTCCCCACAAGATCAGTAAAAGGTAGAAGAAATCACCATAAACCAAAGAGAGAGACGACTCATATATAAATAAAACAGTACCCTACAAAAAGGAGAGAGAGAGAGGGGAGAGCATTGAGAAATCGAGTCCATACTATATGCAAAAACACCAACTTCTGTAAAGGCCCATCACCTGAATCTCGCCTGTGTACATCGGAGCTTTAATATACAGCATTAAGGAGTACGAAACTCCATTACAGTGGACGTACCCTCGTTATCGGCTAAGACAAACCACTTGTCTTCTTCTTTTCCCCTTTGATTAGATAGTTCAACCAATTAAACTCGCTCTGACTCCAAATCCAATAACTTCACTCACGTTGAGTTTGGGTTGTGATTTCTGAGACCCCATCAAAGATAAAGCATACGATGGAGATTCAATAATATAAAAAGTTTTACAAAACAAAACATTGACAATGTCATGATACATCTATTATAATGGAATTTTTATATTTTCATTATTATCTGAAAATTTATAAGTATAATTAATAAGTTTATTTTAAATAACATAGAACAAGCATTTAACTAGACAAAAAATTAATTGGCAAGAGGTATGATGTAAGAAGGCTTTTTTATGTCCTTTGATTGCGATAATAAGTAATGCTAGCCCAAGGATCGGCAAAAATTAAAATGGTAATTCTTGAAAACACTATCATGCATCTTCAAAAGTAAAATGAGTTTTTTAAATGAAAAGTAGAGGGAAGAAAAGTGTTTATTGGTCTCTCTCTCTCTCTCTCTCTATATATATATATATATATATATATAGACACACACGCACACACTAGGGGTAACTCATGTTTGAAGGTACGATGTAATGTGAATGGTCTTAAGAGGAATATTGGTGGCAGTTGAATGAGTTTATTTGAGACTGTCAGATGGACTTATTGAAACATGTCATGTTTTTTATTACAACTAAGGGTAACACGTATCGAAAGGCACAATGTAATGTGAATGATTTTAAGAATAATGTTAGTGGCCGTTGAATGAGTTTATTTTAAACCGTTGAATAGACTTACTAAGGTCTATCATATTTTATATTATAAATTATAAAATAATTATACATTTATATTTGAGTATTTACATGTGTCTAATCACGGAATAACCATATACAACAATATGCGATAGTTAATGTGTAGGTTGCCAACAAAAAAAAAGTGGAAAAAGATGTTATGCGTTTGGAATATCCGCGGATGAGGATAACTACTAGGACCACATTTAAATGATCGAAGTCGTGTTCGTTGAAACTTGGTTCTAGTTTGATTGAATAATTTGACAATAATGTTGAGGGTTGTGTGTTTGGAAAAAGACATCTATTTAATTGTGATCCGTGGAAAAAAGACATCTATTTCAAACAATTGTAGCAGTTGAAAAGTCAACAAAGATTTATAAATAGACACCTAGATTGCAACTAGAAACATAAACAAGAATTCACTCCGACTCTCTTAAAATAATTGTTTTGAAAAATTCTTTTTGAAAGTTCTTCAATATTGCTAATTATAATTTTTTATCCAATAACTCTGATTGTATCATGTAGACGATTTTTTCTGCCACTCATTAGCAAACTTTTATAAGTGGTGTAAATAATGTACCAAGACAAATGTTTTTAGATATGACTCAAAAACCTTACTTATCATTATGTTCAGTCTACAATTTATGAGGCAAACAAAATTAGATTTTAGTAAATTAAATTTTAATTTCAATTAAGTTTTACCAAATAACACTTAATCTTATCATATACCTATTCACACGGATATATCAATCGGACTGAATCACAATCTTATCGAATTTTGCTAAGTCCAAATTTAAATTCATAAAAATTATGTAATCAACCCAAACTAGATAGTAGATCAAAAATATAATTTGTTCTTACTAATCGTATTCAGAATCGGACGAATTCATATCAAAATTTGATCTATTGATAAAACTAAAATTTTGATGCATACCTCTAAATTTTTTCAAATACCTCGGTGGGGCAAATTTCTAAAACTCATAGATTTCTTAAATTTTTAAATGGACCCCAAATTTTTTTTGGAAATTCAATGGGGGCAAACTCCCTCATTGCCCCCACCCTCTCTCCGTCCCTACCTACATGCCTTTTGCAAAGAACCAAGCAGATTTTTTTATGGGAAATTGTGGGAGAGTGCATTTTTTTGAAAGTATTCTAGGAAAAGTCCATTGTTCAAATTTTTATGTTTGTAAGTATACTTTCCATAAAATATTTGGTGGATAAGTACATAATTTCAAATTTTCATATTTGAGTAGTACATAAATACCTTTACTTATTTTAGGCAATATCTAGTAGTTTCCTTTTTTTTTATTCTGTTTTTATTGAATGAGTGATTTCCTATTTTAATGGACAATTAAACATTTGAATTTTAAAAAGATTACAAAATTTTTGGCAGTAATTATTTTTGCTTTTTCGTATCCTCATTTTTCAAATTTTTGTTTTTCATACAACAACCAATAAGCATCATCAATCTTCTTCAAGAGGTTTATCAATTTTCTAGTATGTCCTCAAGTCAAGTTCTTTTTTTTTTCATGTTTTCTAATTACACAATCAGTTGGTGTCATGCATGTTCATATAATTATACTCTATCCACCAATACTGAATTTTGATGTTTCGGGGTCGAAACACAAAATTATAGACAGTATGCAATTGTCACGTTTCATGCACCATGACTTCACAAAATTATTCTTTATGATACTTTCAAAGATCAACCAAAAAGGAGTTTTCCGCAACGACATTTTGTGTTCTTCCTGCAACACAATTTCATGTATTGCTCTTATGATTGCAAGCATGTTTGATTTGTACTGTGGGTCTAGTGACATTTCCTTCACACTTGTTTCAGCATCTTTATTGCTTCCTTATCAGTTCTACCAGATGTTGACCCCACCACATTCCTTGCCAACATTCCCCTTCGTTTACTCTGGGGGTTTTTCGCTGTTGTAGATCATGTTTTTGCCATGTCCTATGTTCACACCAAAAAAATAGACATTTAAGAATAAATTTGAATATTAATATATCTTGTCATTGTATGTTATATCTATATGTTTTTTAATCTCTATTCAATAATAATTTAATAGTCACAATATGTTGTATATTTAATTGTTATATATGAGAAATACAATTCATTAAATTAGTCATCTATATACATTGTACCTCTGTGGATTAAGTTTCATAAATCTTTTATGAATTTTTCAACAAGTACAATGATTACTTGAGCAACAGAGTTATAACTTAAAGAGTTTTAAGAGAGTGACATTATTTTAGTTTCTAAAAGAGTTACAACAATATGTTACATGAAATTGTAGCATTATAACGTTTCTACTGTATGTTGTCAATGTGTTATAAAGCTTTTCACGCATTATTAATTGAATATAAAGGTCAGTATATAATGTATCAATATTGTTCTATAGTGTGTTACTAGGCTGTCACCATCATAACTACTTGGCCATATTTGAAGCTCAAGGTAAAAATTCAATATATGTTGTATCACTATGAATTATCAACAATAAGTTATCAGTATATAGTGTAGCTATATGAATAATCTTCAATACCATAGTGTTACACCATTCTAAATTTACAAATAGTACAAATTGTTATCCATATTGAAAGATGTAATATAGTAACTATGTTTCCTGGTTGAAAAAAAGCATCATTTAACAAAATAGGACATCTAATTATATGATTTGGTTTACTCAAAACATAGCAATTACACAATGCAACATTGAACATAAATTGAAATGAATTTTATGTATTAAATATCATTTAAAACACTATCTAAAATATGATGGTTTGGGATTTTTGATTTGAGGTTTGTATATTGTGACATTGAACATAAACTCAAAATGGAATTGTTGTAGCTTATTATTTGTGTAAACATAAATCTTTTATGAATTATTCAACAAATACAATGTTTACCCAAGTAATAGAGTTATGACTTAAAAAGTTCTAAAAGAGTGACACTAATAAGAGTGATATTATAAATTAAACAATGACATTATTTTAGGTTCTAAAAGAGTTACAACAAAGTGTTACATGAAATTACAGCATTATAACATTTCCAGTATACGTTGCCAATGTGTATAAAGCTTTCTATGCATTATTAATTGAATATTAAGCTCATTATATAATGTATCAATACTGTTCCATAGTGTGTTACTAAAATGTCACTATCATACCTACTTGGCCATATTAGAAGTTCAAGGTAAAAAGTAAATGTATGTTGTATCACTGTGAATTATCAACAATAGGTTATCAGTATATAGTGTAACTGTGTGGATAATCTTTAATATCATATTGTTACATCATTCTAAAAAAACAAACAATACAAATTGTTATCCATATTCAAAGATGTAATACAGTCACTATGTTTCCTAGTTGAAAAAAACATAATTTAACAAAATTTGACATCTAATTATATGATTTGGTTTTCTCAAAACTTAGCAATTACACAATGAAACATTGCACAAAAATTTCAAATGAATTTTATGTATAACAAAGCCTGAAGTAAGATATATTTCACCCTATCTTTGTTATCCTGGGATTGAGCTGAATTGTATGTATGTAAAGGTGAATGATGTTGGTTGAAGGGAAATTGAAGAAAGAGGTGAAATTCTCATGCTTATGAATACATGCATGTTGTTGACTTGCTGGGAAGAAAAGCTGTTGAAGAAAAATAAAAGAAACTGAAGAAAAAAAAAAGAGACAATATGTATGGAGTTGCGAGAAGAAAAATGAAAAGTGTGAGCAATTGTTTACAAATTATATATGCTTCTAACGGTTGAAGAGTGCAAGGTCATCAAAGAATATAGTTGAGAAATGTAATGTTTTCTTGGGATGACGATTTGAATTCATGGATACCTTTTATTTCAAAACCCTTGTCCCAATGCCCTATTACAAACATAGAAACAACCTATTTAATCTCAACAGTTTCTTGGTTGATGCATGGCTTGTGTAAGTGAGGAAGAGATTGAAAAGTATTGACTTCTTTCCATGAGATTATGCCAAGTCTTTTCTTTGAAAATGTGGTTATTCGATATAAGATGTATGTGAGCTATCTATTGTTTTGATCTTTAATAAACTCTACCCACATACAGTATTATAAGTGTTAATAGTCACTATAAGTGAAGTGAATTCATTGCTGAGTGTGTATTTTGGTAAGAGTTGCATCAAAGTTAACCGTAGATAGTGAAAGAAGTCGGGTGTTCTTGGATGAATATCTAATCTTGCATTGGTGGTTTGCGCACTACACACGAGAGCTTTCAATGGAAATCCATTATGTGATTACTATCATATAGCCTTTAATTCTATGATGCGACTTGAAATAAACTTATTGGTGTTCCGGTTATAAATGTTCCTGATTTAAGTTTGGTTAAAATCATATGTTTAATTCAAGTGACCAATAAATTAGTAGAAGTTTACAGATATCTTTACAAGAAACCTTCACGAGAGTATAACTCGTCCACTAGGGGAATTTAGGAGTTTAAAAGATTGTTACATGTGTTAAATGCAATCATGAATTCTACAAAAATAGATTTATGTCTATTTGACTAAGCTGTTTTATTTTTTTTTTTAGTTTCTCTAGGTCCATGTGTTACTAGAGATTAGTAATATTTAGCTTGAGGAGCGTGATTAACCATCAAAAGTGTTAGATTTTTTTGTGTAATGGATGGTTAATTGCATAATATATGCGCTTATAGGTGATAGATCCTTGAATTTTCTACTCGGATTCTTGTTCCAGTGATTTGTTCATTTCTGAAGTAAAGAAGTTGAGTTAGAGCACTATAAGAGGAGAATGGTGAAACAAGCATTTGAGAATCGGTCAAAGAGAATCCATGAGTATTCAATTAGCAATTTGGAGTGTTTGATATTGATTTGAAGCAATTTGGATACCAAGGACATACCGAGATTCGTCCTTGCTTGGAGGAGCACGCAAAACAAAAGAAGTCCAGATATATGGAATCGTCCGGACGCAGATTTGGATTCTGGACGCAATGATTGGATTGACAATAATTGATGATAAATTTTTAAGGCATGAACACGGTTCAGACGCGAGTTTGGCCAGTGAATTTGAGATGTTTGTACACTAATGCAACTATTTGGATGCACCCATGACGATATGAAGATACCATCCGGATGCGAGCTTGGCGTCCAGACGCACCTGTTGATGTGATTTTTCAGAGGATATAAATTGTTCGAACGTGATCCTACCGTCCGGAAACGCCTTCTCAATCCGTACTTTGGGAGTTGATCTACAAGACTTCGACCCCGACAAGGACACCTCCTAAGCTAGCCCTAGAGTTTGAGTATAAAAACCTTCCTCCTTGCTTTTTCCACTCTATTTTTCAGAATTTTTGTGATCTGTCATGACTTTTGAGTAGATTTTTTTGTACTCTTTAACATAGGGTATAGATCTATATGTAAGTGATTTGCATATTATATTTATGCAATTCTTTCTTTTGGATTAAATGCTATATTTTTATTATTATTTCAAAAATTGATGGAATGTTTTAAGAAAAGTTTTGTACTATTCTTTGATTATTCATTAAATTGATTAAGATCTTGGTATGAATAATACCATATACTCTATATAATCCTCTGATTATTTTCTAATCAATCAAATTATTTGTTCTTCAAAATTATATTTTTCGGTTGACTATACTGACATGAAAATTTAACTGAGATGATTTTGAATTGCATGAATATAACTATCTAATGAATATGAATGTATCAAAATCCTCAAGTTAGAGGGTCACCTTTTCTAATTGAAATTTCCGTTTATTAAATTGTGATTTCTTCTAAATCAAATCCAATCTTCAATTTTTCTTTCATAGTTCTTCCCTTACTTTCTATCTAAACTATCTTTGATTTCTATGGTATGACATCGGACTCTACCGAGTATATTTATTGCTTTTTTGGCCACCTACACTTTGGTGCACTCTTTTGAGGATCAAACAGTGCTGTATTGCAGCTTCCACTCCCACTTTTCCTCCACTAGTTTTTGGCATTTTGAGGACCAAGGGAATTGTGCTGATCAGCAGATATGATAACATGGACGACTGTTTGCAAATCTGAATCCAAAACAATTTTGGAATGCCCTCTAACCACCCAACCAAGCCACAAACTTTCCTGATAGCCCACAGTTCAACCACAACAACATTTAATGCTTGGCACAGCCTAGGTTTTACATTTTAACTTTATAAGCACAATGAATATTTTTAACCTTTTAATCAGAATAAATATATTCACTTACATTTTAACCACCTACTAGAGAGAGAGAGAGAGAGAGAGAGAGAGAGATACACTTGTCATGCAATACGGCTAACCCTACTCAACTAATATTGTGATAACCTCACTTGAAAGCAGAACATACTAATCTAATATCATGAGATAAAAATAAGTTTAAGAGAATGCCATATCAAGAGATTACAAATAGAGGATATAGAAGTGCAACAAGAGCTGATTATAACTGGCATTACCACTTCAGGAGCAATAGAAATCGAATAATCTGTACATGAATTTCTCAAAATAAAAGTTGTCTAGCGGAATCAATCACATCTATACATGTTCAAAGCCCAGGCCCAAGGTTAACTGTCTGTTTCCCTTACTTTTTCTAGTACATCCATCCTTCCACCCCCCCCCCCCCCCCCCCCCTTTTTTCACCCCACGACAAAAAAAAACCCACACTTCCTCTCTATTTCAGCCTCGAGGAATACACTAACAAGACTGATTTAAAAAAAAAAAAAATACACACAACTACAGTGCCTACAACTAGAAATTGCACAAGAGCAAAACCATTATGGCCCATTCCATAAAACATGGCACCCACAAATGAATTGCAAATGCAGGAAACAAAGCACGAGCTAGCACCAAAACAACTTCCATAAATAAGAAAACACACAAGATCTCAGCTGATGATCATAATAATTGGCGGAGTTGCTGGGTTTCTTTGCGGAGTGACTGAACTTCTTTCATCAGCTCAGCTTGGTTATCCAAGATCGTGCTCATCACACTTGACATTTCCATCTGCGCTATGATTTTGTAAGTTAGCAAACAAACTGATAAAGCAACAAAAATACCAAGGATCATACCATACATATACCTCCTGTATATGGAATTGTCTCAAAATTTCTATATGGAGATTTCTCATGTCCGCATGAATGGATTTCTGAAAGGAAGAAAGAGTTTCTTCAAGGGTTCGTTGAAACAGCTGAAGAGTAAAGGAAGATCCCTGCTGTGCGTCAGGCTGTGTTGTTGTCTTCTGAGGCTGTGTTATTCCACCCTGACACAAAATTAGACGTCAATTGGCAACCACCAAATAACAAAGATGACACAATTCATCACCAAGGACACATTCACCAGCTTGCATAAGACAGTAACAACCTATCAATGCTGGCCCATCAAATGGACCTATGCACAATAATTTCTCTTCAAGAAAAAAATATGGTGGAAGTCCCTACAATAACGAGTCATCACAATCGATCTGTGAAGCTCACATCCGCAACCAAACACCTCAATAGTAGGATGCAGCAGAGGGAAAATTAAAAAATAGAAATCATACAGCAATCTGATTAATTCATACATTCATGGCCGGAAGAATCCCAGCTTCTGCAGCAGATGATACATCAGACCTTGACAATAAGCTATTCAAAAGTTGTTCCCTTGTTTCCGCTCCTGTTTTCTTAGTTTTTGGTGAACTCACTGACAGAGATGTTCCGTCACTAAAGGATGGAGTGGCACTTATTCTCTCGGCATAACTGGAAAATCTTCGGGGGAGGGTCAATGCTGGTCCCACAGATTCCAGGTTAGCCTGCCCTGTAATGCCTTTTGTACCTAGAGAAAGAGAAGTGGGACTGAAGGGAATATGATCTGAAAATCCAATTGAAGTCTCTGGATTGGAGGACGTGTCTTTGGAATGCAAATTTGCCAAACCCACGCTTGAATTTGCTGCAAAGCTCGTATTTATCTGGCTAGTAGAAAAATCTTGCAATCCAGAAAACATTGATCCTGATATCAGACTACTTGATGTCAACATTGCCAAACGAGAAGGTATAGTAACCGACTGATGGTGGTACGTGAATTTATCAGGCAATCCTGCACCACCCCAAGCCTCTGGAGGAGTTATGGAGGAAGAGTCATCAATCTTCAAAGGTGCCGTAGGAGTTGATACCAACTGCAAGAATGAAGAACAGGTGTCATTCTGCATTGAGTGTGGACAAATAAAACATGTTTGCATTGAGAAGAAGAGTCTTAAAAAATCAAATACAAGTCATACATTATTTATATAATTTTTAGTTTTGGAAACTTCAATACAAAACAGGTGCAACTGTATATAGCCAACACTATAACAGGCATATACAGGCAACATTATAACAAGCATTTTCCATTATGATAGTTTCTTCTCCCCATTCTTTCTCTTCTTCCTCTCTGTCTCATCTTTTTAGTTTCTTCTACCCGTTCTTTCTCTTATTCCTCTCCGTCTCATCTTTTTCTTTTTTTTTTCTTTTTGACCAAGATTCAACCTGATTAGGTAACCAACAACCCTAACAACAAAATGAATTTTCCTATATGCACAAAGCTTCCATGAAATCACATAATTAGGTATCTTTTGCTTGATTTTATTTTACAACTTAGCCTCACAAAAAATATGCACAAAACTTCCATGAAATCACGTAATTAGGTATCTTTTGCTTGATTTTATTTTACAACTTAGCCTCACAAAAAATACCTGTCATATGGAGTCTGACTATGCAGAATGAATTCTTTAGTGTTTACACTGTTTCGTTAAATTACTTGACCCAACAACAGCATTCCAAAAGTACTAATAAGGAGTAAATGTAGGCTATTCAATATACTAGTATCTTGTGATTTTGACAAGGAATGGTCCGTTAAGACTTAGCTCACATCCAAATTGACATCCATGCATGGTGCTGATAAACAAAATGTACTTCACATCGAAAAGTACAAATAAAGCAATAAAAATTAGTCCCAGACTAAATCATCATACTTGGAATCCCAATGCATTTTCTGATTTGAAATCAATTGTCCTTCAACTGGTTTTTATATTGCTTTCCTTTTCGTTTTCACATGTCATATGTTTTCCAAATTCTTCTCTTTTAAATTTTCACATGTCATATATTTTTTGGAAATGTCAACTGTAGGCAATCTCTTATCAGCACACCTGTCTGGAAGTTGAAGTAGATTTCCAATCGAATATTGGATTAGAATCATTGGCCCCTTCATCTGAAAGCGGGAATCTCCTAGACGAAGGAAACAACAGAGAAGATTTCTTATCATGATCTTTTCTTGCTCCCCCTTGGTCATCCCACAGCTTATCAAGCGAGGGTGTAATTGGCTGAACTTCCACAAGTGGCGAAAACACCTCCATATCATCCTTATAACTACGAGGTGCATGTAATCTTGTTAAAGTTCCACCTGTCCAAATACTGCTTTGAATTGGTGTCACCTCTGCAGTAGATAAATTGAGTGTGCTTGATATAGATCCACCACTGGCGGCTGGAAAAGAAGATAACTCTGCAGAGACACCTAAACGACCAGGATTGCGAAAACCAGATACTGTGGTGGATGTTGAAAGGGTTGATGATGTTACAGAGGGAAGCGGGTCAGGCATAAGAATTGAATCCTCTACAGCACCTCCCAGGAGAGCAGTCTCAGATGTGCAATTGTTTTCATTTACAACGAGAGGTTTTGATCTTTGCCAGCATAGATTTGTGACAGCCTAATGTACGTAAGAATACATTATTATCCACAAGATAAGGTTAATTACCATAAAAAAATCAGATGTGAATCAGCAAAGTTGCATCATCAATAAAAAAATGCATTTTAAAAGTTAAAACCCTTGGATGGACATTGATAAGCAGAACGTTGTGTAACAGCGCATGAAATGAGCATATAGACAAACATCACTCGTCATAACTATTCAGGTAAAAGTTTTGAGCTATCAACCCAACATGTTTCAAAATGCACTAGCCTCCTTATCCACAAGGATTGTTTCACACCATTAACGATTTAAGCATAATACATTTATAAGAAACAAAGCAATGACAAGTTTCTTCCCTAGTGAACATATAAAATTTAAAATGAAAACCCTCTTTGTGGCATCATTTATTTTTCCATGACAGTATTTTGTGATCCAGTGCACTCCACACTAGGAGATATTTACCAAAAAACAGAAAAACGTAGGGAATCAAAAAAGCTTGAAGAGAAATTATGAACCTATACCAAGAACTTACATTTTTAGCTCTCTCTCAGACACACACATGCACGCAGTTTCTTTCTCTCAAGAGTTGGATTCATATGGCACAGGGGATATGTGAATCAAGTTCTGGACTCAGAGGTATGGAAATTGATTTTGGAAGAATTTACTGCCATGATTGAATTGGAGATTTTGGTGGTTGGATGTATGGTTTTGTGTGGTCATTATGATGTACAAAAACAGTAGAGTTGTGATGCTAGGCTGAGGAAAAAAAAATATAGAAAAAGAATTTGTATATTCAACCAGTTGGTGGTGGAAGTAGGAAAGTTGTATAGTACAATAGGTACTGTAAAGGGGCAATTGTAAAGACATTATGCACATTTCATTTTCTCAACACAACCAGTTAGTTACCTTGTGATGTTGCTCTGGAGGGATGGGTAGGTTGGTTTGTGTAATTTATAAAAAAAGCTCAATTGATACCTATATTGGGTCAGTTAACCTCTGCAGTCTTTAAGAGAGACTTCCAGCATTTCATGTTTCAAACCTGTGAAAGAATTATTTGGCCTAATATAATCGATCTTTTTCATATATACTAGTCATTCTGGGATAACATAACTATTGCTTTTTGAGAAATCGAGGATGTTCTATATAACTTTGTAATCTTATATTTAAAGCACTCTTATGCCTGCTTTTCAATTGGTGGGCCACTTGTAGAAGTTAAATAGTATTATAGGATGAAGATTTATATTCAATATCGGTAATAGATAACAGATTCATGTTTTTAATCAGTACAAAAAGACTAATTGAGTTTGAGAAATGGGGAAACTATTATCTACCTCTTTAGAGGTTATTCTGAATTCCATGTTTCAAAAATGGTAACTAATTTTGTTAATTATAAAAAAAATATGTCACCAAAAGTCCCTCTCGATAAGTAGCCATTAGAGTTGGCAAGTGAAACACTAATAAATGGAAACATAAGAACAGACATGAAAAAGTAAAAAACTTATGAAGTAAGATGTATAGCAAAAATAGAAGCATGGATTTCCCAGCGGAAAGCAATAAATAATGCCACTCGCCCCCTAATATGACATGAGGCAGAGGATAATTTAGTTGTTCTGAATTAGAGGGATAAGGAATGAATGTAGTGTTCATCTTACGAAGCAACAGATTGTGTTATTGTCATTTTTTATTTTTTCTGTGCAAGATTGTTGTGCTTTTTGGTAGTATGAAAAAAGGCCAACTAATTTAAGTCACTGTTTGCCACATAGAATAGGCACTCTTAATGTAGAATACTCTAGCAACACATGCTTTTTCACAAAGGCAGAAAAGGATATGCCAAATGATTATCAAGAAAACAAAGACATCCCAACTAAGAGATTGAAATTGAATGAAAGAAAATCACCTCAGAACTGCCATAAGCACGAAGAACAGTTAAAGGTTGTGGCTTTCCACGGACATCATAAAATACAATTCGTCCATTGCTCGTTCCTGCTGCCAGTACCAATCCATCGTCTCTAAATGCTAAGGAAGAGAAAGGTGCCTCATAAGGAATACAAAATGAGGGTTTCCGAGTTCCCGAGTCAAAAGTGTGTAACTTTTTATCCAGACCGACACTAGCAATTATCTGCCACAGTTCATTGGAGTAAAGTAAGGAACAGCAGGATGCAACCCAAATATTGACCTTGGAGAAAAATATCTTCTCTCTTTTGAATAAACGACATCAAAAAATAACATTTTTCACTGGTGTTTTGAAGATTTTTATTTTACGCAAAAATATGAAGTAGAACTGCATAATCAACAAGAAACCTTATCATTTGATGGTGAAAAACTAACACCAGAGGCTGGTGCAGAATGCTGCTTCAACCAAGAAACCTGTGAAGTGAAGAAATGGCCATTAAAACTTATTGCATCTTTTGTTGTTCAAATATATGAAACAAACTGCAGACACGTATCATATCAACCTAAAGAGTAAATAAAAATGGTGCATGAAAAGTGGGTCACTTCGTTCTATAATTCAACCCTGGTCTCCAAATTAAGACTGGCATGCTAAACAGAATAAAACCACAAGAAATGGTTCAGAACATGGTGCACTAATTTGCCTTGCACCGAACTAGAATCAGTGAGTTGAGTGTGAATCTGCATTAAAATAATGGGTTAGTGTGATCAAAAGCATGGACTTTGAAAGATCTCTAAACCCGCCAATGTCATGTTAATGATTGAAGATCTAAGCTATCACAGCGCAGTTGGATAGACTGAAACTTATCCCTATATCCAAATGAATTCGTAGGTGACGGTAATGAAACACGCAACCAAGTTAAATCAAACAAAAGTGCTTTCCACTGCACCACTCCACTTTTCACGCGTGCAAAAAAGCTGTTAATTTATATTTTATACGGAAGTTGGTCTTAACCAATATCATTGAACTGATAAATTATTAAAAAAAAAAATTATTTGAAACATAAAAGAATCAAATACTATATATCAAATAAATGTTTTTAAGGCTATTCTAAAATTGACTCTTAAAATACATCCAGTTTTATAAAATCTAACTTCTCAAGAGCAAAAAAAAAATGTTTTTTATTCCATATCTAAAATATAGCCTAGAGCCAGTCAAGCTTCAACCGCAACTGCTCGTTGCTTCTGGCCAGGAAACAAGCCACTTGTTGCCTATCTCACACCCTTTCTTATTATTAGTAAGATAGATTGCCTCTTTCCCTTTTTAACAAGACTGTAAGCTTCTAAAGCTCCTTCCTTCACCTGGGTGAGCCTTCGCGTTTTGGATCGTCCTCTGCCCAATGCAGCACAACCCAAACATAAATGTTTTATGTATATTATATTTTATATACACCACATAATCTATGTATACGTATATATATTATAGTGTAACACACTTGATGACATGTATTTCCAAACCCAACGCTATCACCCTCTTGCATCTGTACCGGCAGTAAGGTCCAAAATACTCCTACCAATTTCGTCCACACATACGAGAATTGAGCCAAGTCAAAAATAAGTAAAATATATGATCAAAATCATGAGAAATCCCTTTGCACATTGCTTGCAGAAGTATTTGAATAATAGGCTGGCTATACACCTATAGTTCATCTCATAATTTACAATTAATGGGAATAACCACACTATGTTTGGTGAGAAATAGTTAATGTGGTGATATCATATTTAGTCATCTAAAGGCAGTCAAATATTAAATATCAAACCTTTGGGCTGCGACCGGTCATATCCCACAGATGAACGGACCCATCATCACCAGCAGTCACCAAAAGGTGTCTGCTAATCCGAGAATAATCAAGCACTCTCAACACCTGGTCCCATAACCATCAGACAAACATCTAGCATATGAGAGAGCGAAAGTAAAGAAATAGCCAATGCCAAAAAAGGATTACAATTATTAGTGGCTTTCCAGAATAGTTAGTCCCAAAGCAAAATAAACCACCTGTCCATTAGGATCCTTGAGTTCAGTAGCCCTTGCACTAGAAGCAAGGTTGTGAAGAATAAGATCCCCATTAAGACTGACAGAAGCCAAGTGCTCGTCTTTGCAGTTGTACATTGCACCGGTTATCGTATCGGTATGACCTCTCAGCCATTTGATACAGCGTTTTCGCTGCAAATCCCATATTCTTACAACTCGGCCACTTCCTCCAGAACAAATGTACCTGGATCCTTTGTTGCTAAAGTTGATAGTGTATATAGACTCCTGCAAACATTATGGAGTAAAAAGTACAGCCAGATCAAAAACAAATTAACACGTATGTCACAGAGGAATTCCAATAATTTGGATATATTTCTCACCACAGCTCTTCCTGGTGACCAATCGTGGCCCATTGGATCCATTACACTGATCCAATTAAATGGAAAAAGTTCTAATTTGAAAAACCTAGTCAAGATTACCTTCTTAAAGATATCATTCAGACATCGTAGCCAATGCAATGGTACTATTGTCCACAGTTCGGAGTCTAATGGAACTTTAAGTCCAATGGATATGCTTGTTAAAACACTTTTTGTCTTTGATATTACCCATATATTCTTGATTTTAAAGTTCAATTTGCAGGCAGGAATGAGGATTTTTAAGTAAAATATATAGGTAATGGAGTTTCCAGACAACTTTTTTTTTTTGATTGGTGTTTCTGTTCATCTTCATAGCTTAAAGGAGGGAAAATTTAACTCAATATGGAATTGAGATTCTAGTCAAATCGCAGTATGACTCAACTTGTCCCATTGATATATACAGGTGAAGTTCGGAGAATATACGTCATGTCTACTAAATTAGATCCAACACAAAAACACATACACTGACAAAAAGTTTTTTGCACTTCCCAAGAACATATTTTTTGTAATCAAAATACGGTCCTAAACCATCAAAATAGAGCCATTCCCCTTACCATTAGTGTTCTTCAATGTATCCTTGCCTATGAAGCATGGACATGGATACACAATACGGTTATAATAAAATACTGGTCCGACGATACAACACCACCTTAAGAAATAGGATCCAGATACGGATACGGCTGGAATACGTCTATAATAAAATATATTTTATATTTTACTATTATTTAACAATTTAAAAATTATAATTTTTAGTAATTCTTTAATAATAATAAACAGAATTAGCAATTTTTACTTTGAAAAAAGTGTAATATTGTCTTATTATGATATATTCATCCGATGAACATAACCATGTAAAGGAATTAGAACCAACAATTAACTAGTTGATTTGCTTACAAGTATTTGTTTCTAAAGTTATAGTGTAACTACTTCATTTGTTGATACTCTTTTGACATATAATAATAGATAATATTTTTAAAACCACTCATGTCTTCAAAGTCAAATTGAATTTTGTTAATATTTTGTATTGTATGAAAACTTGAAAAGAAAGGGTATAGATTAAAATTAAAAATTGTAGAGCTTACTCCATGTGTTGAAATATCCACATATTTTATTAATTATTGGATACGGATGATGTGTATTCGATACAGGTGCATCGACATCGACAAGTATTCGTGCTTCATAGATTCTTGATGACAATTTCATTATCCTCCCCATTGTAATATAAAGTAGACATACGAAAAACAGATTCATATACATATTAGGCTTCCCGAACCAGACGATTACCTCAATGTTATCACCGCTATCACTGCCTGCCACCGGAATGGTCCCTATACTCTGCCCATTTTCCCGCCACAGTGATATCTTCTTATCGTCTCCGGCACTTGCCACCACCAAATCTACAACAACCACAAATCCCAATTGAGACACCCTTAGCCCAAAAATTGAACGTACAAAACAAAAACCACTATAACAACCAAAATTATTATCAACTTGAGTGTTGTATACAATTAATCTGCAATGTCGACACGTCCCCTTGGAGACCCACTAAGCAAAAATTCAAATATTGAATATTAAACTCAAAACCCATTATAATCAATCAAGCAAATTTATCAAATTAAGAGTAAATATAGTAAGTTTGAACCCTCACTTGTATGGTTCCACTTGACGGAGTTGACTTGGTAACCCGGCGAGGGAGTGTAACTTAAGGTACAAGGATCGCGTGGCTCGACAGAAATGTCGAAGAGCTTCACAGTGTCGCCGCCGCTCGCAGCTAGCAATGCCATCGATGGATCAGCGAAGCTCATGGTAATAATTTAGAGAGAGGAAGTTGGGTTTCACATAGACACTTTGGTCACAGCAATTTAGAAGAAGTGTCAAATTCTTGTTCAAATGAAAATGGGGAAATTAAAAGAAGGAAATGTATTCGAACAATAAATTTTGAGGGAAAAAAAAGGATTGGTGTATTTCTTCTTTTGAAGTTCGAAACCCTAATCTCATAGATATCTTAAGTTCAAAAAAACCTGAGAGAGAGAAAGAGAGAGAGGGTGTGTCGTGTGCGGACTGGTGTGCAGCCTAAAAATTCTTCTTTTTCCGTTTCTCTTCATTCGAACCATTTAGATTTAGTTTTTGGTTAATAAGCTAAATGACCCCCATACTATATCCTTTATTTTAATTTGGCCCCTAAATTGTTTATTATTTCAATTTGACTATTTATTGTCTCATCCTCATTCATTTGTCCAGTTGATATATTAGACAATTTACCCCTAGCTTAAGATAATACAATAACTACACCAAGTAATGTAATATTACACTAACTTATACAAAGTCTATCTAACAGGCATCTAAGTTTCTAAGTTTTCTTCTTTTGATCATTATCTTAGTTTTTTAGTACTCTAAGTCGAAGACTTGTTACTCTCAAGTAAAATAAGGTTATTGGTTGTGATTCTAGTTCACAGTTTTGCTGCTTTAATGCTTTAATCCCTCTTTCCAATAATAGTCAAATTAGGATAATATTCACGTGTAATATTTAAATTAGAATTTATCATACCACTAATTGAACAGTTTTCAGGTATATTTACCTTTCAAGGTCCACCTTACTTTTTCCTCCTTCGCCGTTGATTTTTGAAAAATGCTTCTTGTTCCTCAAAATGAAACCGTTTTATGCATAAAATGACGATAAAACGTTGTCGTTTTGGGAACAGCATCCTTGTTATATCCCAAGCTAGATTTTAAGTACTAATATTCATCTTTGAACTACTGAAAAAACACATGACATCTTCTGGTATTCATCAATTCTTTCTACTATCATTATAACCAAATAACCTTTATCTCTGTTGATAAAGAGAAAAGATAAACTAAGATTGTAGGAAATGACAGTTTGAGAGAAATTTTAACAAATATATTCTATTAAACAATTTTATTCAATATATAGAAGATTACAAGGACCTTACTTACTTTCCAAAGGGAAGTTTCACTCACACATAACACTCAAAATAACATTCAAAACTCTGAATAGATACTAAAAATAGAATATTTAGCTAAACTCTTATGAACCCAATGAACTCTGATGACTTGATGTCAATTATAATGTCGATAACCTCCTTTTTATAGAGGAATTGAACTGGTTCCCAAATTGTGATTCAAATTTTATAGAATTTTACAAATGGTTTCTTAAAGTTTCTTGGATATTAATGTGAGACATGTCCTTTTCCACTAACCCTTATCGGGGAATCTATCATTCAATTACACTTTTCGAGATTTTGATATCTATTATTGTCAAGTGTGTCATTGCCTATGGCATATCCATCGCCTCCTTCTACCAATTCTTTCATGCTTTCTTCAATGTCTTCTAAGACTAACTAGTTCGTGGTAAGTTTCTTATTAAACCATTTGCAAGGGTGTTGAACATATAGGTGTGCTTAGTTATACTATAAAATGCACACGGACCTATAATCCTATTATTTTCTTCTAATAAAATAACGTTTTGCTAAGGATCAATAATATGTTTGAATATTTATTTGTTATTTCTTTTATCTCAAATGCTAGTGATGCTTCAATGGATTCCTTCTTAATTTTGTTAGATTTATTCATATTTCTTTGAACATCAAATTGGTCCATTTTATAAGTTCCTGCTCCTCTTGCCATAATTTTTCAAGGATTAATTTGATTTAATGAATTCCAGGGAATAACTATTCCTTGTGCCATTTTGGCCTAACATGCAAATTCATATAGCTATAGACTAATCTTCGTGCTTTCTGGCCTTAGCCTTTAAGAGGCATTCAGACATTCACTCTAGATATTTGGATGATCTAGTGTTCAAGGCTTCTAGAAATTCATTTTCAAAACACCGTAACTTATTTTCTTGGTTGAATTATACCAAACTCTTAGCTTGAGGTGATCATTGACCAGTCCCTTTATGATTTGTTCTCTACTTGGGATTTTGAACTCCCAAAGTTTCTATAAAAACTATTATTATTCCTTTTACGGTAGATGTTTTTGTAGTTTTTATTCGTAAACTTTGTATTTTGGAAGAACTCACTCATTCTATGTTTTGTAAGAACTCTTGCCCATTTAGAGAAGATGCAATCTTCTCTAGTAGATTCTTTCATCATTAATTTGTTTCTTTTGATTAGTAATAAAAAGTATTCTTTCAATATCTTTATTGTTTCGAGAATTTTTTTTGTTTGCAACTTACTTGATTCATTCATTATTTCCTTGAGGCTAATGGAGCCCCAAATTGAGCAGTCTGTATCTATTTCTTTAGATCTGAGGAACCAATTTTGAGTATCTTTAACTTATTTTTCGTTCTTTAGATCATAGTATTTTTTTTTTTTGTAAGGCTTTCTGCAAAACTTCATACTACAATTAAATATGGATAATATTATTTCAAGAGGCTTTATAAAATAACCAAAATAATGATAGAAACTTTGAATTATTGTTAAAAGAATAGTCGTGAAGATTGAGTTTCAGGTGTATTAACTTTTGGGCTAAATTTAGTTTCGAAGGCGTTTAGCCTTGAGAATGATAGGTAATTTTTTAGAAATTTTTAGGTTAAAATAATATTACCATTAAATTTGGAAGGTCGAGAAAACTTGTATATTGGTTTGGATGGGTGATATGGTAATTTTGGTGTTTTGGGTACTTTATTTTGTAGAGGATCGATAATAGTTATTTATTGAGATATTGGTGATTCAATGTGAATCTCAAGTGTTCCAAAATCACTTAAGATAGTTTTAGAGGTTAGAAGTTAAAGAAAATAAGTTTGGAGGTGTTCCGAGGCTTGAACCAATTTTGAAGAGAATTTAATAAAGAAAGAATTTGATATTACCTTAGTATTTTGACCATAATTTTTTACCTCGATCTTCAATTGAGCTGATTTTTTTGGCAATGAAAAAAAGACTTCAAGTTCTATAAAAAGTGCATTTCATGAAAACTGTGTAGCAAGAAAGGTGCAAAAGGGTAGCAGGGGAAGGGAAAACTGTGTCTTATTCCATGTTTTTACGGATATGTAGTATTCTTTGATATCAAAGTAAGAATATAAAGCCGAAAGTTAAAGATGATTTAGGGAGGAATTTACTGGAGCTGCTTATAATTGATTACTCTGTTTAGATTCAGGCTAGAATTACCCGGGTCTGCTGGTGGTGCCCTTCTATAGGTATGCTGAAAATGAATATAGGGAAACCCTAGGCTTGCTGGTGGGGGAGTGGTGGTTCGAAATGAGATTGGCAGAATGGTTGCAACTGCCTCTTTTTTCTATGGTATATGTTTGAACAAGGAGATTGAGTTCAGGGCACTAATGGATGGTTTGTGCTTAATTGAATAATATGGTTTAGTTGATTGTAAATTTGTGATTGAGTCGGATTCAATGGTGCTTGTGAACATTGTAAAGAATGGTTTGGCATGTCCATGGCCATGTCAAGGTTTTTTGGTCAGGATTAAGGAGCCATTGGGGAATATGGATTCACAATTATTTCATGTGTATAGAGTAGCAAATGGGGTTGCTGATGTTTGGCAAACAGGGTTGTGAAGGATCAGTTCACTTCTGATTTTTCATATGTTGATTTGTTGCCGAAAATGGTCAAGTTGATGCTACTACAGGACCGAAGAAGGCTGTCAGTTGCTTGAGTCAAAAATGTGCTCATTTTTTATGATAAAGGCTAAGATAGAATGACTGTATATGGATTTTGTATAGAATTTTTCTTTTTAAGAGAAGTTTTGTTGGTTTTACATATTTTGAAGGAGGTTTGTATAGGATTTTCTCCATTTGCTTCTTGTAATGTTTTTTGGTGATTAGAAATAAAATTTTCATCCTTTATTGAAAAAAAGAGTGCATTTCATGAAAAAAAAACTGTGAATTGACCTCTAATTAGGTCAAAATCAGGTTGGAAGTTTGGAATGTAAAAGAGCGTGTTTAGATGTGCATGCAAACTTGACTCGAGTAGTTTTGCATCGTTAACCTATTTTGGCACTATTTTAACCCTAGGGGTCAGTTTTAGGGTATTTTTACACGAGTTCCACCCATAGGAAATTCCATAAAGCACTTTAAAATTAATTTTCTATAGAATCAAGGTAGGGTTTCTTTCCCCTTCCTATTCATTGAGGCTATGACTATTATATGCACTTTTGACTCCAAGTTGTATAAGTAATATAGATCGGCAATTATTTTTTAGATTCCTGGTTATAAAAGTATTTGTTTTTGATTTCATGTACGTATTGTATTCACAAACCTTAGATCTTGAATAATCTCAAATTGAGAATGTGTATTTTGCGATCTCATGTGTGTTTGCTTAAAATTCTCATTGCTTTTTGACTTTTCAACAATGTTGTGATACATGTGATCAATTTGAAAAGTGTGAATAAATCTCTTGTATTGGTGAGATTAATGAGCTTGAATACACTTGAACTTGTATTGCAAAGTATTTAGATGAGTTTCTTACCTCGAGGGGTTTGAAGGTTCCCTACCACTCGTACTAGGGTGTTGATTTTTTGTAGGGTTTCAAATCACTATTTGTTCACATATGTTTGAGACTAAAGGTTAGTAAACTACTCCTAAGAAGATTTCATTAAATATGGATTCATCAATGTACACACTTCCTAAAATATCGTACCACTGCTATGATTGATTAAATGGTTTGTGTTTATGATGGGGTGGACCACATATATTGATGTATGAATTCTTTCTAATCAACCAGTGTACATAAGATAATCCCGTTATAAGGTGTTGTTCTTTAAATGATCCATTTTATGATGAATTTTCTGTACATGTATCAAAACTTGAGACCACTATTTGTTAGATCATATTTGTCATTGGTTGATTTCGTAGAGTCTATTGTAAAATCTAAACCAATCCATAGTCATGATGCTATCAAGTTCAAAGTCTGAAAGCAACATTGAAAGGAGGAGATCATGTATCAAATCTATATCATTCAACCTCCGCATGCACCTTCATGCTTAGAACAAAGGTAATGACTTAGACACCTAAGATGAACCCTTAGTTACTTTGACTTAGGATGATTAGGATGAAAATAAAATTAGAAAGTGATACGATTATGACTCCTAGGTGGTTTTAAAAGAAAACAATTTCTAAACCACTTTTGTGTTTTGAAAAAATAGTTTAAGTCATAATCGAAACTTTGTTTGAGCAGTACCCTTTAGTACTCCAGAAAATAAGTTTTTGCATGGTTTTAGGCTTAAAAACCTACTAGGACCGATCTACCCTCACTAGCCTTCGCTAAAGTAATCTCTTTATGACTAAGAGAAGGAAATAGAAAAAGGCCACAAAAGGCAGCACATGACTCGCTCTATAAGCTCACTCAAGCAGTCTCATGGTCGCTTAAGTGGTGCCCGTGGTCACTCGAGCGGTGCTTGCCTTTGAAACGTTGTTTTCATTTTAGCAACAATCACCCTTCCACCAATCGAGCGGTCATTCATAAACCTAAATTTTTTTTATTTACTAAGACTACCCTTATTCTAAACCTATAAGTAGGGAGAGTCTTTCTCACATCTAGGAGAAGCCTCTAGAGCCTTTAGAGAGATTTCAAATAGAGAAATCCATTCCTCTATCTTGAGAGCTTCCATCACAACTTGAATCTCTTAGATTCAAAAGCTACAATTAGTGATTCTACCAAACCTCACAAATTGGTGTTGAATAACTTGTTGGTTGAAAAAATCATTGGTTTGTGCATACCAAGGATTGTTGGCGTGCCCATAATCGCTCAAGGTCTAGACGAATTGTGCGACATGGAAGTCCAAGTGAAACTACACTAGACGTTGGAGAGGGATTTTTGGCAAAGAGATATAGCAAAAAGTGAACATCTAACGATATTGGTTGAGGTATAAGTCTCAAGTACTTGTGTATTAATTTGAAGAGTAGTGGATTAGGCTTTGGTGAACCCAGCGAGGTTCCCCACGATTTTTCTCGAGTAGGATTTTTTGTGTCTACAAATTGTTAGTGTTCTTTACTTTCTATCGTATACACTCGTGATTTGTTAGCACACATGGGCACTATGTGCTTGTGGAATTGATTGATTGAATAATCATTCATACTTAATTATGCATTGTGGTTGGAGATTTGGGATCGTTGTGAGATTGATTAAGAGTGAACTAATTGCATATTAATTAAAATCAATTGCCATTGGCAAAGGTGGTTATGGAGTTTAAAAGGGGCTCTCATCGTTTAATTTCGCATTCGATCGATAAGAGATAATCGTGGTAGACAGAAGTTTTAATTGATAAACAATTTGGGCTAAAATTAAAAAACATATTCACCTCATCTAGGTATAGTGTCTTGGTCTCCACATGTATAATCGTGAGGGAAGATCCACATCGAGTTCAACAATAAGCTTCTTACAAAAAATTTCAAGTAAAGTTCATAATATTTCTCATCATGCGATCATCATCCAACCAAACGAAACATATCACTGACCAGATATCCAAAAGACACCAATTTAGAGCTAAAGAAATCAGCAAAAGAAGAGAAATCAAGCCATAAAATATATCTAAAAAACTATTTCTAATAAAAAGTTATACATGTCTCCATCAACTACACTGTTTAGATGTTCTTTCGTTTGGATGTTAAAATCTAATACCTTATTGTATTGTGATAGCTTGAAAATTTGTGAATTCTTACTCGTTGAATTATGAAAGTTATCTTGTTCTTTTATCTTATTGAATGCTTGAGAGGACCTATAACCAGAGAACCCAATAGCATTGGTAATGGCAACACCGACCTGGTGGATATAGACCACTTTGTTAGCATTGTTTCCATAGCAAAAGCCTACATCTTTGCATTCTGCAAAATTTTGGCAGCCCATGCATTTGCAATTCTAACAACAGAGGATATTAACATGGAAATACAGCTAAAAGAGGGGATAATGACATACATCCCAACTATGGACATGGTGTATGTATCATAAAAATTCTTCTAAATCATTGAATGACTACATAAAGTAAAATTAACTTTTTTTACGAGCATTGAGGTTGGGTTGTAATATTATCCTCTAATATGGCTCTAAATATTTAGTTACTAAATGCCTCTATTAGTACTAATTGTCTCTGTTTTTAATTCTTAGCCTTATTGTAGTTCATTTGATTTTTTGTGGCATAAAGTGGTGCGGTGAAAACTCAAGAATGTAAGTCATATGATTTTTGTTAAATATCTTATAAGTTTCATCCAAAGGTCTAATAAGAGTGTGGTGGGTATGACTCATTAATGGTCGTTCAATTTGGTACTAAAGATGTTCAGCACATTAATGCATTTTCAATTTTTTTTATATTCATTGCATTCCAAATTATTTGAATAAATGCAAGAATAAGGAAAAAAAAAGTTGTGATAATGGTAAAACACAAAACGTGATCCCATTACACGAGATCATGGTGACTCTAAACTCTGAACATCGTATGTTATACAAAATATTGTCAATGAAATTTTGCACTTCATAAGAAGCTAAAATCTATTAATTATACCTTTTTGGTGGTACTATACATTTTCCTTCATATGAAAAGTGTGGGGTACTCCAAAAAATGATATATATTGTATCATATACGTAATAGAAAATAGTAAATCCATTTATTATACCTTTTTGGTGGTACTATACATTTTCCTTCATATAAAAAGTGTGGGGTTTTCCAAAAATTGATATATATTGTATCATATACGTAATAGAAAATAGTATATGTTCTTTTAAACAAATAAAAAAAATATACTATTTTCTATTACGTATATGATACAATATATATCAAATTTTGGAGTACCCCACACTTTTTATATGAAGGAAAATGTGTAGTACCACCAAAAAAGTATAATTAATGGATTATTGTGACGCCCCAAAATTCAAGGATTATTTCATTAAATACGGAATAAATTAACAATGTGGTTATCAAACTTGACGTGTGTTTAGAGATGGAGTGTGTCAGAATTGAAGATGATTTTTGCCAATGTGTAATACCCTTTATTTCTTACCTATGCATGTACTATTTTTTTGTCAGTTGTACATATGTATTTGTCACATTCTTAACAACCCATGTCACAGGATTCACTTCTAATGTCAAAGTCAGACCATGCAATGTCACAATGTTATGATCCTAATGTCACACTGATGAAACTCACATTCAACATGAAAGCAAACATTGACACACTTATACCAGCCAATGACATAATGTTATCAACCAATGTCACACTAATGCAACCCACATTCAACATGAATGCACACATTGACACACTTGTACCAGTCAATGCCACAATATTACCAACCAATCTCACATTGATGCAACACATATTCAACATGAAAGCAGACATTGACACACTTGTACCAGCCAATATCACAACGTTACCCATCAATGTCAAACTGCTGCATCCCACATTTAAAATGATAAGCACACATTGGCGCACTTGTACCAGTCAATGACACAATATTACCCACTAATGTCACACTGTTACAGCTCACATTTTACATGAAAGCAGACAATTACACACTTGTACCAGCCAATGTCACATTGTTGCAACCCAAATTCAACATGATAAGCACACAATGATAAATTGCTTCCAGCCAAATGCCATCCTCACTCAAACCAATGTCATCATAGTTTAACCTTCAAATGACACTGATACAAGGCATCATAAAAAATTTTCCACTACTACAAAAGAAAATTAATGTTGTTTATAGTCAATTACCTAATATCACACTGCTACAAATCGAAATCTCATTGTGACAAGTCAATATCACATTGTTACATGGCCAATTAACAAAGTGACAAAGCAATGTCATACAGTATATCATCCAAAGTTGCACTATTACAATCCAAAAGCACATAGCTACAAAGCAAAGTCACATAAGTACTACCAAAGTCAAAAAGTATCATCATATTAATAGTATTACATCAAAGTCCCAATGACATTGTTCACTAATCACATTTACACTTCAAATGTGTAATAACAGTTTGAAAAACTAAATCGTGTACCCCCAAATTTGTCTTTCAATGTTTGTCTCATTTTGAAATCGTCTTCTGTCCAAGAATTTTGATAATTCAGAAACATTGACAGCATTTCACTTCGAAAGTCTTTAATGTATATTTGTGTCAAATTCTCTTCTACGTCTTCTCTTGTTGCCAATTGTTTCATAATGTAGCAAACGTACACATCACAGTAGACCCTGACATATAGTTGAAATTAGTTTGTTATTACATTATTTGTGTAGTTACCTAATAAATAAAAAATGGTGCTTATGTGTTTGATTTATGTTGTGGACTATTCTCACATGAAATCATCAGTCTAACCATGTCTTGTGTGTCGAGAAGATTGCCACTGTCGGACATCAATTCTTTAACCTTGTCTTCCACATAATTTTTCTGTCATTGCATTCAATCAATAAGTTATGCATTTATTGAATATTATATTAATAGTTTGGTTGAGTTTAGAAATTGGTTTACCAAAATGATAGCATCTTGGAAGTATGGGTCCCTGCCACCTTTTGTCCTTGGATGTAATGAGTTGTAGTGTATCCAAACCCCTTAATCAGTGTTCAACACAAGCAGGGTCCAATGGTCTGGAACTTCATTTCCACTATTACCATTTGAGTTCATTGGGAAGACAGTATAACGTGCCTCCACACAAGTAGGGATGACAGTGGACCAGAGAAAAACGGCTATTCGTCCAAACCTGTCTTGTTTGGACCGGGGATAGACTATATGTATTGGATGGTGGACATATATGAGGATATCCCTATAAACCTGTGCAGGGATGAAGGCGGGGATGGACTTACTCTTACCCTTACCCCAACCCCGTCCCTGTCCTCGTTACCCGTTACCCGTTATATATATATCATCAAGTATTGATGTGGAAGTTTAATGCATCAAGTATTTTGCTATCTATCATTGCTTTAAAATTTTGTGTCATCTTGTAAACTTGTCACTGTACTTTTGAGTATATTTCTTGGTCTTGTTCTTTTCTTGTTGTTGCTTTGACTTTCAGAGTATTATTAACTGTGCAAGATTGTTGCATTATTTGTTTATCTTACTAATCCCAACTCCCATGCACTCCTGACCTTCTTCAGCAAGCTATGGTTTTCTGTTACCATCTGAGGTGGTTTACATTTTTTTCACCTGCATGCAGAGCTTTATATTGAGTAGGTGATTAAGTAGGAACAACTAATTCTTATGACTTTGCCTATGTTGAAAAAATTACTAGTGTTAAAATATTTGTTTGTTATTTGTAACAGGCATCCCTTTTCTAATTCTGAGTTGGTGTGAAGCTGGTGTTAAGAGACAATTGAGTTGATTGAGATGATTCTACCACCCATTATGTTATTTGTGTTATGTTATATATTGTTGAATTATATCAAATTTAAGTAGTATTTTGGACATTTGTTGTTTGTGTTATGTTCGAATATGTTATGTTAGATTATGTTGTGTTAGATTATGTTAGATTATTTAAAATGTTGTTGGATTATTTAAAATGTTGAATTTATTTAGAATTTTAGATTATGTTGGCTTAAACTTGAACTTAGGCTTAAGCTTGGGCTTGTGCTTAGGCGGGTGCAGGAGAAGCGGGGCGGGGGTTCTAAATTTACTCGTGGACGGGGATGGGGATGAAAATTATACCTGTTAACGGGGGTGAACCGGGGATGGACGAAGGTTTTTAGGCGGGTACAGGAATGAAGACTATACCCCCTGCCCCCGCTTCGGTCTATTGACATCCCTACACACCAGGCAATAGATGCTTGTCAATTTCCTTTTTTCTAGCTTTTTCCATATTGGGAAAAGGTACAAGTGTCAACACATTATCACAGGTATGATTAAGATATGAATATAGTTATCAAGAACTCACATATTTATAGCAGTTGATTTTTTTACCCAACATAGGCTGTTAATGAATATACACCGTCTGCTAAAAGTGGATGATTCACTGCATTTGTTGAAATCTAACAGCATATCTCCCCATTGTCAATTACCTGTTTTAAAACATTTATTTATTAATAAACATACACAAAAGTACATATTCATTTACTTCATTTTTAAAACATATATACATACAGTGTTGTATAGTTCAAGTCCCCCCATAAGCTTCAGTGCATCTTTGATATCAATATAACTTCTATACCCAATTCTAAACCTTATTTTTGCCCTGCAATATAATGCAAGTACAATCGTATAACACTAAAATACAGGTGCCCACGTATAGGTATTAAGTAATACATATGACACTTACGATTAATCTTCGACGTCATAAATTTGTTTTAACTTACTCAGGTCATTTTGACTCAAATAGTTGCACGCTTTCCACAATTTTTTAGTGTCCCTTTCAGACATTCCTTTGATTGTGGTGGATTTTTCAAGTAATTGATCAACATCGACAAAATCTTCTTCTTCAACTTGATCGCTTACCTTGTTGGTCCCATCCTTTTTCACTGTTATATTCGTTTTTCCCCTTTTTCTTCACACTAGATTCAAAATCTTCTTCTCTTTGCCTTTTTCTATCCTTTTTTTTTTATCTTCCTAATCATGGATGATATCCCCTTTGGTGGCGTCTGTTGATAGGTTGGAATTGTGGGTGGGATGGAAGTTTGTTGGTATGTTTGCTTAATAGCATAGGATGATATCTTGTTTACTTGTTCAACCAAAGCATCGTTTTCAGCTTCAAGTTGTTGATTTTTATCCTTTGCTGCTCTCATTTCAGACTGGAACGTTTCTCTCTCTTTATTCATATTAATGACCATGTTTTCCATATTCATTTTCAGTGATTCATTCTCCTTTGCAAGCTTCATGATTTCTTGGTTGTATTCTTCATTCTTTGGGTCACACACTCCCTCATCATGCATCGGCTCTGACTCATAAACAACAACATCAAGGAGAGTTTCAAATGGTTATCCTTTATTATATTACCATCACTTGTATCCAAGATGTCATCATCATCGTCAATCAGCAAGTTGTCCTCCTCCCACGAATTGTTTTCACGAACATCATGTTTTTGCTTATGTGTTCCTTTGTCCCGATGGATTTCGTCCTTTTCAACACTATCAAAGTTGTCCTTTCCATGTAGACTACCAACTATTTCAACCTTGCTGTCTCTCTTTTTCACATTATGTTTTAACATTTTTTTTTCTTCTTCGTCTTTTTCAACTTGTGATAAATAACCTGGGAACAAATGGATTTTGTCAATTTCATTAAAAACTTGTACAATTCCACATTCATAAAATCAATGTTGCTAACATTTGAACAAATTTCACAAGATAAATGATATTGTGACATGTTTGTCACAATTAGCTCGTTTCAAAAATATAGACATTATATAAATGATAATAAATATTTAAAACTCAAATTTAAACTTACATCTTTTGATCCAAGCTTCTGCAGCTTTCTTTGCCTCATAGCCTTTTGAAGAATTTGTAAATTCCATTTCATGAATCTTGGGAATACGTTTCGCATTTCAGGGGTTATCAATGTTATGTGTTCACAAAACCAAAACTGTATGTATTTGAAAATATTGTTAATGTAATATGAAAATCATAAAAAATTATAACAAATGCAACATATAAATTTAAAAAATTAACATACAATAATACTAATCGGTATCAATAAAACTCAACAAGTGATTGCTATGGGGGTATCCACCTTTTTCCTCAATGATTTGATAAGTGCACCTTGAATGGCACGACACCAATTGTACTTCTTAATCTCATCCAAGTTCTCTACATATGGAACATATCCCTCACCCAAGTGTGTTTCTTGTGTTTGTGAAAAAAAAATGGACACCAGCAGAAGTAGACAAAATAATCTTGCAACATCGTCAAACTCTGTTTGAGTTATACCAACTACGACAGGCCTCAATTTACTCTTTATCAACGTTGTATTCAATCTCTTGTCATTTTTAAACCAACGTTTGATAAAAGATATTTTTTTACCATGTTTGGTTGACTTAATCTGCACTTGCCCATCTTGTATTCCAACAATGAGTTTCACATCACTCCTACATAATCTTAGTTCTTCCTCGCCGATTTGAAATCTAGAGGTTTGTTCATTGAAACATAAATCATTTTTAATACTTCTTTATTCATTTTCTTGCACCATACTTTATCTACCTTCCTATCTATTACTTTTTCAAACAAGAACCAAAAGGTGTCTTCTTCAATGCAGTCTTGTTATCATCTCTTAGTTCAACATCATTTATTGCCCTAACAATAGCCTACATGTTGGACCATTATTGCGGTTCACATTTCTTTTATATTATTTTTTCTTTCGTATCTTTCCTCATTCTGATATCACAAACACAATTATCAGTTCATTTTGTATATTATCTAGGGTAAAAAAATTCTCAAATTAATGTGATTTCAGAAACTGTGACCTTAAATACATATGAATATACAATGTGACAACAAAAGTAACATTACATCTTTATATATTTTTTTCATAAAAAAATATTTTAACAATATTATAACTCATACAAAATTACACACAGGTATTGACAAATAACAAAATTTGCGGATTGACATATACTCAAATTTAATTGAATCATAAAAAAATATTCCATATTAAATTTAACAATTCAATCATGACAAGCAGTTGTAACAAGTTATCAAATTACCAAAAAAAAATGGAGATATTATTGATTATACGCCAAAATTTATTAAAGTTTACCATCCCCAATGTCGACAAGTTCTTTTCAAGCACTATTCAATGATCTCAACAATCCTTCTCACCCCAATGTATGCTTTCTTATTCACAATTTAAAAAATATTGTGGTCGTCATTGTCTGTAACCAAGACTTTTACTATTACACACTGAACTCATTTTGAATAATACATTTTCAAAAATGTTAAAGTGAAACCACCAAAATTGAACAGTGAACCCATCAAGTAAACGAAAAACCCATTCTGAACATTATGCATTGAATGGAAGTTTTCAAAGTTGAACAGTGAATCCATCAACCAAAAAAAAAATTAAAAATAGGTTGAACGAAAAAAAACACATTTTGAACATCATGTATTGAATGGAAGCAATAAGCATGATGAGCAAAAACATCTATAAAAGTATCAATGAGACATTTTCATATGAAAAATGTAACAACTATAAAGCAAATAAAAAAGGTATAGTGATATTGAAAGAACAAAAACTAGAGTACCCATCAATCCAATTTCAATAATGAAACTAAAAATATGAAATATGTCCCAAAAAGAAGAAGATGAACAAGCAAATTGGGTGATGACTTTGAATAACCAATCGACACTGTAATGGACAATCCTATCATTAAATTTACCAATATAAACAGAGCAACATAAAAAATCAAAATTTGCTAATCACCCACAATCATTTTGATCAAAACACCACAAATTACATACTATAATGATTGAGAATCATTATAAAAAGAAAGAAAAAATACCAAAGAAGTGTCAAACAGAACGGCTTTAAGAAAAAGTTTTCAAAGTTGAATAGTGAATCCATCAAAAAAAATTGAAAATGGGTTGAACGAAAATCCCATTGTGAACATCATGTATTGAATAGAAGATTTCAAAGTTGAATAGGGAACTCATCAACAAAAAAAAATTGAAAATGGGTTGAACAAAAAACCCATTCTGAACATCATGTATTGAATGGAAGTTTTCAAAGTAGAACAGTGAACCCATCAACAAAAAAAAATCTCATTCTAAACATCATGTATTCAAATGAATAAAGGGTTTAGGAAGTTTTCTCATACCTTTGAAACAACAATGTAAGTCTAGATCTTTACAGATTCCTTCTCCACCATCCAATACTATCCTTCTCACTTTCTCAGAGTGAAACCCATTCGAAGAACACAAAAAAAGATTTTAAACATCCTGTTTTGAAAAGAATGGAGTTTTTAGGAAGTTATTTCATCAATTTTTTAAGAGCCACATTTTCGGCAATATCGAAGAAGTTATGGGTAACAGTCCATTCATGTTGTTTCGGCTATGGAGGCAAAAATTTAGGAAACTGTTTACATTCTTCAAATTTTACTATTTTAGACATTTGCTATGTATTGTGTACTTTTTTACCAATATTTTTAAAAGTGGTACTTTTTGCCCTATAATTACTAAAAAGGGACTAAAAATTTAATCATTTACATCATTTAAGGAAAAAAGCTTAAGATTTGAAGGTTCGATAATGTCACAGTTCAAATTTTAATTTTTAAGAAGAGGTACCAATACCTGAGCCCTCTGATTTTCAAGTATCGTTACTTGTAAGACGTAGTATCGATACTTGGGCCCGCAACAAGCGTCGTACCGGTACCTGTGAGCATAGGTACCGGTACTTGAATCCACTGCTAGCGGAATACCGTTACTTGTGATCCTAGATACTGGTACTTGAACCCACTAGAAGCCATATACCTATAAGGTACTGGTACTTAGGGTTAGGGGTATCCATGAGTCGGGTTACCCACGAGTCCCGTTATTCGACCCAAAAAAAATAAATCTAAAACCCAATAGGCTCAATAGTTGGCCCACCCAAGCCCAAGCCCAATATCTTTTAAGAAAGGGCTTGGGTTTACCCCTAGACCCACTACCCGGCCCGAAGCCTGAATCCCAGTCCAATAACGTGTTCACATACCCGGCCCGAAGCCTGCCCAAAACCAAGCTCAATAATCCGCCCACAAAATTTGAGAATTTAAGAGTTGAAAGTTATGCGAGAATTATTTGAGAGTTAGGTGAGTTTCAATAATCCACATAGTGTTTGGACTTCTGTGAGATTGCGACTGTCTCAGACTCTGTGTCTGTGTCTTGTCTTTTCTGTTTGTGACTGTCTTCTGTCTAAGCCAGCGGCTGAGACAGTCATAAAAAAATTTCTTTCTCCACTTATTCAACTAACAGTCAGAATAAACGACTACTTTTTAATGAATAATTTATAAATAAAGCTGATTACATTTCATTTCAACCCACCATATTTGCAAAAAAAAAAACTCTCATTTGCTCTCAACTCACAACTCTCAAGTGTTCTGAAGTCTTAAGATCGAGCTTTCAATTGTCTCAAAGACTCAAGATTGTCAAGTGCTCTCATTTGGTGAGAAATTTTTTTTTATATAATTTAAGTGTTTATTTTGTTTTTATAATTTAATTTACGTAACGACTTCATCTTATTCACAAAATATTTTTTATAACGAAATTCTTGAATCGAATAATGATAATGAAAACATCAATGAGGGTGGAGGGGATGATCCACTTTTAACACCTTATATAATTTAAGTGTTTATTTTGTTTTTATAATTTAATTTACGTAACAATATCATCTCATTCACAAAATATTTTTTATAACGAAATTCTTGAATCGAATAATGATAATGAGAACATCGATGAGGGTGAAGGGATGATCCACTTTTAACACTTGAATTGGATTCTACTAGGAATGTACCATCTAATAAGAGACAAAAGTCCAAGCCTGGGATCACTTTGAGAAAATTAAAATTAAGATTTCAAATAGGGTCATTACATTAAAAAATGCTATATATAATTATTGTAAAAAAAATTTTGCTAGAGGCTCTAAAAATGGAACTAGTCACTTAAGTAGCCACTTAAAGACATGCTTATTAAAAGGTCAAACTGATATTAGACAAATAATGTTATCATAATCTACTAGCATCGGTACACTAAACATTTTTAGTTATGAACCTGAATTTGCTAGAAAAGCAATTGTTAGATGGATTGTTATAAGAAATCTTCAATTTGTTCTTGTAGACGATACTAAATTTGAAAGAATGTTACAAAGTGTTTTAATCTTTTTTTTTGAAAGTTTTCTCGTCAAACATGTCAAAGAGATGTTATTAAATATTATGTACAAGAAAAAGATAATTTAATTGCTTATTTTGGGTCCCGTTTGCTAACGTTAACGTTTTTTGTTTTTATTTTGATTTTTAGAGTAACACAAGAAAAAAAACTCGTTTTGTAAATGAGGGGCAATTTTAAAAAACCAAAAAAAGACGTTTTCGAAAGAAAAAAAAACGTTTAACGTGCGTTTGTTTCTAATGAGGTCAAAGATTCAAACCTTATTAGCACCAAAAAGATACATTTATTAGGCACCCATATAAATAGCAACACTCAAACCCAAACCTCTCATCTTCATCGCCCTTCTCTGTCTCTCTATGTCTCTCTCTCGCTTCTCCTCTTCATCGCAAGGCTCTTCGTTGGTTGCCCTTTTCATTGCGAGGCACCTCTCCTCTTCAACAAAGACACTGATAGTTGTTCTACTCTGCGTCAGTGAAGTTACATCCCTCTGATTTTTGCTGATCTCTGGTTATAGATCTGATCTCATATGTTGATGATTTTTTTTCTCTCTAGTTTTTTTTATTATTATTTTTTGCTCTATAATTGGTAGCTAGCTCTCTACCCTTCCAACACCAAGTTTTGATTTTTTTGGGTGCATTTGTTGGGGTTTTGTATCCTTAGGGACTAACCAGAGATGAATTCTCTCAATAGATTTTTTAGGAGAGGGGCATTGCAGAAAATTGAAAGTTGCGTATTTTTGGGGGTTTGAGGGAGGTCAGTGTACTCCCTGAAATTGTGAGGATCACCATATAAATCATGTAAACTATAGAATTTTCAATGCAAAAGATGGACTGTAGTGTTGCTTAGCACTTCTTACACCTATACTGGATGTCTTGTCTTTTGTAAATGGTTTTGAATTCAGGTGGAGTTAAGATAGTGGCATGGGGTCATGGACTAGTTATGGTTTCCAAGATTGGTGTAGTATAGATTGAGATCTTTTTGGGGAAAAAGTGACGGTTTATTGAATTGCCTTTCAATTTGGATTGGTACAATGAGGATTGTGGTTTTACTTCTATATGATGTTGGAGGGGTATTTAGGTTACCAATTATCTTTTCTACTTAAGGAAAAATTTATTTGACTCCTATTTAACCCACTCTTAAAGATAATTAAATGTTTACCTCTCTTTTTAAAATTGGTGTTAGTAATCATAAGGTCACATGCCACTGCAAAAGCTAAAATAACCTTTCTAGTGTCATTCCTATCTCCAACCCCATTTCCACCATGAACCAGCTCATACACTTTTTGATCTTGTCTTATATGACCATTAAAATCTCCTCCAATGTATACTCACTATCCTACAGGTATTCCTTGCAGTAGTTCATCCATTTGTTTCCAAAATCTATACATAACATCCATACCTTTGGATTATACTGAGATGAAGAATATACTAAAGAACCATCTTTTCATAGAAAAAGTGTCAATATAAGACCCTAATTTTTTGATGCTTTATGGGATTTGCTAAAGTTGTGTTGTATTTTTTTTCTGGTGTGATGTGTTGTTGATTAACTCATAAACGTAATTGAAGACCCGTGTTTGTGGAGCTTTTGTTTGTAATAGATAACTCTATTCTATTTATAATTTCTTTTTCCATAGGTTGTTCATTCAGAGAGCTAGAGATTGCTTTCTAGAAAGCTTGAAATTTTTTTTCTTTTGTGTTGTATTGTTGATTTTTCTTTTGTGTTGTATTGCTAATTTTTTTTTTCTTTTGTGTTGTATTGCTAGTTTTTATGAAGATTGCTTTCTAGAAAGCCTTAGAAATCTCAAAATAGGAGACTCCCCAAAATAATCACAAAACCAATAATACTAGCCCTTAGAAACACCCTCCAAATTTGTTGATTTTTGCTCTTTGTAGTTGCTATTTTTTTTTCTCTATGTAGTTGCTGATTTTTTTTGCTCTCTCTATATCTGCTGAGTTGTTGATTTTTTGGGGGCATGAAAAATGTATGTTAGATCCATGATTTCCATACTTTGTGTTGAAAAATTATTATGATTGTCTGTGGATGTAAATGGCCAATGTGAATGTCAATCAGAACTTGGATAATGTTGATGTTATGGAAATTGAACCAACCAAAGTTGATCAACCGTGGCCTACTAAGAATAAGACAATTTTTATTAAGGTAATGGATGAGCAAGTTACCTTGAAAAATAGGCCAAATACCACTTTCACTTGACAGTCATGGAACTACATACTTCAAGAGTTGAAACGAAGGACTAACTATGCATATACCCATGAGCAACTTAAGAACAAATTTAATGCTCTAAAGCAAGTTTGGAAGGATTTTCACAAACTAGTTACAAACACCACAGGGGCTGCTTGGGATCCAGAGAGAGGGACTATGACTTTTCCAGATGATGTTTGGGACAATTTGATCAAGGTATAAAAAAGTTTATTACTTATATGAGAATTTATATAAAAATTCTACTATTAACTAGTTTTCTATCACTCATCTATTTATAGGTCAACAAGCGAGCAAAAAAATTCAGGAAAAAAGGTTACCCACATTATGAGGCATTGTGTAGAATCTACCAAGACACAACAACAATCGATAAACATGCTCACCCATCAACCAAACTTCCATCTGATAATGAAGAGGAACATGGTCCCAACTATGACCCAAAAGATGAGGAAGCTAATGATAATGATGATGATAACCCAGTGGATACCAAACGTAATCGAAGCTGATCTACCACTCCAACTAGTAACCGACGACCAAAGAGAGAAACTTATGGTTGTGCCCTTACCAGTGCACTCACTGTGTTAGCCGATTCTTCTAAGCTTAGGGCAAGCTACTACAAGAAAAAATTGGCAAGTGGTGGTGAGTCATCGACTTATGTGGAGTCCTTAGGGGATTCAGTCAGTACAGATGATCCACATAAAGCGATGATGAAGGCTTGCACGACTGCTTTGAACTCTCTCGAAAACATTGATGATGCAGCTTATACAAAAGCTATTAAACTGTTGCGTGATGATGTAATGTGGCGAGAGTTGTTTCTTTCAATGCCTGAAAGTAGGAGGAAGGGTGTGGTGCTGAATCTGTGATGTTCTTGTGCTTGCAATGGTGTCATACAATATTATATTATGTTATGTACGTTTTTTTTATTAGGATTTATATGTAATGGTACTCTTTAAATGTTATGTTATGTATGTTTTTTTATTTAGTTTTTGTATGTAATGGTACTCTTTAAATGTTATGTTATGTATGTTTTTTTATTTAGTTTTTGTATGTAATGGTACTCTTTAAATGTTATGTTATGTATGCTTTATTTAATTAGAATTTATACATAATGGTACTCTTTAAATGTTATGTTATGCATGCTTTCTTTAATTAGAATTTATATGTAATGGTACTCTTTTTTTGTATTGCATCATGTACTCTTTTTTTATATTACATCATGAACTTCGACGATTTGATTGAAATGATAAAAGAGGAAGATGAGGAGTATATTGTCCAGATTGTTGTGTTACTATTGACGGAGGAACTTGATAGGCTCTCTTCAAAACAATCATGTAGAACATCTCAACTTAGGGGTCATGAATATGTCTTAGAATTAATTAATGGACATGAAGATAGGTGCTATGATTAGTTCAGGATAGACCCTAACGTGTTTGTGTTATTTTGTGAGGAACTAAAAAGTAAAAGGAATTTGAATAACTCTAGGTGTGTGTTAATTCAAGAACAAGTGGCTATATTCTTACTAATTATATCTCATAATGAGAGAATTCGAATAGTAGCTGAGAGGTTCCAGCATTCAGGCCATACTATCCATTTTTACTTTCATCGTGTCTTGAAGGCTATTTGTGGACTTGGTATCCATATTATCAGACCTCCTGATTTCAATATTATTCCACGTTAGGTTCAGTACAATCCTAAGTACTATCCATTCTTTAAGGTAAGAAATATTTTATAATTTGTTGTGCACATGATTTATTCATATTAACGGTTTATGTATTGTGTTAGAATTGTATCGGCGCTATAGATGATACCTATGTTGATGCGCGTGTACCAGTGGATGACCAAATACCATATCGTGGCAAAAAAACCAAACCAACACAGAATGTGATGTGTGCATGTTCATTCGACATGCGATTTACTTTTGTGATGAGTGGTTGGGAAGGAACTGTCAATGACTCAAGAGTATTTATTGAGTCTCTTCATGACCCAGAAAATAACTTCTCAATGCCTAGAGGAGGTATTTATTCAATTGTACCCTTATTTTTATTTATACAAATTATCATGTTTATTTACAAGTGTATTGTTTTACAGATAAGTATTATGTTGTTGACTCTAGATATACGAACATGCCGGGTTTTTTGTCACCACATCGTGGAGAGAGATATCATTTACGTGAGTATAGAGGTAGTGGCCGACATCCAAAAAATAAGATAGAGTTATTCAATTACCGCCACTCATCTCTTCGGAATGTGATTAAATGTTGTTTTGGAGTACTGAAGGCTCGATTTCTCATTCTCAAGCAGATGCCCCCCTTATCCCATAAAAATACAAAAATACATACCAACAACTTGTTGTACCGTGCACAACTTCATTAGAATGCATGCTCGTCAAGATCGATTGTTTGATGAGTTCAGTGATGAAAATAGGGATTGTACTAGTAGTTCGGGATCGACTTCACAAAACCCAATTGAAGTAGATATCAGTCCAAACCAACTTCGCCAGATGACTTGTGTGAGAGATGACATTGCTACTAAATTGTGGGCAAGACTGCATTGACATTGATAGACATTATTGTCGTTGGTGTTTATGAACTATGACTTTTGTTGTTGGTGGTGCTAACTTTAGTGTGGTGTTATTAGTATTAATATAATTATGAAGTATGAGATACTTACGTGGAATGTTTGAAAATCATGGGATATATTTGTAGTATGTTTGAAAACTATTGGATGATCAGTTATGGATTGTTGTTCTAACTTTTTAATATCATGAAATTATGTTAATGTATACAAGCTAGTCAAAAAAAATAAAATATTCAAGTGTTACATTCAAACAAGTTTTCTGTTTTTGTTTTCAGATTTTTTTACAACTATAAAAGCAACCAAACATGTTTTTTGTTTTTTTTTTTTGCTAACAAAAATCTAAAATTGATTATGTTTTTCATTTTTAAAAAAAACCAAAATTGTAAACGTTACCAAACGAGCCATTGATAATTTTAAAAGTAAAATTTGTTTGATTTCTAATATTTTGACTTCTTGCCAACAATTAAGATATTTATGTATAACTGTTCATTTTGTTGTTGATAATTGGGTTATGCAAAAAATAATTATTACTTTTACAATGATTGAAGATAATCATAATACACATGTTATTTTTAAAGTTATTTATAATCAGTTACAAATTTATCGTATTCAAGACAAGATTTTTACTATTACTTTAGATAATGCAACAAATAATAGTGGGGTTGTAAGTTATTTAGAATGTTATTTAACTTTACCATGTGAAGACACTTTTTTTCATATGAGATTTATATGTCATATCATAAATCTCATAGTACAAAGTGGTCTCCATGATATTAGATTTATAATTGATAAAATTAGACATATTATTTACCATATAATAGATTCTGAAAATAGACTTAGAACATTTGAAACTATGTGCAAAAAGAATAGTTTAAAATGCAAAAAAATACCATATGATGTACCACATAGGTGAAACTCCACCTATAAAATGCTAGATGTGGTAATTAAATATAAAGCTGCCTTAAATGACTATGTTAATATAGATATTACTGGTTCAGTCCCACCGAATAGGAATGAGATGTCACTGATAAAATGAAAGGTTTTTTGATATTTTTTTATGAGACAACTATGACTTTATCTGATAATTATTATCCAACTATTATACTTTTCTATCTTCATATAGTTAGTATCAATAATCTTTTTGAACAATATAGTACTAAACTCAAATTTTCTACTATTTTACATAATATGCAATCAAAAATTAATAAATATTTCTCACCACTGCCTATACTTATTGGTTTTTGGTATGGTAAATGACCCTCAATTTAAAAAATTTGGCCTTACAAGTGTTTTTATGTTTTTATATGGTAACTTAAATGATGAGCACATGAACCACATGAATAAAATAAAAATTTGTTTTGAAAATTTTTTAATGAATATAGTGTAACATTTAGAAATGGTGATACACTTAATCCTCTCTCAACTTCTAGTGATATTGTTGATAGTACTAGTAAAGGTAAAGATAAAACATCTATGCTAGCTTCAATTTTGACCAGAAGAGGAATGTCAACATTTAGAGGGTTAACTGAACTTCAGTAATATTATAATGCTCCATTGGTAGGTGTTGAAAACCTTGATTTTGATATTTTGTTCTGGTGGCAAGGATATAAAAGTAGGCTTCCAAATCTTTCCACCATGGTTCGTGATATACTAATAGTTCCAATGTCAACAGTAGCATCTGAATCTGATTTTAGTATAGGTGGACGTGTCATTGGTAAATATAGGAGTTGCTTGGATGAAAAAAAATTGGAAGCCCTTAAGTGTCTTCAAGATTGGTATGCCGCTGAAGCGAGAGATCAAATATGAAAATAAATCCTCAAATGCTAGAATTTGAAGTTGTAGAAATTTAGATTTTATGAATAATGTATTTTTTTTTTATTAAATATACAGGCTTTTTATGTACAAAAGCCTTTAATGGGTAGAATTGTACAAATGATAGATAGGTGGGTAGGCGTCAATTTAGTTGAGATGTACTCATTCTATTGTGATGCAATTTCTCTTCCATTCATAAATAAAATTATTAATTATTTTAATTTTTGTCCATTTTGATTTTGACTATACAGTTGTAAAAAAATATTACTTTCTGTAGAAGGTATGTTGGAATATAAAGGAAGCATAAAAGTTATTTTGTCATATCTGATCGATATGAGTTATTATTTTAAAATAAATATTTAAATAGGGTACAGTTTGGACATATTGTTCTAACTTCCGGTTGGGGTGTGACAGTAATAGTATTTGACTCATCTCAAATGGAAACCCAAATTCTTACTTAAATTTTAGTAAAAAAAAAAGTAAAAAGTTTGATTTGGTATAAGCCTATTCAATGGAAAAACTAAAATTTAAATGAAAGAGGGTAAAATATGATCATTGAATCTTTAAAGGAAGATTAAATCTCATCATAAGGGATACCATTTTATAAACACAAATTTAAATTTGGGTAAAAAACTTCTAAAAACGTTCTCCAATTTTAGACCTATACCCATATCAAATGAAGAAAGCCTCATTTTTTTTTATTAAAATCAAGGTAAACTCAAATCCATACTTAAATTTTTAATGGTGAGGTTCCGCCATCTTTTAAAGATCTAATACTCTTATTTACTATTTTTTAAATTTGACTTTTTTTTTTAAAATTTAAAGTTCTCAATTGGAGAGATTTATATATTAAATTAAGTTTTTAATGTTTTTTGTAAATTTAGATAAAAAATTGAGTTTTTATCGGAGACTAGCAATTGCCCGTGCCTGAAAGCACGGTGTTACTCATAAATTAGTTACAAATATTTGTGCATACATAAATGTAAAGTAAAATACAAAATTATAGTAAACGACGAACAAAATGAGTTCGCTAATATTTTTTGTAACATCAACCTACATGCATAGCATATATTTTCACAATTAATTGTTACGCCACGAAAATTATGTTATAACTATTGAAACATAATAATTCAAACATCTGAAAAAATATATCAGCTGACAATATTCAATGTTATATTTTTTATTCAAAATCTACGATTTTAACATTCATAACCAACTTTATTTAAATAATAACATAATTCATAACTAATAGAATGAAAATTATAACAATACTCCCACAAATAAACTATGTCTGCAGATGTTGTCAAATGAACAAACATAACTATCCGAAATTCAACCGACTTCCAAAAGATACGACCAGACTATTGAATTTGTATGATTCGAGTTTATAGTAGTGTTTTAATCTTATATCATTTTTTTCAGTTATTTATATTCTTAGTATATTTTCTTAAACTAAACGTTATTTAGTATTAGATTATTTAGTAAAGATTGTTACTTCGTATTGTTCACTAAATATTGAATTTGCATGATTCGTGTTCATAGTATTGCTTATAATTTTGTATCGTTTCTCTTGTTTGTAATTTTGTATTATTTTTCTCGAATATTTAGATTTGAATTATTTAGTAAATATTGTTACTTTGTGTTGTTTACAAAATATTGAATTTGTATAATTCGTGTTTGTATATGAATTTAATCTTGTATATTTTAAATGTTAAGTATTTTTTCTATAATATATCTCTTGATATCTAAGTTGCCCAATAACTTAAATTTAATCTTATATATTTTATATGTTAAGCATATTTTATTTGTTAAATTATATTTTTTGCAAGTTATGCTTTTTTTTTATTGATTATCAAAAAAATAAAATTGACTATTGAATTTGTATGATTCGAGTTTATAATAATGCTTTTAATTTTATATCATTTTTTTGAATTATTTATATTCTTAGTATATTTTCTTAAATTAAACATTATTTATTATTGGATAATTATTTAGTAAATATTGTTATTTCGTGTTATTCACTAAATATTAAATTTATATGATTCGTGTTCATAATATTCCTTATAATTTTGTATCGTTTCTCTCACTTGTAATTTTATATCATTTTTCTCGGGTATTTAGATTTGAATTATTTAGTAAATATTGTTACTTTATGTTGTTAAATATTGAATTTGTATGATCCGTGTTTGTATATTTTAAATGTTAAACATATTTTCTTTAATATATCTCTTGATATCTGAGTTACCCAATACATTGAATTTAATCTTGTATATTTTACATGTTAAGCATATTTTTTTAGTTAAATTATATTTTTTGCAAGTTATGTTTTTTTTTATTGATTATGGAAAAAACAAAATTGACTATTGAATATGTATGATTCGTGTTTATAGTATTGCTTGAATGAAAGAGAGAGATATAGAGAAATATTTTCGTGATATATACTATCTATCTAATATTTATTATATAATTTTCTTTCAGAGAGAGATGTAGAAGAATATTTTCGTAATATATTATCTCTCTGTGATATATAGTATCTATCTATAGGGAAATGTAGTATTTGTTTGAATTATACACTATCTAATATTTTCGTGATATTTTCATGAGATACGGAGGAAAATATTATGAAAAATTGATATTTTTTGAGTGAATTGAGCGTGAGAGGGATATATAGATAAATGAGAGAGAGAGAGAGTTGTTTGATTAAAGAAAAAGATTTGAAGAAATTAAATTTTGAAATATCAATTTTAGAAATTATAAATTTTTAGTAGTAAAAAAATTTCAAAAGAATTAATGTGGTACGTAGGATTAAAATAATCTGAGACGTCAATAGTTCGAGACAGTTTGAGATAACGTCGTCCGTTAGATAATATTTTTTTTGGTCGTAAAATGATCTAAATTACTATTTATCTCTAAAATTCAAATTCGTTCTACTTTATTAAATAGATGATTTTACAAAAATATATTTTGCTAAAAAAAAAAGAGTCGAAATGGAAAACTCAAAAACAATTTATTATAACACTAATAAATTTCACTATCTGTGATAGTCGTATCTCTTACACTATCGCGTGTTCCACTACTCAATCAAACCTCAACCAAAACTGCTTGTGATTCATCCATTCCATTCTATTCACAGATAGTGAAAAGCTTAACCCGTCAGTTCTTCGCAGCCGCTACGTTGCCATTCAATCAGCTTCACGACACTTCACTCCGACTATTCTCTATCAGGGTTCGTTTCTCCTCCTTTGTTTCTATATCCGTTTTCCGTGCACTTTCTTATATTTGATTTATCGGATTTATTTCCAGGTTTTGATTCCGATTGAGATGTTATATTTGAGAAAATATTTATTTTTTCTACATAATGAGTTTTAATTTTCTCATGAATTATCTTGTGTCGGAACGACCGTAGCGTTCTAGGTGTTTGGAAGCATGAGATTTTAGCAGTAGGTTTGAAAATTTATGTAAGATTTGATTCAGAATTTGAACTAATGAGGTCATCGGTTCCATTATGAAGCCACAAATTTCACTCTCCATAACGCAGCAGCATTAGGGTTCTTGCATACGCGACATTTTTTTTTATGAAATTACATGAGGCTTTTATTTAACTGGATTTGGGAATCATTTTGCTACGAATGTGTTATTAAAATTAGGAACTGCAGGCAAATGTCATTTGTTGAAAATGCGTTGTTTTTTTTTTTTTGGGAAAAAGTGCAGCAGTGGATTACCAACTAATTACTTGCTCAAAGTAATTAGTGTTAGATTGTTATTGTGTGTGTTTAGGGGCGGAGCTAGAAATCTGTTGACACTTTATTAAGCATCAATTTATAAAAAGTTAGATGACACGTTTATATCTTATTACATTTTATTTGATACTCAAAAATCCAATAGATACAAAAGGACCAAAAACTAGAATACATCCTTTAAACTAACAAAGGGACGCTCTTCTCTCTCAATCTCTCTTTCTTAGGCGGTGACCCCGTTTTGGTTAGATTAAAGTAGTTTCATTAGATAAATATTTTCATATTTGGATTTTTCTAACTCCAATTCATTTTGAAATTATAAGTTGTGACCCTAATTTTCATGTCCGTTCAATTATATTTATACAATAACAAATTAATCATATAATTTTTTGATAAATCACAAAATAACTCTAATATGTTTAAAACTTATTTAGGAATGTCTGTAATATGTTGGAAGCATGGCCAAAAGTTATTACCATTTAGTTATGATTCTATCCTAATTGGTATGATAAAATATAATAGGGTGGACATTCTTCAGTTCAGTATACTCAATAAATACTTTGAATTTATATAGGTAATATTAATAAAAAAAATTTGAGGGTGGGCACACGCCCACTAGTCCCCACCTAGCTCCGCCCATGTGTACGTTTTTAGATCAGGGACAATTGCCGTTTCAGTGGCAAAATGCTTACACTGAAAAACCACAAGTTGTTGATTTGAATACAACGGTAGCCACTTTGTATAAGTAATGTCAAAGATTAGGTGCAGTACCCTTTAATTGGCCCTGGTTTATTGGGGGACAAACTGTGTAGCTTTGTGCAAGGTCTTGAGGAAGAAAAACAGAGTTCTTTTCTCAAAATGAGCGTGCCAAAAAAAATGGAAAATCTAAGTATCATGGAGATGATAAATGTGATATGTCTTGAGAAAGGGATATTACAACAGGAGGGGGAGAGAGAGATGGTGGGAACTAGAAACTGCTATTTTTTATAATCAAAGAATGATATTTTTAAAAAAAAAGGTGCATTACCTATATCAGCTTCCCTTAATTGAAAATGCTAGTAGGGGTAGACTTGGTACCTACCTAATCTTTGATTTATTTTCACAAACTGGTTGTCTTAGAATTGAACCCATGGAGCCCAACATGGTTATTGCTGTACTGGGTAATGGCCTGGGGGCAATAATTTGTGATAGTAATTGGTTTTGCAGATTATGCAAATGGTTGGAGAACTTTAGCATTTGATTTTGTAGTATGAGTTGTAGTGAAGTTTGCCAATATTTGTAAGCTACAATTCCATCTATAAATATGACTCTATTTTCCATGTTCTGGAAAGCTGCTGACAAGCTTCTTGTCATTAAGGTTAGGGAAAGAAAACCTATGCTATTGATGGATCCGCACTATATTCATTTTGAAGGTGAACATATCAAGCTTCCAATATAACTTTTAGCTTGATGGCATGATTGTGAACAAAACATCTTCACATTAAGAGGAACATGTTAATGGCTTCCTTTACTAAAATTGAGCAAAAAACATAGGCCGCGTGAATTGACAATCTTGAAGGTCCATTGTATTAGGCCTCACATGCATTGGTGGAAGGTTTCCTGGGGAAGCAACCTAGTTATTGGTAACTATTCCCAAATTATTGTCGAGTGAGTGGCGGGTTATTGTTTTTTTTTTGTCATTGTGAATTCTTGGTTAATTCTCATTGTATGTCATTCAGTCTTATAAATTGATGCTTAGTAATTGTGAATGCGTGCAAATTTACGGACTGATGCCATTTATATTCAGCTGGTTGGATCTTTGAAGAACAAACTTTTAGTTTTGGAAATAGTCATGGATTCATGCTAAATATTACTGTAGCATATAAAACCTTTCATTTTTTAAGTATGATTTCGTGAGTAACATTGGCGAACAACTAGGGAAGATTGTTAGGTCTTGGATTTTAGATTGACAACTTCATGACTTGTATTTAGCTCTAGGTTGTGCCTTGATGACTTCAATGAAGGAAGAACAAAGTACAAGCCTAAGACAGTACTAGAGGATTCAAAGTTTTGAAAAATTGGCTGAGTTTTGGAAAGTGGACTAGATCAAATTGAAGACTCCAGGCTCAATGGGACAGTGCTTAGTGTATTTAGGACACATTTTAGTTGTAGGCACATTCTCGGAGACATAGCTCCACAAACTGGACTTAAGCATTGAATAACAGAAGGAAAAAGTCTAGCAGCATCTGAGTCAACTGGCCAGTTGACCAGGTGGAGTCAACTGGCAGCTTGTCAATTGGCTAGCAAGCTTGTCTTCTTTTGGCAACTAGCTGTTCTCACCCCTATATATATCAAGTGATATTCCTTAGATGTTTGATGTATTAGGGTTTTCTGTCACTCCTATACAGATCCATGTACATTAAGAGAGATAAAAAATAGTATTTATCACTTTGCCCCTCCATTCTAGAAGAACTTGTAGCCATAGGAAAGAAACTGGGAAGCTGACTTCTTTAGATGTTTGGGTTTCTTCAAATGATCATGTATAATACTTTCCATTTATACCATTAGGTTGCTCATTTGAGTATTACACACTTTCTATGAGGAGGCAAAGTCCCAGGGGAGCTTGTTAGACTTCACTGTGCATTTACCGTGAATCTACATTTTGTTGTGGTGGACATAATTGTAGGTTAGCTAAAGTGGGAAACCTTCACCAAATACTTGGTAAAGGGCCTTGTCGGGACGTGTCGCGTAGGTTAGAGGATTGACCTTCTTGTAATCCTCTAATTTGTTGGATTGACTTTGACAATCCCTAATTAGTGGAGGAACTCCACAGTGGATAATTGGATATGCAAAGAGTGGATGTAGGTTGACTAAGCGGAACAACTATCATGATGTGTTCATTTGGTTCGATTGATTTCAATATTGTGATCATGTATGCAATTTATATGTTTAAGAGTTGTTGACTGCAGAATTGAGCTTATTATATACAAGTCTTTCGTGCTATGAACTGATTCCCTATCTTGATATATGTTTGTTAAAGCATGTTAATGGCACACAAATGCTGCAAAGTGCATTGTTGATCTTTGTTAGAAAACATCAGGAGAAAAACAGTAGCTGACAGTTAGGAAAAGTTACTGTTTACAGTAACCACACAATCTGTCACTGGAGCAAACTGTTTCCTCTTTTCGCTTTCAGCCTATTGAGCTTAATTAGGCTTCTCCTCTGCAATCTGATTCTCACATTGAGAAAATTGAGCCTACATAATTAGTTAGTGACAAGCATAAAATAACCAAAATGCCCCTGGATGAGAACTAGTAGAAAGTTATCACAAGGTCTTGAGCTTAAAAAGAGAATGTGCTAGAAAAATTTGGTAGTTCTATTGACCTCCAAGGACCCATTTCAAAGGAAAGGAAGGGCCTGAATTCTATCGGGAGTTTGTGATAGCTTAGCAGAGAGCATAACTAGCTATAGATAAAGTTAGATGAACATCACTGGATGGGACAATCTTAGCAATAACCAAATACTTAGGCTTTTAAAAGCATGAGAATGCCCGTTTGAGTTTAATAGGTTCCACTTGTGTAAAGATCAAGGAAGCAAAGAGATTTTATTTTGGTTAAGAGTGTCGGTGTCAGATAGGTTTGGACATGGACACGCTAAAATTGGACACATGACCGACACGTTAAAGATCGTTGGGGACATGCGACTGACACTTTGAAGGACACGTTTTGAGATTTTTTTTTAAAATTTTTAAAAACTTTTCAAATAACTTTATAATTAAGGAAATTATTTTTGTGATTTTGGAGAGATACGAGTCAAATGCATAATATAAAAGAGTTATATTCACTATATGAATGTAGGATATGGATATAAGATAATTTCAGACACAATTACGAAATTATATACTATTGGAATAAACTTTCTATACGAAAGTAATATAATAAAAAATGGGGTTATAAAATTGAGACTCTTTCAAGTTGATGAAAATTAGGGTTATGAAGTGGAATATTTTTCAAAATGAAAATTGTATTAGTCATTGATTGTCTGATCATTGATGTTTACGATGTATGTATATCGATATATGTGATATTGTATATAATATATTTTATTCTATCATATCATGATTTGAGTTATTAGAATTGAGAAAATGATAAATTAAATGATTATTATGAAAATATATTTATTTTATCACATGATAATGTATATACTAGGGCTAATCCATGTCTTTAGGCACGGTGCAATGTGAATGGTTTTGAGAGGAGTGTTGGTGGCCGTTAGATAAGTTTATTTGAGATCGTCGGATGGGCTTATTGAAGCCTGCCCTATTTTTTTTATATGTATATATATAATGTATAAATAAATATATAATATTTAAAGTGTGCCCACAACGAGTCTGTGCCCTATTTTTTTTAAAATGTTCGTGTTATTGTGTCCGGTGTTGTTTTATATTCTTGTTCCATGTTCGTGTTCGTGTTTGTGCTTCTTAGGTAAAGGTGTGCTAAAGTATATTTTTATTTAGTCAATCCGTAGGTTCTTTGCTCTAAGCAATAAACAAATCTTCCTAGCACAGGTAGCAGGACTAACATTAGGAAATGGCCTTCAGATGCATATATCTTTGGACCACATTGATAAAGTTTTTGGGATTGGATGCTCTGAAAGTCTTTTCCATTTTTTCCTCAGTTTTGCAGTGGTTATCCCATACATCAATTAAGTTAAACTGAGAAAGTAAATGTAGTTTGAGTTGGAGTTTCTGAATATTTCAAGTTTGTTCTTGGACTTCCTTAAGCTTATCAAACATCTGTGGTATTTATTAACCACCCTAAGCAGCCAAATTATTGAATGTGACTAAGTTTTAGTTCCCCTGTGATAGCTTACCTCTGGTTCTTCCTTGGACTGAAAGATATTGTAGGGACATGTAAATGTGACCTGATCTTCTCACTTGTAGTTTCTGAGGTTAAAGCATTCAAAGAGTATCCATTTCGAAACTAAAGTGCCAAGCTGACCATCCTTTCCTAAGTACTTTTGTCTACTGACCCAGAAAATTATATTTAAGCCATTTCGTTGAAATAGAAGAACACAAATATGTTCAGTCTGTTATAGTTTTTATTGAAATCTAAATTTTCTCCATTTCCATGTTTTGCAGCTATGTAATGGAATCTCCAGCTTGGATACCACAGGAAGTGCAGTCTTCAACATCTCAAGCCTCTGCTTGTAGTCCTCCTGTTGGAACAGCAGGTATGGGCCCTTCGACCCCAACTGCTGCTCCTGTTATGAGTACTCCTACTTCAAAGGGTGAAAGTGGTACTGCAAGTGACTCTATGCCAGAATCTGCCCAAGCAAAATTTGCTAATGCATCTGGCATTGGTATCCCACTGCCTTCATTTTCATACAATGTGCTTGCAAATGCTAACTCTAGTTTGGGACACACTCAGCAATCATCATCCAGTCCTGTTAGTCAACAGCTTACATTTTTCACCCGATTTATGGAGGTATTATTTCAAGTCTAGTTTATTAATGGCTTGGATGTGAATGCAGGTTATAAAGTCAAACTCACCAGGTTCTTTAGCGTTTCTCCAACCCCCTGTTCCTGGCCTGTCTTCAAGTGTTGGTCCCTCATTTTCATATTACGTTTCACATGCTGGTGCTGGTTCAGCTAGTGGCCAGCAATTACAGTCTAGCATGGTAAGGGTCACTTCCTGATGAAACTATTTACTGTCGGTTAAAGTAAGGAATAGCAGAACACAATCAGGGTGGTTACTGTCACTTGATGGGTCCACCTGGATATCTCAGGTTAATTGTGCACTAAGAAGCACGGATACTTCACGGAGGGGTGTCGTGGTAGTGTCGGACACGTGCGGATACTTCACGGAGGGGTGTCGTGGTAGTGTCGGACACGCACACACGTTGGACAAGTGTCGGACACAGCTGGACATGTGTCGGACACGGCCAGAAGGGTCTTGAATAGTGACCTAGTAGTACACGGGTGGGACACGATCAAGATACGTCTAGGACATGGTAAGGATACGGTTAAGATTTGGTGAGAAATTTTTTAATTTTTTTAAAAAATTGTTGACTATTAAAAGAGGTGTTATATCTATTATTTTTGATATAATTTTTTTATGTAACTTATATACTATGAACCTCAATGGATGTAATGATGTTTGATGAAAATGATAGATATTTATTTTGATCTATTTTAATTTTAAGCAAAATTAATATTTACTAGGTCTTATTATTAATATTGTTATAATATATTGTAACTTTATTATTTTTTGTAAAATATATTATATTATTTTAATAGCTGTATCCTCGTCATACCCATGTCCTATTTTTTTTAACTTTGCTGTGCCCCGTGTCCGTATCTATGTTTCTTAGATTGTGCATCTCAAGAGATATTGTGGTTGATCAAATTATTTCATGCATATGTTGACCCAAAGGTATCCTGTGCAACTGAGGCTAATAAACAAATGGATAATAATGTAATTGTAGTAGATCTTCTAGATGATTGTGTTTATCGGTGGGTCCACATTTTGCTTAAAAATTAACGTGATTGTAGGACTTGGGTTGACTGGCAGAGTTTTGACCAAGGACTTATTCAAGAATTGCTGGATTGGTGGGGGACTCTTTAGACAAGTCTTTATTTTTTTTCTAGGGTGGTGGCAATTGTCAAAGTGACACTTAACCAATGGTGTATGATTTTAAAGTATTTTTTTCCAACCTTGGGGAGGCCCTTGCGCCCAATTGCTCCCCCTAGATCCTTCGTTGATGTAGATGGAGGGGGAAAGGTTTGATTTCAATCGGTCATGGAGTGGCTATGTACATGCACTTGTCTATATATATATATATGTATAAACAAATTATGAAGTCCAACCACTCAAGGGAAGCTACTGTCACATGTTGGTCCTTTAAGTGAGAGTGTAAACAATTGTGTTTGTCTTGGTAAAACATGTTCTAGAGAGGTAGTGCAGTTAAAAAGTATGTACAACTTATCATAATTCAGAAAGAGTTGAGGTAAAAATTGCCAACAGTGAAATTTGTCTTCCAAACTGATTTTTGCACTTTACTTGTTTAAATCTTGTAATTGTTATGAGTTCTGAAATCGGAAGCAAACCTTCCATCCATTGGATTAGGTATTGTAGTGTTGGACCTTCCTAATGGCGGGTGATTTCAATATATATGCATAGGGTGCACAATTTGTTGGTTGTATATTGATGGGCATCAGCTTTTGTCCAGGCTCACTCCACAAGTGTTTCTGGTGTGTCACTTGTTTACTTTGCATTAATAAACAACAATTTCTGAATAGGGGATCTCGAACTGCATAAAGTCTTTCGGGAAAATTTCGGCCACACCCATATCACACTTGATGACTTGAGGGTAAAACTGGCATTATGGAAAGAATTTTTTATTTTTAAGATACATCATGATAGAGGTGGCATCTGACACAAGTTATGAACTAAAAGGGGGTTTTGTAAAATTTTAGATAATGTAAGTGGTGTTCCTGCATTTGCACCAATCTATAGGTAGTGTGTTTGACATCTTTCCTAGTGGGTGATAAAAGATTTAGTTGATGTCTAAGTGAGAATTTTGGGTCCTTGAACATACTTGTTGGCTGCTCATTTAATTGGACTATGTGTCTTTGAGGTAGGTTTCAGCCCTGGACTAGTTACATCTAATAGTCATATTCAACTTAGAACATGTTAAACTAACTTACGAAAATTTGTGCCTGGTGTTATATGTATCATGTAGTACAAAACCTTTCAATGTTTCGTTGTTGAGATATTGTTAAAACCTTGATTAGTTTTTATTACCTTTATTTCTGGTGCTAGTTCATGTGATGGTATTAATAGCTTTCTTCTGGTTGTTTGTGGTGTTATTTTCCTGAAGCAATTCTGCTTCAACTTGCTTGCCCTAGAAATGTAGTTGGCCATAGGTCTGTTCGACAAGGCATACTTTTGAAACCATAGCCGAGGAAACACAGTCACTTTTTGCAGGCCTGTGCATCAGTGTTTAATACGAATGGGACTCGGACCATGAAAAGTGTTCATTCTTTATTTTGGACCTGTTGTGATGACATGTTTAGGATGCTCCACAATTTTTATCTTGGAAGAACTCGGGGCAAAATGTGAACTATAAAAAAAAAGAAGTAAATAAGAGAAGACGTGCCACTTCATAACCGTCACATTAAAAAAGTTAAAAAAAAAAAAGAAGGAAGGACTCCTACAAACGTGACGTGAAGATCTTTCTCATCTTCTAATTGCTTCTAGTGATTGCTAAGGACATACCCATAATCATAGTTGTCAAATTGCGATTCGTATTGTGAATCGGAATCTTAAATTTGAGAATCGTGAATCGTATCGAATCGTGAAGCGTAAGATTCGACACAAAATTTGAACAAAAATAAAAAATAATACTACATATTTAAATAGAAAAAATATTGAACATCGAACATTATTGCTTTCTAAAAATGATCAATTGACATAATCAGGTCGTCTAAATGGAAAGACTCTAGTTTTTTACTTCATTTTCATCTTTTACTTGACCATTTTTAAATTTAATAACTTGAAAAAAAAATTCATTAAAGAACTATGACTATTCAAGAACCAAAATAGTGACACCCATTAGATTAGGTTACAAACATGAATGGAAAAAGAACAAATAAAAACAATTGGTTGGGAGAAACATATGGGCTAACATTTTGAAATAAAAAATTAGAATTTAACAAACTACCCATAAAAGAATTGTGAGCAAAATCAACCGATGATGTGAGAGCGTTAGCTGTAAACTTTAACTTTAGACAATGCAAGACTAGTTTTAGACGATGCAAGTCGAGCTTTAGACGATGTCAGAGAGAGAATGAGCAACGAGGTTGAGTTTTATTATGGCGTGGGTTCCTTTGCAAATAAAACGACGTTGTTTACTTTTTAGCGAACAAAACGACGTTTTGCCAAAAAATTGAGTTTTAAAAAAAAGTAATTGAATTGTGCAATTTGTGCTATACGAATCGAATCGAATCGTATGAATCATACGATTCAGGTGTGATTCAATTATAAAACGATTCTCATATAAGATACGAATTGTTTTGTACCTGTATCGAATCAAATCATATGAATTAAATCACAAATCGTACCGATTTTGATGACTATGCCCATGATGGTAAAAGTTCTTATTCTTTTTGTTTTGATAGGTCTAAAGTTTGTATTCCATCTCGTTGGATATTTTTATTATATTTGAATTTGTGATTTTGTTATGTTGCAATTGCATGTATTGGTGTTGAGTAATGTTTGAATTAGGAAAAATTTCATCTACACCCCCCCGGTAGTTAGGTCTAAATTCAATGGCGTCCCATCTCGATTCTAAAACTTCATTGCACACCTTTCTGATTTATACTTTCTAACACCCCCTTAACGGTAGCTTTTATCTCTGCCGGTTGATAAAGTAATAATTTGACTAAATATTTTGTAACAATTTGACTAAATATTTTTGTGACAATGCCAAAATTACCCTTTTGTTATTTGTTATGTAAATATACTAAAATGCCCACAATCCTTTCCCTATTATATATGCCTTAGCCAGCCAACATGCTTGATTTCTATCATTATATTATCCCAATAATTTTTTATCATTTTAAAGCGTTGCATGATAACTTTGTTATAATATTAGTCATCGTGTTATTACTCATTTGGTTACATAATCGAGTTTTTATAATTTTTATAATTAAAAATAATTTTTCTATATTATAATCGATAATGTTAATATCCCATCAATTTCTAACTTCTTTGTTATCGTCTGTCCTCCACAATGTCACCCATCCACTCTTCACAAATCACCCTTTATATATAAAATTTAAATATTATTCGATAAAATTTAATATTAATTGAATAAATTTGGTCTTAATTTGATAAATTTAAATATTAATTTGCTTTGAAATTTCAGAATTGGAAAGGGTTGTTGTCAAAGTTAGTTTTATTTACAGGGGTATTGTTAAAGTTAAGTTTATTTACAAGGTGCGTGAATAAAATTTATCCTATAAAATACTTAGGGGTATTTCAGTGAATTAGCAATCTCCGTTGACATCGTAACCCGACAAACACTGATAGGGAGTGATAGTGAAGTTTCAGAATCGGGAGAGAGTGTCATTGAATATAGACCAAATTATGGGTGGTGGATGAAATTTTCCCTTGAATTTATTAGAGATAGATTTGATGTGGTAACTTATTTTGATTTATGAGATTTTTTATATGTGGTTTGAGTTAAACGGTGTTGGTCTTCTATTTTATGATCATATATGCAAAGGAATATATTTAATGTATTTATGCTTTTTCCTGGTCCTACTTTTTGAGAAATTTTGTGTAGTGTGTCCGTAACCCAAAAGTTTGTATCCATGCTTTTTCCATGTCATAGCAAGTCATAATTTGACATATGAATTTTGCTTTCGGAGTTTCTGTAGTCATATTTTCTGTGGGTGCTTTACAATTGATTAAAATCTCTTGGTGCATGATAGCCCATTGCTTCAGGTCATTCTCAAGGGGGAAAGAACACTCCATCTTCTGCAGCATCCTTACAACCTCCTGTTCCGGGGCATTTTGCTCGTTCTAATTCATTTGTACCTGGAACAGCTGCACAGATCATGCCATCCCTTGTCCCAGCACCTGCTGCAGTCCCTCAAGGAGCTCCATCAAATAGTGTGAACTTTTCTTTTAGTGGAAATTCTCAGTCTATGCAGAAAGATCAGTCCTTGAAATCCGTATGTGTAATACACAGATTCCTCTCCTGCATAGCGTATGGTACTACGTTGTAAATGATGGTCCTTGGGTGCATATAGTGACTGGACTGGTTCTGGGCAGAACAAGTCACTGTACTGGTTCTCAGTTCTCATGGCAAGGCCCAGTCCAGCGGGGCCTTTGTAGAAATTATTCAAAAGTTAGAATCACTTCTTTATTTCGTTCAAATGTGGCTTTAGTTTATCATAGGATTTCATATACCATACTTTCTTTCCTCAATAAAGCTATTGGTTAAAAATGTGTTTGTTATGGTATATCAAATAAGTTGAAGCAGTTCTTTATTGTCTGATGACTATGGTCCTTGGACGTGAAAATGAAGTGCCACTGTCTGACATGTGTATGCACATCACATGTAACAACTTCATAAAATTTAGACTTGGAGACATGGTTAAGTGTACTTGTAGTTGTTGTGAACTTACTATACCAAAACCTGTGTTAGAACTCTTGAGTTTTATAGATGGCAAAAATATTAACTTTGAAAAGGCATAATCAAGTTGTTTGTATGCATATTGTTAAAGTGCAGATGGACTCTAATTAAAGTCTAATAATTGAAGGTCAATTGTATATGGTCTTATAGCTAATGAAATTTATGAAACAGTCTGATGCTGACTTGTAGACTCAATTGAACGTGTGTGAACTTCTAATTGTTCTGATTCGTTTATTGGTAGCAGAACATGACAGCTGGTATTCCACAAGAAACCCGCAGCATATTATCTGCACCATCTACTTCTCAGTCTGTTTCTCAGACTGCTCATGCAAGTTCTAGTTCTGCAACAACTGTGTCTACTCGTCCAGAAACTATATGGATGCCTAATGCCTCTTCGTTTCAAGTGCCTCCCGGAATGTCTGGAACTCCTGTAATGCCTGGCCCCCCTGGAATAGCCCCTCCTTCTATACCTTTTCCATCCAATGTCACTTTCCCGTCGGCATTGATGGATTCTTCATCTTCTGCAGTCGTAAGACCCATCATGCCAACTGCTTCTGTTTCATCCAATTCAGCTGTTCAGCAGCAAGCTTATCCTCCCTATCCTTCTGTACCTCCTTTGGCCGCTCCCCCTCAGGGACTATGGTTACAGCCCTCCCTGATTGGTGGCTTGCAAAGACCAGCATATTTACCATATCCTGCTTCTTTTCCCGGCCCATTTCTCTCAGCAGCTCATGGCACACCACTTCCTTCTGTTGCATTGCCTGATTCTCAACCTCCTGGTGTCAATTCTGTGGGGCCTCCTGGTGGTACCCCCACTTCTTCTGCAGCTTCTAATATAATTAATTCAGGGACACAGCCAGAATTATTCCGTGGTGCTGGTATGCTCAATATTCTTGTTAATGATTTGATGCACTTAAAATGTCAGAATTTTTGATTTATCTGCTCAACATTGCATCTTGACCTGGGGTTCTGCAGGTAATAGTACACTTGTCAATGATGGCATCAATGATGGGGCAGTGGTTGGTGAACAATTGGATGCCTGGACAGCCCACTGGTCTGAAACAGGAGCTGTATACTATTATAATGCTTTGACGGGAGAATCTACTTATGAGAAACCTGCTGGGTTTAAGAGAGAGGTATTTACAGCAGTGATTACTGTCCTGTGAGTTTTAAGCATGTAATTGGGCGTTTTAAATACTTTTTCGCTGCTGTTAAAGAGTACGTTACCGTGTTGAACATGTTGTGGAAATCATTTGTAATGCATTTGATACTTATGCTACAATTGTGTCTTGTACGATTTTTACTTGTCCTTCTCTTCTTTTATTTCTTCCTTTTCTTCTTTTTTAAGGAATCTCCTAAGCAGCTCAGTTATATTGATGTTAAGTGCCGTAGTTATTGCTGCATTAGTGGTAAAACAAACCTTCTGATAGTTTGGAAGTAACCATGATGGCTTTGGGTCTAGTAAAACCTTGATTTTTTTTCCATGACGCTTTGTAGTTTATTTCTGAAAGCCTCATCTTTGATTGATGTTATATTTCAAGAGTTTCCATTTTCTCCAAGAAGAATGGAGAAGAATAGTTGGAAAATTTGTGGCCAATGGTAACTTTAATTAGCTATCATAAGTGAGACTACAGAAAGATCTGAGCAGAATGATATTAAATGTCTCAATTAGTTGTTAAAATTGAGTGATTTTGTTTTCTCCAAACGAAGTCCAGCTTTTGCGTGAGTAACTACACTTTTGTTTTTTCAGAAACTCATTTTTTGAAGCCAATTAAGGGATCAGAAAGAGGATACTCTTGGATGATGTTTCATTCAAGCAACCAACATAGAACTGAACCAAATTAATTTGTTACAAAATTCTTTAAGCTTGGACTAGACCAATTTTTGCAAGAATTGATCTAAACCAATGGAAGGGTGTGTTGGGGTAGTCTGTGTATTGGTTTTATTGCATCTCAGCAAGTTGTTGATTATTTAGTCTATGTACTTATGCACCTTTAGTGCACTAATGATATGGCAAATTCCATAGCAAAGTGGTGGTCTGTGCAGTTCTTGTGTACGATAATTCTTCTTTTTCTGAAAATTCCTTTATAGAAAACATAATTTGGGCATTCAGAGAATGAAATAAAACTAAGTAGAGAAGTTATAAAGAAGGTCTCTTTGGGTTTAGTACTGTCACTCTTGTATTCTTTCTAAGCTTCCATCAACCTAGGGAAACGATCAATTTAATTTCTCTTTCGGGTGTTATTCAGTTTCCCTCTACCTCAAAAGTACATTTAAGCTATACTTGGCTCACCTAGTTCCCACCAAAGTTGTTCCCCTCTCTACACTCACATTCTCTCATGTAGGACCTCATGTTACCCTTACCATAGGTGTATAGCCCATGATGAATTAGATCTTCTGTTTTTTGTGTATTGCCTGACTAATTATCTATTTTCTGTTTTGATGTTTTTGTTGGTGGATGGGTGCAGCCTGATAAAGTAACTGCTCAGCCAACTCCAGTTTCATGGTGAGTTCTATATTTTTGGGTCTTTGCCTATTTTTCGGTTATCTGACATTAATGTTTTGAGCTGAATATTGCTATACTTTTCTGTGGTTTGGTCACAAGCAGCAAGCTTGTTACAACTGCAAGTGATACTTCGTAGGACTATTGAACTTTGTTTACTTTTACATATTGAAGAGAACTACATTTCTGTCATACGAATGATTGTAGGGTTGATGTGATGGTCTATATCTACCATGTGTTTTAGTGGTCTTATAAAAAATTAAACATCACTTTTCTCTGTATTAATAAAGATGCTGTTCAGAATGAAAGATAAGGGAGTGTGGCTATTCCTGAATGTTGCCTACAAAACAGAAGCTGCAGAATAAAAGCAGCACACAGAAAGGAGAACACAAAGCATGCAAGTCCTAATTACTTCTTCCTAGTTATTGTGCTTAGGTTCTTTGAGAAGTCCTCTGTCAAAAATGATGAGGCATCTTTTAAATCTGTTGGATGCCTCATTTTTGCATTCAGAAGGAATCTTAGCATCCAAAATTGCTTGCATGTTTATCTTTCCATATAAACCACGAAACAACAGATGCTAAGTTTTGTAACCAACAGCGGTAATATCCCGACCAATGAAATATTGTTCAATGATTGGGTGGCCAATGTACCAAACTGCAATCAAGCAGTGGCCAACAAGGTTGGAACACCCTGTAGATTGATTAGAAGATGGTCCACTGATTCCTTTGCGCGACATTAGCATTTAATCTATGATGGTGTACAATGCTAATAGTTCTTATAGAGAAATAAGATGTCTAATCTTGTAAACTGGAAATGACGGACCAGTTCTGGTTTAAGTTGGTGGTTGCGGGAGATTACCTGGAGTTTCATAAGTTGGTTGAACTTCAAGTTGAGCCACTTACCATAAGGAAACAAACTTTTAGTTGGTATCAACTATGGAGCTCAATTTCTCTGAAGTTCTGTTTTGATACTTAGAGCTTATACTTTCTGAAAAGAAGGGTTTTAGTTTGCATTAATGGAATTTTGTTGCCAGACTTAGGTTTTTATTTGGAAGTTTGCTAAACTTAGGTTAGGTATGACTTTATATATGTTGTTATGTTGGGATCAGGATGTTATTGGTCATTGGATTAAGAGTGGGCTTCTGTTTTGGCTTAAGTGCGGGCTTAGTTTTAGATGAGTTTATGAGACTGAATATGAATGTAGATCAGCTGGGGTTGGAGTGCATGGAGTTGAGGCTCTAAGGGGGTGATGTGTCGCCAGGGGTTTGGAAGCACATAATGACAATAGGGCTACTATACTCGTAAGTAAATCTATTGAAGAGGTGCAATATTACTGAAGTATATTGTTTTGATTAGAGGTTGAATTGATAATCAAAAGAATAATTAGGCCAGAAAATTAAGATAATTGAGTAAATTGAAGGTTGTAATAAAACTGCCACCGGAGAGAAGCAAGTCAAAGGATTTGATAAAAGTTCTTTCAGAATTGAGGATGCTTGGGGATTTCTAATCATATTGAGGTAATTTTAGGACATGCACCGAGGGTTAGATCTTGTGATGAAAGTGGTTGGCGGACCTTTATTTAGACCTCTTTTAGTATTGCAGCAGGTGGCGAGGCTTGGGCAGCGGACTATGTGACTTCTTGGGCGCGAGTAGTGTTGACTTTTTTATTTATGTCAGATATCTTCAGGACTTGGAGTAAAAGACGGTGGATGTTCTTTCTAAGAATGTTTTCTGGCTTATAAATTTGGGGTCGGGGGTGTTGAGCTGTGATGGAGACAACTTTCAGTGCAAATCAGTCTACATGGAGCTTTGTCGCAAGGTTGTTGCTTCCTTCTGTGAAAAGGAAGGCTCCTTTGGAGCTGGCCTTTTTTGCTTGGATTACGGCTTTGGTTTTTACTTTGCCTAGAGTAGGGGAGGATTATACTAGACTGGTGTCACATGTATAGGAGGATGGAAGAAAATATTATCCTGTTGCTTTATTGAGAGGCAGCCAGGGAGCTTTGATGCCCCCTTTTCTCTTTAGGTTATTCTGTGCTCGTTTGGCTGTTCCTTTTGAAGTTGAGGCAGTTGGGTGTGCTCGAAGAAGGATGTGGGAAGTCCTGGATGTTGCCCTTTGTCAGATCTGGAGCATTTGGAAGGAGTACTGGAAAAGAAGACAAAGCTTAACTTGCAGTTCTATGTAGACACCTTTCTTGATCATTAAATGGTGCCTCATTAGTATGAAACACCACCACCCCCCCCTACCAACCAAAAAAAAAAAAAAAAAAAAAAATTAAATCAAGGGGAAAGTTTTGGAAGCCAAAATTGTTGAAACTATTTTTTTTAGTTTGTTGCAAGAGTTTGGCTGTCACCGCTTGTCATCGGAAAAGCAAGGAAATTCTAGAATAAATTTCAGATCTTTGGGTCCTATTGGTTGTGTATATTGACTTGGAAAAAGGTTGTGGAAGTTTTTGTGAAATCTTTTGAGGTAAAACCTTTGGTTCTTGGGCTTTGTACTAGCTCAGAGTTGTTTTATCCCACAATCACATAATTGTCTTGGATGACTTCATTTTACAAATGACAACTTGTAGATACATATCACTTCCAAAGTTGCTTCGGCACTTAAAAGAAATATTATTTAGATTGAGAAGAGATATAAAATGACACAATATAGAGGACAAGATATTCTCACAAAGAAATAAAGAGAAACCAAAAAAGATAACAAAAAGCCAGAGAAAAAAGAACATTAAGCAAGAGCCTCCTTCTAGTCCCTTTTGAAGGTTCGACAAAGATACACCTCTTAAATTCCCTGCGGATTTAGTCCATAAAGAAGTGAGAAACACATTTCTGTCCCAAATTCATCACCGTCAAAGAACAACTCCACAAAACTTTTGATTTGTTTTTCCCCAAACCCTAAAATTTGGTCTGCAACTATTCTTCCATTGTAGATGCACAAATCCATACCTCTCGAATCACATTAAATAATTATTCCATGACCCCTAAGCAAACGAACGATGAATAAATAGATGGGCATTAAACTTTTCATGTCTCATACAAGTTGAACACACATCAGGATTCAAAGCTTTATAAAGTTGTTTGGCTTGCAACATGTCATTAGTATTCACCCAGTTAACAACAAAAGACCAAACAAAAGTCTTGACTTTTGAGGGGCGCTTTACCTTCCAAATGAATTTATCAATGACAAAAAATTGGATAGTGTGGGAACTACAAGATAGCAGCAAGATTTTTAAAATGGGGATCCTAACTTAGATCAATGGGGGTGGCTGTAGTCGGATCGAGAATCGTAAGATCCTACTTATTAAATAACATAGAACTAAAAATACATTCAACAATAAAGATTTCAATGAACCAAACCTTGTCTATGTACTTAATGTAAATATATGATGATAAACATATATATAATATGCGTATCACAAGTTACTCAAATAAAATTGAGAATGTAGCTCAAAAGGTGGAGCTCTCACATCAATATTGTAACATTGAAGTTATAAAACATAGGGGAGCCAAATACAATAGGGCTGCAATTGCAAAGTCTAGAAATTACAGCGCAAAGTTAAGGCTATAATAGGGTAATAGGGAAGAAAGACATACCCTTAAAGTTCAAGGTGAGAAAATTACGAGTCTTGAGATCGAAGAACTGCAAATCGCCATTGCGACGAGAACAAAAAAATAGAGGAAGACATGATCACTAAAACGACAAAGAAAAAAATACAGAGGAGAAGTTGTTAAAATAGACAAAGTATAAGACAACCTCTTAGAGTGAGAAATCCCAGTGATAATATAGCACAACTTGCCGCTTGAAGGATGCAGACTTAGCAAGATTTTCATGAGAGAGAGGAAAAGGAATAGACGTGAAGGGGACCAAACAGTACATGCCGTCCTAATTATAATAATTTGAGATGAATATGGGCTTATGGGTTTTTAAAATTCAAAGATCACCCGGGCTGCCTCCAAGACTAAAGGAAAGGCCCAAGTCATAACCAAAAAATAGGATTGGTGTAAATCGTATTTGGATTGGGATCATACGATTTTTAAGGATCTAGATCTCAATCCTTATTGATTCTACCGTGCAACTATTTTGTTTTACGATCCAGATCGATTTGTTATTTTCAGATCGTAGGATCATGGGATTGTAGGGGTTGGATCTTGATTTTAATAATCATGGATAGCAATAAAAAGATTTACAACTGACGTTAACTGAATTAACCTTGGTCCAATTCTACAATCCTAATAATCCCAAGAATAAGAACCTCCCTCCTAACAATAAATCTAGAAATGGATGTATCATGAAAGAAGAAAGACGGTAAAGTTGCGGAAAACCGATCCTTAAAGTTGACAGACCTCTCATGTATCCTCTTAAAATAGAACTTTATATTTACTCCCACCTTATAACGCATTAATGGAAAGAAAAAGGGAGACACTTCAGAAATGAATCTCCAAGGACTCATATGAGTTGCATTATAACCAGATTTAGCAACTATTCTGATGTAGACCATACATTACTTACTCCTTAGGGTAAATTACACCTGAAGCTCTTGAGATTTGTTATTTAATTACCTAGACCTTCTCACATTTGGAATATTACACCCAAACACCTTGCTACTAACAATTCATTGACGGAGCCAACAAAGTGAAACAAAAGACTAAAATAACCCCAAAAAGACATGAAAGATATTTTGTGAATTGATATAATATTATTGAAATACCTTTTTGGCCCTCCTCTCAGTTCCTCACTCGGTGTATACCTCTTCTAACTTTGAAGAACTTAGGATTCTTTCACATGGAGATTTTCATCCCCTTCCATTACTTTCGAGTTTGAACATTGCAAACTAGTTCGAGACAATGATTAAGAGGTGTAAGACTTCACAAACTGGTGGTAGGTATTTGCTTCGATTAAGGTTTTCTTCATCAAAACTAGGGCTTTGTTTCTTTTTCGTTTTAGTACAAATTGTACAATAATTGGCTTACATAGAATACAAATGGCTCTAGATTAAGATTTATTTTGTGTATTTTAGAAAAATATTTGGGGTTTTATATTATTTTGTAGTTTAACCGCACCCTCGATGTGTGTGTGTGCATGCGCTATTGAATGCGTGTGTATGTGCTTGTGTGTGATTTTGTGTCACGTTGTATTAGCTGAAATGGTATGGTCTTTATGGATCCTGTTTAAGTTGCTTCATGTGTTTGTGAGCTTGGTCTCAAAAGATTTTAACGTAGGTTCTAGTTACTATTTTTTAGGAGTTGTGCACCTGAGCATCACATCTTTTTTAGTGGGTATTCTAATGCATTTGAGCTATGCTACTAGCAGCATAAAGGCTTACTACAACCTGTATTATTTTGGTTTTCAATACAATTTGACTTGTTTCTATGTAGTTAAAGCATCTCTAGTCTAGCAAGATGCTTTAGGGATTTACGTCCATGATCTTATATGTTTCAAAGGATCACCTTTTCTCTCCATTAGTTGTCCGTAATAGAGGTCTGCTCATCTTTGTATTATCCTAAATGGTTATGCTTGTTATTCTTTATGACCATTAATGTGATTGGAGGTCTATATGTGTTGGCACAAAGGCTTGTTTAAACTGAGAACTAGATTATGTTCTCATCTTTCTGTGTTCAAACCTAGGTTAGGCATCGAGTGGTTTGCATTTCGTAAACTAGTATGGAATATCCCTCCAAGTCCTTCACCGTTTGAGAATGACAACTATGTGGAGTTTTTGTTAGTTTGTTTGCTCGTAGATTTTTTTGTAGATCACCGTTTTGTTTTTTTGGTTTCGTCATTTCACAGTTTATAGTAAAACTTTCTATGTTCGTACCTAGGTCTAGGTTGTTTGTTTCATTTTGGAAACCTACATATGCGCTGAAAAAAAACAAACAAAATATAACTTAGTAAAACTTGAATTGTGAACAACAAATTTAGAAATAGCCAAAAAAAAAAAAAAAAAAAACTCACAGTTACCCAATTTCTCTTGACCACTTTGTTTCTAGCATGGTAGATGTGGTTTTTATACACTAATGCTCAAGCAGTACTTTAGTTTTGCAACGATAGGATAGTGTTTAACCAATTGATGGTCGGCCTCTCCGAAGAATGGGTAATTTGGGGATTATTTCTACATATTTTGATGATATCATGCAATTCTAACGGTTATATTAAAGGATGCTGATGACGAGGGTTTATTTATTACACGTTCACAAACTTCAGGGGATTTTGGTGTAATATTTCAAATGTGAAAGAGTTTAGGTGATTAAGTGACAAATTTTAGGGGTCTGAGTGTAATTTACCCTAGTTATTATCCAATACCAAAGGGAATTAGGTTCCGATGAAAATCTCAATAATCATTTCCCAACAAGAGAGATATTTTTAGACACCAAAGTACCAAATCCCAAACCCTCCTCATTAACACGCTTGCACACTTCCTCCTAACTCATTAAATGATCTCTTTTATCATACCAAAGAAAATCCCTCATCATTTTCTCTAATCTTTTAGCAACACCCACCTCTTCTGCTTTGTCAAACATTCTACTCGAAGCATCAATCACCAAAATAAAAAGAAAAGGGGATAATAGATCCCCTTTCCTTAATCCATCGGAAGCATTAAACTACTCTGCAATTTTACTATTCACCTACACTGAGAAGGTAGAAGAAAAGAAACACCCTCTCGTCCACTTTCTCCATCTCTCTTCAAAATTTTTTTGTCTCATCGGACAATCCACAAAATTTTCAGTTACTCAATGATATGCCTTCTCAAAATCCACTTTGAACACAATTCCTTTATTTCCTTTCCTCCTAATATCATCCACCACCTCATTCGCCACTAAAATTGCATTAAAATTTGTTTGCCCTTAACAAATGGACTTTGAACCATTGTAGTTATTTCACCAAAAGCCTTACTAAGTCTTTTAGACAACACATTAAAAATTATTTTATACAAACTAGTCATCAAGCTAATAGGCCTATAATCATTAACCTTCATTGAACGATCTTTTTAGGGACCAAAGTCATAAACGTAGAATTTACACTTCTCCCTACCATCACATTAGCAAACAATTCATGAAAAACTCACATAGTACCATCCTTTGTGGTGTTCCAACTATTTTGATAAAATACTATAGAAAACCATTAAGGCCTTGGGCTTTCAAATCAAATGCTACACTTTTCACCACCTCCTCCAATGGTCTCTTAGACCAACTTGCCCATTCAGAGTTCAAACATATAGGTCACCAATCAATGCCTTCAATTCTATGTCTAAAAGGAAGATCTTGCATATACGACCTTTTTTAGAACCCATTTATCTCATTAATTATCAACACATGATCTCCCTCAATTTGACTAGACACAATTTCTATCTCTCAAAAAAAATTCTTCCTCTTTTGTCCATTTGCGATTCAATGGAAGAACTTAGTGGTACAATCACGTTTCTTTATCCATTGAACTCTCGTTTTCAGCCTCTAACTAACCTCCTCCCTCATTTTAATATCTTCTAGCTTATTCTTCAACAAAACCTTTCTCTTAATTTGATCAATTGACAAAGTACCCCTCTCCTCCAAACTATCTAAAACCTCAATTTTCCTTGATATCTCATTTTTCCTAATTCTAACATCACCAAAAACCTCCTCGTTCCATACTTTCAATATGTCCTTCATCTCCCTCAATTTCTTTATAAATTTAAAGTTCTCCCACCCATCCCCTTACAACTCCTCCACCATTCCCTTCACAAACCAACAAAAGACTCGTAAGTTAACCACATATTTTCAAATCTGAATAGTGTATCCCCACTTCATCAAGTTGGACTCGAGAACAACTGGGAAATTATCAAACACAGGTCAAGACATGACTTTCTGCACCTAATTTGGAAAACAATCTTCTCATTCATTAGTAAAAAGGAACCTATCAATCCTAATTGTAATTATGTTATCACTTGTCAGAGCACTTGGACCATGTGAACTGAGCATTGGAAAGAGGAATCTCCCACAACCTACTCAAAAATAAAAATATCGAGCCTCCTCATGCTAGTAGTAACCCTAGAACCATCCAGTTTCTCCCCTGAATTCTCAATCACATTAAAATATCTCCATACATCGCTTCGGGTACATAAACAATACACGTCATACAACTCACTCCATAAAGAGTATCTAATCCTAGGACAGTTTGGACCATACACAAAAGTAACCCACCCTCTCCCCTTACCGTGCGAAAGAGACCGACACAAAAGACTCACCAACAACACAATCAAATCTAGTAACACTCCTTGGTATTCCAAATGACAATAATACCCTAGAGGAACCACATGAAGGAAGGAACACCCAATCCGTATGCCTAGATTCCCACATGCTCCTAGTCAAATTCTCATCAACTAATTCTAACTTAGAGTCCTATATCATAACTACATCCGTAGAACCCCTTAACATCACCTCTTTAATCATCTTTCTCCAGCTTCTTTGACCCTTCATATTCCAAGTTACCAACTAATGAACTTCATCCCAAAACTTTAGCACTGAGCCTTCTACCACCACTGCTCCTATCATTAATTTATCCTATATTGTAACTGCTCAACTCTCTCTCACCCTTTTTCTTTCTCCTACTGTTAGTTCAAGAAGGGTCTATACGACTCGATTGTCTCTCTCATTTTCCAATAGGTAAATAGATTTGGACTCCCCTCTCCACTTATTCCTCCTTGGCACAAGGAAAACTGAGTTTCTGTCCTACACTTCCCTCCAATAATTAGAACCCCTTCACTGGATGTAATGCTTCCTAAGAAAATCCTTGGACTTTCATTTTTGTTAAGTTATGAGTCAAAAAAAAATTAGGAACGAAAGAAACAAAGTTAAAATTGGGGATGGAACAAGAGACAAACTAGTAGATTTGATACCCCCAGAATCACACTTTTGTGTGTCTATTATCCCTTCTCAAGGAACATCACTACTTTTATTGTCATTCTCTCTTTGAATGGACTTATCAACATTTTCCTTATCCTTTCCATCTTCAAACAGTCCCATGCGTGCAATTGTTTTCACGGGAGCTTCTGACCAAATAGGATACATGATCGTATTCGTGAAGCTCCTCCAAGAATGGTCTCCTTCAGATTTATAAAAATTTTGTAAACCATCTGAATCAGAGATAGATTCTGACCCTATCTTTGATTTTCCTTTCAAACATTGTGTAGAAGTCTGATTTAGTGTTCCTGCTACAACCCTCTGAGAAAAATGCCCCACCTGACCATTCTATAATTCACAATCCTCAATTTCCTTCTATTTAGGTGTAGAGTTGACCCAAAATAGATCACAACCTCCCTCCTCTAGCATCATAGACATTAATTTTCTATGGAGCTTCCCTCACTAAGCTTCTTGTCATTCCTCTTTACTCTTTAGCACAAATAAATGAACCATTTTGTGATGAAAAACGTCCAACCCTTTTGTTCACCTAACAATCTGAATCTCTCTAGCTGCCTCCATTAAGGTAGCAGAATGTCGAATAGATTTATTCGTCTGATTTGCAGAGGATAGAGGACTATTGCATGGATGATACTGAGAAGAACCAATGTCGAGGTTTAGAGAAATAGGGCTAGAACAGGTCGAACCTTTTTTTTCGATCCAAACTTTCACATTCGGATCATGCTTTTGGATCTCCACTTTAGAAGCTGTGACCCGAGAATTAATACTGTTTGAATATCCCATTACTGCCCTTAAGCCCACAAGGTAAAAGAGACCCACTAAGCCCATATGTTCCTACTTGCCTTCCTAAAAAACGATGCCAACAATTAGGTTAAAGAAGCCCACTAGGACACTACTAACTGGAATCCCATCTGATTCTTCTTGTATTTGTAAAAAATGAGGCCCACTTTCAATATGTGGCCCTTTATTTTAAAACCAGCTTTTTGTAATTTAAAATTCTGGTCAGCTCTTAATTTTGGAAATCTCCTATCATTAATCCCCATATTTCTCCCTCTGTTACCGAAATTTCTCCCCTTATCTCTTCTTCTGTTCCCCCATCTTTTTTCCTCTAACCTCTATGGCTGACCATCTTGAACTCCCATCCTCCATGGTTGACCCCTTTTAGTCTTCATCTTGTTAAAAATGAAATTTTGTTAGTTTTACGACCAATGAACTGTTCCCGAATCACATTATTTTTGGTTGACACCATGATCGGTTTCATCTCAGACCATACTGGAAAGGCAAAATCAACATTCATGGCTTGCACAATGATCGTTGTTGGAATGGAATGTACCGAAGCTTTAATGAAAATTCTCGCACTTGTGATATCATCACACTTACTCAGGTAGAATCAATGTTCACAAACTCTCCAACAAAATTACCGAGTGCAACAAACAACTCATGACACTAGAGATGTGCCAGGATACCAATCACTCGAATCCCAATAATCTCGGCTCCCAGACTTGTGATACATGCTTTCTCCAGTCCTACCCAATGCACACACCTATCAAGGTACAATCGGCTTACCTCTAAAAACCAATCTTGCATATGCAAGATCCTATGTGCTTCAGTTACCGATTGAAAAAAAAACATGAAAAGTGAGATCACAATTGGAATAACTCTCAAGCCAACTGATCCTTATTTTGAATTTGCCCAATGAGCAACTTTCTCAATTGCGGGTCCTTTTGAATCAAGTGTGCCAAATCTCCCGGCTAATCTTCTACGCTGATCTTCACACTAACCAAACAAGATTCCACATCCATTCTAAACACTCCATTTTTATCAACAAAAATGGATGAATAAACTGCAGATCTCCCTCCAATCTTAGTAACCTCCACATACCATTTCTATTCCATTTCAATGCACAAAACTGTAGAGACAGTTCAACACAGAAAAATTGATATAAATTTCAAAAATTTAAGTAATGAACACCATGATGACACAATTCCCTCCGAATCATTATCATGAGCTTTGATCATGTGTGAATTGATGTGTATTCAGTGATCAGCTCTTTGTAACTCAGATGAAATACTGCTGTCAGTCAAATTTTTGCTGATCAGCATCACGGAAGATGCTTGATTAGTGGGCTATGGTACACGTAGGTTGAACCTTAAAGGGCCAAGGTGCACATAGGTAGTTGATATCATTTATAGTTGATTTGATAGCGATATATTCCTAATATTGCAATGCAATGGCCCCTGCATTTTTGATAGTTATACTTTGCTTGAGAGAGATTTCTCAGATGGTGTCTTAGGGAGAAATTCAATTCCACCTGGTTGATGGGTTATTTGGTCTTCCATGAAGTAATGGGGAAAGAATCTGGGGTCCTCAATCTGGTGTTTTGGGGAAGTGGTAGTGGAGATCTGTTACAGAAAGTGATAGCTTGTGGAATAGGTGGTGCAAGTTTGATTTGGAGTGCATGTGTTTGGAAGGCCTTGGGGGAGGTGGTGATTTCAGATGTAGCTGGCCTTTGGAAGAACTTACGAGGGCATGGGAGAGGGCTTCTTTAAATACCCTGGCCTACTGGTAGAGAATGGGGAGAATATCAGGTTCTGGCACAATGGTTGCTATGGGTGGCCTTGAAGGAGTGCATCCTGACCCTTTTAGGACGTTTCACTGAAGAGGAGCTTTCTAGAATTGAGAATAAGAGATGGACTATGATTATGACATCGGAGGAAAGGTGGATTTGCTGCATTGGAGGTTAGAATAGGATAGATTTTTTTAGTGTTGGATGGTATTATATGGCTGTTTGTAAAGGGGTCTCTACACCTTACCCTTGAAAGATAATTTGAGGAATGAAGGCCCCGCTTTTTTTCAGAGTTGCCGCACCTCGTGCATTTATGCTATATTTAATAAATCCAGAATGAAAGTAACAGAAGGTCATTTCAGGGGGTAGAATTTCCAGTTCACAACTTTAAGCACTTGGAAGATACTTCTTAGATCTCTTCCTCTTCTGGTGAGTGAGTCCCTTTTTTGTCTTTAAAATCTTTGAAGAGTAGGACTCCTCTTCTAGACTCTCTTTGGTTCCTTTTCGTGGATCATTTTATTAAGAAAAACAAATTGGGTGCAACTGGGAAATTGACACTTGAATTTGGGGAAACTGAGGAAGTAGAATATTAGCAGTTGTTTTGACTTTTAACTGGGTGAAAGTTTAGGGAGTGAAACATTTTTAAGCTTGTGGTTGGTTGGAATATTTATGTCATATCATGATAATAGTTGGATGGATGGGAAGTTGCTCGTGGGATTTTTCTCTATAACTCAATACCAGCCTTAAAGATTTCCCATCTTTCCCAGGAATTCTTGTGAAAATCTACAACATAGTGTCAACAAATTTCCAAGTGCAGCTTTGCTGATGCTGAAATGTAACACAACTTATCATTTGACCATTTTTTTCCTTTTGCCTATTCCTTAACATTGTTTTGGGTTGTCTATCGTTTGTGATGGATTGAAATTTATTTTTACTATCTTCTTAACAGAAACTTTGAAATTTCAGGGTGTGTTTGGTTATCATCTGCAAAACAGTTTTTTGTTCTCAAAATTTTAAAAACACCAAAAAAACTTGTTTATTTAGTATTTTTGTTCTCAAAATTTTTGGAAAAAAAAAAGATTTGGAACACAAAAACAGAAAACAAGTTAAACTTGTTCTTTGAAAATTTTGGAAACACAGAGACATGCTAAACAATCTAAATGAGGTTTGATCTTCAAGTTCCTTTAGTAGTAAACATCTTTTTTTTTACCTCTCCCTCTCTCCACTTTGTCCAGCGTCTTCTTCTCCGGCGTCGTCACTATGCTGCCTTGCCGAGCGTCTGCCTCTCTTCATTGTCCAGCGTTTGCCTCTCTTCATTGCCCAGCGTCTGTCTCTCTTCATTGCCCAGCGTCTGCCTCCCCCCTCTCTCTCTCTCGCAACAACTACAAATCTACACAGATCTGTGTGCTTGCGTGTGTGTATGTTTTGCGTGTGCGCGCGCGCGTGTGTGTGTGTGTATGCCTCCGTGTATGTGTGTGTGTGTCTGTGTGTGCGCGTGTGTGAGTGTGTTTTGTGGAGATAGAGAAAGGGGAAAGAAAGAGAGGTGGGAATTATGAATATTGTCCAAACAAATTTTATAATTTTTGTTCTTTAAAATTATTTTCAAAAATATATAACCAAACATGTTTGTAATCTAAAAATTTTTAAAAACATTTCTTAAAACTTTTCTCAAAAACTATTTTCGGATACTATTTTTTGAAACACAAACCAAACATGCCCTTAGTTTTCTAATAACTTCATGTTTTCATGCTTAGTGAAAAGTTGGCTGGCACAGAGTGGGAGGTGGTGACCACGAATGATGGCAAAAGATATTACTACAATGCTAAAACCAAGGTTTGTTCAATCCACTGAAACCTTCTTATTCTTCTATTTTTTGGACTTTGGCTTTAGTATTCTTAATGGCCAGGCTATGAATTTTATTTTACTTTTATGCATTGGATCTCATTTAATTTTGGGCCGCTTCTATGGAATCAGTTTCACTTGTGTGTATTGGATCTGTCATTGCCCTATTGTGCATCTTTTATGAAATCCGTTTCAGCTTTATGTTCTTGATTGTTGCAAGCTTTTCAAATATGTGAAGGTTTTATATGGTGCGGGAGACTCGATCATTTCCTTGTTTGTGCCTTGGAAAAATAGGGTTTCTTTTGCTGTGATAAGAAGTTGGCTACATACTTTTATGTTCCTTTATGAAGGGTTTGTTTTCTTGTTTTGGTGTCAGGTTGCTATTATAACTAATGTGATTTCTCTGTTTAGGATAAATGTTACTTTTTTGGAGTCCAAGGTTTATTTGCCTTTGCAATTTGTCATTGTTGTTATCCTTCTATTCATCAAGTATGTACCAAAGTTGCGATCATCATCACCATAATTTGAATATTCAAACATAACAATGTTCAATTATTTATGAGGGAGTATGCAGGAGAAGAGCTTTTATATCATTGTTTCAATTAATGATTCTTATGTGCTAGTTGATGCTGCATTCAATCTCAAACTTGAGTTTTGATGCTTGGCAGTCTGAGCTTTTATTAATTGACTGCACAATATTCCCTTATGCTTGCATAATGCATACTCTGTCATGTTTTATACAATTAATCTCTTTCTAGTTAAATCATTGCCTTGAGAACATTAGATCCAACCAATAAATGATTTTATCTTGATATTAACTATAGAATTTGTGAGTTGACCATTGTAGTGAAGTTTAAAGGATCGACTTTGTTGTGCTGTAACCCACTACCTCCATTCTTTCTAACGTATCTGATCTGGTTGCCAATTTATATCTCTACTTATTTCAGGCATTTTTTATGCATATTTACGAGAAGTTTGTTTCTTTAGGATCTAATGGTATACATATTGAGGTTTGCACGTGTTTAGGGGGGGTGTTGGGCTACCGTTGTTAACTAAAGTATTTAATAATATTATTATGACTACGAAGATGCCCGATGAGTGGGGGAAGGGTATTTTACTACCTATGTATAAGAATAAGAGGGACATACAAAGTTGCACAAACTATTGAGGTTTTAAACTAATGAGTCATATAAGGAAACTTTGGGAGGGAGTGATCCAACAAAGATTAAGGTTTGAGACAACATTATCTGAGAATTAGTTTGGATCTATGCTTGGAAGATTAAAAATGGAAGCTATATACTTGTTTTGGACATTAATGGAGAGGTATAGAGAGATTCATTTAGTTTTTATAGACTTAGAACATGAGATATTGTGAAGTCCCTAGAGATATATTATGGAGGATTTTAGATAAGGAAAAAACTAGGGCTTGTTTGGTTTGCATCTTAAAAAATAATATTTGAAAATTGTTTTTGGGAAGAGTTTTAAAAAAGTGTTTTTAAAAATTTTTAGATTACAAAACGTGTTTGGTTATATATTTTTGAAAATAGTTTAAAGAACAAAAATTATAAAATTTGTTTGAACAGTAATCCGTAATTTTCATTCTCACTTCAACTCTCAGTCTCTCTCTCTCTTTCACTGTGTATCAAGACCCACAAAGCGCCAATAAGAACTGAAACCCACAAAGCAACCGCCACCAAAACTCACAATCACCTAAAATCCACAACCACCATCGCAACCCACAAAGCATCATCGAAACCCACAACCACCACCAAAACCCACAAAGCACACCAAAACCCACAATGTGGAGAGATCTGAAGCTTCGCCGGAGGATGTGAAGAAGATTTGAAGTTTCGTCGGAGAAGATCTAAAGTGTTGTCTTCGTCTTCGCCAGAGAAGATCTGAAGCTTCCCCTCTGCTCGTTCTGTCTGAGAGACAAAGTGGAGAGAGAGAGAGAGAGTTGGAGAAGATGGCCTTGTATGTGTCTTCGTTCTGGAGAGAGAGTTGGAGAAACGGCCTTGTGTTCATTCTGTTTGATGGGCAAAGTGTAGAGAGACAGAGAGGAAGGAAAAAAAGAAGAAGAAGGATGCCTACTGCTAAGGAGAATCGAAGGGCAGACCTCATTAAAGAGGTGTTCTCCCAGTTCTCCGTGTTTTCATAATTTTCAAAGAATAGTCTGAAAACAAGTGTGGCTTGTTTTCTATTTCTTTGCTCCAAATCTTATTTTTTTCTAAAAATTTGAGAACAAAAATGCTGAGCAAATAAATTTTGGGTGTTTTTAAAATTTTGAGAACAAAAAACTGTTTTGCAGAACATAACCAAACACGCCCTTAGTATTTTGGTATACTATATTGAGTTGATTAGGATATGTATAAAAATGTGGTGACTTTAGTGAGAACAACGACAGGACAGACCAATGAATTTTCAATCACTGTGGCCTTGCATTAGGGTTTTGCTTTGAGCCTATATCTTTTTTCCTTGATTATGGATGAATTGGCTAGACACATTCAGGATGCGAACATATTATTTGTCGATGATATAATATTAATTGGTGAAATTAAAGGAGAAACAAATAATAAACTAGAAATTTGGTGAGGGGCTCTAGAATTAAAAGCATTTAAGATTAGTATGACTAAAACTGAATATATGGAATGCACTTTAATAAAAAGAGGAATCCAAACCGGGAAGTAGCAAAAATTAACAATCAAGAGGCTGCGAAGAGTGAATATTTTCAATATTCAGGGTCAATTTTCAATAGGGAAAATGAGATTGGTGACGATGCTACTCATTGAATTAAAGCAAGATAGACTAAATGGAAGAATGTATCCGTTGTATTGTGTGCTAGATGCATACCCCTTAAGTTAAAAGGGAAATTCTATAAAATGACCATAAGACCCATTATGCTTTATGGTTCTTAGTGTTAGACAGCTAAAAAACATGTTCAAAACTGAGCCCGACAAAATTTTCTTCTTTCTTGTTACTATGGAATTGATGATTGAACATAAAACCTTTTCTATTAAGTTTGTGGGCCTGAATAATGGGTGGTTTCAGATTACAAAATGGAATAGTTTTGGTTCCTTTTCTTTTGTTTTAATTCAAGCAGGTATTTCTTGGTTGAGGAGATTCATGGATGATGTGGTCAAGTGGGATCAGAAGGGAGTGTTTCTGCACAAGTACAGGGAAGCAGGGTTTTGTATTTTGTTGGAAATGGAGGTTAGTACATATGGTGTGTTTCTGAGGATTACAAAGTCAATGAATAATGAAAGGAGACTGGGACTTATTATCCCTAAAGGTGTTAATGCAAAAGGATGGATTGAATATGGTAGATTATTGGATGTTTCAAGGGGGAAGCTAGGTGGAATGAATGGGAGAATTAGTATAATGGTAGTAACAAAGTAGAGGAAAACAAGCAAATGAATAACCTGTTTGCTTTGGGGGATTAGAACTCAACCCAACGAACCTTTCTCAACCATCTATTGGACTGGGGTCCAAGTTGAGCCCAGCTACTTTTCAAAATAGTCTATATCTGTCTTATTTAATGCTGTCTTCCCAAAGAATTTGTTGATATACTACCGATGTGGGATCAAAAAGTTGTTCTTAATTTTCAAAACAGCCAACAGTCCTCTTAATGGCCGCTTTCCACAGAACATTTTGGTGCTTTACCGATGTGGGATAAAATTTTTTTTCTAAAATGCCTTATTTCCTTATTTCTTTGACATTATCTTTTCCAATGTGTATTACAATGTCATTTATAAACTTGATGCTCTTAATGATGCTCCCACTCACTTTTTTTTGAAATTTCTCGCTCTCTCTCCCTCTCTCATTCCCGCTTGCACTCTTTGTGATCTAGGGTAAACCTTCCCTTCTTCTTTTCTTATTCTCTTTTCTTTATATTCTTTGATTTCTTTCCATTCCCGTCCTACATCAACCGCCCTCTGCAAACGCCCTATGCTTCGCATAAGTGATGGAGAAGTCTATGCTTTGCTGCCTTCAATTAGAGTCCTATGAAGTCTGGAGTTTGAACATTTGATGCTTTGATGGCAAAGAGGAAAGAAAAGTGAAGAGGTTGAGATCGCACAGAGGAGTGACAGATGACGAGTGGCTCAAAGTGGAGTGAGAAGATATCTGCTTGATCTGTAGATGTAGATTTAGGACAAAAATTGTGTTTTTTTATATCAGACCATGACCAGCCTGGTTTGCATTACTCGCTAGTCGCCGGTTTCCTCTGGGTTTTATAAAAACCGCCTGGTTTACTGAGTCTTTGGCTGGTTCAGTGCACAAATGAGACCATTAACAAGCAGCACTAGTTCCCCTGTTGTCTGGGTTGATGTGCTGGGCTAGGCCGAATTTAGTAGCACTGAATTAAAGACCTACATGAACCCATTAGCAAGCTTTTACCATAAGATAAACTAAAAGTTGGACATGTTATGACTTCATTGAAGGAGACGGCATGGGTGGATTGAAGAAATCATTGTAATCAGCTATCCTTGTTACACTTTATCTATACTATTATAAAATGTCAACAAAAGTGAAAAACTTTTGTTTGACGATATTAACCCTAATAATGTAGTTAATGCCCATACTACCCATTTAGAGTTATAATAAAACATTAATGGTATATTGTTTGTGATTGTGATTCTTGAGCTACTATTCTATATTTTTATCTATATCAATATTACTTTTAAATGTCAATCAATATCTTGAAAAACTTTTGAATTAGTTTTTGTATAAATGTTTCATAAAAGTTTATATCTTCCCCTCATAACTTCTATGCTTCTTTCTCTAATCTTTCATTTTTTCTTTCTATTATCTTCCCCTCTTTGATGTGTACAAATTTCATTTAAGTTGTTGAATTAGACATGATTTTGATGATACCAATATATATCATAATACAACTAATTGAGATTGCAATTTTTTGCCTTTTATATACTACTATAAACTGCCAACAAAAGTAAAAAACTTTTAATTGACCCTTGTGTCCCTATTTAAAAGATTAAAAAAAACTTATATAATTGATTATCTAATATCCAATATTAATAAAATATCTAAAAAAACCCTTCATATACTTTCTTTTTCACAAGAAATATAACTAATTCAACCTTTACACCTTATTAAAATCAATCTACAATTAATATAACCAAATATGACATTGTATCTGAATTATCTCATACCTTTGGGATTCTTGTTTATATATATATATATATAACTATTGAATGACTATATTGGCTTTAACAAAGTATGAAAAGACAACAATATTCTTTTTAATAATTTTTCTTTAGTTTATAGATGATTCACTACTCATCAAGCTACTTGAATTACTTGCTTAAATGCAAGGATCATAAATTGACACACCCCAAAGATAAGAGTCTCATATTTACTCTTAACCGTTATAGGCCATTTAGAGTTTCGTGATTACTCCTCAAGACCACCTTTTAGCTTTTCCCCTTATTATTTCAATTAAAGGATCCCATTTATATGCATCAAAGTTATATATGTATAATGCATATGATAAGAGCAAGCAATCCAAATACTTCCAAATCCAAAGACAAAATACTAAGCTTTTCAAGGGTTACTACCCCATAATGCCGGAGTAAAAAACTATGTAGTTTGGAAATCTTGGGGTAACTTATGACAAATATATTCTTATATGATTCATATATGACTCTTGGTCTGACTTAGTTTTAATGCATGGTGGGATAGTTTATACTTTATGGTAGGCACAACTCCTGGGTTAGTTTTTATGTTGGAATTTGATTGTTTCATAAAAGATGCTTATCACTCAATTTTTTGCTTCGTTACGGTTTGTAGATATTCTTTATTTGTTTGGCCATAACATTTGTGTTTCACAATGTAAATTGGCAGTATGTTGTTGTTGCAGAGTATATGAAACAAGGTGTTCTTTCCCCATAGTCTAACTATAGTTCTTGGGTTCATTTTAGAGGGTTATCTGAGTGGAAAAACTTCATTTTTCTTCACTCAGACAAACATGTTATTTCTTAATTTTCTTTGTTCTTTGTGGTGGAAACTGTTGATATGAGTGAGTGTGCTTGAAGTTTAATCTTCATTGTTTTCGTGGATATGGGTGTGCTCCAAAATTGATAAAGCTTAAAATTTGGGTTTTGGGTGATATGTTGAGAGAAGAGGGGGTAATTATAGATAAGATTCTTCTCGATAAACTTATATATGCTAAGCCTAATATTAAAAAATGTCTTCATGATTGGTCATTGATTCATAAAGACTTTGTTCTTGGAAGCATTTAAAATTTTTTTATTACTGTGGGTTTTTAGTAAACTATATAATCCTTCTAATAGAACATGTGTCTTAGCGTTTTCATTTGATGGTCCTTGTTTTTAACTTGACTTAAGTGTGACCCATGAAATGGAGTTATACATTTCATTGATAATGTAGTGAACTTTTCAAGTCTTTTTATAGCTTGTGATCATTGTCAATTTAGAGGGAAAAAAATAATTGTTGGTACTTAAACAAGAACTTAGCTTAATTTGATAAGGTGTGATCTTTTCAAATTATTTATTTACTTGTGGTCATTGCGTTTAAAAAGTACTTTCGAATGATCTCTGTTCTTTTGGTAGTGAGTTATAAATTTTTATTTTAATAAGATTTTATTGTTGCTAAAAAAATAAATTTAAAAAATATTCATATAATATGTTTGTTGAGCCTCATTTCAACTCATGGATCCTATATCGTAAAGAAGGGGAAGACATTTTTTTTCAGACTTTACATATGATGTTTTGAAAATCTTAATTCTTGATAAACTTGTGCTCATAATTTTCGCCAAGGTAATGTTCCATTAGTGCTGAATATTCACAACTCAATTTGCATTAAAATTTTTTGCCTCAAAGATTGATATCTACATATTAAGGACTAGGTGAATGACCTAAAAATCTAATCATGTTGTTTTGGCTTAGATGTTGAATTCAACAATATTAGTGAAATGTGAATAAAGTGAAATGCCTAAGCAAGAATCTAACATCTAAATAGCCTTGCTTATGTTGAACAAACCTAAAAAAGAAACCGAAATAAGATATAGTAGTAGGTGCTACAAGATCTCTTGTTATTTGTTTTATTAACAATGGCCTACGTGCGTGGTTAGGAGTTCAATTTTTTTTTTTTAAGAAAACTTTTATTGTGGAAACAAGTTATCCTTCATAGGTTCGATTTTCATAGATCAATTAACACCTATTCTTTTATCTTGTAGGAGTAATATACACAAATCATTGTACATATCATAAAGAATGTATTGCCAATACTCGAATTACAGAATCACCACTCAACAATGGAAAAAAAAGTGAATGCAATCTTTATAAACAAATAACAAGAGAACCAAAGCAAGCTCGTATTTCGTTTTTGACAATATGGAGGTGATATTTAGATTTGAGCTTTTTGGCCTTCTTGGATTCTTGAGACCGCATTATAATGTTTGGTAAAGTGGTAAAAAATTATGTTCTAAATAGTTGATCACCAATTAAGTACACATTGAAGGTAAGATTTAAAAGAACTATGATGATGACAAAGCAAAAAAGAAAAAATGAATTAATCTATATCGGTACTACTAATAAAACTTTCTTAATATGAAAATTTTTTAATTTTTAATTTTTTTCTACAAATTATTGCAACTTATTAGTTAACTTTTTATTGATCGGATCACATTTGTATTCTTTAGATAATAATATATTTCATTTATTAATCAAAATAGTCCACGTGTAACGCACGTGTGCACTGACTAGTGTATACACTATACAATATGGGTGATTGTTGACTTCTCTGATTCTCATAGTAGGTCAGTGTTATGGCATAGATGTCACAAAATTCTTGTAAATAAGCAGTCATCTGATATGTGTATAAATAATTATATCTAAAAGCTATACAATCTTATCAACAAAAAGGTATCTCTATGTTGACTTGTCCTCGTGTTGTCTGTGTCCTAATGTCTCGGGATTTGCTAGGTCAGCTCATCCTTGTAGTGTCATGTGTCTTCCCTGCTTCTGTGATTCATACATGGCTCTAAGAGAGCAACCATCATACTGGAATTTTGCGCTCTCCACAGGTGGTGACTTCTTCGTACTAGGGATGAAAGGAGGACAAATTAGTGCTTATGAGAATACTCTGGGGAACCTCCCTTGAGGCTTTGCATTTGGAAACTGATGACCACAATCAAAGCACCTTCCCTTAGATTCTCTTCCCAGGAAAGCACCCTAGGAAAGTCCTAACTTTCGTTTCCAAAGAGACCTTGCTAATGTTAGAATTCTTAATTCATGTGTTTTAAGGAGGGATTTATGTTGCCACAAACAGAAACTAAAGCAAGTGTTGGAGTCAAAGCTGGTGCTATTGAGATTTTGCATTGCAATCATTGATCAACCATAAAGGGTTTTACTTTTGGCTTTCTCATTGGTGCAGAATTCTCTCTGAACTGTTGTATATTTTTATGGTGTTTTCAATTACTTTGTGATTCAACAATGTGTCAAAAAATAAAAGAAAGTAAAGAAAGAGAAAAAGGTAAGAAATACCTGGATATGATCTTTTTTTGCCCCCTTTACTGAGTTGAGCCAACAGATTTCAACTTCAGATATTAAGTCGATCTATTTTAGTCGTTATTGAAACAAACATCAATTTCTTGTCTGGATTGATATTTGTATTTTGTTGTCATTATTAAAACATAGTCTCCTCTTCAGTGGTTGTTTGTCTTCTTGTTTAGATAAGCAGCTGGCAAATTCCGATGGAGGTAACAGAGTTGAAAAAGAGGCAGAATGCTGATGCTTTGAAAGAACAAGTAATGTCAGTGCCAAATACAAATCAATTAACTGAAAAAGGATCTGCTCCTATTAGTTTGAGCGCCCCTGCTGTTAACACTGGTGGTCGTGATGCCACAGCTCTAAGAGCCACGGTTCTCCCGGGATCTTCATCTGCACTTGATCTGATAAAAAAAAGTTGCAGGATTCTGGATCTCCTGCTGCTGCCTCACCAGTTCCAGCTTTGCCAGGAGCAGTGGCATCAGAATTAAATGGCTCAAGAGCAATTGAGTCTTCTGTTAAGGGCTCACAAAGTGAGAACAGCAATGATAAGCCTAACGATGCAAACGGTGATTGCAATTTATCCGACTCCTCTTCAGATTCAGAGGATGTGGAAAGCGGACCTACTAAGGAAGAGTGTACCATTCAATTCAAGGTTTCTCTTGTCCTTGGCTCTTTAAAATTCTTCTAATTTGTGACTTCTAAATTTGGTCCGACTTTTTCTATACTTTCGCATGAAACTCAGTTATTTCATTTTTATTCTAGTCAGAGCATACAATTTGTTTTAGATTTTCCGTTTAATTCACTGTTCCAAACTTGGCTATCCCTCTCCCTCTCCCCTATTTCCTCTCACAATTCGTAGGTACTTGTTATCTTCTAAATTATGTGATATATATTCACTACATAAATGTGCACAAAAATATTTTAGCACATAAGGCTTCTATATTGTTGGACAGATGTGGGACTGCAACAATATAGGCCTTGAGACACATTGAGAAATCGACCAATTAGCAATTGGTGAGCTCTTAATTTCAGTTCCCGATTGCTTTTCCTCACGTTGGTTAAGTGCTTACTAATTTGGTTAATGCGTTAGTGCAATATATAGCTTTATTTTGTCACTTCGATGGTTGACTTGGTTCTAAAATATCTGCAACTTGAACTGTAATTTGTTATGCAATCAACTTGGGAAGAGTGCTGGTAATTTGGTCTGGTCAGTTGCATGTAGGTTGACACATTCTTTCAATAAATAAATGGAAAGGATTGATCTAAAAGTTTGGAGGATGGAGACAAATAGATATTTAGCCTTGTCTTTGTGGGTTCATATATTAGGTTGTTATGAGGGTGTCCTTATAGGTGAACACGATGGATCCATTGAGGGAGTTTTTATTCTAAGCAATAACCATCCTCCTTGAGTGTTGTGGAGAGTCTATGGTTCCAAATATAGCGTTCTGTCATTACCTATTTCATGTAGGCATACTTTGCTGTTTTCCTCCTCATTTATTCGGGATGAGAGTAATATAGCTGTGCAAGATTTTATTGAGGGTGAATTTTCAATTTTTGTCAAGATTAAACATAGGAATGAGAATGAATGGTGGTTGACAGGCTGAATTGGCTAAATAATCCTTGGGTTAGGTCAAGGTGATGATCGGAATTGACAGGTTTGTTTGGAATGTGTTTGGGGGGTGGGGAACTTAATGTCATTAGCAATCCATTGGAAAATTTACATTGGGGTAGAATGACCAAAAGTTTGTGGGATTTTAATATGTTCATTAGAGAGACTGAGCTTAGGGATTCTCATCTAGCTAATGGAATGTTTATATGGTTCAATCTTAGAATTGAGTCGATTTGTAGAAGGTTGGATAGATTCTTATAGTTGGATGGGTGGGAGAATTGTTTTCCCGATGTTAAGTTGGAGGCTTTAACTTGAATAACGTCAGGCGATTGCCCTATGTTCTTGGGAATTCAAAGTTTAGGTAGGGTTTGTGTCCATTCAATTTGAGAATGTGGGTAGAACATTGAGGATTTAGAGAGAATATAGGGAATGGTGGTTGGAGTGTGAAATGCAAGGGTGAGAAGGATATGAGTTTATGAAAAAATTTGAGTTTTTGAAACAAAAAATTAAAAATATGGAATAGAGAACAGTTTTTGGATGTTTGTGAAGCCAAGAGGATAATATTGTATAGGATAGATGATATTGATAACAAGGTAGAAGAAGAGGAGATTGATTATGTGGTGAGAAGGGAGAGAAAGAATAGACTTGGGGGAGTGGTATTTAATGAAGAAACAAGCATGAGACAAAAATCTAGAGTTCAGTTCCTTAAGAAAGGTGATAATAATTCTAATTTTGTTCACAGAGTGGCAAATGATAAAATAAAGAGGAAAATTATTGGTAAATTGAAGGATAATGGTTTGACAGTGGATGAGGAAGATTTGAGTGAGAGGGCGATTGTTGATTCTTTGCTAATATATGCTATGCTTGTGATAGTCATAGACGTAATTTGGTGAGGCTTGAGTGGTGTGCTATTGATGGAGTGAAGACACTACTGGAAAGGCCTTTTGTGAGGAGATTAAGAAAGTAGGTTTTGGATGTTCTAAAGAAAATGCCCCAAGTCTGGATGATTTCACTATGGCTATTTTTTAGGTTTTTTGGGAGGATATAAAAGACGGTTTGATGAGGATTTTTGAAGAGTTTTTATTTAATGGTTTGTTTAATGAAATTACAAATGCTACATTTATTTGTCCTATTTTGAAAAAAGTCAATTCTTTTAAACTGAAAGATTTTGGATTTATTAGGGAGTGTTTGAGCAATACTATCTCTTGCTTTCAGGGGATTTTTGTGAAAGACACAAATTTTGGTTGTGGTTTTGGGAGCTAATGAGGTTGTTGAAAAATATAGACTATGAGGGAAGCATGGGATTGCGTTAAAGATTGACTTTGAAAAAACATGACCATGTGGATTGGTCTTATTCAGATTCTGTTATGGGAGAGAGAGGTTTTGGGGATAGATGGAGGACATGGATTAAGGGATGACTGGGATCAATGCATTTCTATGTTATGTTAAATTGATAACCCCTGGGTAAGTTGAAAACTCCTAGGAGGCGTAGGCACGAGTGATCCCTTATTTCCTTTTTTGTTCACTTTGGTGTTGGATGGATGAGTAGGTTATGGTAGAGTGCGGAGAGATATAACTTGGGTGTCTCACTTATTGTTTGCTGATGACACAATTTTTTTTTTTCGGCGGACGTGGAAAAATTTAGAAATGTAGAGAAGATTGTGGATGTTTTTGGGATGATTTATGGTCTGAAGATTAATATGGAAAAAAATCATGATTATAGGAATCAATTCAAATCAAGAGAAAATAGAGAGGTTGGCTAGTGACTTAGGATGCATGGTGGGTAGTTGGCCTATAAAATACTTCAGTCCCCCGTTTAGGTGATAACTATATGTCTATTACTTTTTGGGATCTTGTTATTGAGAGGATAGGGAAAAAATTAGATGAATGGAAGAAATGTTTCATTTCCAAAGGGGATTAGTACAGTCTGTGCTGAAAGTATCCCTATTTTACTACTTGTTTCTATCTAAGGTGCCTTGCTTGGTGCCTAAGAGAATTGAAGGAATAATGTGGAATTTCTTATGGGAAACGTTTGGGGAAGAAAATATCATTTGGTTTGTGGGGATGTTGGCCCTAGACCAAAAGCCAAGGGAGGGCTTTTGGTGGGAAATTTGGTAAAAAGGAATATAACTTTAGTTGGAAAGTGGCGTTAGAAATTTCCAATTGAGCAAGATTCAATGTGGCATACGATACGGGTGGTATGTTGAAGGGGTTTTGAGAGGGACCTTCCGAAGTTCATGGAAGTTTATTTATCAGGAGTTATCTAGCCTTAGAGAGTGAGTTTCATTGTGGGAGATCGGTTGAGGGTTCACTTTTGAGAGGATATTTGGAGGGCAAAGTCTTAATTTGTTTCCTCACCTTTATCATATTTTTTGCCATCTTGGAAAATTTATTGCCTCTTTTGTCAAATCTTATCCTTTTCCAAGTTGGGATTTGGATTCCGTAGAAATCTTAATGATGGGGAACATTCGAAGTTGTTGATATTACTTACAATGCTTAATAATGTCTCTGTCCCAAAATTATTTGTATAAGAGAGTTTGGATTAGTGATCTTTCGTGTGTATTTTCTTGTAAGTTGTAAATCCTACTTTGAGTCATTAACTAATGGGCCTTCACTTTCATTCTTCTCTCCATCTTCTAAGATTTGGTCTGCAGATGTTCCTCTAATGGTATTAGTTTATTCATGGATAATTTCTAATGGTGAGATTAATACTAATGGTGTGCTTCAAAGAAGGAGATCTGTGACTTGTCTTTCATGTCAATGGTGTGTGATGTGTAGAGAGGAGGGTAAGAGGGTGGATCATTTATTCTTGCACTGTACTATAGCTTTATCATTATGAAATAATTTTTTGACTTAGTTGGTCTTTGTTCTGTGGCTTAGAGATCTATATTATCTATGATTTGTTTGGACTGTGGGTTTGAGTAGAAGTAGAAAAGTGCAGATTCTTCGGCATTGTGTTCTCTTTGCAAAAATTTGGGTTTTATGGATGGAGTTTAATGGGAACGGGCTTATTTCTTGGCTTTTTTTGGGACATCCGTGTGAAAGGATTTTGATAATACTTCTCTTTTTAGTATTGTGGCAAGTTGGACAGCATCATGTGGATTGTAATGTGACTTCAGTGTTCTATTTTTTTTTTTTTGTTTTTTTACTTTATTTTCTATCAATCATTAGGTTGTACAACTTGTCCACTTTTGATTGGTTCTTGTACCACTGTTTTTATATCAATTATTAATAAAATTGTTCTCTTATTGAGAAAAAAAAATTCTGCACTGTGTCAACACCCTCCAATAGAATTAAAAAAAAAAAAAGAATAAATAAGAGGAAACAGGTTGGGCATTATTGAAAGTCAAATCTAGCTTACGGCTCTGATGGACTTCAGTCAATCACCAAACCAATGTTCAGAGAAAGAAAATGACTAGTAAAGTAAGTTAGCTAGCCCACCTTGCTTCTGCTTTGATGCTTTCAGTACACGCATTAGTCAAATTTTCCCTTACAGCATTGATATTTTCCTTACAATAATCGTCAAATGGAACAATGAGATGGTGTTTGTGGTCTTGCTAAATTAAATCTGAGAAATAAGAAGTTAGAGGGAAGCAGATGGATGGATAAACTATGCTATCATTAAGAACTGGATGATTGCAAGTCAGAACGTAAAGCAATTTGCAATAGAACCGGAGCTTTCTCCTTTCAGATGTATGTTGCTAGAGGCCAAAACTGTCTTCACGTCATGGATTTGGGAATACTTCTTGTTACAGGAGCATTTCATATTGTAGTAGAAATGGAAGTTTGATGCAATAGATTTTAGAGTTTAATTGTTTCTCTCTGGATTTCATTATTACAATCTCTGGCTTCTGAAATGTAGGAACTTCAAATTTGTAATGCATCTGTATCTTATATTCCTCGTACAATTAGTTGCCTACACAGGAGTGGATTGCAGTTTGTTGCTTAGCCTTCCATTGTTGTCTTGATGCTATCCTCCACCTTGTCATCCAACCGGACATCATTGTCATAGTAACGTTTTGTCATCAGGAAATTTTGAGGGCCAGTGTGGTCACTTTCATACATGTAGATTGCTAAGGCATTTTTGATTAATTGATGGAGCTGCTTTAGCTTTTTCATCTGTGGAGGAAAAATGGTTTCCGTTAATACATCAGAAATTGAAACCTAACAATACCAAGGGTGATAGTTCCGAAATGAAGAAAACTGGAAAAAATATGCATTGTAAAGAGTAATTAGGGTTTCAGTTCAAAAATATCATATGTGCTGGAATCACAGTTTATTGATAAATCCCAAATCCAACCCCATGTATAATGCAAACTAATTTTTAATATTATATAATCAATAGGTTTGATATAAAACCCCCAAATATGCATGAGATGCATATGTGTTAGTAAAAGACAAAAAAAAATCCTACCTTTGACGCTACTTCAATTTGATATTGTGTACTGTCGTAAAATAAACAGAGTAATATTTTAGAATAAAACTAAGTATGTCGTAAAATAAACAGAGTAATATTTTAGAATAAAACTAAGTAATCAGGACTTAGTAAAACCAAAGTTAATTTTTAGAATAAATAACGGAAAATAACAATACTCGAATTTGATCCAAAAATATTTAATGAGGATTAAATTCAAGTAATTTTAACCTATAAAAATTTTAAATTGAATTTAGATCGCAAGATCGAACTTTTATGTCGACAAATCTCCGACCCCTTCCTTCCTTTCTTCCTTTTTCTTCCTTCGTGTTGCTATCTATAGGAGGTGGCAAATTTTTGGCAAGCTTATGCTTGCATGACCAAGCCATCTGCTACCTTCTGCCTTTTCTCTGTTTTTTTTTTCCTTGAGACACTTGTCATACCTTCCCTTGGCCACCACCTGCCATGCAATACTTGTCATCACCCTACCATGCAACATTCCAAGCCTTGGCACTTATAGCACACACACACACACACACACACACACACACATTCTCTATTTATCATAGCATTTGGATATCATGACATTTTTATTTCTACATAAAATATGACTTATATTATAGTCATTTCATTCATTTTCACGTAAGGAATCTACATTTAAGGTCTGTTCATTTATTTGAAATTTCTAAAAATAACTTTTAATTATATAGAAACATAATTAATGGCCTAATTTACGTGTTAGCGATTAAATTTTTTATATGGGTTGTCACATGTTTTGTCCATGATTCTAGGTCATCGATAGGGAAACTTAATACCAAAGCATTGCGGTGTATTTTGATCTGTTACTTCAACGGTTAGAAATGCTATGATTGGTATCATATACAGAATCGAAAGGTGTATGTTAACATGGATATTACCTTCGAGAATCTCAATCCTTTTTTAGTTCTTAATCATCTCTTTAAGGTAGAACACCATTATCAATGAACAACGACATGTTGGTGATCGGTTGCATACGGATGATATGCTAACTTATTCTCAGTGCCAAAATATATAGATTGCGTATGAGTTACTAAGCCATTTGCATTCTCCAACTTAGATTCCATCATCTTCTATTTATTTATGAGGCAATGAGCTTCCTTCTATTCTTCTTTTCGTTGATAATCCTACTGTTGATGACCTAGAGCTTCCTATTGTCGCCAAGAATGGTGTTAGAGCTTGTTTTCAATGTTTCATCTCCAACTTGGTCTCTTGAACTTGTCTAGCTCCATGTTACTATTTCCTATTTGTCTCATGTATTTATTTGCCAAGAAAGAAGCTTTGATTGATCCCAAGTGAAAAGAAGCGAGGGTAGTGAGATAAAGCTGTCAGACAGAATGACACATGGGACTTGGTTTTCATGCCTATTCTGAATAAGGCAGGAGGTGCAAATGAGTTTTCATTGTTAAGCAATATGTAGATGGGACAATTGAGAGGTACAAAGTTAGATTAGTTGCCATGGGCATTACACAACATATGGAATTGATTATCAGGAGGCCTTTGCCCTTATGAAAAAATGAACTCCAATGTGTTCTTTGCTTTTGTGATGCTAATTTAGGTTGGATTCCGCTAGAGTTAAATGTGAAAAGTGTATTTCTTCATGGTGATTTGGAAGAGGTGTAAATGGAGATTCTAACTGATGTGTTATCATATTCAAATGAAGGGAGGACGCGTAAGTTGAAGAATATGACTGAAACAATCTCATAAAACTTGGTTTGAAAGGATTTGTCGAAATTTCAATATAATTTCGGTATAAACTGAGCCATGTTGTCATTACTATGTTCTTCATCAAGTAGGTTGATGACAAGATTACTTTTCTTATTGTATACATCAATGACATATTGATTGATAATAGAAAATGATGTGCAGTAAGTCACCAAATTTACAACCCACTTGGCTATGGAGCTTGAAAACAAATTTGGGTCTGTGAAGGTATATAGTTGGGAGCGGTTGCCTGATGGAATAAAGGTGGAAAGTATGTTCTCAACTTGTTTAAAGAAACAAGCATATTGGGTTATAGACCTATAGATTCTCCTATTGAAGCCATAGACATCAACGTAGTGGTAGTGCTGATGTTGTTGATAAGGAGAGATACCATAGACTTGTAGTGAGATTGATATATCTTTCCCATACTCGACCAGGTATTGTTTACGCAGTGGATGCTGTCCGTAAGTTAATGCTGATCCTTGAATTTCTCACCTTGAAACAGTTTATCGTATTTTAAGGTTTCTCATTTCAACCCTAGGAAAGGAGTCTGTTCTCCGATCAAGATCATTTAGAGTTAGAAGATATTATGATAGGTTGCTACAACTTGATTGGAAGGAACCTTGTCACTTGGTGTTTCTTTGGGTAGCAAAAAGCAAGTTGTGGTAGCTAGGTTTAATACAAAGGCTGAACACAAAATAATGGCTAAGGGAGTTTGTGAGCTTATGTGGCTCCAAATTTTACTGGGAGAGTTAAGAATCCGTGATTATAGACATGTGGAATGTATTGTGACAATAAGGCAGCTATTAACAGTGCTTGTAATCCATTTTAGCATGATGGAACCAAATATGTTGAGATTGGTCGGAACTTCATCAAAGAAAAGTTGAACAATAGTTGATTTGCATGCCCTTTGTGAAATAAAAAGACTAGTTGACTGATGTTTCACCAAGGGACTCAGTTCCAAGATATTTCACTCTATTGTTTGCAAGTTTAGTATAAGGGATATCTATGCACCAACTTGAGGGGAGTTTTATGTTATGCTTTAGTTTACTTTAGGCATATTTATGTACCTTTTGTATAAATACTCATGCTTGTATGTAGTCTTGGGAGCAGTTGTGTAACCTAAGACATGCTACCCTTAACATAAACTCTCTCATATTTTTGTTCTTCTACTCTCATTGTTCTCTTTTCTCCAAACCCTAGAATTTTACCTACTGTTTCAGTTTTATTTTGATGATTGAACATAGAAGGAAAAAATATTTTAAAAAACATGTTTATCAAACACAAATATTCTAGAACTGCTGTTTCGGTTTCTGGAGAAAAACTGAAGGTTAGAGAAAAAAGAGAACGGTATGTTTTTTCATAGTTAAATGTAATCTGAGATTAAATAGCCTGTTGAGTCTCGTATGATATATTCCATATGTGGACCTTCATTTCTTTGTACTTATAAGGATTCCAGCATGGGCATTTATCTACAACATCCATACTTCATTTTCCTTATCCAATTTGAAGCTCAAAAGTTTGTGGTGGTTCTAAGACGCTGGTTTATTTTTAGGAAAGGGTTGTCAAATAGAATCTCTGTGCTCCCTGTATTCCCTTTCCAAACTTGGAGAATGTTACTCTAGTACCTTGACTAGAACTGTACTTCCTTCCCCTTTCCCTCTCTCTCTCTCTCTCTCTCAATGTTCTGTGTGTGTTATATAAACACATGATAGATGTGCAGATATAATGAGTTTACCCTTGGTTAACACGAGTTTTCATACTTTTTTTGCTCTGAAATATTGAATAATAGCAATGCTAATTCTGCAGTTTTTAGTATGTGATACTCATTTCCTTTCTTGAACTTTTTAGTTTCCATTAGAACTGCACCAAATAAGCTTTAGTTGATAATTTTATCTTATTTCTTTCTTTAGGTTTACAATTGTGCCTATATGGTCTGGCATGTAATGCTTCTCATGTATGTTTAATGTATAGGTGATGCTTAAGGAACGTGGAGTGGCACCTTTCTCGAAATGGGAGAAGGAACTTCCAAAGATAGTGTTTGATCCACGCTTTAAGGTTTGTTGAGTTATTCAGATTCAGAATTTCTTTGTGCGGAATCTAAGGGCCTTTTCTACAACTGGTACTCCTTTAAACATGTTTGTTGGACTCATATGTATCTGCTTGACACTTGTAGGCTACAGTCCGTGCTAACTTTGTTTTTTGTATTTGACTGTCATGCTTATAGTGTGAGCTTAGCTTTTCAAAAGTGAATGATTTTCAATTTTGATCCTTGAAGCCCTACCCCTACTTTTTTTTTGTGTTGCTTTATGAATACACCCACTTTGTAATTTTGATTGAAAATTAAAATGTAAGATGTGAGCGATTATATAGTTGAAGTGTAAACTTAAGATTAGGGTTTAGGGGGGAGAGAGAGAAAAAGGTGGAACATGGAAGAGAGGTTAAGAGAAATAATCTGTGTAGGCAGTGTTGCCCTACACCCTCTTATAATGAACAAAAATATCTCGGGATTGCCCAGTACTAGCTTATGCTTATAAACATAAATATAAGACATAAAAAATAAGAACTCTAACACCCCCCTCAAGCTGGAATATGGACAAAAAACTCAGCTTTGAACAAAGATTATTGAAGGTAAACCGAGACAAGGATTTGGTTAAGATATCACCCATTTGATCCCCAAAGTTAATATTGAAGTGATAATCTCCTTTCGCATCACGAGATCTCGAATAAAATGACAATTCACTTCGATGTGTTTAGTGCGCTCATGAAATACTGGATTATTGGCAATGAAAGTGGCTGTCAAATTATCACAATGCATCTGCAGAGGATAGGACACACTAATACCCATATCAAGGTAGATAATGCATCCACAACATTTCACATGCACTGTGAGCCATAACTCGATAATTCGCGTTTGCACTTAAATGTGCAACTACATTTTGTTTCTTAGTTCGCCAAGTAACAAGGTTACTACCACGTGTTTTTTGTCTCAACCACTTTTTGAGCAAGATCTCCAATCCCTAATAAATTTGAAAACTCAATACTAGAGCGCATATCAATAATATAACTATCCAGTTGATCAGAAAGTATTATGAGCTCTAATGAAGAACATTCTTTCGGATAAAATTGGGATAGACGAACCAATTTCTCCTTGTCAAAAGCTAAGAAGGAATCAGAAGGACTTGAACATGCCACACAAAAAATTAAATTAGTGTTTGACTCGGTAAAACGACTATTTAGTTCATGAAGCTGCATATCTAAGACGGTATAAAATAACTCAACTTGATAATGATGCAAATTTGTCTCTTGAATACATCTTGACCTCTCTCGAGCTTTAAAAATATCGTTCATCTCTGGAACAACTATTTCATATTTTTCACAAAAAGATGTGATATTATCAAAAAAACAACTCCAACCAATTTTCCTTAGCATTTGAAGTCGTTACTTAGATACTTGAACTAATATCATGACATTCACGATATTTTGATCTTTCTTTTGTAATGCCAGCGACAACTCATTTTTGATTCCCAATATGTTTCTTATCAAATGAAGATTAAATACAAACTCAAAAAATTATTGTAAGTCTAAAAGAAAATTTGCCTCTCCTCTTTGTTTTTGCATTTATACCATCTTCTGAAACCATATCAAACACATCAATCACTAATGAGAACATATCAATCAAGCTGATTAAAGAATAATAATGTGAACTCGAACGTGTATCAGAAGCACGTGTAAGATTAGTTTCCTGATTTAGGTCTCGCTCACTTGAAAGCTCTTCATTATCGAGTAATTCAATAAATATAGTCGTTTATTTCTCCCTAAGAATATCTCGCCGTTTGCATGAGGCTCCCACAACATTTACAATATTAGCAACTAAGTTGAAAAGAGTCACGATTTGAATATGATTCTTTGCAACGACCATAAGAGCTAATTGTAATTTATATGAAAAACAATGGACATAATATGCATATGCATTCTCCTTCATTATAAGTGTCTTGAGACCATTGAACTTACATCACATATTACTAGCCCCATCGTAACCTTGCCCGCGCAATCTTTGACAAGCTCAACCTATGTCTAGCAAATAAATCTTCTACAGTTGCCTTAAGTGAGAGAGCACTAGTATTAGTAACATGTTAAAAAGTTAAAAGGTGTTCAACTACTTGTCCTTTCTTGTCCACAAAAATAGCAACACAATAGCCATTTGCTCTTTTGTTGATATGTCACGTGATTCGTCAATAAGAACAAAAAAAGTGCATCACCAAGACGAGTCACAATAGCTTTACACGTTTCAACAGAAGCTGCATTTACAATGCCTTTTTGAATTTTAGGCGAAGTCAACTTGAGATTCTTAGAAACATTTTTCAGCACAACAATTTTAATATCCTCATTGTGATCAACAAGAAATCTAAGAAGTTTAAGGAAGTTTCTTTGATTACTTGAATTCTCAAATTTATTGTGACTACGAAATGCAAGCCTTTGCCTTAGAAGAAATCGAACACAATCAATGGATGCATCTGTACTCATTTCGAGCTTAGTCTGACTGTGTGAAGAAAATAGCTTCAATATTTTGCATTGGATTTAATAAATCTTGACATTTTTTTCAAACTTGGTTTTGAGAACTATTAACACCTCCAACATGCATTTGGAACTTCTCTATTCTCTTCCAATTTGAAAAGTCCGAGCTAACAAAGGTTTCGCCACCCGATTGTTCTTCTATATCTGATTTAAAAAGATAACATCACAAGCAAAATGCTGCATCTGTCGCTACATTATACTCAAGCTAGTTACCAAACTGAGAAAACCAAACTTTCTTAAACCGTCTTAGTTTAATACCAAATCTTTTTTGTGAAAAATTATGATTGCGGGGTTGACAAGGACTCTTTTGTAGATAAGCTCTACGATTTTGGTCTCGATAATTAGGATTATAATCTATTATTCAAGGCTGTAGTTCGGGATTTGATGGAAGATCCGCCAAATTAATATTTACATGACTTTTCTTTGAAAAATCACCACCTTTGTTTGGATGAGGTGATAACTCTTAACTCAGATTTTCCCTTGAAGTACTTTTTCATGACTGTTTCAAAAAATTATTCAAGAAAATGGGTTTATACATCCACTTTTGCAATAAGTTAAACAAACTATTTTGTCAATTTTATCGCTAGCATTCTAAAGAAGATATTGTATTAGGAAGCAAATACAATCACAAATGCATAAAAGTATCTAATTCATAATTTTAATAAATCCAAGTAATATTATTCAAAATATTAAAAATAGGTTCGGATTGAGAGTTAGCAAAAAATACTTTTTACTGTCGACTCAATAATCGCAACTCAAGGTCTTCATGGTATCCTCAATTACTAATTCGGGCTATAACAAATTAAGAAAATAATTAGGGCAAAATGCACAAAAAATAAATTAGGAAAAATTGCGTAAAAATTCAAATAAGGGCAAAATGCACAAAAATATAAATTAGTGTTAAAAATTAAAATGCACAAAAAATCAGAAAATTACCAAGACTAATTAATTCAAAATTTTAAAAATGACAAACTAATTTATTTTGTGTATTGTGTGTAGTGTGCTCGCGTGTTGTGTGTGTGTGAGAGAGAGAGAGAGAGAGAATATTTACTTTTGACGTTATCGCCTTGTCAGTGGTGGGCCTGGTGGGTGTAAGGAATGACAAAAAACTCAATGAACTGAGGAAGGAAACTTTACTCTCTATGTTTTTTCTGGCTGGGCAACCTAGGCATAAGTGAGAGTGAGAAAAAAATAAAAAGATAAGATTGGTGTTACTTGTTAGGTGATGTTTGTCAAGTGGGCCAAATTTTTTTATTATTTAATAGGTTTAGGAGGATTGTGATAGGTCAAAGATTTGATTTTTTGATAGGTTTGGGTAGATAGTGGTGGGCTCAATTTTTTTTTAATGGGCTTAATTTTTTTAATTTTGTTGGGTAGATAATGTGGGCCTAATATTTTTATCTTTGATTTTGGTGGGTGCAAATAATATATTATACAAATATATAATATATATACCTAACTAATAATTTTATTTTTTTGGGTGGGGGGCACTTGCCCTTCCTAGCCCAGGCCTCCCTCTGCCTTAGTTAGGGTTTTGGTACAAAATGAAGAAATTAACGAAATGTGAACAAATTATTTTGAAAAGTTACTAAATAAAACTCATTCAGAGAGCCTAGATATTGAGGATAGTAGAAAGCATGGAGAGTTAGGAAAAACATATTTTTTCAGAGGATTAGGATGTCGAAGGTAAATGATGCATTAAAGTAAATGAAGATGGAAAAGCTTTAGGACCTGATGGTATACCTATTGAGGTTTGGAAGTGTCTAGGGGTTGTGGGAAAGTCATGGTGATGTAGATCGTATTAGAGAAGAATTAGGGATGAGAAGGGAAGAAGAAAGGGATGAGAAAATAAGAAGAAGGGGATGAGAATAGAGAGAATTTTAAGAAGAAAATTCAATATCAATAATCAATAATCAAAAGTTTACCAAAACAAATACCATATTCCATATATATATAGGGAGAGTACAAATCCTAAAAAAACTCTAAAAGAAATAAAGTCATAATGACAACTAAACCCTTAAAAGTTAAAAGAAAATACTTAAAAGATAAACACTAAATTACTTTCATAATTAATCTAAAATATCTATCCAATTCATATACGATACTTAAAAGTTAAAAGAAAATATTTAAAAGATAAACACTAAATTACTCTCATAATTAATCTAAAATATCTATCTAATTCTTATACGATCCCCTTCATTCTCCTCCAGTTGAGAAAAACTCTCCTCCGGAGAGTCTTCAAAGTAGAAGTACCCTGCGAGAGTAAAATGAAGATAACAGAATACTTCATTTAGAATGAAAGAACCATCAATATCTTTCCATAGATCCGAATAAATATAAGAATCTCTATCTGTAACAATGTAAATCTGGTCACATAGTACATCATCTATTTGCCTCGAAATACGTGATAAAATTAGAAAGATAAGATCTAGAACTAATACTGAGGAAGAAGTAATTTCACCTGTTGAAACACCTGATTACAAAATAGGAGGCTTCGGAGTACCTAGATTAAGTAACATGTCCTCCAAATAAAAATCTGGACTAATACTAACATTCAATGAAAAATTAAGCAAATAAGCATTAGATCCAAACTCACGAATAGCCAAACAACTCCCGTTAGATTTGAACAAAAGGCATTCATAGGATGAGACATTAATGACAAAGGAGTAATTATAACACCCTAGTATTGAAAATAAGAAAGCAAAGACTCAATTGAACGCTTGACAGAAGACAAAGAAACAAAGTTTACACTCTCAAGTGGGGCAGAATCTAGAATAATGTCAACAATCTCAGGTGGAGAAGAATCTACAATGATGTCATCATGATTCAGAATAGTAGACATAGAATAATTGTCAACAGATTTTAAAATAGATAGCTCAATATGTTCAACTTTTTGCATAGGAACCAACTGAATGGATTTTTCCTCAATTTCAATGATTAGTGATGATTCAACTTTTGACTCCGATGAGGTGGGAAACATGATAGGATCAAAAATAATCTCATCACTAGTATCAATGTTCAAACGATTAAAAGTATGTTTGGAAGGATGGAAAATGAGGGTCCAATGGAACAGAATAATGTCTATCATTATGCGAGTGTTCGACATTAGGTGAAACTGGAGATTTGTCCTTATTTTCTTCTATTTGCTGACTTGCAAAAATTTTATTCAAGTGAGAAAGTTGACTTGTTAATTTAGATAATTGATTTTTCATCTCTCTACATTCTTCACGTAATTGACCGAGTGAATATTTAGTATTGACAACTTTAATTTCAAAGATCTCAACTTTTTTTTCTAGAGTAGTTTGGGCTTTTGAATGGTCACTAATGACATTGAAAATTGATCCAAATTGACCTTGATGATGACTTTGGAAAGCATGACGTTTATAACTGTTATGTGACCTAAGTGTCCCAGAATAGTATTCTACATAATGTTCATAATAAAACTCAGACTTACTGTGGACTTTATGATGACTTCGAGAAACTCTAGGAGTGAAATAGGTATAATGATGACGTTGTGGAGAACTATAAACTTGAGACATTCTTGATGTTAGATAAGTATATGAATAGGCATCATAATGATCATATGAACTCATAATTGACTTTGAAAGATGAGAATAATATAAGAATGAGTTCAAGAATGCAATTGATAATTACAATAAGTAAAAAAACTTAAATAGAAGAAATTATGTCTTGGATCCTTTGCAAATTTTTTAATTTTTCAATGAATAAAAATATTAGTCTCAAATTCTATAGGAGTATGCATACCATAATCAAGAGAAAATTCTGAAATTTTTTAGGATGGTTCTACAATTTTATGAATCTGTTGGGGATGTTTCTGCAATTTTAAAACTTTTGGGGGAAAGATTCTATAATTTCTGCAACTTCTGCAATTTTTGGGGTGATGTTTCTGTAATTCTGAAACTTGTGGTGAATTTTGTTTTTTTTTTATGGTGACGAACAATATTTTCGATGAACAATGTACGAATGAACAATTTTTTTTTTTGTTTTTTTTTTGAGATTTGTACGAATCAAAGTTCAGCTCTGATACCAAATTGATGTAGATCGTATTAGAGAAGAATTAGGGATGAGAAGGGAAGAAGAAAGAGATGAGAAAAGAAGAAGAGCATGATGAGAATAGAGAGAGAATTTTAAGAAGAAGATTCAATATCAATAATCAATAATCAATAATCAAAAGTCTACCAAAATAAATACCATATTCCCTATATATATAGGGAAAGCACAAATTTTAAAAGAACTCTAAAAGAAATAAATAGTCATAATGAGTTAAAAGAAAATACTTAAAAGATAAACACTAAATTGCTGTCATAATTAATCTAAAATATCTATCTAATTCCTATACGATCCATCTCACATGATTAACTAAATTATTTAATAAAATTATAATGACCAAGAAAATGCTTGATGAGTGTAAGTATTTAAGTACCTATATACAAGAATAAGGGAGACATACAAAGTTGCATAAACTATCGAGGTATTAAATTAATGGGTCATATAATAAAACTTTTGGAGAGGGTGACCGAACAAAGATTAAGGTTGCAAACAACGGTTTCTGAGAATCAATTGGATCAACAATGGAGGGTATATATTTATTTAGAAGACTAATGGAGAGGTATAAGGGGGAAAAAAGACCTTTATGTGGTTTTTATAGACTTATGGAGGGTCTTGGAGAAGAAAAATATTACTGTTAGGTATATTAATGTTACTAAGGATATGTATGAAGATGAAATGATTTTAGTGAGAACAACGGTGGGTGAGATTAAGGAATCTCGAATTATGTCAGTGTGCATCAATGTTCTGCTTTAAGTCCATATCTTTTGCATTTATTATGGATGAATTGACTAGGCACATGCAGGATGAGCTCCCATGGTGTGTGTTATTTGTGGACGATATTGTACTAGTTGATAAAAGTAAGGAAGGAATTAATAATAAACTAGAAATATGACGAGAAACCTTAAAATCAAAAAGATTTAGGATAAGTAGGACTAAAATTGAGTATATGGAATGTCACTTTAGCAAAAGAAGAAATCGAAACTAGAAAGTAGGAAAAATTGTAGACCAAGAGATATTAAAGGTGACACACTTCAAATATTTAGGGTCTATAATTCATAGAGAGAATGAGATTGACAACGACGTTATGAATAGAATTAATGCTAGATGGACTAAATGGAGGAATGCATATGGTATATTGTGCGATAAGCACATACCCCTTAATCTAAAAGGAAAATTCTATAGAACGACTATATTACCAGTATGTTATTGAGGGTTGGGCAACTAAGAAACAACATATTCAAAAGTTGTGTGATAGAAATGAGAATATTAAGATAGATGTGTGATAAAATTAGGAAAGATAGAATTCGGAACGAATATATCTTGGAAAAAATAGAGGCAACACATATAGGAGATAAGTTAAGCGAGAATCAACTTAGGTGGGTTGGACATATTTATAGATGGTTTACTATGGCACCGGTGAGAAAGAGTGATATGATAGGTATTGAAGGTAAATGTAGGGGAAAAGGAAGACCAAAATTAACATTAAATGAAATAGTACAGAATCATATGATAACTTATGGCTTAACTGAAAACTTTGTGAAAAATATGATTCATGTAGTCAAGTATAGGATTCATGGAGTTGACTCCAAAAACGTTGTGATAGATGTTTTGTTGAGTTGGGTTGAGTTAAGTATACTTAGCTATGAAAAATATGGTTATTCATTGTAAAATAAGGCTCAAGTATAGATTGCATTCAAGCAAAACCTTGGGAATCTTTTTTGAGGTCATTTGGATAAGTTTCAAATGGGTTTTCAATAGTTGTTGCTTGCCTAGTGTGGGCTTCTAGTTCGAGGTACCACTTCTCGCTCAGGCTGGCATAGGATTTAATAAATTGCTATGACTTGCTCTCGCCACTCGCTTGGTGCTTGAGCGAGCTGAGGAGCACTTGAGCAAGAATGTGCATACTCAAGCAATTGTAGCGTATTAGAAGCCTGCTTGAATTAGGATAGCTTCCCAAGCTCGGTTTAATAGGTTTTCACTATAAATCTGAAACCCTAGAACGTTTCTTTAGGGAGAAAATAAATCTTTTGGAAAGAACATTCAGATCAAAAATCATAGGAGCCTTTGAGAGATCAAACCTGAAGCACACTTTTTTTCGTTGATTTTAAAATCAACAAATGTGTTAAAATATTTTGACTAGATATTTAGTGTTAAAATTTGGTTAGTGTTGGTGATACCATAATTATTAGATTCAGACCGGCCCGACGAGTCAACCTGAAAGATTGGCCAATTGGTGCCTTAGCCAGGTCGGTTCATTAGTTGGATTGTCTATGCAGTTCACTCATCCAATACCCATTTAAACCAGATGATTTTTGTTAAACTTGGCTGAATCGGATGGTTTTTATGAATCCAGTTCATTATTACAATAAAATATTATAACTACTCTTAAGCACATGGCTGCCGCAGTCCCTATTATCAAGGCCGGCACAATTAGCTGTAATGCCTATTTTCAAGGCCTCCATGTAGACTGCTTTTACAAAGGCTGCCATAATTTTTATAGGCTACACATGTTGCTTTGTTTTCTTGTGAGAAGTTGATGTGGGATAGTGTCTTGGGTCTTCTTATGTCTTTTTTTTTTTTTTGGGGGGGGGGTGTTCTTTTGCCTTTCTTCTTTTGGCATTTTCTTCCTATCTTTTAATACTTTGGAGTATACTTCTTAGGGTTTGTTACTCAATACTTGTTGATATAATTTTTGGATGCTAGTTTAAATTTTGTAAATTATCTAAAAAATTAATAAAGTGTGATTTTTTTTGTACTTTTATTTGATCTACTATTATATTAATCAAGTTATCTTTATAATAATTATAATTTCTTAGCATATTCATTTAATTTTTTTATTTTCTATTTTTATTTGTACAACCCACCAATTGACCTAATAGTTGAACCAGTAACCATTGATCCAATCTCTCTACTGTGTTGATGTTTGGTTGGGTTTTTATAATTATGGGTGACACCCTAGTCAACCAAAAGTTTACAGATACAAGTTCTCTAACTCATTCAAATCTAGAGAAAGTCTTAAAGATCCAAGGAGATGAACATTCAAAGGAGGACGAGTCAATAGCTTTTCGGGGGAGCGTGATCTAATCTCTACTGGAAGGAGCTGATGATCTATGAGTTGAACGACAAGAGTGAGTTTGTCTAGAGGAGTATAAGAGAACATGATATGTGACAAGGGGTTGTAAGTATTTGAGTTTGGACTGTTAATTTTAATAGTGGAGGGTTAGGGTCGACTAGATCCCATGGTTCTTTCTGCAAGAGTTTCCTCATAAAAAAATCGCGCGCCTTATATTTGTGTGATTGACTGTTTTTTGATCTTCATAGACACTAGATTGATGTTTGACTTATAATTTGAGTTGTTTGAATGAACCAGGTTATTAAATTTTTAATTGTTGATTTTGATTAATTCCTCACAAGATCTATTCACTCCCATCTCACTGTGATTTAGTTACGTTTTGCAGGCTATTCAAGGTTATAGCGCTAGGAGAGCCCTGTTTGAGAACTATGTTCGGACACGTGCGGAAGAAGAACGTAAGGAAAAACGAGGAGCTAAGAAAGCTGCAATGGAGGAGTTCAAGCAGTTACTGGAAGAAGCAAAGGAGGTTTGATGGAATTGTCTTTTAACAAATTCTCATCTGATCCTGTTAGAATTCCATTGGTACAGTACATGGCTTTTAAACTGAGGAGACTGACGATTTCTTTCTGAGTCTGATTAATTCTCTATGTTTCAGGACATTGACCAAAGCACTGATTATCAAACATTCAAAAGAAATGGGGCCATGATCCACGGTTTGAGGCCTTAGATCGAAAAGAGCGTGAGATTTTACTGAATGAAAGGTATCATTTAATGACTAAACTTTTGCTTTGAATAGTCAGTGCTGTCCATTTCATCTTCAGTAGTTGGGATGGCACCACTTAGGATGTTGTGGTATATTGATAGTATTGCAGAGCATCATCACACATGATGTTACATTAGGCAATTATGGTGCTTGTCTTGGATCCTTCCTGCAAATATACTGATGAGTACTGTGCTACTTAAAGCACTTCTAGGAATAAGGCAAGTTAGGCTGCATTAGTAGGAATAGAGTATTAGCTTTCAAATATCACCACAACTTTAACTATAACACATGGCTCACTTTGTACTCTCCAGCACATAGCATTATGGACATTTAAAAGACTGGCAGGAGAGATCACCCTGAATTGACTAGTATGCGTAAAGTCTGGAGAAAAAAGGTGAAACATAGTACTGGTAAACTACATATTAAACCCTTGGAGTTTTATTGCCAATAGGGGCATAACTTTGACAACTTTGTGATATTACATTTTGAAAAGTCACATGCCTCTACTCCATCAGCATGCTTGCAGTCAATACCACATTTGTACTCAAACAGGTGGCATGAGATAAGTGGCAATGTGCAGGCTCGGGACTGGACAAGCTTTGCTTGTGACGCATTACCTTACCTAGTTTATTATCATCTTGATTCCTTACGGGCATGGGCACGAGTGTCATATCCAATTCAATTAGACACGTGGATATGGCAAAATTAGAAAATATAAGACACGGGTACGGCAAGGATATACCTATTAAAATAATATAATATATTTTTTGGATAATAATAGACTTATAATATATTAAAAATAAAGCATACATTATAATAATGTTATTAATAAGACCTAGCAAATATTAATTTTTTTGATTAAAATTGCAATAGATCAAAATAAATATCCACCATTTTTATCAAACATCATTACATCCATCAACATTTATAGTATATAAGTTACATAACAAAAAAAATATATTAAAAAAAAATAGGAATCACACCTCTTTTATTTGATTGAATTCACTATTCAGGACACTTCCGGCCGTGTTTGACACAACCATGACCCTCCGAGAAGTATCCGTACTTCCTAGCTTACAACCAGACGGATCCAGAAACTTAGTTTGGGGTCTTTTTAAATTTTGAATTAAGTCTTGGGGAAAAACTTATATATTTGAGAGAACTCATTGCCAATCACACTACAATAAGAGGCATTTTCCAAAACTTGCAGACTGGTTGATCCCTGCTTGCCTCCTGAGATCCATCCAGGTGAACCTTCCTTAATAACTAACTTTCCACCTTTGTTACTAGACATGCATGGGAAGCTGGCTGACTCTGGGAAACCCAAGCAATATGGCTGGAGGTGCATGGTTGTCTTACTGTGTTGGTGTTCGGTTGAATGCATCTGTTAGTATTTCAGCTTCTCATGTGACCCATCTAAAGTATAGACTTGTACGTGATATGTTAGCATTCCTGCATGCTAACAGCAATATCAACTTACTTAAAGTTATTGAAGAACAACTTTCTGGCCAAGTGAGTAGGAAAAAATATTAGATGGTCAAATTCTTTTGAAAGATTGCTTGCACTTTGGTCACCACTTTTGCCTTTGATAGCAACTTTATACAAGATAATGCTCTAAGAATTGAGACGAAAGTTAAAATGGGTCAAAAGTAGATTCTTTTGTTAGTTAATTTTGGACCATTCATTAAACAATATGAACTCTATGAGCATGAAAACTAGAAGTGTCTGGTCTATTTATTCCTATGATATATGGCACGTCTTACATCATGGTGAGTCAAAAGATTGGAGATAGGTTATTGCAATATATGGCTTGAAACTGGGATTTATGTTGTTTCCGTATCCTCTGCTCTCTTTTCCCCTTTCCTTTCCCCCCCATCTTTCCTCTTGTGCCCCAACCCTTCCCAGTATGTGGGTATCAGGCAAGGGTGGTTGTGGAAAGAGGTCAAATTTTGTGTGGGTAAAACGTAAGTTGACTTTTGTTCAATCACTTGTCATGTGTGTATGAAGTCAACTTTTTCCTGCAGAGTGTTTTTTGCTAGTGGTTGGTTACAAGCTTGACCTGGTAATATTAGATTCATTTAATCCCTTGATGAGTTGGTTTTGTCCTATGAATTTTTCATTTACGTTTTTGTTCTTGATACCATTGCTGTTTATAATCGCACTTGTGTGTTCCTAGTAAGAGGCCGAGAAGCTAATTAAGAAGTGAACATCTTTCTTAGTAGCCGGGGTAAAGAATAGGAAAGGTGATTTCACTTTTTGACCAAGAACAGGAGTAGGGACTACACTGAATATCTTTTTAATTGGGGCGATAGCTTTGAAAAGATAAATGGCTATCTTTTCTTCATCTCTGAAGAAATACCATCTTGAGGGGCTAATTCAAACCCCTCCAGTAAAATAAGAACAACCCCTGTTTCTTTGGTATACCATATACCTTTCCTTGTCTATGGTGGTTGTGTAAAATATTGAGACTTCAATGTTCACTGTTGAAGAAACGGGTCAAATTCAAGCTGATCAAGTCCTGTAGTTGAGCTTTTACCTTTGCGTCAAAATTTTCTGTGTCTTGGATTTCAGGTAAAATTTATACCTTGCTTCTGACACAAAAGTGATTTTTTTAGTAATCCAGTAGGCAATAGGATTCAAGTAGTAGGCTTGTTATTCAGATTCTTTGTACACTTTGGATATGTGCTTCAACTCTGAAATAATTTTGTTTTATGTGATGAATATGCTACATCTGCTTTTATGCTTCAATATACTGGTTAGACAATGATTCTGGTTCACTTGCAGGATCCTTCCTCTAAAGAGGGCTGCTGAAGAAAAGGCTCTGGCACTGCGTGCAGCTACTGCTTCCAGTTTCAGGTCCATGCTTCAGGAAAAAGGAGATATTTGTACAAGTTCTCGTTGGTCAAAGGTAGGTGGCTATGGTAAATTATCTTGTGAAGTTAAACAAATAACCTGTGTTGCATTAAGATACAAATTATACAATGCATCAGGAAAGTTTCATATGTCATGGTGCATGCATATCAAGATGTAGTAGTTCATATGTTTAAGTGAATCAGGTGATTGGATGCTTATTCTGTACATAATTCCTGTTTTCGCTTTTGGTTTGTTTCTCTTCTTTATCTGCACTTTTCTTGATCCATTGCATGTGATTTCTGGGAATCTAAATGCAGTTTACTAGAATAAAAATACTAGTTTAGTTTGAAAATGTACTTTTTATTACTTCCTTGTCTGCTTAATGGGCCTAAAATCTTGTGGTATTTCATCTTGCAAGAACAGTTTCAAATCAGCCATCAAGGTTCAAACATCCACTTGTAATATATCTCTGGAACTGGATATGGAGTGCATGTTTATACAACTTTAGTACAACTGTAGCCTGCAAATTGAGACTATTCGGATGAATTGCGAAAATCAGATTTTTGATTAATAGCTCTTTTATTTCATTTTGGTTCCTTTTCTTTTTTCCTGTGTTTGGGTGATGCATTTGTTTTGTTCAACCCCATCAAGGAAAATAATTCATTCTTTAATAAACTCCTGATCCTTGGAGTCCCCTTGATAGAACAAACATTGGTTGACAACTCATGAGGGGGAACCAATTCTTGCTGTAGCTTATTTGATGGGAATCATGGGATACCCTAGAATATTCATCATTGTAATGAACCTGGCACCTTGAGCTATTCTGACCCCTGAAACCAGGGGATACCTGTAGTATTCTGCTACCTACCATACATATCAGTGCATATTTGAAAGCAGAGATATGTATGGGTTATTTTGGAACAAGAACTCATTCTCTATCATTTAAAATTTACATTTAAGAAGAGCCTAAATGTGTGTAATGAGAGCAGGAAATCTTCACTGGCTGATGACACATGGGCCCTTCTGAGTAAATTCCATCTCCAGTCTAAAGCAGAAGAAAATAGAATTTAACTACATTTAAATGAACTAAATTGCATTTCAAATAAACTTGAGTTCAAGTAGAGCGAATGCATTCCGGAATAACCATTGTGGATGGATCTTAATATTTGATATCTCGATGAATATTGAAATCATCTTCAGAAAACTGTCACATGGTAGCAAACCTTAATAATTATAAGGTTAAAGTTTCATATAGAGCTATGCAAATCTTTGAAAAGGATTATGTTGGGTCACACATTGGATGTACGCATAGGGATGATTTTGTTTCTCGAGTCTTCCAATTCTCATCATACCTTTTCCCCATGAATAGTTCTAATATTTTTGACTGTGGTAGGTGAAGGATAGCCTAAGGAATGACCCTCGGTACAAATCTGTTAAGCATGAGGAAAGGCAGGCTTTATTTAATGAATATATATCTTCACTAAAGGCTGCCGCAGAGGAAGCAGAACGAACGGCTAAAGCCAAACGGGACGAGGAGGTAAAGAACATTTTTTTCAATTCTTTGTCATTTTCTTTTGTTTTTACTCATAATGATTCAATCAAATTTGAAAACTAGTTTTTAATTTGAAAGTCAGACGTCTCAAGAAAAAATATTAAAGCTGAATTTAATCACCTTTGATAATTACCCATAGCATAGTTTTAAAACCTGGCCCGGACATCAACCCAGAAAAGAGATCAGGTCAATGGGTTTTTGGTTCAACCGTTGGGTCACCAATCGAACCGGTAATATAATAAAAAAAATGAAAAATTAATTATAAATAGGCTAAAAATCATAATAATTATGAAAATAATATACTTAATGTATATTAGATCAAACAAAAAATTCCAAAATCATAAAAAAAAATGTATTCAATACATTCAATTTTCGATATAGAATTTTACATGTCGTAGAAATTGTAGAGAGGGGAGCAAATTTACAGACCACATAAATTTGGTAATTCTATACTGAACATTGGCGACCAAAATATCCATCCATTTAAAAAAAAACAAACTACAAAGTCGTACTGAAGTGCAAAGGTTTTACCACCGAGTTGGGTCACAAAGAACAACAATAACTAAAGAGATCGAGATCCAAATTTATACCCATATCCAGATTTATGCTACGTTTTACTTGAGAAAAGGAAATCCATAGAGAATGAAGGAAGGATATCCTTTGACTTTGAGTGTGAAGTAGCAGGTACATCAATAAATCTTGATCTCTTTGAGGAAATCCATAGAGAACGTCGTACCTGCTGCCTTTGACTTTGATTGGTCAATGGTAAGGCCTTCGACTGTTCAATCTTCGGCTGAGTCGCAGCCCAAAAAGAGAGAGCAGTGAGGTGTGAGGCTGTCGTACCTCAAACGTTCGCGAGAGGTAGAGAGCACAAAAAGGTTTAGGGCAAAAAATGCCTAAAAGGGCCAAAACCCTGGTTATTTATACCCTTTTTATTGATCCGGCTGGTTTATTACAAACCGTTCGGGTTGAACTGTTTGCTCACGAACCGGACAGTTTGGCGGGTTACTTCTGGGTTTTGTGTCTAAATGATTCAATACAAGAATCGGCCCGGTTTAGGCTCTGATTCGTCGGTTTACTGGGTGAACCCATTGGGCAGGGGCCGGGCCCGATTTTAAAAACACTGGCCTATAGTTGTTATAATTATGTTATTAAATGTTTATTTTTTAAAGATTTTCTTATAAGGTAGTCATCTTGTCCAAGAATCAAAATATCGTTTCGAAACGGTCGAAATGTCCGAAACGTTTCTGTTTTCAAGGAGGCTGAAACGAAACAGTAATTGAATCGAAATTCTAATATTTCGAGGTATTCCATAATGTTTTGAGATATATTATAATATTTCAATGCATTTGCACAATTATTTCGAAATGTTTCAAGGTATTTGAAGATATTTTGATATATTTTAATCAATGTTTTAGAAAAATAATTCTTAAATTTTTTATTTTTTTCATTATGTTTCCGAAATGGATCGAAACGTTTCCGAAACACATCGAAACGTTTCCGTTTCTTAGGTGACCGAAACAACACACCGAAACGAAATTTTGATCCTTGATCTTGTCTTAATTTATTAGTCAAAGTAGGTGGCTGTTTGTAAGCTGGCAGTTTGTCATCAGCTCGATATGACTTTCGGGGTTTTCTTAATCATGAAACACTTCACGGTTAATTAACCTCCTTAGGTTTGCCGTCTAGAGCTGTAACATTAATTTTGGGGCAGTTTCTGAACACTTCTTGTTTTAGACTCGAGTTCAGTCCCATAGTCATGGTATTCAAGCCTTCCCTTGCTGCAAGTTAATCTCTGGCCTTTTGTGGCTAGAAACTACGGCTTCAGGCCTCCGTTCTTGCCAGAATTGTGGTTCACAACTCTGTTCCTTTATTATTTCCTCCCTCGCCCTCCCTAAAAAAATGAAGAATTTTGATCTATTACTTCATTAATTTGCGAGATGCGTAAAAACTCTGCTGCACTTGTACAGACTATATCTTGAGTCTTGACATAAATTTGTTCCTTTTTCCCGAGTTCGCTACTCTTGGTGCTTGCGTTCTTGTGATTTTTTGAAGCCTTATTCATATTGATTAGTTTTAAAGTTTTCCTTTTGATTGACCAGATTAGTGTTGTGATTATTTTTCATGCCAAGGAAACAGGAAAACAAAAGAAGCTTCCTATGATGCTACATCTTCTAATTTTTTAAGCATCCTTGAAGTCTCCATATTGCTCATGCTATGGAAACTGCATTTATTGTTGTAAGAACACTTGGTTCTTTAAGTTTTAGCACAAAACTGGTGGTTGCAATGGCAGGTTTTGCAGCCCATCGATGTTGGACTTGCCTCTTTAGTTGTTGCATTATATACGAACAATTTCTTTTGTTATGTTGCGAACAACAATTAAATGTGTATTTCATTCACTACGTGAAACTTAATGAACTACAATTTACCGAAATTGCTTAATCAATCACCTTAATGATTGCTAAATAGCATCATCAGGATCAGGTAGGTGACCTCGCTAGCATGGGCACTTATAGTGTTGATTGATTTCCATGTCGGACACGATGTTCTGAGGCATACTTGGTTTGTGGAGAGAGCATATCAAAGTGAATTTTTGACATACATACTTAATTCCATTATCTTAATGTTAGCATCCCCAATTATTTGAAGATTAAGTGTTCGCCCAATTTTTTTTTTTTTAAAAATGCGTTATAATATAGTGTTAATAATCATGTAATGTCAAGAATGATTTAGAAGTTTGCCTTCTTTCCTACTAGTGCCTCTCATAGGATTGACTACCACTTTTATGCGGACAATAAGTCCATAATCCCTGACTCTCTCTCTACCTTTTTCGCTCTGTTCCCGCACCAGAAAAATACTTTAGATTGCCTTACTGTTATTTCTCTGAACAGGTTATGGCCCTGGTGCATTTTTAGCCACTCTATGTATTTCCCTGCCGGAATATTGGAGTGCAACTACAATCATTGTACTTCTATTGTGTAGTAGTGAAGATTACAAGTAACCCATCATCCCATCATTTATGTTTCCTTCCCCACTCCCACCCAGAAAATAGAAAAGAAACAACACTCTCTTTTGTCCATTTAGTGCAAACCACGTTAATCATGCATAAATAGTCAATTACATTGTGGTTTTTGAAAAGTGAGCACATTATTTTCCATGGTTCAGAGGGACCAAAGAGAAATGAAATTTTATGATTTTTTTGCCGATGACATAAGTTGGTTGCTTATGAACTCTAGTGTTGCCCTAGGAGAATTTCTAGTCCTTACTCAAGCCCTTACTTCAATTTAAAATCGAATAAAAACATGCGAAAAACAAGTTCGAGCAAATGAAGGGTGACTCAACTCTTCAATAGTTATATTTCACCATTCTTTAAAGATCCCATGGTCAGATTATTTTAAATTTGGGTTTATCCTCATTTCTAATTTAAATTTTAGTTTTTCCTCTCCTTTAAAGTTGACTTTTGTCATTTGAGTGTTTTGTATCAAATCAAGATTTTTAAACAAATGTTGACTTTAATTTGAGTCAAGGCTGGAGATAGCCCAATGAAAGATGACTCTAATACCCTAACTTGAGTAACCCACATGTCTAACACATACTTCATGTAAGTGACTCTTATGTGAACCACTTTGACTTTTGAATAAAACAAGACAGGGATACCACTTAAAACAAATACATATCACGCAACAACGGACTAAGCATAGATTCAACAAGGATAAGGGGATTTGCTTAGAGGGCTTGAAGAGCCTTGCTAGGTTTCTTCGACGCTTCTGAATTGTTCTCGAGTTTTGTTTCCACATACTACCTCACTTGTTCACCGCGATCATCTATATGACGTTCTTCACATCGTACAAAGTCCTTCAATAGATGCTCCATCAGAATACTTCGAAATAGGAAATTCTACTACCCAAAGAGAGTAGTACATTGTCATGGACATACTCATCGTGAACCTTGTGTTGATATACTTAATCCTTGATCTAGGAAGCAATAAATCTTTGTTTTGAGGAATTTCATGAATTTCAAATGTCAATTGGGCACTATGTTCATTATATGACTACTGTTCTTCTTGGTAACAGTTATTGAAAACGAGAGGAAAAGTGGTAAATTTAAGTTGGATGATGTAGGACCAAAGGGAAAGTAGAACATAATATGGAAGAAGAAAACAAGAGGAGATTACAAAAGGATTAGGTCAAGAAACAGAATTCTCCTCATAGAATAATTTAACGAATTCCATTATATTTCTCTAATCAAAAGGGTAGAGATGAAATGATTATTTATAGGCCAAGTCTCCTACTAAAAACTATCTTCCTAATTGTTAGACTATGAGGAATGGTAGTCTTGTAATAAGGATACCCTAAAGGGGTATATTGGTCTTTTGATTATTTTTCACATGTATATATTCACATGGGGGAGAGGGGTGTGCAACACAACTTCCACCCCCCTCTCTCTCTCTCCCCTTTAGCCTCTTCCTAACTCTCTCACAATTGCATGGTATCAGAGCCTTCTCTTTAATTGGCTCGCTTCTTCCTCATCTTTCTCTTTTCTTTCTCTAGTATTTTCTTCTTTATTGGTGTATTACATTGGTTCAATTGTTGGTTGAGGTCGATTAACAATTGTCGTCTGTGTTCCCTTTGTTCGTCACCAGTGACATGCCTCGTTGAGGTTTCTTGGTTTGTTTCTCGTTGGTAATTGAAGAATGGTTGTTGTCCGATGGAGTCGAATTGTGTATACCATTGACGTTGTTGGATGTTGTTGCTAAAGTTGATGTTGATGCATTTTTTGTTGGGTTTATGTGTTGTGATTGGGAGTAGCTGTAGTATCGTTATTGAGTGCTGCCGTTATCTAGTCAAAGTGTTTGGTTTGAACAATGGAGAAGAATTGTGTTCTAGGGTTTGTTTTTTTTTGCAAAGGACCCAGTTTGGCTTTGGGCGTAGAGTATATTTGACTGGGTTATTGAGTTATTCTAGGTTGGGTTATTCCGGGTCAAATCTTGTCTTTATCCAGTACCCAGCTTAGTAGTTGGACCCAATTAGGCCCACAGTTTCCGGTTTGAACTCACCCCAATCCATTCTGATCCAGTTCAGCTCATTTTTTGACTGGTTCAACCAATTTTCAGCTCAGTTCAACTCATTGTCAGGCCAGTTCAGCCCGTTGTCGGGCTGGTTCAAATATTTTCAGATTGTTTTAGTACCTAACAGTGAACTTTAGTCCTGGTTCAGTTAGTTGCAGCCTAGTTCAGTGTGTTTGGTGGTGTTTCTGCCTGTTTTAGGACCGAATCCGGTGAGTTTGAACTTGGTTCAGCATAAGCCTTTTGCTTTTCTTGGTGATACAGTTTTCTTTTGTCTCGGATAGACTGGATCTCTCTGCTCCTTCACAATTCAGTTCTTTAGGTTCTTATTTGTGGTGGCACTATGGGTTCTAAGACTTCACTGAATCAGTTTCAGTCCCTAAAACTGAACCAGTTTCTTCTGCTGCATTTTTTAATGCACCCACAACTAATATCAAACTTAATGTCACTAATTATGTATTCTGGTCTGAATCATTGGAGTTATTTCTAAAGGCAAAGGGCATACACAGTCATTTAGTGGAAGATAAGCCTAAGGAGACGGACTATAATTTTCGTATATGGGAACATAGTTGTCAAATCGCGTATCATAAGATACACACAATTTAAAATAATTATTAATAAAATATATACATACCTTTGTAAAAAAGTCATAGACTCATAATAACATAATATTTTATTAATATTTCACAAACTATTCAAGTTCCCAACATAGTTCAGTAATATTAACTTGCAAAGACCTCTAATTCAAACTTGCTTGGACAACCTTAATATTAATCAGGAATTTTGAATTCAATTGAACAACATTAACAATAGATTTTATTTATTTGTTTTTTTAATACCATAACCACTTCAACGACATTGTTTCACTGGATAGTGATTTAGAAATAAGTTCTGGGGTAAAACGATATCATTTCAGCCTCAAAAAACCAAAAAAAAATCGTCACATATGGTATCGTGTATCGTACGATATAGTGCAAAATGATACAAAGACACGATACGTATCGTTTTTCAAGTGTATGGTGATGTATCATACGATACGTATCACGTATCGTACGATATTAATAACTCAGTATGAGAATAGGAAGATGCTCAAATCATGTTGCTATTATTGAATTGTATTGAGCCAATATTAGTTGTACCTTGTGGGACTAAGATGTTGTCAGGGAAATATGGGACCTATAGTCACACGTATTCAGGGATTGGTAATATCACGCATATTTATTAGTTATGTAGACAGTATTTTGGACTTGAGCCGGGTAACTTGAGTCTTGAGGATAATTTTTCCAAGGTTATACTTGTGAGAGTTTGTGAAGAACTCAAGATGTATCAACCCATTTCTTAATGACGTTTTACGTATGCAGCATCAACATGATGACTTTGATGTTGTTTGTTTCGTACTTGGGTTGACACTAAAGTATGAGTCTATCCGTGCATAAATATTGGGTAGCCCCACGTGCCCCTCTCTTCTTTGTGTGTTCTCCCTCCCGTCTTTAGCAAGCTACCTTGTTAGATCATAGCTCTACAACACGTATTGATCATTGTAGTAATTGTTCAACTTTAGTCGTCTCCTAGAGTGGATTTAGTGGTTCTCATGGAGGTCATGGTGGTAGAGGAGGTCGCAGCACTCGTGGTAGTTCTAGTGGTTCTTGTGGAGGTTGTGGTGGTTCTAGTGGTTCTTGTGGAGGTCGTGGTGGTAGAGGAGGCTGCGATACTCACAAATGTACTCATTGTGGTCAGAATAATCATATTGTGAATTATTGTTGGGACTTACCATGGTAAACAATCAGTCTCTGCTTATTAGGCTTCTTTTCAGGATGTTGTTCTTACTTCAGTTCCATCATCTAGACCTGTTCATTCCTCTGCTACCGACCTTATTACTATTTTCCAGGATGAGTATACTCGATCCATGTCTCAGAAAGAAGCCTTAGCTTCCTCTACTGTTACTATTGCTCAATCAGGTACGATATCTACTAATCTATTGTCTTCTACTTTGAGTCTGTGGATCACCGATTCTGGAGCTTCAGACCACATGATTGGTTCTTCTAGTCACTTATCTCATTTTCACCATATAGCCCCATCTCGTAGTTACTCTTAGTACATGGGATTTTGTCCCGTTACCTTCTGATAGGCAGACTGTTGGGTGTCGTTGCGTATATACAATTAAATTTCATCCAAATGGTTCTGTGGATTGTCTCAAAGCTCGTTTGGTTGCTAAGGGCTATACCCAAACATATGATGTTGATTATACAAAGACGTTCTTCACGGTTGCTAATATTTCTTCTATTAGGGTTTTAATTTTTCTTGCTGTAATCTTGACTAGCCATTGTTCAAGGCTTCTAGTTAGATGCCAAGAGTGTTTTTGTATATGATGATTTGATGGAAGAAGTTTACATGGAGCAACTACATGAGTTTGTTGCTTAGGAGGAGTATTAGGGAAGTGTATACAAATTGAAGAAGGCGTTGTGTGGCTTGAAACAATTCTCGCGAGCATGGTTTGAGAAGTTTTTAACAGAGTTTTAAAACTTGGCCTGGCTCGACAAGTTGACCTGGTGAACCAGGCCCTAAATCAGGTCGGTTTTTAAGTTAGATTGTTTGGACATCAAACCTGTCCACGACCCATTAAACCGGATAATTTTTTAACGGACCGTTCAAACTGGACAGTTTTAGAAAAATCAGATGGGTCACTTAAAAGGGCTATAAAAATGAGATTTTTTGGGCAAAAATGCCCTAATTGCTGCATGGCCCCAACTTTCTCAGTCTCTTATCTTAGTCCCATCCCCCCTCTCTTCAATCTCAAACTCCTTTCATCTCTTGATTCATCGATCGTCGTTGCGTGATCACCCTTCTGTTCATGGCCTCATGTTACTAATCATTCCTTGATTTCCTTTTTTGATTGCATTTCCTTAGTAGAAGGGTTAATGATTTGGCTTAAATCGAAGATGGGTTAATAATTCCTTTTTAGTATTTTCAGATCCACTTGAATTAAAGAAGGGCTCTCAGGTTGTCACTTTGTGATGGTCTCTCTCTCGTACTCATCTAATTTTTGGCCACTTTTTGTTTTTTTCATTTGTGTTTTTTGTTGATGACTCTTGAGATCATTTTGGTGTTAAATTGAGTAAAACATTAATCTATACTCTGTAGCATGGATTTTTAATTATTTTTGTATGTGAATGTCAGAGCTTTGTAAGTTTGAATCTTGAAAATTCGATGCATTGCATTTCCATTAATTTTTAAATTTTATTTGATGTAAAATACATTAAACATGCCATTTTTTTAATTTTATTATGTTTTTTATTAATAATAATTTTTATTTTTTTAATATATGATCGGTTTGACCAGAGACCTAATGTTTGAACCTGTGACCCATTGAACCAATCTCTTTGTCGAGCTGATGTCCTGGCTAAGTTTAAAACTATGATTTTTAGAGGCTATTGGATTTTGGTCTTCATAGATGCCAAACAGATCATTTGGTATTTCATTTACGGACTGGTGTGGGTAATATCATTAGGTGGTATTGCTAAGTCAAAAAAGTTTTTGTAGCATCAGTTTCATACCAAATGTTTGGACAAACTTAGATACTTTCTTGGTATTGATATTGTTAGATCTAAACAAGGCATCAATCTATCTCAAAGAAAATATTTAATTGATCATCTAGAGGAAACATGGCTTCTAGGTGGTCAATTGGTTGATATCCTTATGGATCCAAATCATAAACTCTCGGTGATTGAAGGTGGATGTTTCTTAGATCCTAGATGATACTGTCGTGTCGTTGGGATGTTGAATTACTTCACTATTATCTGACTAGATATCTCATAGGCAGTGAGTGTAGTGAGTCAATTTATGGAAGCTTCTCGAGTACTGCGTTGAGATGATGTTATTCATATTATTTGATACCTTAAACGAGCTCCAGGACTTGGGAGTACTGTGCAAATCAAACGGGTGCCTTCAGTTGGAAGGATTCACAGATATAGATTGGGCAGGTTCTCCTTTTGATAAACGGTCTACTACAGGATATTTTACCTTTTTGGGAGGTAATCTAGTTACATGGAGGAGTAAGAAGTAGACAGTGGTGACACGATCTAGTACACTAAAAGTTAAGTACAACACAATGACTCATACATGTAGTGAGTTAACATGACACTTCAAAAAATTGGTTTCTTAGCTCAAAATTCACTTCTGCTGTTTTGTGATAATCAAGTTGCTGTACATATAGCTTCTAATCACGTGTTTCATGAACGAATGAAACACATTAAGATTGATTGTCATTTTATTCAAGAAAAGGTGGTGTGTGGAGATATTGTCATATTGTTTGTCTCTGAAAATCAACTTGCGGATATATTTACTAAGTTTTTGAGTAATTTTCGATTAGGAGATATTTATTCCAAGCTGGGATTATCTAGATAATCCTAGTTGGAGGGGGAGTGTTGGAATATGAGGAGTGGTAGTCTTGTAATAAGGATATCCCTAAAGGGGTATATTGGTGTTTTGATTGTTTTTCACATACATAGGTATATTCACATGGGGAGAGTGGCGTGCAACAAAACTTCTACCTCTCTGCCCCCCCCCTCTCTCTCTCTCCCTCCCCCTAACCCTAAATCTCTCACAATTACACTAATAAAGTGCTACCAACATCCCAGTAATACACTGATAAACACTCCCCAATTAAATAGTCTTAATAATAAATGATAAAACAGTGAGTGTAAAATAAGGAACAACCTTAGAACATTGAAGCAATGCAATTTGACCTTTTTTTTTTTTTTTGGGGGGGGGGGGGAATGCGAAATTATGCTCAAAGAAAATCTAACTCACGCAATAATAAAACTAAACCTCTATAATGTATCGACCTTTGACCTAACACATGAATGTGTATCTTAATTGGATTTTCATGTGTATGCCCATGCCATGTTTTACAAAATTTCATCCATATTTGTGTCTGTTTTGTCATGTGAACGTCCTCTGTCAGCCTCCGTGCAACCTTGTGGAGTCTGCTTCCAAAAATTATTGATTATCTGAAATACTTGTTAGAATTTGGTAATTCACAACTAAGTATTCACGTGCAGCAGTCAGCACTTAACAATAAGGATTGCTTCTTTGATGAAACTATTTTAGTGGATATGGCTGATAATGTTGAAATACTGTCCAGTGGAAATTAATGGAATTAAAGGTTTGGTGATTTTTTGTTACCTAATGGTTTTTTTGGAGAGAGACATATAGTGTCAAGATGGCAATAATAAAATGTACAGCATTGAACTGTACACAGTTTCTGAATATATCATCACCACTGCAATTGTTCTCATGAATGCTCAAGCGTTTTTTTGATATATCTATTGATTGTGTAAAATGCTTTGTCCTCCTACTAGCTAAAAGACTTTTTTGACAATGTGAGAATGTACACTGATGATCTTCGTATTCCAGCTGTTTTTTTTCTTAAAGAATGGATTAAGTTTTCGGCATGTGATCATTCAGGAGAAATTGAAGGAAAGAGAGCGAGCATTGCGTAAACGGAAAGAAAGAGAAGAACAAGAAGTAGAGAGAGTGCGATCTAAAGCTCGGAGGAAGGTGGCTGTTGAGTCTTATCAAGCTTTACTTGTGGAAACTATCAAGGATCCTCAGGTAGTCTTATTAATGTCTGATTTTACCACTGTTGTTTATTTATGTAGTAATGGATAGTTCATTGGCTTGCTCAGGCTAACACGAGATATTTCCTTTCAAGTAGTCATTGAGTGCATAATAACAGTATTCTGTTGCAATCGAGATTGCAGATCAATTTCTGGCGAAAAGAAAATAATCTAAACTTCATAAAGATGGTCTCTCAGGGCAGTTGCCTGAATTTCACAATTATTATTAACAATGGTATTAACTTCATTTAAAGAAGTTAGGAGTTGGTTGGGTCAATGGGTTTGAATGTGTTGAACAATCATTTACTCCAAAAGCTTAAGCTATTGGAGATGGTGTAACTTAACTATTTATATTTCGACACACTTTTTCACGTGCATGTTAGATTTTGGGCCTAGCACATGAAATTTTTTTAATAATTGGGGTGGCGGCGAAACTCGAACATAGGACCTCTTGCTCCGATACTATTTTAAATAACCGTCTATTCCAAAAGTTTAAGCTATTGAAGAGGGTGTAGTTTAAGTATTTATACTTCATATGAAATGGATCTTTATCTTCACTTTGGATTTTGTGTAAGTATTCTAGTCAATTACAAATTTTAATCTTTATATTGGACTTGTAGTTAGGAGACAAGTTCCTTGGTGAGTGCCGTAATGAAGAAGCTGGTGCTAATTTTGAGAAGAAAATATCCTGTTTTGCAAGTTTTTCTTTAATTTTGTGAATTCTCTTTTGTGGGCGCAACTTTTCAGCTCCAGAGCTTGTGGTTGTCGAGCCGGAGTGACTGGAAATTGCATAATTCTTGCTCTTCTTTGCTGGTGATTTCAAAAAATCGTTTGTGCAAGCTTGGCCTGGTCTGAGAGTCAATTGGGGTCTACCACTTCTTGCAGTTCTTGAATCTCTACCTAGGTTACATCATAGTCGTATTTCATTCAATGATTTTGAGATTTTTGTGGAAGATTGTTCCAAAAAAAGTGGTACATTTGTAGTGGGGAAAGGTACAACTGAGATTTTACTTCTGAGGTAGTAAGGGAAGGCTGAATGTGTCCCTCAGATTCACAATTTAGGGCATTGCTCTATGAAGTAGCATATGTGCATAAATTCACTATTTAGATCTAAAATAGACAGAAATATGGGCCGTGATACCTCTAGTTTGCATTAGAAAGTGAGCTTTTTTTTTTTTTTTTTGGAGGAGGGGATTTGTGTGTTTTGTTATTTAAAAAATTTGCAAATTAACTTTCTTTATCAAATATGAAATATTATTAATTAGAAGTAGGATGACACTCACCATTATCCGGGATAGCCATAATAGATAGAACTCAGAAAGGGTTAGTTGAAACAGGAAGATTGTGAAGGTTAAGACACCAATTTGATGGGTGTTACACAAGCCATATTCGGTTTGTGTTTGATTTTAGTATCTTACATCTCTTATCTAGAAGATAATAGAATGCTTGGAAAGGTGAAGTGATCTTACTTTGGTTGCTTGTAAAAGCCGGGGAGAATCTAAAATTGTCAATAATTGGAATCCATCGGTTACTATATATGGATGAAGTATTAGTAAGGAAGAATTTCAACTTCTAGAGATGGCATGACGCAGGTACTTACTCTTTGGCAGATTAAGGTTTGAATTTATGGAGTTTCTGAATCACTTGTCAAGCTTTCAACCGGTAAAGTAATGAAAAAATAATGATTCCTTGGTTAGTATAACTTCATTGATGCAGGCAACTGCTGAGAAACTCATGAAGCAAGAATAGGTACCTCCTGCTTAGCAGGAAACAAATAGCAGTGGCAGAGCATTCAGTAAACTAAGGTAATACAGGAAATGAAATAATTCAGTGGATTTGGTATTTACTTGCTACAGTTCGCAAAGGAATGTTTAATAGGAATTCTATGAATGGTTGGTTATCATAGTTTTTTGGGGTGGCCATTTTGGTTTTATTCTCTTTTTACTTGTTGAAGATTTTTAATATTTTTTTTGGTTTATATGGATGTAATAAGTATACATCTGTAGGGGTATACTCGTCTTTTCAATTTCCTTCTATAACTATGCCTATAAGCTGAGAGAGAGAGGGGAATAATTGTTGCTCTTGCACCGTTCTTCTAGAATTCTCTATTAGAACCCTAAGCTTGACATGGTGTTAGAGCAGGTTCTTCGGATTTACACCGGATATATCCTGTTTTGTTTCCCATTTTATAGGTTTGGACTAGTGGGAAGAAAATTTGTTTTTGGAAAGATATTTGGAAGGGAGACTCTTCTTCTCAATGGGGATGAAACTTCGTTTTTTTTAGAAGTTTAAATGGCCAGGATTTTTTGGAGTTTTCATCCCCCATTATCATTGCTTGAGTCAATTTCCTTGGAACTGCTGGTTTCCGGTAAGATATTTTGTAACTTGATTTTTCAAAATTCTTTTCTCACAATTCATTCATCCATTGGTAATTGATTATCCAATTTTTCCCGATTTATAACCTCCTTTGATGATTTGAAAGGCTAGAGTGCCTACTAAGGCAGGGCTTGTTTGGATTGTGGCTCATCAGAAGGTTAATACTTGTAACTTGGGAGGAGGCCTTATGCTTGCCTTTCTCCTAAATGGTGTGTGATGTGTAGGGCATGTGGTGAGAGTATTGGTCATTTATTTCTTCATTTTTCCTATAGTTGTGTTCTTATGTCATTCAGTGTTTAGGGAGGTGGGGTTATTCTGTGGGATTATGTTTCTTTACTTGTGGAATGCTTTGTATTTTGAGAAAATTTAAAGGGTTTTAACATAATACTACTTTGATTGGGAATGTCCAAGCTGCACATCACTCTTTCTGTCTCTCTCTCTCACACACCCACCCACACCCACCACACAGACACCCCACACGCACACATAACACACCTCACTCACACTCACACACACACACCACACAGAGACACCCTATGCGCACACACCTCACACACTCTCCTTTTTTAGTGGCTTCATTTAGGTTTTCAAAGTCGATGGAATCATGAAGTTTGGAGCAGTTATTTTGTTGTCTTCTGATTCTCCTGATGCGTAACTATCTCTTCCCTCCCCACTTCCAATGTGAGCGTGTGTGCTTGTACACTTTTCATGCAGATGTACAGTAGACATTTAACTGATTGAGCATCCCTGCTTAATTGTCTGTTTTTTCGGTGGCTCTCTGTCCTAGGGTGTGGCTGGTTTCACTTGTACCTCTAGTAATTCACTGCATTGTTTATAATTGTGTGCATAGGCTTCTTGGGCGGAATCAAAGTCTAAATTGGAGAAGGATCCTCAAGGACGTGCAGCCAATCCTCATTTAGATCAATCGGACTTAGAAAAGTTTTTCCGAGAACATGTTAAGATACTGCATGAGGTACGCTGACACTTATCCTACCTCTTCCATTTTGAATGATGCACATGGTTACTGATCTCTTCGATAATGCTTTTTCACTCTTCTGTGTTCCTGAACATAATCTAGTTGTGTCATTGAAAATAAATGTTCCTAGATTTTATCTATTGCTTTCAGTTCTCCTTCCAAAATTATTGTTTCTTTTGGGATTAAGATATTTGCACATTGCAATCTGAAAAGAAAAAGGCAGCATTAAATTAGAAGTTAGTTTCACTACTTCATTCGTTCATTTGAGAATTATTTTGTATTCAGTTTTGTGTGATACGATCATCCACAACTCCAATTGTGGATCCTCTGGAACCATGATCACTTTCCCTCTAAAGCTTTTAAGCTGACATCAATCAGGCGATTGTTGTGTGAACTTGAACTAGAATGTACCTACCTCTTTTGGTGATTTGATGATATTGATAATTTGACTTGCAACTGATTGAATCTCTGTTTCACAATAGACAGATAAGTTTTGGGATATTTTATCTATTCTTGAGATTTTTGGAAGTAAAACCATGGAAATTTCATTCATTATTGGCGGGTCTGTCTGACAATGGTTTTCCAAAAAATAAAATATACGGGATAATTATTTGATTCCACCGATTGTCTTTTGGTATTGCTTGAATGTCAAAATTGTTATTATTAATTAGCCAGGAGAAAATAATCATTAAAAGAAGAAATAAAATGACAATGCTACTTGAATTTACTCCCAGGAAAAAAGAAGTTGACTCGACGATAACAAGGTAGAATAACTGATGGGCAACCCCAGGAACCACAAACCCTAATTTTGCTGGGGCATCTGATGTACACTGGGAATTCTTTTTTATTAGTCGAATTTTGTCTTCACATCCTCAATTCTTCTTCTCGATCTGCATGTGCATCTCTGACTTAGGGCAACCTTTAGCAGAAAGAGTTTGATTTAGGAAGCTGACATAAAAAAGGTGGGACGAAGAGCTATGAATGAGCTCGGTGAAGGATAGTAGAAATGGAGAAAATATGGGAGAAATTAGGGTAGGTGGAGAAGTTAATGGAGCAAGGTGAAAAAATAAATAGGAATAGTAAGTGGGTGAAAGGAAATGGGGGAGAGAGAGAATGGTATGGAAAGGAGGATAATGATGAGACAACATGCTTGGAAAATATTACAAGGTAAGGGGAAATTAAATTCGCGGGGTTAATATAGTTCTTTGGCAAGAATTTTATCTGGAGCTTCATGATGGGCTCTTTATGGTGCGGCGCTTATTTGTGTATTTTTTGTGCCAGATGGTTTAGGCTCCATGTCGTGATGGCACAATGTGATTACATCAATCATATTGAAACTTATACTATGTGATTTCCATACTATCCTTGATCTGGCACTCCATATGGATAACAGTTTTTATACTAGAATATTTTGGTTCTAGTCAATACGAATTCCAAGTCTTCTTTTTTCTAGTGTTGGTTGCTTCAAAGTGTACTTAGCTACCAAGTCATAGAGTTCTATATAATTTGTTGAATTAGCTTTGTTTTAGGGGAATGAAGGGACAGATATTTGAACTTCCTCCTTTGTCATGTGAGAGGCATCATCTCTTACATTTGAGGCCTAAGAACGCAGTGGTGACCCCGAGGCTTCTTTTTCCTATTCTTCCATAATATCCACCGTTTATTTCTTTGCCCTTTTCAAGCCTAGGTCTATCTTTTTCTAAAATAAAACTTATTAAGCCCATATGGTTGAAGGTCGTTATGCATCAGATGAGATAAGGAGTCACATCTCTCTAGATTATGATGGCTTAACATTTCTTTAATTTGAATAAAAGCAATAGAGAAAATAGCCTGAGGCTCCTTGGAAAGAAACTTCGTACTCATAAGCCTTCAAATATCACACTTCCGTACGTATGGAAGGATTTTATCCCGACTTGAACAGAGAGACCCTTTACCCAGGTTTTAAGATCAATGAAATGCATTGGATTCAGAAACAGTTGATTTGGATTACTAAATCCTGGAAAACCATGATAAGGATGGAATCGTAGAAAAAGTAAGATTCTAAAAATAATTTTGAACTGTAAACATCATCCAGAAATGTGATGTTAGCATATTCAGTAATGATACCGCAACATCCCCCCCCAATCTGCTCTAAGTTGCTCATGGTATCACTTGTATCCAATGTTCGATGGTGTGCACCATACTGAAATCTGATGGTTCCCGATCTCTCTAGTATTATATTGATAGTTGATGGACCAATATATTATTTCATAGCGGTTGGGGCGAGTACCCATTCCATTACAATTAGTTTTTTATTCTCAAAATTGGCTGTTACCTAAGCCAAAATGTGATGTGGCATATTCAGTAATGACTAATGATATCGCAACACCCCCCATTCGCTGTAATCCGATGGTATCTCTCGTCTCCAAGTTCCACTGGTGTGGAACATACTAAAATCTGATTGTTCCCAATCTCTACTGATAGTTGATGGGCCGATATATTTATGTGATGGGGTAGTTAGGAGTTTGAATCTTATCTCCATATATTTTTTTCCATTCATTTCTATCCCATCACCCATTTCTATCACTAGTTAAATTATTTTATTTTTGATTAATTTGTGGCTTAATACAATTTTTATTTAAGACATTGTTCTACACATGATATTTTTTTTAGGTAAATTATTTTGAGAAAATTCACTTTTTTACAAAAACTAATGGCGAGAAATTAATTTTAAATTATGTAATTAAAGAAAGGGAGGGAAAAAAAAATTATTTCATATAGTAGGATTGATTTTTTGGTTGCTCAAATTTTATATTGCATCGTGCCTTCAGGGATGGGTTATGGGTAGTTATTTCATATCGGTTGGGGTGGGGTATCATTTTTTGTTCTCAAAATTGACTGTTCACTAAGCCCATGCACTAATTGAATGCGCTGCTTCAATATATTATATGAATTTTTTCTTGCTTTGACAGGACATTTGATGTTATGCCTGTGAAGGTAATACTCGTTATATAATATCTCTAAATTCTACTTTTTCATCCGTTGTGTTTGTTGTAGCGATGTGCACATGAGTTCAGAGGTTTGTTATCTGAGGTCATAACTGCAGAAGCAGCTGAACAAGAAAAAGATGGTAAAACAGTTCTCACTTCTTGGTCAACCGCCAAACGTCTTCTAAAGGCTGAGCCAAGGTATACAAAGATGCCGAGGAAAGATAGGGAATCTATGTGGCGCCGATTTGTTGACGAGTTGCAGCGGAGGCAAAAGGTAGCACTTGATCAAGAGACAGAGAAGCATACAGAATCAAGAAAGAGAACTTCTGTTGACTCTGGGAAGTATTTATCAGGATCAAGGAGAACCCATGAGCGAAGATAGCTTTTTTCTGTGAAATACTGGAACTGCAATCTTTACACCGAGAGGCGTATGGATCTCACCTCAAGAGGCGTAGATGTTGTTCTACTTCTAGTGCCGCATTGTATTGCCTGATCTTCCTTTGCGGAAAAAGCTCAGAGATCTCTTTTGTACTGGTAATTATTTTAATGATGTATTGAGACTGTAATTAAGTTGAATCTGGTTTAGCCATCACCATGCCTTGTACTAATTTGAATGTGCATGCGTTGCTACTAACATGAGTTCAGCCATTTAATTTGAAGAAAAGAAGTAGCTTTTATAGCGATTCTGCCCACTGCACTTTGATGTACATACTTTGTCTATATATCTATATAGGTACATATACATATATAGATACTTTGTGAAGGTTTTGACCACAAGGTAAAACATAAGACTGCAATTTAGGTGGGTTGGGAGTTCAACCCAGGTCTAACTTAAATGGTAAAGCCAAGTTCCAATTCAACCCAGGTCTAACTTAACTGCAGACAACTACTTCTTCCTGATTTGATCAAGTAATATTTCGCCTCTCTATACTTTAAATTCTATGTATATATATATATATTACCATATTGTCGCCTATCTTTATTACATCCAGGACCCAATTGATCGTTTTCTCTCTTCAGTTTGGGGTCGGGTGGTTTCTTGGTCCTGCTCAAACTGCAGTAGGAAATGTTATTTTTGCGGAAGTGGACTCCGGTCTCAGAAGAGGCGTAGCATTATGAGCCATTCGTAGTTGTTTAGACTTGATGTGCAACAATTAACGGAACTAATAATTTGATATATAAAAAGTGAATAAAATTGATTTATTAGAGGTAGAGAAAAAACAAGAAACATTTCATGTAAAAGTTAATTCGACAATTTTTTTATTGAAATTATTGAATTTTGATATTTGACCATTTTTTTTAACAGAATTCCTATTAGTTTCAGTTTAGTCCGAACTAAGTAGATTCTTATAGTTCATGAACAAAATATGTTACAATGTGGTCAAAGTAATTTTACAGCAACTCTCTTTTTACCTTTGAACAGACCTACTACAACTGTCTTTAAAATATCCAAATTTACAATAGATGAGCCAAACATTCGAGCTGAAGGCAAACTACAATGTTAGAATCATGTCAGTTAAAACGAGCTATTTAATTGTGATATGTGTGAAATTTTTTCTATACGTCTCGTTTGATTGGTGTATTATAAAGAAAATATTATATTAGGTAACTTCTGTATAAGTGGATACAATAAAAGATTAAATGAGTAACAAGAATAATTTATGTTAGATTACATTTTGTAATTGGTTAATTTTGTGAAGGTCATTGTAAATGTCAACCTTTTTCATGACTATGATGCTATTAAGTTGAAGATCCAAAAGAGTCATTGAAGGGAGAAAATCAATCCTTAATGCGACATCATTCAACTTTCATATGTACCTTCATACTAAGGATAAAAAGAATGACTTAGATACCAAAATGAACCCTTAGTTACTTTTAAATTAGGGGATTAGGATGAAAATGGAAATGGAAGCAATCTATGTATGGCTCCTAGGTTATTTCAAAATAAAATATTTTCTAAATAATTTTGCTTTTTGAAAACATAGATTAAGCTATTATCGGACCCCTCTTAAGCAACACCATTTAGTGTTCTAGAGGACTAGTTTTTTCTTGATTTTGTGCTTCAAAAATTGGTAGAGATGGAGTTATGCTCACAAGCCTTGGTTAGATCGGTCCCTTGATGACTTAGGGAAGGGGGAACAACATAGAACTCACTCAAGCGGTCCCTCAAGGTTGCTCGAGCAGGTGCTCATGGTCGCTCGAATAGTGTTGCTTCTAGACAAGATGAAAACGTATTTGTCATTCCAGTGTCAACTGTCCTGTGATCGCCTCCCACTGATCAAGCGGTCGTTCGCAAATATGAGTTTTCTTATTTAGTAAGACTGTCCTTAGTCGGGACCTATAAATATGCAGAGCCTTTCCCACAACTGGGTTAAACCTCTTGTGAGATTTCTAAGAGATAAAACACTCGTTCTACCTTGAGAGCTTCCACCACTAACTTAGATCTCTAAATCCAAATGCTACCATTAGAGATTTTACCCAATCTCACAACTTAGTGTTGAAGATCTTGATGGTGTAAACCAAACCCATTGGTGTGTGTATATTGGGGATTGTTTGCGTGCCCATGATTGCTTGAGGCCTAAACGGATCGTGTAACAGAGAGGTCCAAGTGAAGCTACACTAGACGTTGAAAGAAGGCTTTAGCGAAAAGACAATAAGGAAAGGAGTATCTAACCATGGTATTGGTTGAAGTATAAAACTTGTATATTTTTATGTTGACTTAGCGAGTAGTGGATTAGCTTATGGTTCGAGAAGGTTCCTTGCGGTGTTTTTTGATGAGCCTTTCTGCGTCAACAAATCACTTGTGTTAATCTTACATATTTAATATACACTTGTGATTGTAACATACTATATATTTTTTGGAATGATTATTTGCTATCTATTCAACCATAGTATGCAAATTAGGGTTTGAGATTTGGGATCGACGTGAAATTGATTACAAGCGAATTAATTGAAGATTAATTTAATCAATCGTCATGTGCAAAATGGATTATAGTGACTAAAAGGGTTCGCACATTATTTGCTATATCTTTGTGAGAAGAGATAATTGTGGTAGATTATGTTTTTATTAGTAATCAGTTGGGTTAAAATTGAAAAAACCTATTTACCCCCTTCTAGGTAAAGTATCTATTGCTCCATGTATATAATTGTGAGGAAAGATATACATCAGGTTCTTTTTCTGGAACAACAATTGGTATTAGAGCGTAGTTGCCTTAAGATCATTAGCACTAGTAGGCATTTCGTGTTTTTGCTTACTTATCTAGTTTTCCTTCTACAGATCTATCATTACCACTTGTTGATCTTAAATAGATTCTAAAAAAGAAGGCGGGCCAATTGCATGACCACCTCTCTTTGATGGTTCTAACTTTGCTTATTGGGAAGCTCACATTAGAGCATTTATAAAATCAATTGATTGGAGAATATGGTTGATTGTGCAAGCGGGTTGGAGCCCTCCAACCACCACCACACAAGTCGAGGGTAGTGAAGCGGTGGTTAAATTGAAATTCCCAAGGACTTGGTCAAAAATCGAGATAGAGTCAGTGGGGGTGGAACTCGAAAGACTTGAATGCGATATTCAATTCCGTGACACAAAACGAGTTCTGGAGAATCACAAATTGGGAGACCTCCAAAGAGGCATGGAACATCTTGATTGTTTCCCACGAATGGACTTCCATGGTGAAGATGTCTAAACTCCAAAGGTACACCTCTCAGTTTGAGACTTTGAGGATACAAGATGATGAAACATTTAGTGAGTTTTACGCTAAATTGTGTGATATTGTAAATTCGTCATTTGCATTAAGTTCCAAGGTTTGATGATGTGGTCATCAAGTGAAAAATCTTGAGATCTCTACCCGAGAGGTTTCATGCTAAAGTCACATCCTTGGAAATGAGTGTCAACATGGAGTTAGTATCGATTGAAGACCTAGTTGGGTTGATATTGACTTTTGAGATAAACCTTCCATCTGTAAAGAAAAAGAAGGGCATTGCCTTGAGCTCAATGTAACAAGAAGGACGTAAATCTGAGTCACCCCAAATCGGAGAGGAGGACCTAACTTTGATTGTAAAGAAGTTAAAAAGATTTTTCAACACTAGAAATTTTGAGTCATCAAGGTTGAAAGGAAAATCAAGTAGACCTAGAACTCCTAAGGAGTGAAGAGAGAAAGGGGGCGGAGACTCTTGACAAGATGTTGAGATAAAGGGACATGACTTCCAATGCTTTGAATGTCAAGGATTTGGACATATTACATCAGAATGCCCAAATAGAACCAAGAAAGATATGCCCAAGGAAAAGAGAAGAGCTATGAAGGCCACATGAAGTGACAATGAAAGTGAGTCAATCCCGAGTGATGACTCCTCTTCGAATGATGAAGAGAACTTTTCGGCCTTTGTAGGCTCACACTCTTCTCCCCTAGAAAAAAAATTTAATAAGTGAAGTTGAGGAAAATCCTATCATGATGATAGAAGACTTGGAAGAAGAAATCCCCACATGTGTAGAGGATGAAGATTGTTTTGAGTATATACAAGTTGTATACGATAAATTATATATACAATTCCTCAAACAATAAGAGAAAGTGATATCATTAAGTGGTCAGGTTGATTCAAGTGAAGCAGGGACAAGAGCACTTCAAATGGACTTGTTGAAGTCCAAGACGCAAATATATGGCCTAGAGGATGCAAAAAAATCTCTCCTTGATCGAGTGAGCTTTCTTAAGAGAGAGTGTCATGAGCTTATTAAGTCCAAAAGAATCCTGAGTCAAAATGTGCCAAACTTGATAAAGATCTTTATGAATCAAATGAACTCATAAGCAATGAAATGTTTTGTAAGGGAGATTTCTTGTACAACACTTGACATAGCAGTTGCCTGGCTTGCACTCGAATAAAGACTTTGGGATCTTGGATCGAATAATCTATCACTCACAAATAAAGGTTAGAAGGGATGCCAGAGGTGTCTTCAGCATTTTCCCTCCAATGTTAAAGTCAGTTTCTTAAGAGGGAGATGAGACACAAGGCTATTGTTGGATTTAAGATGCGTACCTTTGCTTCTAGAATTAGTCTCCCATTTATACCTTTAAGGGGAGATAGTTGAGTCATTCCAGGTCATCAAGCTCGTCATGTTTGTGGGAAGGCTTCCAATTGGTCTGTACCAAGACAATAGGAACCTTCCTTTGACCTGATTAGATGGGCATGTCATAAACAAAGCACTGCTCCACCTCAATCCTTGATCTTCTGTATGTATAAGCTTATGAGGTTGCATTAATGACTTTAAATGCTTGGCGTCTTGACTTACACAGGCACTTTTTGCAAATTCAATGCCCTTCACCTTCGCTTCCCCGAGAATTAATGTTTCCCAGAAACAAGCATGCGGTTATAAGGAACAATCATTGATCATTGAATCCTCGGGGCTGAGCTTTTATTAAGCATTTAAGAACATTTCTCATAATTGGTTAGTGTACTTTTCTGATCTTTTTGACCTTCTAGGGAGACGGGTCCACGCCTGCTAGTCCTCGAGTACAAATCTTCAATAGAAATTCCTTTGATTACTCCCAGGTAGACAAATCTCCCAAGGTCATCTCGATGGGTGAGTTTATATATGATCGTAAGTCTAGAGTATCTCCTCGACTCTTGTCATCATTGTTTCCCTAATGTCATTTACTTGGGACTGAGCTACACCGAGATAGTAGCGTCAAGTCACCCTAGAGGTGCTCGCCACCGATATCCCAAGGGGTGCTGACCCATTTTTTGCCCTCTGCTCATCATAGGTAGACTTTTGTAAGTCATTAAAGCATTCGGCGGTTCTCTATGAGGCCGAGCATGCCCTCCCGTTTGAGACGCCATTTCTTGTACAATCATCACTCATTTAATGGAATAAGGCAGTAGGTGCCATGTGTCCTTGACCGATTGGTCCCATAGACCATGTCCTCTTAACTGCCCCCACCTTTAATTTTCGTATGAAAGGCGACACATGTTGTGCGAAAATGAAAGGCTTTTTTTGACATTTTTTGGGAATCTCCATGCCACTTTCCTACCATCGATTTGAATCTTGCATTAAATGCCACCTCTTCGTGCTTCGTGCATAACTATTTCCTTCCTTCCTACATATGAGGGTATTATCTCTCTCTCTGTGGTTCCATTTACTAGCCATTTGAGTCTTCGTGAGACCTTCAAAAAGCCTCGAGTCATGATCGATGAACTTGTAAGTCTTTCTTTCTACTCTTTTCTTCTTGCATTTCCTTTTGCCTTCCTTCTTTCATCCATTTCCTGTGCCTTTAGCTTCCTTTTGCATTACCATCACCTTTAGAGGCCCCCCATGGCTAGGATTCATAAAACCATAGGTTCTGGTGACCCTAAACCTAGGGATGTTGATAGGCCCAGGGAGTCTAGGCTAAGGAAGACTCCGGTGAAGGGGTCCCAACAGATAGCTAACTTTAAGGCTAAGTACTTCATTCCTGTCAGCGTCACTATGATCGAACTGATGCCCTTCTACACCAAGGCTATCACTGAAGGGGGATCAGGTTTCCTTTTCATCCTCTTTTTCTTCGATTCCTTATGCATTTTTGGCTTTTTCTATGTCAATACTGTCTTAATACCTTTAGAATTGTCATGGGAGTCATAGCATTAAATGCTCGACTTCAAATAAACATCGGCTTGCAGGAAATCCTCTTCTATTATACCTTCATGAAGGCTCCTTCCAAGAAATACTACCTCAAGCCCGAGATCCCTCCATGTATCTCATGATTTATCTTCCCGACTCTGATAAAGGGTACATGTAGGAATCGATCATGGTTAGGGGACGTTGGGAGAGAGGAGATGGGCTTGAGTACGATGACCTTTGGTGTCCCAAACAGTGGAGGCCTGCAGATAATTTGAACTTATCTCAAGGTCGTCGATTGTGTTTTTACTTGTCTTTTTCAGTTTTATTCTATGGCTCATTCCTCTAACCGCCTACAGATATCGAGGACAGTAAAGTTGCACAGCCTCCTCATGTGACATGTATTTTGATGCCATTCTGAATGTTTGATGGTTCTTGGGATTCGATAAACTAGCCTGGATAGGACACATGCTCTTAAAGTATGTTCTTGGATATCGAAAGTTTTCTCAAGTCCCTGAGGAATTCAATCCATTAGTGTGGGGGGTTGACATCAAGGAGAATTGGAACAAGACCTCGATCACGCCACTAAAGAGGAAACAGAGATGCCCCGTGGTGTTATTGAGCTTGATCCCGAACTAAGCTCATCTGACTAGGATTCCTGACCCAACTTTCACATCCTCCAAACCCTCGAATAACCTGACCCCTTGAGATAGCCTTGTCCCATTGATAGTGTATCCCTCTCAGCGGCCTATGGCTGCTAAGAATTTGGGCCCTGACGGCTCATCTATTCAGTCGGCAGTAGGTACGTTAAGGGTGCCGTCATGCCAACAACCTCAACGCACTTCGCCAAGGATTCCTCTAGCACCACCTATCCATAATGGTCAGGATCAAGGGGTAGTCCATCCTCAGGAGGACCTTGAGCAAGAGATAAGGGTGAAAGGGACGCCATGACATGATGATTGTTCCCCATACTCAACCTCCAATTCAGCCTCAAACTAATCCACCTCAGCCCCATAGCCCCCTCAGGAGTGGTGTCCCTAGGCTGATACGCGGAATGGCAAAGTGGTGTTGATCTCTGACTCAATCCTTGATTCCTTGGATGTCCCATAAAACGTTAGCGACACCTTACTCTTTGATGCCGACATGGTGCAACTGTAAAACCCAGAAAAATTAAAATTTTATGAAAAAGAGCAAAATGGTAATTAGCCGTTATTGTACGAGTTGAAAACTCAAATTTTTTTAGAACTCAGATGATGAAACAGATCTCACTGTTGGATTCGTTTCGCGAAATCTAGTTGCCCACAATTGCATTCATCATGCAACTAAAATGAATATGATTAAATTTTATTCACAGAACCCAAGAAATAATTTAACGTGAGTTCAATAAAAATGTATTATACTTAAAACGTGAAGAGATTTAATTGATTCAGAATAAAATCAGATCAGAAAAAGACGGGATGTGGGGCTTAATGAGAGCCAAGTATTGGGGTATAAATAGGGGAGAAAATCAAATTTTCTCCCCACTTTACACCTGAAAATTCCAAAAAAAAGAGAGAGAGGAAGAAGAGGGAGAAAACCAAGGATTCTTCCAACTTCTACCTCCAATCTACAGCGATCCGATCGTCAAATTTTTTTGAGCCAAGAACTGAAGTTATTCTACGCAACAAGAGCTACACGTACATACCAAAGATTTCGGGTTTCGCCACAATCTTGAATGCGAGATTTTTGGGATCAAAGCTTGATTTGAGTATTTTGGAGCTTCTTCAACACAAATATACGCTATAAGGGTTAGGGTTCCTTTCCTAATTAGGTTTATTTCCAACCTTGGGTTGAAATATGAAATGGGTAGGGTGTTGGATTGAAGTCTCATGTATAACACATGCCTAGGGTGTTAGAAAATGGAAATAGGTATGTGGAACATGGTTAAACCAAATCTTGCATGATTGGATTTTGGTGAAATTATTTGGTTGTGGATTTCATGAAGAATTTGATGTTTTGGACACGCTATGTGTTTGCATAATCTTTGTGCCTTATAGGTATTTGATAAAATGCCTATAAATGATTGAGTGTGTTATTTGAATGAAAAATATATAACATGCTTTGTGGAGATTTTGGAATGTAATTATATGCTTTATAATATAATTTACATTGAGAAATTGAAAATGTATATGGAGGTTAAATGTGTTCATAATATGCTCATGATATGATGAACATGATATTATAATTGCAATTGTACATTACATTTGCATATGCACGGGTAACATCACATTTGTAGGCAATGGCACGAGTGTAGGTGTGTGTGCATGATTTTGAACAAACACCATCCTTGGTGGGTTGATACGTGGGCTTAGGAAGGTTGGACTTGGGTTTGACTAAGTCACACGGGTTGCATTGAAATCAAGGGTTAGGGTTAGTAAGAAGGGCTAAATTCTCCCTCGGGTGCAATACCTTGTAACTTCGAATACACATTCTCGTTGGTATTGAGCTTATAAAGTGTGTTGGCATATGTAGAGACATTGGTGGAAGTCTATAGATATCGTGTCAGTTGGGTACCCGTTGGTGGAAGTCCATAAATACTCACCCAAAAAAGACCCAAGATTTTACAAAATGATCATTGGATGTCCAATATCAATGGCGGGGGTTTGAAATGTTGGATGTATACGTATGACATTGCATGTGTTATGGGAGCCAGTGGAGGGCTCGGTTGCATTGCATGTGTGGATTTTACCTCATGACATGGCATGGAATTGTGACATTCATTTGTGAAATGTACATTTTTGAATGAATGATTATGTAATGAATTGCATACGATATTTCATATGCATCTAGGTTTGGGAGTAGTCTCCTTAGGAGATACTCTATTGAGCGTAACTCACCCTTTATGGGAACATATTTCAGGTGTTAGACAAATGCTGGTGGATGACCCTCATTTAGGCCATTGTTGACGAAGGAGTTAGAATGTGGCTTTAGAATTGCATTTTGTAAATCAATCATGTAATTTATTTTGAACTTGTAAGTTGTTAAAAAGGGGTAGGTAATGAACTCTTTTGGACATTATTTTGGTGTAAATGAATGAATGATGAACATGGTACGAGTTTGGAAGAGATGAGTTTAAGATTGAAAAGATTTGGAGAAAATATGAGCTCAGGTACCGGTATCTAGGTTCATAGGTACCGGTACCACGTTGATGGATGACTGAGGTACCGGTACCTAGGCTTATAGGTACCAGTACCTGAATTTCAGTAGCTCAGGTACCGGTACCCTGATGGGCAGTGGATTCAAGTACCGATACAAGAACACATAGGTACTGGTACCTAGCAAACAATGGAGCTAGATACTGATACCAAGTTCCATAGGTATCGGTACTTGGAAAATAAAAGGCTCAGGTGCTAGTACCATGTATCAGTGGTACCGGTACCTTTTCTAAAACTTCAAATTTTAAAAATGAAACATTAAGGGGCCCTCACATCTTGAGCGCACTTTTATAGATGATGCAAATGGATAATAATAAGCTTATATTTTGGGGTTTGTAGTCATGTGATTAATATGTGAACAGGTTATGTGTCGAGTAGTGCTCCGGTATAAAGGAAATTCTACCCAAACTCTGTTTTGGTCATGATTCCGGTGAATGAGGTGTAATGACGTGGTATCGGGTTATATGATACTCACAGTTGCTTTCACGGGTTGATGAGTGATCAACAGGTTGAGAAAATATTCACGAATTTTGGGGCATCACAGCTTGATATCAAAGTTAAGGTTCCCAATTACCTTGGACTTGAGGGTAGATTTGGTTAAGCCATTGTATTCATTATATTACATGCTATGTGCACTAAATAATGTTACGTACTATGTGATATGTGATTATATGCATGATTAAATGTGTATGAAAATGAGACATTAGGGTTAAAAAACATATCCTTTGGGTCAAAAAAAAAAAGAATGAAAAAGTTTACGATTTGAATGTTTACTAATGGGTGGCATACCTTATACCAGTGAGATGAGGGTAAGTTAAATTCCCAACATTTTAACTTTATCCCTAACTTGGGGTACTAAGTTAGTAGTCTATTGCTATCTTACCTTATTGTAGATGACAAATAGAGGAAGAGGACATCAGAAAGGCTGAGAGGGTGGACAAAACAACCAATCACCCCCATCGGCTTTTGATCAGCAAGCCTTCATGGAGGATATGGGCACAATGGTTGTCACCTTTTTGCAAGTCAGTTCTAATATGGGCCAAGGAGGCTTGAACAACCTCTAGAGGTTTAAGGCACACAAACCACCAACATTCATGAGAGGGGATAGATCCGATGGTGGATGACATTAGTTTCAACAAGTTAATGAGATCTTGGAGGCTATGAAGATTACATCCAACGCCACTAAGATAAGGATAGAAATTTTCTAGCTTGAGGTAGAGGCCCATCTATGGTGGAATTGGGCAAAGGCCTCGAAGAATTTTGAGGCAATGACATGGAAAGAGTTTCATGAGCTCTTCATGAGCAAGTATTTTTCATTAGCTGTTCGGCAATTGAAAGCCTGAGAATTCTTGGATTTAAAGAAAGGGAACAAGACATTGATGGAATACGTGGTGAAGTTCATCGAGCTAGCCCATTTTACCGATGCCCACGTGGCCACTGACTTGACCAAAGTAAGGAGGTTTGAGGATCCCTTGAAGTTGTCCATCCAGTGTAATATTGTGGGTCACCGCCTACAAGACCTAGACTCTATGGTCGAGACGGCTATGGCCATTGAAATGGAAGTGGAAGACGCTATAAGCATCTGGGAGGCCGGTGCTAAAGACAGGAAGAAGGAGGGCCAACCTCTTCTTCTAGTTCAGGAAAGAGGCAAAAGACATCCACCCCACAAGGGTATCGAGGGTAGGGCCGATGCTATCAAGGCCAAGATCAATTCTCCCAAGGTGGGAGAAATTTCAGAGCCACCTATTAGATTAGTTAGAGAACTTGCTTCATATGTCACCAGTCAAGCCACTTGAAGCGGGATTGTTTCTAGAGGCAAGGATCTCAAAGCTACAAGACATCTTAGTCCTAGTCATCGATGGGGCATCTACAGACATTCTTCACACAACCTTATCTTATCATGGGCTATGGAAGCCAATTCCAGTTCCAGGGTGCTACATAGGACCATACTACTTCACAAGCAGGACTCCGTAATTAGGCCAAATGGGCCAGGGTTTGGGCTCATGCCGAGGATAGGGCTTACAGGTAGGGACTTTAGGGACCCAAAAGGCAAGTCTACGCCATCACACCTTATACTGAGCCAGTGGATCAGTCGGTGATTCAGAGAACATTTATACTCACTTATAGGGAAGGATGTTATTTGATTCTGGTGCATCTCATTCATTCATAGCTACATCATGTGTAAATGATTTGGGCTTAGAGGTTGAGACCTTAGAAAAACCATTGCATGTGAGTTCTCTCCTAGGAGCTACGGTTCACACTGATTAGATATGTTAGGGATGTAAGTTAGAGATCTAGAGGATTATACTCACTATGGACCTTAGGACCATGGACATGTTGGAGTTTGACGTTATCCTTGGGATGGATTGGTTGGCGGCACACTAAGTTGTCATCGATTATGATTGAAAAAGGGTCATCACTGTCTATACACCAAAGGGTGTTTGTTTCAAATTTTAGGAAGAAAAACATGATATTTTATCCCAAGTCATATATGATTCCTGTTGACATAGATAGTTAATGGGTTGGCTTGCGAGTCTTACACTTGAAGATGAGATAAGATAGGAGTTGTGTCTACCACGGGTAGTTTGTGAGTATGTGGATGTTTTTCCAGATAAGTTATCAGAATTGCCTCCACATCGGGCTGTAGACTTCACTTTTGAGTTACAACTCGATTCATCCCCTATTTCTATGACACCGCATAGGATGACACCTACAGTGTTACAAGAACTCACGGTCTAGTTGCAAGAATTGTTGGACAAGGACTTTATTAGATCAAGTACCTTACCTTGGGGTACTTTGGTATTATTTTCCAAGAAGAAGGATAGGACCCTTAGGCTATGTATTGACTATCGGCAACTGATTTAGGTCACCATCAAAAATAGGTATCCACTGTCAAGTATCAATGATCTCTTTGATCAACTGAGAGGGGCACGGGTCTACTCCAAAATAAACTTGCGCACATGACACCGTCAGATAAGGATTGTGGAGGCGGATATCCCTAAGATGGCGTTTAGAACACGATATGGACATTTTGAGTTCATGGTTATGCTATTCGATTTTGACGAATGCCCTAGTAGCGGTCATGGATCTTATGCATATGGTGTTTCAACCCTACTTAGATCAATTTGTCATGGTCTTTGCTGAAGACATCCTAATTTACTCCAAGTTTGAGGAGGAATATGAGGGTCACTTGAGGATTGTTCTCCAGAATTGAGAGACCATCAGTTGTATGCCAAATTCAGCAAGTGTGAATTTTGGCTCACAAAGGTGAAATTTCTGGGACACGTGGTGTCAGTTTCGAGTGTGTCAATGGACTCGAATAAGGTTGAGCCAGTCATGAGCTGGGAGAGGTCAAGATCAATGTTAGTATTCGAGATACGTAGTTTCTTGAGATTGGCAAGATATTATTAGAGGTTCATCGAGGATTTCTCACGGCTAGCTACACCTATGACTAGACTAATCAGGAAAGAGGTCAAATTCTAATGGGATGACTCATGTGAGAAGCCATTCTAGGAGTTGCAGAGGAGGCTTACTTCAGCTCTTATCCTTATAGTTTCAGAAAGAGGACAGAGGTACACAGTCTACTATGATGCCTCAAAGAACGGACTTGGATGTATTTTGATGCAGTCTGGAAGGGTGGTACTGCTTGACAAATTTTCTTGTTGTTTCCTAACCTATAAACATCACCTTTTAGCATGTATAGTATATGAATAAAGGGGAGTGTCACTCTCCTAGGGATGATGTCAAAAGAAAGGGCAACGGAATGGTGGATGAATGAGATTTCAAATGTGAGTATGTGTGAACAAAAGTGCTCCTCAAGCGCAAAGAGACTTTCGCGGATCGTGTTTTACTTGGTGGTATTCCAAGGACATTTCCACGGGGAAGGAAGTAAACCGAGGGGAAAGTGATTTTGGGAGAAAGAAAGTGTAAAATCTTTGATTGTTGGAAGTTGTTTGGTGAAGTTGTTTTGATGCTAGTAAAATGAGAAACAAATATTGGCAAATCCAAGAGGTCACTCCAATAGGAATAACGTCTCAACTCAAAACCCTCCTCCAATAGAGCATGAATGAACGATTGATTCGTGGGAAGCTAGGGGTAAGATTGGTGAGTATCTAAGCATAAACCGTGACTAGACCTACGAAATATCAAAGACTCATCAAGTTATCCACCCTCAACCCAGTCAAATCGAACCATTGAACTCTGAAAGAGGGGAAGAGAATGAGTTGAAATGGTATACCCAAGTGGAGGTTTCTCTTGATATTGTCAACTAAAAGATTTAGCTATTCATGCTTAAAATAAAGACAACAATATGATGAGAAGGCATTATAAAAAAATAAAGACTAAAACTAGGCATAAACGAATTGCATAAATTTAACTTCCGGATAACCACCTCTTACTAAAGATTGGATGAGAAACTACTCACTCTTCATAGCTTTGTTAAAACTAGAAAAGTGAGTGGTGCTCATTCCTCCAAGTAGAGGAGTTACAAGGTAACACATTTTACACAAGGAGCCGATCTTCGACAAAGAATGAGTGAATCACGTTCCACCCTTCACGGCTTTGGTAAAGCTGTAGAAAAGTGGAAGAGTTTCACTCCTCTAAGGGAAGAAGGAAGCTCAAGCAATGGAAGTAAAAGAAAGCAATAACACAATAAAAGAAAACAATACTTAAAGTAAAAGAAAGCAATAAATTAAAAGGAAGCAAGAATACAATAAAAGAAAACAATACTTAAAGAAAGCTATAAGCAATAAGGAAAACAATAATACTTTTGGAGGGTTTTCCACTACCAAAAGATGAATGCTTTACAAGTCCTAAGGGGTGGTATTTATAGGCAACAAGGGAGGGTGAAAGTCTTGTTAGGTAGCTTTGAATCTTGTTAGGTGACTTTAAATTCTTTGATCCCCTTTGTTTTGAGCTTTGATAATTGGCACCCGAGTAGTTTGTAGCTTTAATGCAATTGGCTCCCCAGTAGTTTGTAGCTTTGACGCACAAAATCCTGAAAAGAACAACAATTAATGCATTATCCTTTATTCACACACTAATTCTAATTTGATTTATTTTGACTAGTTTAACTTTATTCAACTAACACAATTTACCTATTAAATTATGCCTTAATTAGGGTTAATCAGGTACCTTGTGGTTCATGGTAGTTGAAGAGTGATGAGTAGAACTACCCCACGTATAACATGGAGTTACCGACTATTGTCTTTGCCTTGAAGGCATGATACCACTATCTATATGGAGAGCAGTTCGAGATATTTTTAGACTACAAGAGTCTGAAGTACATCTTTACACAACGGGAACTCAACATGATGCAACGTAGGTGGCTAGAGTTCTTGGAGGATTACGACTTCACTTTGCATTACCACCTTGATAAGATAATTGTGGTGGTTGATACACTCAACCAGAAGTCACGAGGAGTCTTGACTACTATAGTTTCCCGAGAGTGCCTGATGCTTGAGACTATGGGACAGTTTAGGCTATACTATAGGAATCAGGCTTAGGACATTTTGGGAAGTCTGGTAATTACCCTTTCCTTATTGAGCAAAGTGATCGAGTCCTAGGGACAGGACACGAAGATATTGTCCATCAAGGACTAAGTATAGTCGGGTACAGGTGATAGGGGCTGGGCCATTCACACCGATGGTAGTCCCTAGTTCAGGGGAAAGGTTGTGGTTCTCCAATCTATGGATCTAAGAGAGGAGATCCTCAGGGAGTTTTATTGTTCCCATTTTGTTGTACACCCAGGTGTTACGAAGATGTACCACGATCTTCACCACCAGTATTATTGGAGTGGGATTAAGAGATATGTTGGAGACTTTATTAGCAGATGTTTCACGTATTAACAGGTCAAGGCGGAGCACCAGAGACCGGTAAAGTTGCTCCAGCCATTAGAGGTGACTGAGTGGAAGTGGGAACATGTCACTATAGATTTTGTGACCTATTTACCACAGACTTCACGGGGGTATGACGCGGTGTGGGTGTCTTGATCGGCTTATGAAGTTGGCACACTTTTTGGCTATGTGGTTGACCTTCACCCTAGAGGAATTCTACAAGTTGTACATATAGGAGATAGTCTGGTTGCACGAATTACCCATATCTATTATATCGAATTGGGATCCAGGTTCACTACTCACTTCTAGGAAAGTTTTCAGCGAGACATAGGGATACAGTTGTGATGAGCATAGCTTTTCATCCCCAAACGGACGGTCAGTCATAGAGGACCATCCAGACTTTAGAGGACATGCTTCGGACACGCGTCCTTAATGTCAAGGTTAGCTAGGAGGAGCACTTACCCTTAGTAAAATTTACCTACAATAATAGTTACCAGGTGAGCATACAAATGGCACCCTATGAGGCACTTTATGGGAGGCCGTGTCGTTTTTCAGTTTGTTGGATGGAGGTTGGAGAGGGACCCTCCATAGCTTCGGACTTGATCAGAGACACCTCAGAAAAGGTGGATTTGATACGAAAGCGTCTTCTTACGGCATAAAATCAGTAGAGGAGTTATGCCGACAGACGACGGAGACTTCTAGAGTTCGAGGTTGGAGATCACTTCTTCTTGAAGGTTATGCCTAATAGGGAAGTGGTCACGTTCAGGAAGTGAGAAAAGCTGTCACTGAGGTATATCGAGCCCTTCAAGGTACTCAAGGGGATTGGTACAGTTGTTTATCGGTTAACGTTATCACTAAATCTATCGAGTGTTCTATGTCTCTATGCTCCAAAAATATACTATAGATCCTACACATGTGAGGGATTGAGGTGAGCAGATTATTGATGCAAAAGGAATCTTCAAGGAGGGTCGGTGCGTATCATGGATGGTAGAGAGTAAGTTTTGTGAGGCAAGACTGTGAGGTTGATAAATATGTTGTGGCAGCACCGCGATATGGGGGCGGTGACATGGGAGCATAGGGATACTATCCGTGCTACCTATCCACTCTTGTTTGAGAATGAGTGTACATTTCTTGTAATCATAGAGTGTTATATGACTTGTTTCATATGTATGCTGTTATATGTGCATGTGTGTGTAATTTCGGGGACAAAATTGTTTTAAGGGAGAAAAATTAAAATTTCATGAAAAAGGGAAAAAAATGGTAATTAGTCGTTACTATACGGGTTAAAAACCCTAATATTTCTAGAGCTTAGATGAAAAAACAAACCTCACCGTTGGATTAGTCTATCGAAATCTAATTGCCCAGTTAATTTTCGTCAAATTCTGAGACAATCAAATTTTTTTGCGTTCTACGAGGCTGTCGAGTGTCGTGCAACTAAATGAACGCGGTCAGATTTTATTTGTGGAACCCAGGAAATAATTTAAATTTAGTTCCATAATTTTATAAACTTAAAACATGAAAAGATTTAATTGAATTGGAATAAAATCAGATAAAAAAAATAGGATGTTTGGCTTAATGAGAGCCAAGTATTTGAGGGGTATAAATAGGGAAGAAAATTAGATTTGCTCCTCACTTTACACCTGAAATTTCCAAAAAAAAAGGAAAGAGGAAGAAGAGAGAGAAAGCCAATGATTCTTCCAACTTCGAATTTTTCAAGCCAAGAACTAAAGTTGTTCTACGCGACGAGAGCTACGCGTACATACCAAAGATTGCAGGTTTCGCCAGAATCTCGAATGTAAGACTTTTGGGATCAAATCTTGAAAGATTGATTTGGGTCTTTTGGAGCATCTTCTACGCATACACTACAATAGGTAGGGTTCCTTTCCTAATTAGGGTTATTTCCAATATAGGGTAGAAATATAAAATGGGTAATGATGTTAGAGATGAAATCTCATGTATAACACATGCCTAGAGTGTTAGAAAATGGAAATGGGTATATGTAACATTGTTAAACCAAATCTTACCTGATTTGGTTTTGGTGAAATTGCTTGGTTGTGGATTTCATGAAGAATGTGATGTTTTAGGCATGCTATGTGTTTACATAATTTTTGTGCCTTATAGGTATTCAATAAAATGCCCATAAATGATTGAGTATGTTATTTAAATGAAAAAGATACAATATGGTTTGTGGAGATTTTGGAATGTAACTATATGCTTTATGATACAATTTATATTGAGAAATTAAAAATGTTTATGGAGATTGAATGTATTCATAATATGCTCATGATATGATGAACATGATATTGTAATTATAATTATATAGGGTAGCATCGCATTCATGGGCATTGACATGTGTGGGTGTGTGTGCATGGTTATGATTAAACACCATCCTTGGTGGGTTGATACATGGGCTCGGGAAGGTTGGACCTAGGTTTGACTGAGTTGCACATGTTACATTGAAATCAAGGGTCAAGATTAGCAAGAAAGACTAGATTCTCCCTTGGGTGCAATACCCAGTAATTTTGAATACACACTTCCGTTGGTGTTGAGCTCATAAAGTGTGTCGGCATACGCAGAGCCGTTGGTGAAAGTCCATAGATACCGTATCGGTTGGGTACCTGTTGGTGGAAGTCAATAAATATCGACCTAAGAAAAGTCCAAGATTTTACAAAAATGGTCATTAGATGTCTAATATCAGTGGAGGGAACTTGGAATGCTAGATACATACATATGATATTGTATGTGTTATGGGAGCCGGTGGAGGGCTCAAGTTGCATTACATGAGTGAATTTCACCTCATGACATGACATGGCATTGTGACATTCATTTGTGAAATGTACATTCTGGAATGAATGATTATGTAATGAATTGTATGTGACATTTCATATGTATCTGCGTTTAGGAGTAGCCTCCTTAGGTGATTGAGTGTGACGAATCTTTTATGCTAACATATTTCAGGTGTTGGACAAATGTCGATGGACGCCCTCACTTGGGCCCTTGTTGATGAAGGATCCAGAATGTGGCTTTAGAATTACATTTTGTAAATCAATTATTTAATTTGTTTTGAACTTATAAATGGTTAAAAAGGGATATGTAATGAATTCTTTTGGACATTATTTTTTATGTAAATGAATGAATGATGAACAAGGTATGAGTTTATAAGAGATGAGTTGAATATTGGAAAGATTTGGGAAAAGTTTGGGCTTTAGTATCGGTCCCTAAGTTTGCAGGTATCGGTACCACGCTGTCAGATGATCGAGGTACCGGTACTTAGGCTTACAAGTACCAGTACCTGGGTTCTAGTGGACTTAGGTACTGGTACCCGACGGACAGTGGGCTCAAGTACCGGTACCAGAACACATAGGTACTAGTACCTAGCAAACAGTGTGCCTAGGTACCGGTACCAAGTTCCATAGGTACCAGTACTTAAGCCCACTATCCATCGGGGTACTGGTACCAGAGACCTAGGTACCGATACCTTTTCCTAAACTGAAATTTTAAAAATAAAACACTAAGCAGCCCTTACATCTTAAGCACACTTTTTGGGATGATGCAAATGAATAATAATAATCTTATATTATGGGGTTTGGACCTTGGAGTAGTCATTTGGTTAATATGTGCATAGGTTATGTGTTGGGCAGTGCTCTAGTACAAAGGAAACTCTATTCAAACTTTGTTTTAGTTATGATCTCGGTGAATGGGGTGTAACAATGTGGTATCAGGTTATACGGTACTCACGAAAGCTTCTGCAGGTCAACTGGTTGGGAAAGGACCCCCAGATTGTTGAGACGTCATAACAACATCATGACCGCTCTAACAATAGGCTGCTATAGAATGTGATCTAAAACTCCTTGGTGGTAAGTACCTTAGTTTCCTCCTTGGTATCGCAGTTTTCAATGTTTCACCCCTGTATCATTGTAGTCGGCATAACAAATGTCATTTATCATCGGCCGCTTCTGGGCATGACGGCTTATAAGCGAGAATGCTGGAAAAGACACTGGAAACCCAGACGGCATAGATCACTTGATTTTTAACAGAGGGTGAAGGGCTATCCAAATAACTAGACAAAAGTTCGTTGCCTATGTCGAGAAAAGGATGACGGAGGTGAAGTTGAAGATGTTCTCAACCAAGGAGAAGCTTTTCAAGACCGAGAAGAACTATGCCCTTGTAATTGAGGAGGTTGAGAAGTTTAGGGCTGAGTTGGAGAAGGTATCCAAGAGGGAAGAGGAAGATGTTTTGGCGGTCTTTGAGGAGGTTAAGAAGAAGACCTTCAAAGAAGGGTGGGATGCTGTTCTTAAGGCGTAGGGATCGTTCTTGAATTCCCTTTATTGCAACAGCACAAGTACACTCCTGCTCCTGAGAAGGTGAGGTAGAAGGAGGCAATGTGGCTACCAACCTTCCCTTGACGCCTCAGATCCTACCGCCTATTGAAACCTCTCCTATTCTCCCCTAGACGACTCCATTGTTCCAAATGACGACAATGTCATGCAACTCGATCCAGTCAAAAACCTCTCGATTGACATCGAGGTTCTACTTGGGGATGATGCTAAAAATTGATAAAACTCTTACTATTAATTTTTCTTCGAGGTCCTTTGATGCCCTTTTTTGTTATGCTTCAAGGGATGCAAAGCCCTTTTTGAAAAAATCTATGAAATATTTTGCAAAAGTCTTGAAATTTTGTTGTAGGATTGCATCCTTAGTTTGGAGTTGTAGTCCGTCGGCGGGAATAGCTTATTCCCATTGATATGCTCGGGAGATATTCGTATGCCATTATAGAACCCTTCTTCGGGGGCCACATCCTTTGGTGGGTGGTCTCATTCCCACGAATTTATCCGGGAACATGCACCCTAGGCGAGAAGTCTCATTCCCGTAGGTTTCTTTAGGATGAAGGCATCTTCATCTACAAAGTCCTTGTCTCGGGGCCCTGCCCCTTGTCGGGAAGTCTCATTACCAATGGATCTCTTTGGGACGAAGGCATCTTCGCATGCGAAGTCCTTGGCCCGAGGCCATGCCCACCTATTGAGGCCAATCCCTAGGATGATTTTGGGAGCTTTCATTATGAAGCTCATCCCTAGGTCGTGTCCCCCATACATATTGGGAACAAGTTTTTTCAAAGAAAATCCTTTCAATAATAATACTTTTCAAGTTTTGTTACATTCCACAGTCTAGGTACAGTAATTCTTTCAAGGTCTTCTATCTTGTAGGATCCTACTTTTTCGACCGTAACTACTCGGTAAGGCCTTTCTAGTTGGGTCCCAACTTACCATCAGTTGGGTCGCATGTATTTCCGACCACTTTCCTAAGTACCATATCACCCACTTGGAACTCTCGGGAAAGAACTTTCTTGTTGTGATGCCTGGTGAAGTCACCTTGGTACTGCTCGAGTCATATAGTGTCCATTTATCTCTTCTCCTCGACGAGATCAAGGTCCCTAGTTAGTTGTTGATCATTCATCCCCATATCAAAGGCTTGGGTCTTTATGGTTGGGAGGCCAATCTTGAGTGGTATCATTACCTCCACCCCGTATGCCAGAGCATATGGGGTTTCCTCTATGGAAGATCCCGGGGTATTCGATAAGCCTATAAAATGTTGAGTAGTTCCTTCGTCCATCTTCCCATTGCCTTTTCCAACCTCTCCTTGATCCCTATGACTATTATTCTATTGGATGCCTCGGTCTGTCCATTGCACTGAGGGAAGACGGGAGTCGAGTAGTAGTTCCTGATCCCTAAATTTTCACAAAAATGACTTAAAGGGTCGATTATTGAATTGGGTCCCATTGTTTGAGATTATGGCCTAGGGTATCTCGAACTGCGTTACTATGTTTCTCCATACAAACTTCTTGATGTCAGTATCTCGAATGTGTGTGAAGGGTTCAACCTCCACCCACTTTGTGAAATATTTGGTGTTGATGAAGAGGAATCTCTTATCAGCCAGAGCCTTTGGCAGAGGGCCAACTATGTTGGGCCTCAACTAGGTGAACGACCAAGGGCTAGTTAGTGGATTTAGGTCTTGGGCAGGTTTCCTAACGATGGGTACATGTGGTAGTTGGTGGATTTAGGTCTCGAGCAAGTTTCCTAATGATGGGTGCATGTCTCTGGCACTTATCGCAAGTTTTTATTCCAACAGAACTCCCATCGCTCTTTACTTCTTCTTCCTCTTAAAAGTTCTCCCTTCATTGATTGATTTCGTTCCCATTAAAAGTTTCTTATACATCTTTCTGAATATGTGGCCACCAATATCCTTGCGACATTGTCTGATGAACCATATATCTACTGTCCATGTGCCCCATCCCATATATGCCCTCCTGGATCTCATATAACAAGGGTTGGGTCTTATCCTATGGTATGCAGTGCAGGTAAGGTCTAGAGAATGACTTCTGATAAAGCTGTCGGTCGAGTGATACCCAAAACCTTGGTGCCTTCAACTTACTCTTTCGGGCCTCCTTCTTACAACTCGGGAGTTCCACGACCATTAAATATTTGATAATGAGGTCCATCCAATTGGGGGTGCCCCCATCTAAACTAATCAAGAGTACCTCCAAGTGTTCTAGGATACTCGACATTAGAAGATAGTCCACTATAATTCTCCTCGTCACTTCAAAGTTGAGAGTCGAGGCCAGGCAAGCCAATGCATTAACGTTACAATTCTTATCTCTGGGCATCTAGATGACTTCCACCTTCTAAAACTCTCAAATCATTGCGAATGCCTTTTGGTGGTATACCTTTATCCTGAGGTTCTGGGTCTCAATTCACCATTTACTTTATTGATAGCCAACTATGAATCGTAAGATACCACTGGATTGCTTTCTGGTGGCACAGGCTAGTCCAAGCCCCGAAAGAAGAGCTTCATTACTCTACTTCATTGTTTGAGGCTCCAAAGGTAGGGCTCATAGCCTGCTCTATAGCATATCTGTCATGGGAGATTAGTGTCATCCAGATCCTTGGTTCAAAGATCCGTTAATATATAGCTTCCATAGCCCGACTTTGGTGTCCTCCGTGGCAGGTAGCTCACCGAGATGAGTTTCTACGAGATTAAATTCGACAATGAAATCTGTGAGGATCTGACCATTGATTGTCGTCCTAGGTTTGTAATGAACATCATATTCTCCTAGCTCAACAACCATTTAGTGATTCTTCCAAATAGGCTGGCCTTTCTGAGGATGGATTTCAGTAGTTGACTAGTTAAAACCACGATCGGGTGGGCTTGGAAATAGTGTCTTAGTTCCCTTATCGTGGTGATCAATGCCAACACTGCCTTCTCCAATGAAAGGTACCTCGTCTCAAGGTCCAACAATGCCTTACTGACATAGTAGAAGGGTTTTTGATCGGACTCACATTCTCGGACTAGGCCTTCACTAACCGCGAATTCTAACACCGACAAGAAGAGGAACAAGGTTTCCCCATTGTCTAGGATAGAGAGGGTGGGAGAGAAACTGAGATGGTTGAGGAATAAGAGATGAAATGGTTGAGCATGACGAGCAGTCCCCGTAACATATGTACGTCTTTGACCATCTTCGACCTTGTAACATTCAGGATGGCCTATATTTGCTAGGGATTAGCTATGATGCCACCTTGAGTGACCAAATATCCTAAGAACTTCCCCGAGCTAATTTTGAAGGAACACTTAGCCGCATTTAGCTTTAACCCACATTCTCGAAGTGTTTGGAAGGTAGTTTCCAAATCTTTTAGGTGATCCTCTCGACACCTGCTCTTGATGAGCATGTTGTTGAAGTAAACTTCCATGATAGACCCTATATGTCACTTGAACATCATGTTCATTGATTTTTGGTAGGTTGCTCCCACATTTTTTAATCTGAATGGCATGACTTTATAACAGAATACACCCTAAGGGGTGATGAATATCATTTTCTCCTAATTTGAGGGATGTCATGGGATCTGATTGTATCCTTCTGGGCATCCATGAATGCATACACTCGTTCCACTGTTGCATCCACCAGTTGATCCATCTTTAGGAATGGATAGTTTTCATTTAGGCAAACCTTGTTTAGATCTGTTAAGTCAATGCAAATGCACCACTTCTCATTCTTTTTCTTTGCACATACTATATTCAAGAGCCATGCGGGGAATTACACCTATCGAATTGTGTCGACCTCCAAGAGCTGGTCTATTTTCTCATTCACGGATTGGACGTGGTGCAAAGCCAAGCAAAATTATTTTTATTTGACAGGTTTGAAGGTTAGGTCCACATGTAATCGATGGCTAATAATCTCGGGCCTTATGCCCTTCATTTCAGAGGGGACCCATACAAACACGTTTATGTTCTTCCATAGGAAGGCTACCACTTCACCCTGCTCTTCTGGGGTCATCAGGGAGCCAAATGGGAAAATCGCTCTTCATCGCTTGGATTCACGTACACTGTTCTCAAGTGCTCAGTTGAGCGGTCAGCTGGGAGGTTCGTCGATGCCCCACCACCCAAACCTTGATTGTTATTTATTTAGAATAGTCTTGGGGTCAGTCTTCTTTCCCTTCGAGGCAACCTCAACTTCACTATAGCGTAGATACAACTTTTCGATGAGGCTTGATTCCCGAAGAACTCCATAACCCTCTTCGGGGTTGGGAACTTTAGTTTCTGATGGTAGGACGAGTGCATTACCTTGAGCGTGTGCAACCACATCCATCCCATGATCGCGTTATATAGAGAGTTAGAGTCAATGACCACAAACTCTATCTAAAGAGTGACTGACCCCGTTGTGACTGACAAAGTAATTTTCTCAAGTGGAAGTGCATATGACTTGTTGAAATTGACGAGGGGGGTCTTCACCCGAGTGAGGTCTTTGGGATCAAGCCCTTTCTTGTGCAGCATATTCTTATACATGACCTCCGATGAGCTTCCAAAATCAATCAAGATACGTCTGACGTCGAAGTTTGATATTTTCAGATTGACCATCAATGCGTCGTCATGCAGAAATACAACCCCAGCAAGATCGGCGTCTGAGAAGGTGATGTTGGTTGCTTTGATTTGAGATTTCTTAGCTGGTTGTACCTTTATCTTGTTGTCTTCCACTTTTTGGGCGAGGGCCACCCTTTTTAGATCGGCTCTGAGCGTGTTGGTGGTGGGTCTTTCCAGAGGGCAAGTGTGGATGACATCTATCACTGTAATAGAGTTTCCTGTCGTAATTGTCGCTTGACCCTCCTCTGTAGAGGCTTCATCATCAATGAACTTGCCAAGATTCCCTCCTTTCACATGTCTTTCCAAGAAATACTTATAGACTTGACAATCTTCTATGAGATGATCAATATCTTTATGGTAAGAACACTAAACATTCTGATTTCTTAATGATTAACCCTAATTAAGGCATAATTTAATAGGTAAATTGTGTTAGTTGAATAAAGTTAAACTAGTCAAAATAAATCAAATTAGAATTAGTGTGTGAATAAAGGATAATGCATTAATTGTTGTTCTTTTCAGGATTTTGTGCGTCAAAGCTACAAACTACTGGGGAGCCAATTGCATTAAAGCTACAAACTAATGGGGTGCCAATTATCAAAGCTCAAAACAAAGGAGGATCAAAGAATTCAAGGCCACCTAACAAGATTTTCAAGTCCACCTAACAAGATTCAAAGTCACCTAACAAGACTCTTCAAGTCCACCTAACAAGATTCAAGGCCACCTAACAAGACTTTCACCCTCCCTTGTTGCCTATAAATACCACCCCTTAGAACTTGTAAAGCATTCATCTTTTGGTAGTGGAAAACCCTCCAAAAGTATTATTGCTTTCCTTATTGCTTATAGCTTTCTTTAAGTATTGCTTTCTTTTATTGTATTCTTGCTTCCTTTTAATTTATTGCTTTCTTTTACTTTAAGTATTGCTTTCTTTTATTGTGTTATTGCTTTCTTTTACTTCCATTGCTTGAGCTTCCTTCTTCCTTAGAGGAGTGAAACTCTTCCACTTTTCTAGAGCTTTACCAAAGCCGTGAAGGGTGGAACGTGATTCACTCATTCTTTGTCGAAGATCGGCTCCTTGTGTAAAATGTGTTACCTTGTAACTCCTCTACTTGGAGGGATGAGCATCACTCACTTTTCTAGTTTTAACAAAGCTATGAAGAGTGAGTAGTTTCTCATCCAATCTTTAGTAAGAGGTGGTTATCCGGAAGTTAAATTTATGCAATTCGTTTATGCTTAGTTTTAGTCTTTATTTTTTTATAATGTCTTCTCATCATATTGTTGTCTTTATTTTAAGCATGAATAGCTAAATCTCTTAGTTGGCAAAACCAAGAGGAACCTCCACTTGGGTATACCATTTCAACTCATTCTCCTCCCTTCTTTTCAGAGTTCAATGGTTCGGTTTGACTGGGTTGAGGGTGGATAACTTGGTGAGTCTTTGATATTCCGTAGGCCTAGTCACGGTTTATGCTTAGATACTCACCAATCTTACCCCTAGCTTCCCACGAATCAATCGTTCATTCATGCTCTATTGGAGGAGGGTTTTGAGTTGAGACGGTATTCCTATTGGAGTGACCTCTTGGATTTGCCAACATTTGTTTCTCATTTTACTAGCATCAAAACAACTTCACCAAACAACTTCCAACAATCAAAGATTTTACACTTTCTTTCTCCCAAAATCACCTTCCCCTCGGTTTACTTCCTTCCCCGTGGAAACGACCTTGGAATACCACCAAGTAAAACACGATCCGCGAAAGTCTCCTTGCGCTTGGGGAGCACTTTTGTTCACACATACTCACATTTGAAATCTCATTCATCCACCATTCCGTTGCCCTTTCTTTTGACATCATCCCTAGGAGAGTGACACTCCCCTTTATTCATATACTATACATGCTAAAAGGTGATGTTTATAGGTTAGGAAACAACAAGGAAATTTGTCAAGCATTTTTGGCGCCGTTGCCGGGGAAGGCAAGTGTCAAACCAAGAAGGTGATTTTCGGACGACGGAGGTAAGTCCCCTGATCTTCATCATGGGCTGAGGTACGTTGTTCCGTGTACATAATCTTGTTTGTGTATAACTTTGTTTGTATATATTTTATTTTATGTGGAGGCGAAACGACCGAAACTGACTTGTTAGACAAAACTTGGCCCCTACCATGAATATTGACCAAGAACAACCCGAGGATGCGGGTGACAATTTTGACAATATAGGTGCAAATCCAAATATCCAAAGGGGTGGGGGACCACAAGAACCCCAAATACCCAATCCGAGAATGAATTTTCCCCCTCCCGTGAATGAGGGGAATAATTTTCAAATGATCCCCCGGTGAGGTCAATGAGGGATTTCCTACAACCAACACGAAGCACCACACCATCATGCATCCTCCTTCCGGTCCAAGCTCATCTTTTCATAGTTAAGCCAGGGATGTTGCAACTAATTCCCACGTTCAACGGATTTGAAACTCAGAGCCCCTATTCACACATAAGGGATTTTGAGGAAATGGTTGCAACTTTCCTCCCCAATCATGGGATGGAAGAGATAGCTAGAATGAAATTGTTTCCCTTTTTCCTGAAAGACAAGGCAAAAACGTGGCTTATTTCCTTAAGGCCTCGAACCATCACATCGTGGAGCCAAATGATTTCTGAGTTTTTGAACAAATTCTTTCCGGTGCATAAAACCACTACCCTAAAAAAGCAAATTCAAAACTTTTTGGAAAAGCCCAATGAGCAATTCTATCAATGTTGGGAGAGGTACAAGGAATTGCTACAATCCCTTCCACATCATGGCTTTGAACCATGGCAATTGGTGAGTTTCTTTTATGAAGGAATCACACCGGGCCATCGACAGTTCATTGACATGATGTGTAATGGGGAGTTTTTGAACAAAGACCCTGATGAGGCCTTAGATTACTTTGATACATTGGCACAAAATGCACAATCATGGGATATTACAGATCCCACCGATGTACCAAGGTCTTCTCCTCAAAAGACTGGCCAAACTCAAGGGGGAGGGATTTATGATTTGAGAGACCGGGAAGACTTGTTTTCAAAAATTGCTAAATTGTCAAGGAAAGTTGAGAGTCTTGAAGTCAATAAGAGACACGAGGTGTCTAATGTGTCACGAACCGAGGAGGGTTGTTCAATTTGCGAATGTATGGAGCATTCCCTATCGGATTGCCCAAACATTCCGACCCTTAAAGAAGCGTACCATGAACAAGTCCATGCATTCAACCAAACGAGGCAATCATTTTCTCCCAATTCAAATACTTACAATCCGGGTTGGAGTAATCACCCAAATTTTAGTTGGAGAAATGAAAACCTCATTCCTCATGGTTCAAGTGCATATGCATCTCCCATGCCTCCCAAGCAAAACCAATACCATGGCCAAGGGCAAGCATCTAGCTCTCAATACCCCCGGACCAATCCACAAGGGTATTTGTCAAACCCACCACCACAGAATTTTTCACCAAATCCACCTCCACAAAGTTTTTCTCAAGGACCGTCCAATCCATCCACATACCAACCTCCTCACAAAAGGAATTTGGAGGATATGGTTCATTCCTTCATTCAAAGCCAAACCGCCATCAATAACCAAAATGCCACAGCCATCAATGATGTAAGAGCCCAACTCACAAAGTTGACAAACTCCATAGGGGCATCTCAACAAGAAAAGGGGAAGTTCCCCGCTCAACCACAAGAGAACCCTAGGGGTCAACACCTTGTTGAGTCATCGGAACCTTCGAAAGAGAGTTGCGAGCAACTCAAAGCTGTCACCACCCTCCGCAGTGGCAAAGAAATTGACAAAACCATTTTGCCAACGGTCTCACCCAAGACCACATTGCCAAAAGAAAAAGATCTCTTGGGTGACGCCGACAAGAGTGAGGTGCGTGAAGAGAAAGAAAGAGAGGTTGTTGAGAAAGGAAAATTAATTGATGATTGTGTGTTTATTCCTCCCATGCCTGCCCCTTTCCCAAGTCGTTTGAAGCCACCTGTCAAGGTGGCTAATTATGCTGATATTTTGGAAATGTTTAAGCAGGTGAAGATTAACATTCCACTCCTCGACGCCATCAAGCAAATTCCATCATGTGCTAAGATTTTGAAGGACTTATGCACGGTGAAGAGAAAACTGAATGTCCACAAGAAAGCATTCCTCACCGAGCAAGTGAGCTCAATTTTGAGGACTAACACTCCTCCCAAATTCAAAGACCCCGGTTGTCCAACCATAGCCATCACCATTGGAAATTATCGAGTGGAGCAAGCACTCCTCGATTTGGGGGCAAGTGTGAATCTTCTTCCCTACTCGGTGTACCAACAACTGCAGCTTGAGGAGTTGAAGCCCACCTCAATCACACTTCAATTGGCGGATCGTAGTATCCGTACACCAAGGGGAGTAGTTGAGGATGTCTTAGTTCAAATTGATAAATTTTACTTCCCTGTCGATTTCATTGTGCTTGATACACATCCTGTTGCAAACCTTAGCTCCCAAATTCCCGTAATACTTGGAAGACCCTTCCTTGCTACATCTAATGCCGTGATAAATTGCAGGAACGGTCTAATGAAGTTGGCATTTGGGAATATGACAATGGAGCACAATGTATTCAACTTGGCAAAGCAACCGGGTGATGATGAGGAAGTAAGTGAGGTCAATAGAATCGACACTTTGGTTGAGGAGCACTTGGAGCTGGAGGGGATATTGAAATTTAAGGAAGAAGGAATTGTGGATCTTGAGAATTATGATGAGCAAGAGGAGGTAGAAGATTTGAAAGGGATGGAAAGGTGGATCCCTACATTCGAAGAGTTACCCCATCGAGAAAAGAAAATTTTTCCGTCGGATGAACAAAAGCCCAACTTGGAGTTGAAGCCCTTGCCCACCCATTTGAAGTACGCCTATCTTGGGGAAGGTGAAACATTTCCGGTGGTCATTAGCTCTACATTAAACATGGAACAAGAAAAAGAACTCTTGGAGGTGTTGAGAAAACATAAAGGAGCAATTGGGTGGACCATTGCGGATATCAAGGGGATAAGCCCTCTCATTTGCACCCACCGCATATATCTTGAGGAGGATTCCAAACCTTCCCGACAACCACAAAGGCGGTTGAATCCCATCATGAAGGAGGTGGTAAGGGATGAGGTTCTGAAACTACTTGATGTGGGGATCATTTTTCCAATTGCCGATAGTAAGTGGGTTAGCCCCACGCAAGTAGTACCTAAGAAATCCGGAGTTACGGTGGTTGAGAATGATGAGAATGAGCTTATTCCTACAAGAGTAATCACCGGATGGAGGGTGTGCATTGATTACCGAAAGTTGAACGCTTGCACAAGGAAAGACCACTTTCCATTGCCATTCCTCGATCAAGTTCTAGAACGAGTAGCGGGGCATCTATTCTACTATTTTTTAGATGGATACTCCGGCTACAATCAGATTGAGATTGCTTTGGAGGATCAAGAGAAGACCACTTTCACATGCCCCTATGGTACCTTTGCCTACCGCCGCATGCCATTTGGACTGTGCAATGCTCCGGGGACTTTCCAACGCTGTATGATGGGAATTTTCAGTGACATGGTGGAAAAGATAGTGGAGGTCTTTATGGATGACTTTTCGGTGTTTGGGGATTCATTCGAGGGATGTTTGGCAAACTTGGAGAAAGTTCTAACAAGATGTGAGGAGAAGAATCTAGTCTTGAATTGGGAAAAGTGTCACTTTATGGTGACAGAAGGAATTGTGCTTGGCCATATAGTTTCGGCAAGGGGTATTGAAGTCGATAAATCCAAGGTGGAGGCCATCTCCAACCTCCCTACGCCAAGAGCCATCAAAGGCATCCGGTCATTTTTGGGCCATGCAGGTTTTTATCGTCGATTCATAAAGAATTTCAGTGCATTGGCCCGACCCTTGACCAACCTGCTGTCTAAGGAGGTCCCATTTGAGTGGTCGGATGATTGTGAGGCATCCTTTAAAAAACTTAAAAGCATGCTAGTCACACCTCCGATCATGCGACCACCCAATTGGGATCTACCTTTTGAGCTCATGTGCGACGCAGTGATTACGCGGTCGGCGCAGTGCTCGGTCAAAGGGAGAAAAATAGACCATATGTGATACACTATGCTAGCAAAACACTTAATGAGGCTCAGATGAATTACACTACCACCGAAAAAGAATTGCTAGCAGTAGTGTTTGCCTTAGATAAATTTCGTGCTTACATCATTGGTTCGCCTATTGTTGTCTTTACTGATCACTCTGCTTTAAAGTATTTGTTGTCTAAGCAAGATGCAAAACCGAGACTCATTAGGTGGATACTCCTCCTACAAGAATTCGACTTGACGATCAAGGACAAGAAAGGAGTTGAGAACGTGGTGGCGGATCATTTATCCCGGCTTGTGGTGCAAGAGGCCGATGAGCACATTCCTATCCCTGACTTTTTTCCTGATGAGCATTTGCTGTCAATTCACTCTGTATGTCCTTGGTATGCTGATATATGTAACTATCTTGCAACAGGACAGACACCACCGCAATGGAGCCCAGAAGATCGAAGACGATTTATGGCAGATGTGAAGTACTTCTACTTCGACAACCCGTATTTGTTCAAGTATTGCCCCGACCAAATCATGAGGAGATGCGTACCTGAAAATGAACAGCGGACGTCCTTGCATTTTGCCATTCACAAGCTTGCGGTGGACATTTCTCAGCGAAAAAGACTTCGGCCAAAATTCTTCAATCAGGTTTTTACTGGCCCTCTCTTATCAAAGATTGTGTTTCATTTTGTAAGGGATGCGACAAATGCCAACGGTTGGGTAGTGTGACCCAAAGAAACATGATGCCCCTTTCACCAATACTTGTCATAGAAATATTCGACTGTTGGGGCATCGACTTCATGGGTCCTTTCCCTATGTCATTTGGTTATTTGTACATCCTCCTAGCAGTGGACTATGTGTCCAAATGGGTGGAGGCTATCCCGACCAAGACTAATGACCACCAGGTCGTAGTCAAGTTTCTCAAGGAGAACATCTTTTCAAGGTTTGGGATGCCTCGTTCAATAATAAGTGATGGTGGATCACATTTCTGTAATAGGCCATTTGCATCTCTAATGTTCAAATATGGCGTCACTCACAAAGTATCCACTGCCTATCACCCACAAACAAATGGCCAAGCCGAGCTAGCCAATAGGGAGATCAAGAACATTCTAGAAAAAATGGTTAACCCAAACAGGAAGGATTGGTCCGATAGATTGACCGATGCCCTCTGGGCATACCGCACTGCCTTTAAAACTATTTTGGGCATGTCTCCCTACCGGCTTGTCTATGGAAAGGCTTGCCACCTGCCAGTCGAAATGGAACACAAGGCCTATTGGGCCATTAAGACTTTAAATTTTAATTTGAGAATGGCCGGTGATCATAGGAAGTTAGAGCTGAATGAGTTGGAAGAGATTCGACGAGATGCGTATGAGAGCTCCAAAATCTCAAAAGAAAGGGCCAAAATCTTTCATGATAACTCCATTGTGAGGAAATCATTTGAGCCCGGGCAAAAAGTACTCTTATACAATTCTCGCCTCTCCATTTTCCAAGGCAAACTCCGATCCCGTTGGGATGGCCCCTATCTTGTCAAGGTGGCCTACCCCAACGGAGCTGTGGATGTTCAAAACCCAAAATGGCCAGACATTCAAGGTCAATGGCCAAAGACTTAAGCCATTTTTTGGGGCTTTGAAGAACAAGTGGTGGAGAAAATTTGATGGATCCGGTATACCCGGAAGTTGTGAAGGAATAATTAGTTTTTCTTTTTTCTGCTTTTTAATGTACAGGTTTTTATTTACTTACTTTATTTTTTTTTATTCCATGTTAATTATGTTCTTTTGTCGTATAGTTTTGTTTTTCTTAGTCGCAGATATTGGTGTTTTTGTCAAAGCTCAAGTGCGAGGTGTTCTCTAACCCTTCTTATCTTTTTACTGTCCATCATTGAATATCATATTTGTTTTAGAACACTGCATGAATCAAGTTGGGGGGGGGGGGTGGTGGTTGCACTATTTGCATATTACACCAATGTTTGTGGGAATATTCTGCGCGAATATTCGCGTCTGCCGCCGACTAAAAAAAAAAAAAAAAGGTGGGAATATTCCGCACGGATATGCGGCTGCCGACACTCAAAAATAAAATAAATAAATAAAAAAAATAAATAAAAAATAATAAATGGGATGCCTTTATAAGGTTTTCAATTTTTTTTCTCTCATCCACCGGTGATTGGTCTCCCTTCTTCTTCCCTTCTCTTTTCTTCTTCTTCTTCTTCTTCGTCATTCTCTCTGTTCTCTGTAAAAACAAACCACCCCTGCAAATCCATGACCATATACGCCGACGACCCAGTCCTTTGTTTAATAATTTGCCTTATATGTTTGTATTTGTTCATGGGTGCTCTTTTTCTGCTCACACTTAGGGTGAGGGGTTTCCACAGCCTAACCCAAATCTCCCTCGAGTGGTTAATTGTTGTGTTTTGTTTGTTGGTTTCGGCAGCTAACAATCTTTAGATCTTTTTCCCCTTCTTCTTCTTCTCTTTCTTCGTCTTCTTCTTCTTCTTATTCTATTGTGCTATTCTCTATAACACGACCCAACTCCCAACAATCCCATGACCATATTCCCCGAAGACCCAGTCGTTTGTCTCATGCTCGGCATTTGTTTACTCTTTGTTGTACATGGCTCTTCTTCTTCTGTCTGCATTTAAAATCAAGGGTTTTCGTCCTAGCGAAAACCCAGATCTGCGTAGAGAAGATTAATTTGTGTATTTTTCTTTGTAGGTTTCGACAGTTGAACAGATCTCTACCCTACAACTTGATCTCCAAACTCTACACACTGGTAAATTCAACGAAACATTGGGGACAATGTTCGTTAGGTTGGGGGGTGTGATCTACGATTCCAGTTTGTTATAGTTTCGTATTTAAAAAAAAAAAAATTGTTCTGGATTGCGTATTTTTACAGCATTTTTGCTTATATTTCATGATCACATCAAATGCAGCGTCAATCGTCTTTGTGACTGGAGACGTTAAAGAACCAGATAGTGAGTCTTAAAGCATAGAAAGCATGGATGTTAAAATTTTTTGGTTTAGTTTGGGAGTCTTGCACACATTTCCATCTGATGTGCATGCTGTGTGATCATGAGAAAAGCAAGAGTAGTCAGAAAAATTGAAATTCGAGAAGCACAAGCAAAACCATTGTGTGGCAGAAGTACTTTTGCTAAACGTCGTCGTGCCAAACGGCTGGGTGCTTGTAAACAATGTGGCAGGTGTTTTTCACATGAAAAAATACAATCAGTGTTCTGAACCAATTTCGGGTCGTGCAACCGATCGATTAAACTGGATAGTGTATGGGCAGAGTAAGGATTTTCCTGAGAGCCATCTTATACCAGTCCGGGACTTACACGTTATGTGCGACAAGAAGTGGGAAGGGTCACTAATAATGACATAGACACAAGCGACGACTCGGATTAAATTTTAACTAATAATGACAAAGCTGTGGAAAATGTGTTTTGGGGATGAAGGTTAATGGTCCGAAATTTTTTTTTTTTTGTAAATATTTGTTTATGTACAAAGTCTTTTTGTTGAAATAAAAATGTGGGTCGAGTAAGGATTGTCCTAAAATGCCAACTTGTAGCGTGGGTAGGGACCTATCCTGAGACACCATAGTTTTCCAAGTTCAATATGTGCATTTAGTCTTTTTGTAAATTTTCATAGATAAATGTGTATGTAAATAGTTTTGATTTTTATTCGAGTGAAAAAAAAAAACGGCATTTCCTTGAAAAATGGTATTTTCTCTATGCTTAAATGTCAAATGTACATTGGTATTTGTTAATCTTAAGGTACAGAATGACCAGACAGACTCGAAAATAGAATTATAATATAACTGACATTCTTTGGAAACCTGACATAACCAGTGGAGATAACGAAGAATACCATGGTAAGTTTTGAGCCTTACGATGCTTTCTGAGAGACAATCAACATTTACTCAAGTAAGCTCTTTCACTTTCAATTTTTGAATAATCTCATTAAACTTGCTTTGATTAAATGCAACTAAAGTAATCTATTGACATATCCTACAGGGAACCTTTGCATGCGACACAGGCACATACTTGAGAAAAGGATTTTAGGCCATCTTTGAGTTGATTTTGAACCTTAGCCATTGCTTCTACAAAATTATATCCCTAGTTAGCCATGTTTGAGCCTTCAATGAATGATGATTTTTTTTTTCGAAAAAACCCATATGATAACCCGAGCCACAAAAAAAAAAATTACACTTAACATACCTTGCTATCCAATTTTTTCTTGCACCCTCTTATAAATCGGTATGACATAGAAAGGCAAGAAAAACAAAAAAGAAGATGGTGGCTACTGTTCAATGAAGAATCGAAAAAAAAAAAATTGAAAGAAAAGAAATACCATTTCTAGGCAAAAGACTGAAAAGCAAGAAAGAGGTGTGCTACATTAAAAAAGGGGATAGCTTTTGAATACCATTGACGTCATTTCATTAGCCACTAACCTCTGCCACATTACAACCTATAGAAAGTCCTAATTGATCTCAAGTCTATGCATGTGTGTGTTGTCGACCGAAAACTGGGGTATGTTAAATAGTATTTCTTTAATTGCATTGATATTCTTCCATGAGATTATGCCAAAACATGATTAGCCTACTTTCTTAAGACTTTCACTCCCTTTCTAACTGTGCATGTGATTCTTTCGATTGACCATCCTCTGATCACATGCCCTTTGAGAGACAAGTCATTATAATCGGAGTGAATTTTTTTGCTGAGAGCATTCTAAGAAGAGAGATTTGAGACAATCAAAGCTATCCATGGAAGGTGATAAAGTATAATGTTTGTTATATAACAAATTCTTGCTACTAGAATGATCATTCCTACTACAACAAGAGGAATTCCAAATACCAATGTAACAAGTGTTTATTTTTTAT